>OZ026591.1:13017371-13649942 GCA_964020215.1 Aurelia sp. 3 sensu Dawson et al. (2005) | reverse complement strand
CCGATTTTTCAGCAGCAATCTTGTAGGCTTGCTCCATTGCGTTTCCCCAGTCTCTAAGGTAAGTTGGATATCTTTTACAGACAGTTGCTTTCGTCTTACCAAAAAAAATATCTATTGGAAGGTGAGGTTTATGACCAAACAAAGGTTCATAGGGAGAGTAACCTGTGGCATCATTTCTGGTACAGTTGTACACGAAAACCATTTTATTGATATGATCTTTCCATCGTGACTTTTGATTGTTGGCCATTGTTTGCATCATTCCTAATAGTGCTTTGTTGAAAGCTCGCACTGGGCATTACCCATAGGATGGTAGGGAGTTGTCCTCCATCTCTTTATGCCTGTAAGTTGTTCTAAATGGTGAAACAAGTCATTTTCAAATTTGGTGCCTTGGTCATGATGTATTTTACCCAGCAGACCAAAACATTGAATGTAATCGTTGAAAAGTTTCTCTGCAGCTGTCTTGGCAGATTGTTTGTGGTTGCATACACTTGTGCCAAACAAGTGAAAAACAAGTGAAATGGTCAATAACGACCAGGATGTACTCGTAACCACCTTCACATTTCACTAGATGAACAAAGTCTATCAAAACTAGCTGAAATGGCTCGCTCGTTACAATACCTTGGGCTGGTGCACAGGGATTCACCACAGGTTTCTTAAGCCTGGTGGGAAAATGATATCGAAGATAACAAAGGAAAAATATTCGAGCTAATAACAGCTGACAATGGTCTTCACCAGTTAATATCACAACCAACCTATTTGATGGGTGAATCCAAATCCTTTATTGATTTGATATTTATTGACCAACCTAACCCTTATTATTGAGTCTGGTGTTCATCTGTCGTTGCATGAGCAGTGCCACCATCAAATTGTTTCTGGTTAGACTCACCTGTGGAAATGAGGTATGCATTTCTCAATTTATTCAATCAACCTTCCTTCAGCAACAGCGTGCATTCTTCTCAAACTGCAGCGGCCTTCGCGGCTGTTTACAAAATGGCGACCTTGCCACCTCAACCGCAGCCAACATCTAGGCCCATATCTCTGGCAATCTGGTTGTCAGCCTCTCCAACTTTAAAATGAAGCATCCTCTTTTATTAATAGTACCAGTCTGTAAAACTCCGATTTTTCAAGCAATCAATTGTGGCACAATGGCACTTAAAACTTTCCTTCTCTGCTTTTTGGTCTGACTTGCGTCAGAATGGCGACCAAACGAACAATAGGTCTAAAAAGCGTGGGAAAATCCTGCGCCATCCGGACAAGGGGGCGTTAACAGGGGGTAAATAAACGCCTATAAGTATCAGCTGATAATTTTCCCGCCAAATTTCCAGGTTCCTTCACAATTATCACCTATCATCAAAGTTTCTAAAAGTTTCTTGAAAGTTTACTTGGAAAATGCGACATGTTCACTGGAAAATGGATGTGTAATCATGGAAACTGTAGACAGAGTTTGTAATGATGAGTTTTTGGAGCTGTCCGTTGAAAAGTTAAAGTTTTATTTGCGCCAAAGAGGCCATAATGTCATGGAATCAAAGCGGGACTTGGCTGCTAGAGCTTTAGTAAGTTTTGAAAACAAGGAAAAACCCCTAAAAGATACTTGAGTTCAACCATCTTCCTGATCCTTTGGAGGTTACTTCTGGTTGGGAAAATGACATGAAAAGTTGGCCTGCAGTTGACCTTGGAAAAATTTTTCATCACATCTTGGAGAGAAAAGCTTTTGACACTGACTCATTGGCCAGTGCAAAGTAAGAAAGGCTCATTCATATTTTAAAAGTGGATTTGTTTCCCAGGTTGCGTCATTAAAATTGGAAGGGATCAACAAGGATAGAGCCATCTTCAAAACTTCTGTTTTGCCATCACAAAAAGTATCTTGTGCACCCTACACTGTTTGGATGCTTATAGACAAATCCGGAACAATTTTGACAGCATACTGCAGTTGCACAGCTGGTCTGTCCCGCTGTTGCAATCATGTAATTGCAGCTTTATACAAGATCAATTTTCCTGTATCACAGGGCCTAACAAATCCATCCTATACTGAGGTAAAGAGCAAATTTAATGACAGGTCAAAAAGGTCATAAAGGGCTGTAAAATAAAGGACCTTACATTTGAAAAGCATGTACTTTGCAGAGAAACAATAAAACCACTGATCAACTCCACAGTCAAGAAGTCATTTGACCCAAGAGGTAGTGAACCATCCAAAATTAATGAGGAGGTTTTCTTTGAAAAACTTTGAGACTTAAAACCAACTTCATGTATCCTCCTGTACTGTGAGAACAAAAGTGAAGAAAGCATGCAACATGCTCTTCCTGAGCTTGCTGCAATCCTTTGTGATGAAATTAGTGGGTCATATGAGTTCATTGTTGACAGGTTCATGAGAAGTCACTGATGCGCAGCTTGCTCACTTAGAGAGGGTTACACGTCAACATGCCGCTTGCAAAGAGTGGTATGTGCAATGTAAAGGTAGGCTTACAGCTTCAGTCCACAAGGAGATCCATGACAAAGTTGCCAAAATCTTAAGCCACAAAAGCAATGTTGTCACCACACCTGTCATTGCTAAAGTTATGGGATTGGAGAAAGATCTCAAATATTTGCCCCAAATCAGGTGGGGGAATCTAAATGAAGAAAATGCAGCTGCTGCATTCTTCAAAGTGGCACAATCTTAAACATTAAGCTAGTCTTAAACTAGTCTTAAACAGCTGAATTCTTCAAGTGTTTTCTTTTTGGAAAGTTTGTTTCATCAAACCCATCAAAGCTTCTTTTGCAATTGTTTCTTTGGATGCAGAATTCCTGTTATCCCAAAGTAAGAAAGGGGGTTTGCATTTAGGTGGCATTCAGCTTAATGCAGTAAATTTGCAGAAAGTTTCTAATGTAAGTTTTCTTTTGCATTAACCCTATTTTGGTTGGGGGGGGGCAAATTTTCCCCCCTAGTAGATTTTTTTTAATAGCTCTGCGAGGAAGAATTTTACAGCCATGAAACTTCTTGACTTTTTGCAACTACTTATTGTACAACTTCTCAAAAAATTTCATTGAAATATTTTGAAAAATGAGGGGGCGGGAGACAATTTTCTGGGACTGACCCAGGAAAATTCGCAAATTCTCAAACCTCAATTATCGCGAAAAAAGGAGCAGAAGTGGAATATTTTGCAAATTTCTTTTGCAATGTTGTGTTATTTGATGCATTCTATCACAAATATCATGTTTGGATGGAAAATATGCTCCAAATTTAATTTTATCTTGATTTTCCTGATTTTGGCCAATTTTGCCGGTTTTCTTGACTACACAAGGGAAAATGCTGATGTAAGCAAAAATGGTGGCTATTTTTGGGTTAATTTTTATATTTACATAAAGTACATGCCTGAGGCTTTTAGCACACCAAATTTGGTCGCTCTACCTATTACCAGTCAAGAGTTAGGTAGGGGGGGGGCTTCTTTGCCCCCCCCAACCAAAATAGTAATATCAAATAGCCCAACCACTATAGGGTTAAGTTTCTTGGAAGCATGCAGAGTTGCACAAACTCCATACAAACTTGAAAATTCCAAAAGAGCAATGAATAATACATAGTAAAACAAATGGATTACAAAGATTATGCCAACTGTAGTTTTTACCAAGGAACCATAGTTTGACTGTTAAGGGGAATCAACATGGTCAACAGCTGGCCCGGGCCAGGTCAAAAATATAATCTATTGTACTTGACAGCTTTGACACATCTGGTTTCATTGTGTAGCTAGAGAAACAATGGATTTGTGGGCGTTTCTCTAGCCTATTTATAGCGACTATGAGATATACCTATGTCTATTCCCTTTAAGTTTAAATTTAGTTGGAACTGAAATTGGAACCGAGTTTTCTGTACTCCCTTCTTGGATCTTTGTTTTTAGTCAATTAATATAAATTTTCCTGCTACAGGAGGTGACTGTTTTGAGTGTAGTACATTTATAAATTTTGTTGTATCCATTGTATACCTTCATTGGAGATCTTGACCAGCTGTTTATTTTGTTGTTAATTTTAACATCTCTGCAACAAAACCAGTAAAATATTGGTTATAACTGACAACTCTGAACCAGTTAAAAGCATACTCAAAATAGATTCAAATTTTGAAATTCTTTTAAAATCATGTGAAAGTATGGCATGAGTACTTTTCTTCAAAACGAATCTCACAAGGCTGTTAACTCTGAGACATACTTTAAGTACAAAGAGGTTCGGAAAAGTTTGTGAAGATACAACAACACTTTATAATGTCATCATCCATGGGTTCCTGTAAACCGTGGAACGACATAACGACTAATAACGACATAACGACTAATAACGAGCTATCAAATTACAGTATCGAGTTGTCTGTCGAAATGGGTGTATCAACCGGACCACCATGAGCAAGGAATGGACTGATCAGTGGATCTAGGGGATAGCGGAGCTCGCGAATTTTCTGTTGCTTTGGAAAGCAAAGTAAGAAACAAGCAAGCTCATCAATTTTTTCCGCTGTATCCCTTGTTTCGTGTAAATGTGTAAGTAGAAGATGGAAAGAATGGTTCCCTGTTTCCAAATCCTTTTTCCTAAAGCTTTTTTAATTTGTAGTTTTCTTCTCCTGGGCCACTTTAAACAGTTTTGATCTGATCCTCTGGATCATGTACTCTATAGACTTGCCCCAAGTCTATTTCATGAATGAAAAAAAAAATAGGGAAAAGGAAAAATCGGGAAAGGGACCTTTCAGATAGACCTATTATTACAGATGACATACCTTTTCAGATCGACCAATGACAGATGACAAAACAACAGTTATCATTCAGATTGCGCTCATTTTCAGTTAACCACACAAAATGTGTTTTGACTTCAACTTGTGAATCATAACAAAATATTTATTCATAGAGTTAAGATAAGTTCATTTCCGAGTGTGAATTTACATAATAGTTGCTTTAAAGTCTCATTAGGCACCTTTTTTAGTAAATATAAGTTAATAAGTTTTTAAAAATTTCGTTCTTTAATTATTAGATATTAGATATTAACGTATTACGTAAGAAAATTTGGCAGCAAAGTATCCCTATGATTGATTAAAGAAATTATCCACAAGCCCCGGAACTCAGCCCTTATAGAAGAATGAGGGTATATGTATTTTGCCTATAAGAAACTAAAAATTTGGGCCAATACAAAAAGTGTCTTTAAATTATCAGAGTTTGACTAAAATTGACGAGCTGACTTGTTTCTTACTTTGCTTTCCAAAGAAACAGAAAATTTGCGAGCTCCGCTGTCTCCTAGATCCACTGATCAGTCCATTCCGTACTCATGGTGGTCCGGTTGATACACTCATTTGGACAGACAACTCGATACTGTAATTTGATAGCTCGTTATTAGTCGTTATGTTGTTATTAGTCGTTATGTCGTTCCACGGTTTGCGGGAACCCCATCATCCACTGGTAAAAGCAAAATAAGAAGTTCCATTCTTAAAATTGTGAAATATTTAACTCTTCCTATTCCATTTTCAACATAAATTCTGGCATTTGCAACCCTCTATGTTCTATGCACCTTGCCCCCCCCCCCCCCGTCATCTGACTGTATGCTTTCTTAGGGGGAGGTATTGCAAGTGAACACTGGCAAAACGCTAACATGTCACTGATCTTGAAGCCTCTATCTGCCATCAGTTAGTCACCTGGCCGCAATTGCTCAAGGAAATCGGAGTCTTCAACAATGAATTTGTCAGATGCCCTTCCACCATAACTATCAGACACATAGGAAATGGCACTATTGGGGGTTATGGCAATGAGCACTTTCACAGTGCAGTGATGCTTGTACTCACTCCATAAAGCTGCCTGAACCTCAAGACTAGATGGAGTTTCAGTGAAGAACTCTGTACAATCGATTATGCTGATGCAGCGTGGAAAGTGCTTGAGAAAGATATCCGGCAAGTTTCTTTTAATATCTTCACGAGAAGGCCACTTAATTATGAATGCGAGATCAAGTGCAATCAATCGAACTCATGTGAAGAAAATTTGACTAGTCAAGCCAGAACTGATGTCAAAATACCAAGCCAATTCCTCAATCAATGTGCCCAAACGCAGCTTCGTAAGAGTCAACAGAAACTCTTGCTCCAAGCTAAGTTTGCGTTGTGGACCCTTTCTTTCAGCTAGTACAGCTGCCTTATCTGGGGTCAGCTTTTCTCCTCTCCAATACTTCATGTTGTTTGCATTAAATGACAGCTGATCAAACAAGAATTTGAAAGTCACTGTATAATAATAATAATACATTCTTTATACAGGGTTATTCACTCAGCTACAATATCTTAGCTGCTATCAATAGAAGCCCTGTTTTAAGAGCAGATAAGAAATGTCAGATCTTAACGTTTACAATTGAATAGTTACAATGACATTATGTGATAAAAATATATTACAAATATTACTTAAAAAGTTAATCAATCCATAAAATGTTCTTTGAGTCCTTGCTTGAAAGGAAGGTAAAATCTTTCAGTCTTTAAATGCGTTGGTAGTGCATTATAAATCCTTACACCACTGTAATAAAATCCTCTTTTCGCGCTCTCAGTTTTTACTTTTGGGATTTTTAAGTTTCGTCCATTGACTCTTGTAGCTTTCTGGTGGTCAACCTTCTCAAAATGGTCATGAAATACATCAGGAGCAGTTTTGTTCAAACATCTGAACACGAAATCAGCGCACTGAATATTCTGCATATTGGCAAACGAGCGAAACATACGATCTCCTTGTTGATAGCGTGCCCCAAATATAATCTTGGCTGCTCTTTTTTCTAACCGCTCAAATTTCCTTCTATTTGTCTCCGACATGGATAAGAACGCTGTACTACAGTAGGTCATGACTGGCTGTACCATTGCTTTATACAGGTCAAGGGCTGCATGGATAGTAAGTATTGGTCGAAGACGTCTCAGTAGTCCTAGTCTACTCGATGCTTTTTTGCAAACTTTATGACCATAGTCGGTCAGTGATAGCGATTGATCAAGATGAATACCCAAGTATTTGTACATGACAGTATTGTTTATGAGTTTTGAATTAATTTCTATGGTAGCTTCATTTTTTACGTTTTTCCTCCTTGCTGCTGTACCAAACATCATGAATTCAGTTTTTCCCCGATTTGAGTTCAGAATGAGACCATTTTTGCAAAGCCAAGTATGCAAGAGATTGGCATCGTGATTGATTACCTTATTTATCTCAGCCTCTGACCTGTCCGAAAACAACAGAACAGTATCATCAGCATACATAATAGTTGTGCAGTTTTCAATATATAAGTGGACATCGTTGATGTGAATTAGAAAAAGCAAAGGGCCTAGTATGGAGCCTTGGGGGACTCCATATGTAATCTTCTCTTCTTGCGATAGTTCTCCTTCGAAACAAACAATTTGTGATCGTTGTGTCAGGTAATTTTGAATCCATCTTTGCTCTACATGCTCGATACCGTAAAGAGGGAGCTTTGAAATAAGAGTGGAGTGGTTCACTGTATCGAAAGCTTTCCTTAGATCTATAAAAAGGGCACCAGTAAGTTGACCCCTGTCCATGCTTTTTCTCACGATATCAGTAAAGTAGACAACAGCCGAAGATGTTGAACGGTTTCTCCTAAATCCGAACTGTTGAGACGACAGAAACTTGTTATTTTCTAGGTATTCATAAATCTGATTGTGAACAACCCTTTCCAGAATTTTTGAAAAGACCGGCAGTACTGAGAT
Source organism: Aurelia sp. 3 sensu Dawson et al. (2005) (assembly GCA_964020215.1). Classification (NCBI taxonomy): domain Eukaryota; kingdom Metazoa; phylum Cnidaria; class Scyphozoa; order Semaeostomeae; family Ulmaridae; genus Aurelia; species Aurelia sp. 3 sensu Dawson et al. (2005). The sequence continues at coordinate 13,642,273 of OZ026591.1, read as the reverse complement.
TGGTCTGTAGTTGTCGAATTCCTTTGTATTTCCACTCTTAAAGATTGGAACGCATCGCGCTATTTTCCAATCCCGAGGGATGGTTGATGATGCCAAAGAGAGATTTATGATGTGGAGGAGGGGATGGATAATTTCTTTTGCTGCATCCTTCACGGTTCCTGGGGGAATGTTATCTATTCCTGGAGATTTTGATCTTTTCAAAGACATGAGTACTTTCAAAACTTCGCTTTTTGTAAACGGCTTGAAACGAAACCTCTTATTTTGGGGATTTACTCGATGCCTGATGCCATTAATATCTTGAGGGGCACAGGGTGGCAAAGCAGCTCGAAGTTTTGCAGCTACACTTGTAAAGAATTTGTTGAAGCCATTTACAATTTCCTTTTTATCTTTGGTCACCATTGAATTTATATTGAATGAACTAGACCTTTGTTGGCATGATTTGTTGTCAGGTAGACATTTCTGTATTGCTTTCCAAAATCCCTTTGGATCTGATTTATTTTCTTGAATAAGTGTCTTGTGATATTTGGCCTTTTTTCTCCTGATCATAGATGTGACGGCGTTTCGTTTCCTTTTGTATGTTGACCAATGGTGTTCACTTCCAGTTTGTTTAGCTTTGCGATGATGGTATTCCCTTTCATGAATTGCCCTTTTGATTTCATTGTCCAGCCAAGGAAGATCTCGTCCCTTGACAATTCTCTCAACGAGAGGGGCATGCCGATTTAAAACTTTCAGAAAACAGTCTTTGAATAACTTCCAGCACTCATTTACGTCCTGTTGTGCTAGTACACCATCCCATGAGACTGCTTTAAGGTCTTTCTGAAAGGTCTCATGACAGTATTTGCTAAAATTTCTGGATACAATTTTTCTTGGTTTTGTTCTTTGACAATTTATTTTCCTGACGATGGCAACTACGTCATGATCACTGAGAGATGAACCAAGGACAGCAGCTGATTTCACATTCCCTGGATGGGTGGAGGCAATTATATCAATCAAGGTACTAGTTTCAGATGTTATCCGTGTAGGTTCCTTAATCTGCTGCTTAAAACCATAGCCGTCTACAATATTCTTTATGCTTTTATGATCTGTATCTTTCAGATAATTACAATTTAGGTCACCCATTATGATTGTTTCCTTCTCCTCGGCTATGGCAGTACCCAACATATCATCAAATGACTGTTCAAAATCCTCATTTAGGTAGCTAGACGTATCAGGAGGCCGGTAAAGAATTCCGACTAATAATGATTTCGAATTTCTACCACTTATTTCAAGCCAGCAACATTCGATACCTTCTACCTCTAGATCGTGCCTTCTGTCACCACCCATATTTTCTTTCACATACACTGCTACGCCCCCTCCAGGTCCATTTTGCCGATCGAGTCTGTGCAACTCGTAACCAGGTATAGTTAATTCCGCATTTGATATTTCTGGATTTAAATGACTCTCACTGACTCCAAACAAGTCAATACTCTGCACTTCATGTAGCAAAATTTTTAGTTGATCATGAACTCTAACTAGACCACAAACATTTTGGTGAAAAAGCTTTAATCCTCTCGCTTTAGCATATGATTTGAACTCTGCAAAACATTCGTTTTCAGTCGCTGAGCAGTCAGCTTCACGTGCAGGCTGTTTACGACGTTGGTCCGTTGCAAGTAAACATGTCTGGCATGTTAGGCCCACATTCGATACATTGAGGTCTTCAATAAGGCATTTTAAATGCAAGGTCTCATTACAATTTATAGAAACTGATCGCCTTTGATTCTTTCGGATGGTTTTTTGACAGCCAAGGCAAGTTTTTCTTGATACTGGTCCTGGACAGGTTTCGATATCTCCAGCAACGAGGAGTAGCAATGTCACGAGCCCTCGGCCTAACCCAGAACAGATTTGTCTCCTTGTTTGTCCAAAGCGACGAGTATATGAATGTTTCTTCCAGTTTCCATTTGCTGTAATCATCTATCGACTCTGCTAATGCACAAGAGCTAGTAAAACTGTGTTTTCTGCATGCAAGCATGAGTAAAACGAGGATAAGCCTTTCTAGTACCAGGAACGCCATCATAACAAGGAACGTTTTTGAAAAGCCATGGCCACATTGGAATGTAATTTTGCGTATGCACATTGAGATGGTCTTAAGTATCTTTTATTCCTGTAAATAGCTTCACATCACTCTCCCTTGTGATTATCTTATCCTGTGGGAACATCAAACAGCAAGTAGTTTGGTTTGTAACATACTCAGAGGTAGGTTCTCGTATGACATCATCAGGTAAGTTAAACCTTCATATTATCAGTGTTTCTGAAGCAGAGGTTTTAAAAGTAAAAATGCATTTGAGAATGACGTCTTTGAATAGCTGTCCATGGGAAGCAATGCATGCAGCTTGTTGATTTGCGCTGTGGAGCAGCATGCAAATCTTTAAAATGCACTGAAAGCAAACTCGCGCTATAGTGCGGATGGCTGAACATTGGTAAGGCTTAACACTAGGTAAACCATTGGTAAACTGCAAGATGCTGGCTTACGTTCAAAGGACGCAAAACAGACACAGCCGACGCAAAAGGCACAGTCTCATTTGCATGCACACATCTGCAACGTTCAGAACAAACATTTTCTTTGTTTTGTAACAAGTTTGCTTGCAGTTCGGTTGATGAAGCAAAGTTCCAGTTTTCCAGGATCATCAAACTCAAAAGGACTTACTATCCTTGTGGAAGCACCCATGGGCAGAAAGCCAAGCGAAGTAGAAGCGAAAGAATCTGAGTGATAGTTAATGCTGAAATTTTGATTATTAAGTTTGATACACCTTGGAAGGACGGCAGCATCTCTACAAAGTTGCTGTGTCCGTTCAAATAACTGGTGAAGGAAAATGTTGATTTCTAACCGTGCAAAAGTTGGAATTTTTCTTTTGGGCTACACTCACCTTTGCATGCTCCTACAGCATGGAAATGCAAGATCATGGCCAGGTCGCTCTTCTCCAGAAAATGAAAGAAAATTGTTCTGTTAGGCCCTGCACTGCACTGCAACTGCGCGAGTCAAAGCAGAACTGCTGCAAAACAACATTCCAGTTTGATTATTTGTCAAAGCGTTGGACCATTGTTCAACAATGTCAGTTTAATTGGTATTGAAATCAACTGACACAGCTTAAAAAGCGGACTGTGAATGATAATAGGACACCCAGATAAGGGATTTCATGCCCAAAGCATTTAGGTACAAACTTGAAATATAATGTAAGCATACATCAAGGTCGCAAATCTTAAGATAGTAATATCTCTTGTTGAATCTTAAATAATCATTACTCTAAAAAGTTTCTTGATGTTACTGAATCTTTTAACATTGATTATCTCATTGGGAGCGTATATGATTGATTGAACGTTACGTATATAATGATTGTATAGGTGCGTATGTATGTGTCATTGAATTTATCTCCTTGAACACGTTCATGTGACTAGATATGATTACTTGTTCATCGCCCGGCTAGTGTAAAATGCAGGTCAAATTTTTGCAGGTCACTGCGACAGGTCACTGCGAGGGCCAAGGGCTCATAGGCTGCATAAAGGAATTCTGTTGTTCTGTTGTGTATGAGAGATACTGAAAGCCGCTAGTGTGTTGACATGTAATGTGTCAAAGTGAAGTGGCTAGATGTGCCACAATGACTAAGCCAAGTCATTTACCTAATAATCTTTCAGATAATACATTTTCAGAAAATTGCCGAAAGCATACCCTTGACCCCATTCCCTTTTGATTTTCAGTTTATAAGCGATTAAAGTTCTGTTTGTTTGGCCAAAGTCCAGGCAAAATGCGAGGGGCATCACACTTCGAAAATCTCGTACACATTAACTGGAAATCCAGGAAGAAATCCGGAAATCCTTAAGAAATTCTTTGAAATCCGGAAACCCCTGGAGCTCGCCTTGAAATCTGCATGAAATCCCAAGAATCCTTAAATCTTTCTTAAATACACGCTTTTTATAAAAACTAGGGTCAGGCCATAGTACTAAAAGTTTCTAAATCTAAGATTAAATTTTGTCCATTTTAGTACTAAAAATTTCTTAATTGGTCTCTTATTTTGAATGCAGAATTATCAATGTGGTCGCTAAAGTTATTTGAGGTATCGAGAATCATAGCACCAATTCTTCGAGCAGAATTACATCACCAGCTGGTTAAAGCTTTCCGTTGTTTGATTTCTGCGCAGAGTACCGTCATGGGGTTAGAGCGGCTTTCTTCCATATCAAGGTATCGTCACCTTGAGTAACGTGAAAAACAGAGAAATTTGATAACCATCTCTCACGGTGTAACAGGGTGTGTGTAATGACAAGCGGGGCTGGGATTGCATTCACATTTAACACCAAAGGGAGAGGCATTATTGCACAGTTTTGTGAGCTTTCGGAGAAATAAAAAAGTAATTTTGTCACCGTTATGTCTTTTGCGAATCCTGCGATTAACAAATACATACAAAATAAGTAATACCGAGTAATGCGTCAGAACACTAGCAGCTCTCAGCATCTCATACATAACAGAATGCCTTTATGCAGCCTATGAGCCCTTGGCCCTCGTGGTGACCTGCCGCAGTGACCTGCAAAAATTTGAACTGCATTTTACACCAGCCGGTTAATCGCCATATCTGTCCTTCAACTTCTTAGTGGCATAATGACAATCTGACACTAGGCCATCTAGGGCATGTGCAGCACTTCCACACAAATATGGTGTTAAGTATTGAAATTTCTGCGCTTCTTCCAGCTCCTCATTCTTACCATTTGTTAACTCAAATGCAGTGACCTGCAAAAATTTGAACTGCATTTTACACCAGCCGGTTTATCGCCATATCTGTCCTTCAACTTCTTAATGGCATCATGACAATCTGACAATAGGCCATCTAGGGCATGTGCAGCACTTCCACACAAATATGATGTTAAGTATCGAAATTTCTGCACTTCTTCCAGCTCCTCATTCTTACCATTTGTTAACTCAAATGTATCCCAGAAAGTGGCCCATTCTGTTGAATTTCCTCTGAATCCTTGCAAGTGCAGATAAGGGAGTCTCACTACTTTATTATTGCTTGTTTCTTTCAGGTTTTCAGGTGGTGGACCTGACAAAACTTTGGTTTTGGCTTCGATTTGTGAGACCAAAATTTTGACCTTGGTAGCAAACAGTTTGAACTTGCCTGTCCTTACGCCTCTAGTTCAGTTTGTCCTAGCCATGACTTGATTTGTTGACTTTATTTACAAAGGCAGAAGGCAATATTTTGGCTGAGCTGAAAGATTACTCTGAACAAATGCCATTACAAACAAATTGAGTAAAGTGCAGTCACCTACCCCCACCCCCAACTCAGTTTTTCATGTCATGTCCCACATGAGCGGTATCAATGCCAGTTCCAATGCCAATTCCAATGTCAATGCCAGTATTCCAATGCCGGTGTTTACAAATCGCCAGCTGGCACTTCCAATCATGATATCTTAGGTGAAAGCCCCTCCCCCCACCATTAATTTACAAAGGTGTGGGGTCTAAACAAGCAAGGTTAATTAAATGACACAAGTCTTCATAGCCTGGTGATTCTTTTCTTCATCTAGATCGCTTTTTTTAAGTAAAAATTATAAGTCAGAATTTTCAGAGGTCAAATTGACTGTCTCCTAATCTTGTGTTGACTGTGCAGTTGAAGCCATTGGCAAGGCCAATGACTCTCTGACAGTCTAAATTTAATGAAAAAGAATTATTTCAACGTTATTTCATTCATTTAAGTAAAAATATAGGCATGCTGTGACAGGACAAAGCAAAGATTCAAAAATGCTAGGATGATGGTTCGAATAATGAACAATGAAAGAAGACACAGGGCCCAGGCATTAGGCCAAGAATGCATAAAGATAAACAACACAAGGTTCTGGCCTAACTTCCCTTGCTCCCCCCCTTGAAACTTGCTCCGTTTCTGTTTCCTGAGCTTTGTCGGAAAGGCAACAATTCCAAAATGATTTCAAACAAGTTGTCTTTTTCTGCCAGGTATAAATACTTGTTGTTCAAAGCTTTCTGAAATAAAGTGTACCAAACCATGCAAAAATGTTGTATTGGTGTCCACTGTCCTTGCTTCATCTAATCGACCCATTTCTTCCAATGTTGTTTTACTTTGTGATGCTGATCGTCACAAAAAAGAATAGGATGCAGTGCAATGCCTTTAATTTTGTCTGGAACATTAGTGCATTCAGCAGCCTGGCATCTGGAAGCATTGTGTCTTTTTCTCGTTGTCGTAAACTCGGTTTTATCAGGTGGCCAAAACCAATCTCTAGTCTGTTTTGTTCACAAGCAGGCAAGCCCTTACCGATATGATGCGAAGATGTCTGCTCCCAAACCTACTTTTGGATCACTTTTCTGTGTTCTTGACGCCCCAGATTGGCTCAAAAATGAGACTGGGAGAAATAATGTACAAATAACAAGAGGTTGTAAAGAAAAAACTTTTTTCTGTTTCTGGCTAAGTAAAATAATCTCTATCAATTTCTGCAAAAATCCCTGAACGGTTAGAGGCACTTCAAGAGTTTCACAAAGGTCCAATGACAATCTATGTGTTCACTACGACAACTTCTTTCTGCTGACCAGCAGGTCATGTAACCTGCAGGTCAAACACAAAGCAAACATGTGACCACTGTTAGGGCCAAGGGCCCTATACTATGGAGTGCCAAAAGCAAAAAAAGTCATATTTTTATTGTGAAGTTATATTTTCATTGCTATGCACATATAAACATTACAAGTGTTCAATTTTCATTGCTTATCAGAATTATACTTACGTTGCTCCTATGTATTTTCGTTGCAACCCCATATTTCCATTGCAAGCCTATATTTTTATTGCATGCACATATTTGTATTGCAAACTCATATTTGTATTACCAGCGCATATTTTTATTGCAAGTCCATATTTTTATTGCAAGCACATATTTTTATTGCAAGCGCATATTTTTGTTGCAACCTCGTGGAAATATTTCCTTCGTTCTGCAAAAAAATTTCTCACGTTGCTTGAAAAATTTCTCACGGTCTGCCGGTATGTGAAACCCGGAAAACAGAACAAAGTAATCGTGAAAACGAGGCTGTTGTTGTGCTTCAAACAAACAGCGATTTACGAACACACACAAAAATACCTGTACTACACAAAAAATTCAAAATGGAAGTTATGCCAAAGGTTCACGCTCATTGTTTTGTTGTTTTGCTGCTGTCTGTATTCACCTGTGGTATTCTCAAATGGAGAGGAGACACTGCTGATGATTTGCTTCGAGAGATTCCGGAACTCGTCTTGCAACTAGACACAGATCCGTCAGAAGTTGGTTTTGACAGGGCACAACATTTGGTATTAATTGGAACAGAGTATCGGAGCACTATTGTCGTGTTGTTACGTCGCGTTGAATCTGAAATGGAGCACGCTGTTGGTGCACAACGCACACACGTCTGTGGTATCTCTCTGGATCGTGTCCATGTTTTGCAGCAGTCCCTGAGAGCTATGCTGGATCATTTAAACCGGTTGTTAACAGTGTACTCCTCTAGATTGAATGAAAATGACAATATGAATAATACAGCCTACCCTATCACAGCTGCTACAACAGACATAGGCCTAGGCCAAGGATTTTTTTAAATTTCATCAACGCGTGGATTGCAAGGAAGGCCAAAATTGCAGATTTTGAGACAACAAATTGAAATGTTGGAAGAATTTGGCTACACCTATGCACAGAGTGCTTGCATTTTAGGAGTTACAGCGCAAACATTGCGTAACAGAAGAAGGGAATTGAACATGCCTGTTGGTGTTGGTTGCTACACAGAAATGTCTGACTTGGCCCTTGACGAAGTTGTGCACGAGGTTTTGCAAATTTCCCCCAATGTTGGGGAAAGGTTGATGATTGGGTCTTTAAGGTCACGCGGACTTCACATTCAAAGATGGCGAATAAGAGAATCAATATTACGGGTAGATCCTATTGGGAGAGCATGCAGAAGAAGATGAACTATCTTCAGACGACAGCATAGTGTCTCTGGGCCCAATGCTCTTTGGTAAGAAATGTTATTTTTGTTGGGAGAAACAAAATTTTTCAGGGCTCTGGGCTACTTTATTTCTGTCAACAAAATGCCACTGAAAAATCAATTATCATTTCCACTCCTTTCTTGATCAACAATAATTAATCGTGGCACCAGAATGAGAAAAATAAACAAACAAGACATATTGTTAAAAACGCTATTGGTCAATACTAATAAAAAAGAACATAATGTATGAATATATATTTATTGTAAACAGAACTTAAGATGAATAAATGTACATACAGTACACATTACCATTGGAAAAGAATGAGAATTCACACAATTTTTTGTCTGTTTAGGCATATTGATGGTCATCACAAACTAATACGATGGAGATTTGTTATCCATGGAGGTGAGTTGAAAGACATCATCTACAGTACTTAGTGCTCATGGTCTCTGGAGTCACTGACCAGTCAAACATGTCAAGTAACTTGATGACCCAAGACAGAAAATAGTTTGCAGGGGTCAATTTGAGCATTTTGAAATATTGGGTTTGCTAGTACTTGGTAAACTTTGCAAAAACTTCCCATTTCTAAGAGCCTGTGCTTCAAAAAGTGAATGCTGTTAAAAGCCCCAATTGAGTTGACCCTTTCCTAAATTCAGGGAGTTTTTTCAAAAGAAAAAATCGGTGACAGTAATTGCTTTTCTAGTGGAACCTATTATTCAGTATATGTACTGTAACTATATAAACATGAACATGATATTATCCTAAAACTCTGAACAAGAAAACATTCAGTAAAATACAGTTTAAAATTCAAAAGTAAAGCTACTGCAGTATTTCACAATAATGTTTTGTCTTTGTACATATTAAGGCATTGATGGCTCCTCAAGATGTGTGGTGTACTTGCAGTGCTCAACAAACAACTTAGCAGCTACTGTCTGTGAGTATTTTCAGTCTGCATGTGAAACATGGAATGTGCCATCACGTGTCCGTTCAGATTATGGAGGTGAAAATGTTTTAGTGGCAGATTTTATGCTGTACCATCGAGGCCTTAACAGGGGCAGCTTCATTACTGGAACATCAGTCCATAACCAAAGGATAGAGCGTTTATGGAGGGATGTTCACAGGATAGTTGTGTCTCATTTTGCCAATTTATTTTACTTTATGGAGGAATCTGATGTCCTTGCAACCATTAAATGAAGTCCATCTGTTTGCATTACACTTTGTGTATTTACCTCGCATCAATAGAGCATGCCAGGAATTTGTGAACATGTTTAACAATAGAGGGTGGTAAAGGGTATTTCGTGAAACGTGAAACACCAGTATTTATTTACGTGAAACGTGAAAGGCAAAAATCTTCCCATGAAACGTGAAAAGCCCATATTTGTGTACAAAAAACATTAAAAGTCAATAAATACTGCAAAAAACCTGATTTACAATGATTTGGATACAAAAGATGATTAATTTGAATTCAAATTAAAAACATCTTTGTTGCTGACCGTCAAATTGGTGCAATAAGGCTGATAACAAAGTTTCTAGGTGGGATGCGCATTTTGGAATATTTAGGTGAGCTTTACCAAGCATTCTCAATTCATCATAAGCACAAGCAGAGAAAAGTTTACCCATTTCTGAAGCAGGTGATATTGTGAAGAACGTCTTTACCTTTCTTCAGAACACATCAATGGTAGTGGAGAATCTAACTGGCATTGAAAAGGATAAGAATGGAAGAGAAGGAACTGTTTCGAACAAAACATTGAAATCGCTCCAACTACCATGTGATGGTGTGCACTGGGTCTCAGGGAGGGTAGAAGCATTAAGCAACGGAGTGAAAGTACGTCCATCCTCTCTTTTACATAACCATGAAAGTTGAAAACTTTCATGCCGTATAGCATTTCAATTATCCTAATTGTCTACAATTGCAACATGCACGAGACTTGGGAGCCACTGTGTTAAAATCTATGAAGAGAATGACCATATGGTCAGCCTGCTATTACACGTACAGAGATTCTTATTACCCTGTACCAGCTACCCAAATGCATTTATCTGAGTTTCCTAAGATGAGGCAACAAAGTCATCCATCAATGTCGAAGTCAGACCAAGAGTTAATGCGATCATGGGCCAGAGATAATGGAAAATGTGTCCGACAGAGGACTGTGAGGCAAGAGACAACGAAATTCAAGGCTGGCACACTTCCTTTGAACATGTACAAACAAAGTGAAATTCCTATTGAAAAATTTCAGTGGCCCCGCATCGAAGAAGATGAGGCATATGAGGGAAGAGAGCTAAATGATGCTCCAGAATATTTTCAACAGAAATCTGAATATGACACAGATTCTAGTGTGGACGACCTGGATATTGATGAAGTTAACGACATTCAGCTACTGACGAAGAACCTGCAATGGCCCCAACTATGGCAGCTACAGAATTAAACTTTCTATTTGCCAACAGTAGATCAAGGCCTTGTTATGGATGTGAAAAATCCCTAGTTAACCAATTGAGAAACATTGTGCAATTTTGGGAAGGTCCTGCCTGCCAGGGAACCTTGCATGGTATTACACTATACAATATTTCAGGAAAGAACTTCAAATGCAGTTTGGGAAACAGGACATCCTTCTATTGTCATTTTTCAGAGCATCCTATTTTCAGACCATTATTTACCCATAATGCTCTGAAAAATGAAAAGAGTGGAAAAATGCATACCCGATGCATACTACATTGAGTATTAAAAGAAATCGACACTGCAAAGATAAAAGCGTTAAAGACGAATCAATCACACGCCATCTGACAGGACCTCCACTTCAAAACAAAACAACATCTCATTGGACCGATAAAAATAGACGAGGCGCAAGATTAATTTAACCTTCTCGATTCCTTTTACGCTGGCCTCAGTCCAAAAATTGAAATAGGCTCGAATAATTTTAGGTCTTTTTTATTGACAACGCAAAATTAATCCATCGAAACTTTTTCTGCAAATTCTGTGTTAAATCTTTTTGGTCAATTACCACCTGATGTGATCGGTATCATTTTCCCCGAGGATCAAAAGTATCTTTTTTCTTTGGAATTAAACCAGTATTTTCTTTTACTCAACGCCTCTGCCTAGAGAATCGTTCCTTATGTCTGACAATGACATCTTTTTTCCGGGAAACATGAAAATGCTCTATTTTTTAACGTGAAACGTGAATCCCACAAATTTTTTTCCGTGATTCGTGATTCTGACCCCCCCCCCCCTTCACCGCCCTCAAAATAGGCCTATGCGCACAGAGAGAAATAGATCACCAGTCCAAGTATTCAGGCAAGGCTGCATCGAAATCTATGGTTTTGCTTCATTCAATTTGTTCAATAGGAATGGCCTTGGAACATACCAATTAAACGAGGAACCTATTGATTATGCTTCCTATGGTTTTGAAGATGGAGATGAAGATGATATCCAGAATAATGATTATGCTGTGCACATTCCACCAGTAAATATTGCACTCACAAACGAGCAAGTGAACCATCTTACAGACAGTATTCAACCACATGAGGATGATGGAAATTATGGAATTAACATCTATTTGCAAGTTCTTGATATGTTAAATAGTTGGTCATAACAGAGTCATTGTTGAAGGTGGATGAAAGTGAACATAACATCATATAAATTACAGTATGTGAACACAGCAAAATTTTACTTCCGGTCAAACTCCCAAAAGTCGTTATAGCATCCATTCAATTTTACATAAGCTGGACAAAAAGGATTATTTCTGGCCTCATTGCAATTCCTTTTCAAATTTCTTGGATGTTATAACTTGGATATTTGTGTAAGTAAGCTCTTTCTTGGAATTTGTAAATGTAAGTCCAATTCCACAACAGATAATGGATGCTAACAGTTCTTTTGGTGCCATTTGCAAACAAAAAGGCTCATCGTTTAGTCCTGGTGGTCTCATTCTACAGCATGCTTACTTTGATATTCAAGATAGGAAGGGGTAAGGCCATGTAAAATCAATTAATTGACTCTTATTGGACCTGCACAAAAAAATCAGGTGGGAGGCCTAAATCTTTTAAGCTCAAAATACCGTATGGCCCTAAACACCAGCAGTTTGCTCCTCCTGTTTTCCATGGTAGCAGCCTTTAGCTGTAGCCTTTTGTGTAAGGTCAGAGAAAAGAAACGGTCTTCACGTTCCTGAGAGGTGAACAATGTATACAGTGCATGTTGGGTATGTCATAAATAACAAAGTAGGGAAGCGTGGATTATTTTCTTAGAATTAGCAATATTAAATATAAATTTTGCTAACTTCCTATACAGTAAAGTCCCGCCTTTAAGAAACTGCATTATAAGAAACTCAGGCCTGATTTTGGTAAATAAAGTACCTGTCTACAAGAAACTATCCAGGCTGATTCATGTTCAGTTTCTTTTACAATGGTACATAGTAATATTTTATGGCATATATTTAAATATGGCCCCAATAAGTCTCAGTTCTCTATAAATAAGAATGAAAGTTTTAAGCCCAATTTATTATAATTTCAAGAAACTTTCAGTACTGACCCAAACTATCAGCTTCTTATTCAACTGCGCATATTTAAAAAACGTTTTCTTAACAATTTTGACAGCTGTTTGGAATACAAAAGTGTTTCTTATACCATGGTATGCGCACCCTGCTTTGAGGAAATGTATCCTAACATAAGAAACCAATCAGGCTGTCTTTGTGACATGAGTTTCTTAAAGGCGGGACTTTACTGTAGATCTAAGATGGGTGGGACTTTTATGTGAAATATGAAATATAAAAAAATTGAGGTGGCATCAAGACATGATATGGGCACTAATGAGAATCAGCTAATTAATTTTATATGGCCTAGTAGGTTTTTAATAACCTCTTTTTATTTGGATCCTGGATTCCAAAGCCTTAAAGCTTTTCTCGAGAAAGAAAAAATGTGACCCTTCCCTAAAGGTGAATCTCCACTACGGTACGTGGAAAAGGTTGAAACTTGACCAAACTTGACTTTTCTCCATGCTTGCACATGCGCGGCTATCATTTGACATAAAGTTGCCATGGAAAAAAATTGATTACTACAAAGTACAGTAGGATATGTTTCTACCTTTTGCTGAATCGCTCTCTCAAAGAACCAGTCACAGCCCTTTGAAGACCAGGGAAACCAAAATTATTGATGGCATGAAACTTGCTTTCTGAAAATGGGAATTGTGCAGATTCTCCTGCCAAGTGGATGCAAAAATTTTGACAGGGAAGCTGAATCACTTGAATTTGTCCACCTAGTGGAGATCCACCTCAAGCCAGATATTGTATGTAAATCTGATGTCCATGTAAGTCACATTTTTACTATGTAAGTTGGATTATTATGAAGATATCCACATAAGTGCAATTTTGACTGTAGTAGGCTCTACTTTATCAAACAAAACCAAAATTGACAATATCTAATCAGCTTAGTTTAGGATTAAACTATTATCTCTATGGATTAAACATTGTTTGGCCATGTTAGAATCGGCCTGTACCCCTATGGCACGCAATTGCAGTATCCATGGCCTTTGCGAAGTTTTCATAGCTGCCATGGACAAGAGGAAGTTTCACACTGAGGAAGCAGCTATCTGGATCAGGTAAGTAACCTCCATTTTTGCAAAATTTAACAGTGATCATCCCCTTGGGCAACAGCTCACTTCCACTGATGAACATCATGAATTTGTTCAGCGTAACAGCATCAGGGTCTGTGAAAAATGTATGAGATTGTGAATAAAAGATGCTTATTCTTGCAGGTTATCAGGGACTGTCATTTTATATTGGTACTGTAGGGCATTGTGAAACAACATTTTCCCAACTGGAAGGATGTTGCTTTAAATTGCTCATAACTCACTGAAAACTAACGGAAAATTCCTTGGAATTATCAGAAATGGTATAAAGTATATATGTACTATGCTAAAACAAATATGTGAAAAGCCAGAAATTGATTGGATAAATGATTTTATCATCCTAAGGAGTAACCTTTAACATACTAACTGAAATGAGGGAACCACCCAAAACGAGCCAAAACAATCCAAAACAGCCCATAAACCAGATTGTAACCACCCAAAACCAAGAGTATAACCACCCAAAACCATCCTAAAGTCCTATAATTATCTGCCTTTTGGAGGGGGCATAACACCCCTGAAACTCCGCATGTGGTACTTGTATCTCTTAAACTCATATCTCAAATTCTTTATATATATTGTTATAATTGTGGTGCTTTTATCGTTTAGCATAACTTAAATGAATATGCGCATTTGTTTCTCGTGAAGAGTAAATTTTGCAAGATTTTTTAAGATTAACCATCTGATTACCACCACTGCTGACATGTGTCTCACTGGGCCTTGGTAAAATAAAGTACCCTTTTGCCCACTTGGTAGATGCAGAGAAGATCAATGCGAAACTCACCACTGGTCCTTTTTCCAATCTGCTCAATGAATTGATGAAGCCAGGCAAAAACGTCTTCCTCCTTTTCATCAAGATGATAATTTGGCTCTGTGATCATGATATGTATGATGTCTTCAGCTACCAGTTTTACATCTTCTGGAAGGGGAAAGACTTTCCTTGTCTCTTTTTCATGTCTGCTCAGGAAATCAATTAGCTGAAATGGGTCATTTAGGCCATCTCTCAACTGCTCTAACTCTGACTTCCTTTTCAACACAATGTCATTGAGCATGATGTAATGCAAAGCTCTTTGCTTGTTCCTTGTGCTGAGGGGCTCAATAAACCCGGAATTGGAAAGAACTGTTGCTATTTCAGGATCTACTGCCAGTACATTGATTTCCTCTTCACTATATAATGACATGTATATAATAAGAGAGAGTTAAAAAAAGTAAAATTCCCACAAATTCAGAGCCTGAAGACTTGGCAATATGTTTAAAATTAATTTTAGTTCTGAATTCTTGAGCAAGAATGGCCCAAAAATTTCCATGATTGCTAATGATCATACTTCACAAATTTTTAAGCTGCAACTTTTTATTCACTTGGTACACTAAAAAAGAAGCAACAGCAAAGAAGACAACACACAAATTTGTAGGGAAAAGTTCATTGAATTCACATGCATAAATTTTTGGTGACATGTGTACATTAGTTCGGTTGCAAAATTCATCTTACTACATGGCTCGTGGGGAAACAATATCTTGATAAAAAATCTGCTCACCAAAGTCTGCTGTAAATTTTCGTCAAAAAAAAAACGACTGCTCAGTCAGTTCTTTCCTAACAAATATGTGGCCCATACTCAAGATAAAATGTTATCTTGAAAATAAAACCCTGCTCATAAATGCTATTTCATGTATAGCAACATTAAATGAAAGAAGGCTCAGCTTTTTTCAAAAGGTTTAGGAAAGCTTTTTTCAAGTCCAAAAATACGCTCACATTTAGTTTGCGTTCATCAATATTTTTGTACCAGGTTTCCGTGATATTAAGCATCGAGGTTATCGTGCTGTGCAATTTCCGAAAAGCGAATTGATTTTTCGAGAACGAATCATTTGTCCTACAAAAATCATAGAACTGGTCATGCGCCAACTTCTCAAGTAGTCGAGAGAGAACAGAAAGAACTGATATCGACCTGTAATTCGACAAGTTGGACTTTTGGCCAGACTTGTATGTTGGGGTAACGCGCGCCAGTTTCCATATGTCAGGAAAGATCCCTGTCTCGAGAGACGCGTTGAATATCATTACCAACGGTTGGCAAATATATTCAATTGCATCTTTCAGAAGTTTCGTGGGCATTTTGTCTGGCCCAGGCGATTTTGAGTTTTTTAGACCCATGACAGCTTTCCTGACATAGCTGGCGTCAACCTGTTTGAATTGAAATTTTGGTGAGTTTTCGTTATTTTCCTCCAAATATTTCAAAGGGTTATCGTCTGGCTTTTGCTAGATATTACTTGCAAGTTTTGGACCTATAGTTACAAAATGCTCATTAAATGCTTCAGCGATTTCGTTTGGACGGTCCAGTCTTTGGCCTTGGAAATTCACAGCAGAGAAAGAAGATGGAGAGTCCTTATTTAATACTTTGTTTATTGTCCTCCACATCTCCTTGGGGTCATTGGAGTTTTCTTCAATTATTGCGTGATAATATTGCTGGACACAGTTGCGACAACGACCTTTCTCGAGGAGAATGAGAACCCAAATCATTTCCGCTTTGCAGAAATGAAAGAACATGTTAACTCCCAAGCAGTTGGCTTGCTATGAAGTGTGCATAGTGAATTCAGCTATTTTTCAAAAAGAGAAAACATCATAGGAAACACAAACGATTCACTTTCGTGAAAATTTAGGACCAACCATAAATATAAAGTCATTAAAGTCAAATATGTGCAGTTTGTTGTGGAACAACCGTCGCAGCTTCAGCCTAGGCCATCCGCCATTGCAACGTATTGGTTAGACCGCAAGAAATCCATGTATTATGGGAGGGAGCCTCGCAGCTACGTGATCCTGACCGGTGGGATTTCGTGCACACCCCTTCACATTAGGAGAGAAGCTATTTTGCTAAGGGGAACCTGACAATTAATATGATGAGTTGCTCTCAGAGTTCTTTCTGGTGGTGGTGGGGCAGAAGCGGAATGCAGCAACTGGAACGGGACTGGAAGTTCTAATTGGCATAACCTTTTCTGGGACATTGCCATTAAATTAGGCATTTGACTCAAATTGAATGGGAGGACTAAAATATTATTAGACATAGAAGCAACATTGAAGTACTGTATTCTGCATTATACTGTATTGAGCAGTATTTCAAGTTTCTTACCTGACCGAAGTTTCAAAAACGAGGCAATACAGGAATCCCGCCACGCCTATTGGTTAAACGCACGTTTCCCACGGGTTTCCTGTAGCCTTGTATAATACGATACAAGGACGCCTTTTTGTTGTCATAGCAACTAACTTACAAGGTTTACGATGAAGTTTTGTGAAAACAATGCAAAGAAGTAAACATATGATCGAAACGTTGTGTCCAGAAGACTCGTTTGACATTTTGATGATGATATCATCGCTTTTGACTTGGGAGCGGATTCATTGGATTCTTCATCTAATTCGGTTGGAAAAGACACTGCCAATGGCCCAAGCACTCTTGCCAATGAAAGCAAAACTGATGAAGAAATAGAAACATTTTTGTATGAAAGGAAAGCTAAGACAACAGCATACAAAGACAAGAGTGACTACACACGTTTCAAGACATTTTTAAGACAGGAAGACTCCCAAAACGACATGTACAAAGATACTGAAATTGAGGATATTCCAGCAAGAGAGTTAGACAAAATGCTGTGCAAATTTTTCATGCATGCAAGGAAGCAAAATGGAGAACTCTATCAACCTGATTCGCTAACAAGCATACAAAATTCATTACAGCGTGTCCTAACAGGCAGAGGCTCTAAAATAAATTTGAAGACTTCAATGGAATTTGAAAGAAGCCGAAAAGTCTTAGCAGCAAGAAGAAAACAGCAAGCTCGTCAATTTGGAAACACAACTTGGATTAGGGAACAAGCCGAATGCAACTCGTCCATTGGAAGACAGTGAAGTCAAGAAACTAAAAGAAAAAGGATACTTCGGATGGGAAGACTCGGAGCAGCTTCAACGCTTGATGTGGTGGTGCATCTTGGGAAAAACAAGCTTGGAGAATTTCTAAGCAAAGCAGCTCCAGTACTGGGCAAAACACATAAATCACGCTCCAAAGTTGCAAATCATTCCACAAGAAAAACCTCTATCTCGAAATTGCTCGACAACAACATTCATCCGCTGCACGTTTCCCAGCTGAGTGGCCACAAAAACACCACAAAACATCAACAGTGTGAAGTCTTATCATGCAGCATCTCGTCCTAAGCAACAGCAAATGTCGAAAATTCTTGCAAGCAACTCCCATGCAACCTCAGCCACTCTTGCTTGCTCAACTGTTGAACAAACTTCGTTGGTCCAAGCTAGCAACCTTGGCTCCAGTTCTGCACAAAATCATGTTGGTTCAACTTTCAGTCGTGCAAATATTCAAAATTGCATATTCAAAATCATTCAGAATCAAATTCAAACACCCATCTTGCACAAGAAAAAGAGGTCTCGTGTGATATACGACACTGACTCAGACTGACATTTGAAAGAACTATTTTTGGATTGATGAAGCCATAGCCATTGCATCATTTTAACAACACTGTTGTTAAAGAAAGTTAAAATGTATTATTTTTGTTTCACTTCTTTCTTAGTTTGATGAAACCATTGCATCGTTTTAACAATTTCAAGTTGTTACAAAACTGTTGTTAAGTGTATTGTTTTCATTTCACTGCTTCTTCGAGTAGCCTAAAATGCAGACCAAAGATTGTGGTACACAGTTACATCATGGCTCGCATCATGGTTACATAAAGCCAAATTTGTTGTCTAACTATGAGCACACAAAAGGAAACGGTGGAGGAAAAAATGTCCTAAAATTAGTGATCAGGTAATAAAACTCATACTAACCGGATTCGTTGTTGTACAGGGAAATATAAAGCCCTCAGTCTTAATGCACAGACCTCGCAAGCTCGGTCTGTACTTTTAAGACCTTGTGCTTTATGTTTCCATGTACAGCAACAAATCCGGTTAGTATGCGCATAAAGCAAACTTCCTGGAAAGCTGAAGCTTTTCCTGGGAATGAGAATAAACTGTATTAAAGTAAACAATGAGTTGGGGTTTTCAATCATTGACCATAAGAATCTTTTTTTCTATGATTGTTTCTTTTCTTGGAAGTAAACATTTCCGAATACAAATCAAAAATGGTCTGTTTTCTATGACAATCATAGAGCTTGTGTCTGTCTAGTTCATTGATAGTACTTTATTTTTCTAATAAGAAACTTTGACCCTGATTTGAAATTATATCTCATTTTATAAGAGAAGCATGAAACCGGAAATTGAAAATGTTGTTGACACAAGCAAGTCCTCCTGACAATGAATTTTTCACCTTGGGTAGGAAATGTGATCTGTTCCATTTTTTTAAATAACACAAGCAGGCATTTCTTTTTTAGGAGCTGTTGGGAACATGAGGGAAAAGACATGACATGGCTGATAAAGATAAGTTGATGAGTGCCTTGGTTTCCTGCAGTAAACCTTGCTCAAGAGGGACTCATAATAAAACAATAAAAAACCTGGGCCTATGTTAGGCCTAATCATGATCGAGCGACTGCCGTTGCTCTGTTCAATGGTCAGTCTTCGGAAAGAAAATGCGATAAAAGCCATGTTAAGGAGACGTTTCATCAAAGAAACTTGGTATGAATATGAAGAAGGAAGTTCACTTTACCTGGTGAGTGCAAAATAATTCTTTCAACCCTATATTTTCCATGTTTTAAGACCAAAAGAAACCAGGGCAATTTACAACAAACTGCCACAGCAAATGCGTTTAAAATCTAGTCAATTGCATCAATCGAATCGAAAATTTGACAGGATTGTTCTTGGCTAAATCTCACAATCTGATTGGTACTGGAGGAATTGCAAAGTTTGGGCCTAAATAGTGCCTAAAAAGTTTTTTCAGAGTAATACTATGAGTCTCTATTGACCAAAGGGCCATCATTAAGTCAAAGAGCATGGGGAAACAAGAGAATCATCGTCATAAGTCTAGATAAGTTGTTGAGTTGGAGAACAGATCACTAATCTTGTTTACTTGAACCTTTGTAGGAAGTGGTAATTTATCATCAATTAGTTTTGATCAGATAAATAGTATGAAGTATGAAATTTTCAACCTGAAAATGTCCAGGGATATTATAAGTTGGGCGCATCTATTTTTAACAACAAATTGCTTATACGAAACACAGTCAGATCAGATCACAAGTAAATTAAGAAACTCCATTACTTGAAAATATAATATCGGAAACTATTTATTTTAGTATTGCTAATCCTCAGCATATTTTTCTTTACCTTCACTTGCATCGTGTGGAGTACTGCATGTGCTTACACACTTAAAAGGATTCACAAAACCATGTTTGAAATGTTCATGAGGGAATAGCAAACACAAAGAAAGAATCTACAAGAAGCCTAAGAGACTCAAAGTACGCAAAATGTAAAACTTTTAGGAAACTTTCAGCACTGACTAGCTCAGATTATTAGTTTCTTATAAAAAAGGTGTATTATTGGTGCTTATTTTATAAAATGTGTGCATCATGGCAGTAGAAACAAGTAATTGATTAATTTGCAATACTACAACAAATATGTCTTTACCTTTGTGTATTTTCTGTGGTAAACTACTTTGCTGTGGCAAGCTGAGCAGAAATTACCAGTGCGAGCATGCATGCCAAACACTTCTCTCAATTCATGAGGATCCCTTGTGAAGATAAAGCGCCTACTTGGCTGTGACTTCTTGGCACAGATGCAACACCCAGCACCACCCTAGACCATCTTCCTTTCACTCTTGGTCCATGTTTCTTGGAAATGAGTAGAATTAGGCTGAACTAAAGGACGTGAATACTCATTGCAACAAAAATAGAAGAATTGAAAAAATGACAGACACAAACAAATAAAGTAGCTTTTAAAAAGCTGTTTTGTGATAAGATCGATAAACTGGACAATTTTGACCCATTTTCAGTCTTGAAGGATGACACTTTCAAAGGTCTATGAGAACTCTTAAGCTAGTTCAAGTGAAAACAAATTATCACCTCAGCTCAAAATTTTTCCTGCCACGTCTATGGTGGCCTTGCACACTTACCCACTGACATCCCTGAAAGTCACAGCGCATGCACAGACAAACTTTGCCTATCTTCTTGGTCAGAGATTCACATCCAGTCCCTGGCCCGTTATCTTTGCATGAAGCTATGTATGTATCCAAGATTGATTTTTAAGATGAAACCATTTTTTTTGTGAAAGCACAAATTTGGCCTGTTGCTCGGAAGAAAGAGCCAAAACAGCAACAGATATAGTAGTGATGAGTCCACAACTTGTGCCATCTTTTTGGAGAGAGTAACAGGTACATTTTGCTGTAGGTTTATGAGAATAAGAGCTGCCACAAGACGTTGGATGTGCGTTCAGTGTTGTGTAATCTTTGCTTCTTTCCCCCAAATGTCAAAGAATTGGAACAATGAATCCATCCACGTTCTTCAGAATTTGCTTTGCTGGACTGTCACAATAAGTTATTACTTTTAGATTTGTTTTCATGACTAACAATGATTAAAAAGTCCTTTGAAGATCTTGAAAATCACTAAATACTAGGAGCAGACTGAGACAAAAGGCAGTGTTGGGAATAAATTGAATCCTCATGAACACCACAAAAATTACTCAACTACAACATACAAAAGTAAGAGACTAAATACAAATTGTTTAATACAATTATTACATCTATGACCATGTAATAATCCCCGCGGATAAACCCATAAAGTAAAAAAGGACAAGGGGGAAGAGGAGGGAGGGGAATGAAATCAGTTTTGATGCCAGGCCATGAGAGCTGAAATATGACTAAAATCTTGGGTGTAGCCCTATTTATATGAAATATCTAGGACCCCAAATAAGGCTAGGCAATCTAGCTGCATTCTCTATGAAACCATATAAGGTACAAGGAAATAGTGAAACCCCAATATGCAGAGGGAGTTCCACATACCAGTATAAGAGGCTGGAATTATAGGAATGAGAAGAAGCTGTCAAATATTCCCAATAGGCTTAAGCCCTCCTAATCCCCAAGGAGACTGTTTACTCCCAACACTCCAAGAATTTAGACTTTCATTGAGGCAAGCCACAATGATCACCTAAATACTAGGAGCAGACTGAGACAAAAGGCAACGTTGGGAATAAATTGAATCCTCATGATCACCACAAAAATTACTACAACATACAAAAGTAAGAGATTAAATACAAATTTTTTAATACAATTATTACATCAATGACCATGTAATAATCCCCAAATCCAAAGGAAAAATGTGGGTATTAGTGTAGTGGGATAAATTTGGAAATTAGGGAGGTAGCTTGGACCCTGATATCAAGGGGCACTGTGAGACACAAGGGGCACAGGAGGACAGCATTGGACTTCCAATCCCCTAGAATTTTGATGAGTGCTACAGGGAGACCACTTTGAAAGGCAAAGGAGGCCCCACCCCGCCGAAAGGAATGGGAGCCGAAGTCCATACCTTGCAGCCCGCAACTACCAAGGCAGCTGCGGAGCTTGGACATGAACAGGCTGTAGGTGAAGCATCAAAATTTTAGGGAGGGATGCAGCCACAAAAAGGCCTGCGAGGAATCTGAGGCCATAGGGGTAAATGCAAAGGCCCTAGAAATAGCCGAAACAGGGCAAGGAACTTTCATTTGATTTGAATGCTGATTTACACAGATGATTGAAACATCTTTGCAATGGCACGGTTTTTTCCCGAAGAATTCCAGCTTCATGCTTTGCTTTCAATGCTTTTATTGCGCTTTGCACTTCTTCGTTGTTTATCTCATTTGCCTTCTCGTATACGTTGAGGTATACATAGCTCTTTATTACCTCCTTCAGACTTTCGATTCTCCAATTTAGTTGACCTCTGGTGATGATCATCTTCCTTGATGTTCCGACCCAACTGAGTGATTTCAAGTTGGACGCTTTCTTACATAGGATTGATCGAATTCCATGTTCCATCCATTCAAACGCTTTGTAAGTTAGCCAATGAGATGCGCTCATTGGAAGGTGGGCTAATTCCTTGGGCGAGTTTCAATATGAGGTTACGTGATTGGCTAATTTGCATTACCATGGTGAGGATTCATTGACTGATCAATTTTCTGGCGATTTCATTGGTTGATAATGCTTTGTCAATTTTCAAAGATTTTGATTGGTTCCTTTTTCTATAAAAATAATTCACTTTGAAGGTTGAAGCAGTTCCAGTTTGCAAGTTTTCGAAGCAAGAGCGATCGATTGAGCAAGCAACCAAAGATGTTTTACGATTATATTAGAACCATTTATGGTTGGGAGATGGGAGAGGAGTTCGCACAGAGAGATTCACTCTATGAAGTGCTTAAAGAATTGGGATTTGACAATGCGAAGCTGTACAGGGGACCAAACAGAGGGATAAACTCTTACGAATTTGTGACGGTGGCGAGAATGATAAAGGTTCAAGACAAACATTACCCAAGCAGCGAAGGTGAACAATTCATTTTCTTGGCTCCATTGAAGGATGGCAACCGACAGCATTACGTTGATAGTACAATGGATAATGTTCTGGATGGAAGCGTATATCATTGGAGCGAATACTCAGAGAGGTTAGCAATTTTATTTTCAGTACTTGTAAACCTCATACCGCCATTCATGACCATTCAATCTGGGGCGAAGATTAAATGCTATCCAGACGAATCGAGGATTGACGTTTATATGAAGGGAGAGTTGATGCCTAAGATTTCTTTTGAACAGTACAAATCCTACGCCCAATGGATGCGAAATGAAGTTGGCGGTGTTTTATGTATTGACCGTGGGCGTGAAGGTGATGGACAAACGATATGTGACTGTTGGACGATGAAGGAAGATTGGAATATGGAATGAGTTTAGCATTACACCGTTCGCGCGCATTGCAGGGCTTCCTGTCCCCCACCCATTCACGATCAATTTGATTGCAAATGAGTGTACTATCTGCTCAAGGCAGGGGTATCACCATCTCCCGATGGCTCATTGTCACAGGTTTTGCATAGGAATGACGACAGTGTAATGCTAAGCTCATTTCAATCTCAATTCATTAAACATTAAACATTAAACATTTTTAAACGGTTCATGTTGAAACTTGAACGATTCTTGAAATATATTTGCAATTCTTGAAATGCGTCTATGACTCACCTAAATGAGTACCGTTGTGAAAGGAAGGCAAATAAGTGGTTTGCCAACCCTGTTGCCTCAACTGATCGACGATGAAATTCCAGATGTCCATAATGGAATCATCTGAAGTTTCACCACCACCAGTTGTGAAGGCAAGAGGGGCAGCAGAGGTTAAATGATTAGTTCTCGGAGTCTGAAATAAAGGCAATTCTGAGATGACCCGCGGGGGAGGAGGAGGAGGAGGAGTAAGAGGAGGAGGATGGGAAGGAGGAGAGGGGTTAACCGCGGGAGAACTACCAGCAGAAGAAGTGCCTACTGATGATCCAGTGAGGCTCACGTTGATTATTGGGCTCACAGTGACTGGAGACCAAAAAGGACTCAACGGTGAGCTACTCACTGGATTATCAGCAGGTCGAGGAGAACGGAACTGATTGAGGGGAGTCATAGATAGACGGTGTGCTTGGAGGAAGGGTTCGCTCGTTTGACACCCCTCGCTCCTCATTGCAGGAAAAGTTTCACTCATCGTTTGCATGGAAGATGTTCGAAGGACCTTAAACGGTGAAACAAGTTCCACATCTTCCAACATTCGATGGGTTAGCCTAGCCCTACAATGAGGACATGAGGAGTGGTCAAATTTGAGCAGCCAACCGGCAATACAATGATAATGAAAAGCGCTTTTGCATGGAGGGCACATTTTCATTGCGGGTTCGCACTCTTTCTCTAAGCACACCACGCAGCCGGCATCTTCGGAATATACTTCTTCGGGGAATAACCTCATTGACTTCCTCTTCCTTGGGTTGCTTAATTGAGTTCGACGCAGTCCTAAAGGAATATCCGAAAGACTAATAAGCGATTGGTTGAGGTCGAGTATCTAAGGTGATCGACTTACGATTAAACATGAATTGAAGTAAAGGTTGAAGAAACTTTTCTTACCATTTCCATTGCCATTTCCATTTTCATCGTCATCTTCAACTCTTATCCTCACGGGAGGATGATTATCTCTTTCTGCTTCGGCAAGCTCAATGGCTCTTCTCCTTCTTCTATTTTGTTGAAAAAACCTTTGCAGTATTTCGGTGTTGCTTTGACTGCTTTGCCTTTGACCATTTCCAACCATTATTGTCATTTATAACAGTGTAAGAGCGTACGGATTTCTGTGAACGCGATGACATGTGCGATTGAGCGATTTTAGCCGTGCGGAGGTTTATATACCTACCGTCGAGCTTTCGAGTTTGACGCTCGAAACCAATCAGAGGATTTGATTTTTTACATTGCACTGCTATGGTGACGCGCAAATTAACCAATCAGGTACACTCATTGATGGATGGGCTGATCCTTTGGACGAGTTTCAAAATGGGGTTCTTTGAAGCAATGTGATTGGCTAATTTGACGTTGTTATGGCGAGGGTAATTGATTTATCAAATACCGCTACGCAGAGGCTATCATGGGGATGGGGTGAATTCGAACTTTACGTTCAAGGGTTTGATTAACCATGAAGGAGGGGGTTCGCGACATTTTTGAGGTATCCTAGGGGTTTTCCTACCCCAAGAGTACGAATCTGGGGGTTATTTTCAAATTTGGATTTACCATACTTATTACATTTAACCTAAATGCAAAAGGTTGTATTATGACTTAGAGATGAGCTATAGCGATGGGGTTTTGAGTGTGCTAGGGGTTATCAACCATGGAGAATACGTTCGAACAATCGATTGTCACGTTCGAACGTTTGAACATTCAATTTTTTATTTAAGAGGTTGACGATGGAGTTTTTTGTTGATCTTGAGGTGATGAAGTGAAGCGTTGGAGGTGAAAGGGTGGCTTTTTCATGTGTTTGCACGATATGTCGTCGAGTGTTTCGAGATCGATACAATTTGAGCTTGCACATGAGGTCGATGCATGGGCAAGGTTCAGTTGGTCAAGTTGGTGGAGGAAACGGAAGGCAAAACCAAAGAGGGTGAGCATACGGTGTAAGGGATGTTGAAGTTCGCAGCATGGATGCACAGGATCTCGAAGACATCGTAGAGGAGGTTGTTGGAACGATTGTCTCAGAGGCAAATGGTAAGGAACAAGGATTGAAATACTACTTGAGTATGCAGGTTATGTTTGTAAAGCCATTTGGGAATATAGAAACCGATCCTCCGCCAACGTTTAGATCAAAGGTTATGGTTCAAATGAAGGGAGGATCTTCTGATACGGTTGAGGATAATGTGATTGAAGCAATTGAAGATATCAAGGGAGATATTGAGGAGTTTACTAAAGCCTGGTTCTCATATGTCGCGAAAGCGTCGGCGATGATCGGCGATGATCGGCAATGATGCCGACGTGCTGGTTCTCATATGTCGCGAACCACTGGCGAAAATCCGCGATCATGGTTCTCATAAATGGCAAGGCGATCAGCAATCCGTTAACGACGTCATCAGCCTCGAATTCATAACTGATTTTGGCGCAAAAAAACAATTCTGAAAAATGGCTGCGTTTGACTACAGACTTGTCCTTGCCAATCATCTGAGGCTCGTAATTACTCTTCTACAGAAAAGACAACTATTACTTGCAGATCTGAATCGGCCAAGACGGAGAAGATTCTGGGTTCGAGAGATTCTAAAGAGACAACGACAGCACAGCCAGTATCACATTTTAGTGCAGGAGTTGCAGCTTCATGACAGGGAATACTTTTTTAAGTATTTGAGGATGAGTCCAGAGCGTTTTGAGCACCTTCTCAAACTAGTTGCCCCTTTCATTCAAAAAAAGAAATGTAGAAGCAGAGAACCTCTCTCACCTGCTGAGAGGCTAGTGATGACAATCCGTTATCTAGCAACTGGAGACTCCCAGCAATCACAAGCTTTCAACTTCAGGATAGGAAAAAGTACAGCTTGCAACGTTGTCAGGGAGACATGCAAGGGCATATGGAGTGCCCTAAATCAGAAGTTCCTCAAAGCTCCATGTTCTGCAGCTGAATGGAAAAAAATTGCTGTTGGGATGTCAAATGACTGGGATTTTCCTAACTGTGTGGGTGCCCTAGATGGCAAGCATGTTGCCATAGAATGCCCTGCCAACAGTGGATCTAACTATTATAATTACAAGAAATTCTACAGCTTAGTCCTCATGGCCCTGTGTGACAGTAGATACTGCTTCACTATTGTAGATATTGGTAATTATGGAAGGGACAATGATGCACATATTTTCAACAATTCAGTCATGGGAAGAGCTTTTATTACCAATGAAGCTGATATTCCTCCACCAAGCTCTGTCAGTGGTCATACATTACCATATGTAATTGTTGCTGATGAAATCTTTGGCCTCAAGCCATGGCTCATGAAGCCATATGGTGGCAAAGGCTTGTCACAGTCTGAAGAAATATTCAACTACCGGTTAAGCCGCTGTCAACGAACGATAGAGAACAGTTTTGGGATACTGTCAGCAAGGTGGCGTATTTTTCGCAGGCTAATCAAAGCAACACCAGAAGCAGTGGATTTGATCACCAAAGCATGCATCTGCCTACACAATTATTTACGCTTGACAGACAATGCACATTATGTTCCTGGTGGTTTTGTGGACAGTGAAGATAGTACAGGCAATATTATTCAAGGTGGCTGGCGTACAGCTGCTGATGGCAAATCAGGTGCATTGCAGTCTGTGTCTATTGGCAGAGCACACAACAGATCTTCATTTGATGCCAATGAAGTCAGGGAAAAATTCAAAAAATTTTTCCTAAGTGCAGAGGGATCCTTGTCTTGGCAAGAAAGATGCGTGAACAGCACTGTATAATAATCAAATATAAACAAATGAATTTTGCAATGAAACATTATTCTTTAACAGTATACCAGCTGGAACAGCAATTCTTTGGGAACATTGATATTATGCTATTTTGAACGAAACTAAAGTTAAGCTTGGAATTCTCAAAACAAAAATAAATTCTAACTAAGTCTGGCTTGAAACAAAATGTACCCTGGGAGGAAAACAGAGCTACAATCAACATCAATTATCAGATCCTTGTTAATTAGGGCTTCATCAATAGGTGTGTGAAATAGATTTTGTATTGTGCTTTAGCTTGTAAGTTTTGAGCATTAACAGGGGGGGGGGCTATTTGCTTGGGAATTCTTGCAATGTTTGTTGCAAGAATTTTTTACATGCCAAATTCCTTCTGCTGTAAAAAAATGAGACCAATATGTTTCATCAGATCTTTTCTTTGCATCTTCTCAACAGAAAAAATTCACTAGAAATAATTGTTGCATTGCCACTTAAATTCCCAAGAGAATGAACCACAATTATTTATGTTTAACCTAAGTCTGAAAATCAAAATCAAACAAAGACAAACCTATGCTTTAGCAGATCTGAGCCTTCAATCAAGCCCTAATTGATGAAGATTGGATAATTAAGCATTTGTTTTATCATCCTTTCTTTGCCAGGTGACATATGCATTAGCTGCACTTTTTAAACTGAAATTCAAACTAAATTGGCATGTTTGTGTTTTGAATAACGCATGTTTGTAACAAGGTCTGTCTACAATTGTTGGTATGTTATTGGAGATGATTCACCAAACTGACAACTTCTTGGGTCTCTCAACCTCTGGTGTGCTTTAGAATGCGCTTGTAGAAATATTTGAAGAGAATGCGGTGTTATTTGGAGCTATCATTCCAGTGTAACCATATTCCAAATCAAACATGAATTTCTCAATGGTACTCCTTGCCAAGGCCTTTTTCCGGGGGTCTAGCTTTCGAAGTCTTGCCACCAAACTCATGCAGTAATGTGCCTCTTCATCAAATTCTGATGTGGGTTTGTTCTTCTGTTGCATGAAATCAAGTGACTTGTCAAGTCGAGACACAGCCAACTTAATCTGCTCATCTGTTTTTTTCAATGCTTCCTTTGTATGCAATTTTGCCTCATTCCAGTCTGCACTTGCATCTCCCTTTTTTCGCTTCTTTGCTTGGAGATCATTCTCTGTCTCAAAACTAATATCTGGGCATTGTTCTGAAGAGCCTGTTACTTCTGGTGACTTTCTTGATGCAGGGCTAGGGGGCTCAGATTCTAACATGTTTACCTCATCATGACCAGTGTTCATATCTTCATCGTCATGTTCCAACCCCTCATTGTCATTGTCCTCGTCTCCACCAAATGGAGGGGAGGAAACTGCAAGTGAACTGCTTCTCTTTTCCAGGTTGCTAAAACTTGTTCGTGATCTGATGTAGATCAGCAACCATCGTAGGTACTCAAATTTAGGATCTAAGGGGCCAACTTCTGCCGATCCTGATCCTGATTTCCCTTGTTGCTTCGCAAGGTATCGAGTGAATGCAGTCCTTATTGACTTATATCGCCGCTCCACTTCTTCTGTTGAAGTATTTAGAAGACTCGCCACTTTTTTCCAGCAGTTCCCTTTCTTCCTCTTGTCGTGAAATTCTTTCGCACTTTTGTCGTAGATCGGTGGGAATTGCCGGATTAGCTCCATGAATTGTGCGTCGCTATCCGAGGCACCTTCTGCCAGTACTTCCAGCTCCGCCATCTTGTTTCTGAAGAAGTTGAGGTGCAATGTGGAGTCCTGGGTACGAATAGCTGTCACCGATGATCGCCGACCGCGTTCTCATGAGCTTTCAGCTCCACAAACTCATTTGCGATGATCGCCGACCATCGCAGAAAACAAAATTTTTTGTTTCTCGTGACGCGCTTCGCGATGCTTCCCGATGGTTGGCGATCATCGCCAATGGCATCTTAACTGCGTTCTCATATGTCGGGAACGTCGCAAAGCACACGTCGGCGACCATCGCCGACGCCTCGCGACATATGAGAACCAGGCTTAATCAAGGGAGTGGATGGGTATATCAAAGCGTTGAAAACTTTAAAGTTTATCTGTTTGACTATACAGCGATAAGAGGGGCTTCATACATTCCTACACCGTCAAGTCTTAAGAAGAAGGAAGCAATCGTGAATGTGAAGAATGATGATGAGTATTGCTTCCTATGGAGCATTGTAGCTGCATTGCATCCTGCGGAGGAAAATCCAGATAGGATTAGTAATTACAGGAAGTACATGTATGGATTGAATCGCAGCAGCTGAACGTTTCCAGTTCATCCAAAGCATGATTTGAAGGGGTTTGAAGATGATAATGATTTGTCTATCAATGTTTACTGCTATGAGGATGAAGTCGTCGTTCCAACGAGGATTAGTGAAAGGCGGCGCGCAGGGCATCATGTTGATTTGTTAATCATCATGGATGACGATTTTCATCATTATACATGGATAAAGAACATGAGTCGTTTGCTGTATGGTAGGGAGGGACATATGAGACATCAGGCTAGACATTACTGTCATCGCTGTTTGGGATCATGCAAGTCTGAAGGGGCGCTTAGAAAGCGTTTAACATTCTGCAAGAATCATTACGGACAACGAGAAGAATATCCCAACAAGGATGAAACGTTGTTGAAGTTTGAAGGTTTCAAGAAGCAAACCCCACTACCATTCATCATATACGCGGATTTTGAATGCAGGCTTGCTCGTCAAGATTCAGACAAATATCAAAGGCATGTTCCCATTAGTTATTGTTTGGTGATTAAGACTTTGGATGATCGATGGAGCTTTGAGATGGAAACATACACGGGGGATGATTGTATCAAAATGTTCATGAATCGCATGGACTGGTTGAACAAGGAAATCAGGAAGGTATTTGAGAGGTTGATACCTATGAGCATGACTGATGTCGACAGGAGAAACCATAGGGATGCGATTGTGTGTTATTGCTGCAGTAGACCTTTTATCAAAGGAGACGAGCAACGGAAGAAGGTAAGGGATCATTGCCACATTACGGGGAAGTATAGAGGAGCGGCATGCAATAGGTGCAATAAAGATTATCTTAACATCATTGCAAATTCTCACCCAATACCAATCGTCTTTCACAATCTAGCAGGTTATGATATGCATCACGTCATAAGGTCATTGGAAGGAAGAGGTGTACAAATAATGGCAACGACGTCCAAACAAATAATAACAGCGAACGTCACATCCGAAGAATAGACTCATGGTATCAAGTACATAGAATCATTGAATTTCATGTCAGCTACTTTAGCAGAACTCGCAGACAACCTTCCAATTGATCAACTAACATCCATAAGGAAATTCATAGAGGAGAAGTATCCTCGATTGGACTCGAATGTAGCATTTAGTTTGCTAAGGAGGAAGGGAGTTTACCCATACGATTGGATGGATAACCTTGCAAAGATGGATGAAACGAGCATACCCAATGAGGAAGCATTCTACAACGAGCTTAACGATGCGCACGTTGACAATGATGATTACAAGCATGCAAAGAAGGTTTGGGATTTTTTTGGTTGCAAACAGTTTAGAGATTACCACGAGCTGTATTTGATAACTGACGTGCTGCTGTTGGCAGATGTGTTTGAATCCTTCAGACGAACTTCGCTTGAGTATTACGGATTGGATCCTGCTTGGTTCATATCACTCCCCGCAATGGCGTGGGATGCAATGCTGAAGAAGACGAACGTTGTTTTGGAATTGCTGACTGAGGATGAAAAAGACATATACCTCATGGTGGAAGAAGGAATTAGAGGTGGCATAACAATGTGCACCAAACGATTAGCTGAATCAGGGAGTGAATCTTTGCTGATTTACTTGGATGCGAATAATTTGTATGGTTGGGCTATGTCGCAACCACTTCCCCATCGTAATTTCAGCATTGAGTATTATGGAGAAGGAGATGGTGTTGATCAGATTGTTAGAGGAGCGTTGTGTAATGATGATGATGAGGTTGGACACATATTTAAGGTTGATTTGGATTACCCTGCGCAATTGCACGATGATCATTCCGATCTACCACTAGCTGCTGAGCGAATGACTGTTCAAGCTGAGTGGCTATCTGACAAGCAAAGGGAGATTTACGAGAAGGTTTATGGTAAGAGGAGTTTCAACTCTACGCAAAAGTTGATTCCAAATTTGTTCAAGAAGGTTGGATACGTACTCCATGAAAGGAATCTGATTCAATGTTTGGAGATGGGTTTAATCGTGACCAAGGTACATGCAGTTGTCACCTTCAATCAATCTCCTTGGCTGAGTGAGTATATCAGCTTCAACACTGAAAAGCGAGCACATGCGAGGAATGATTTTGAAAAGAATTTCTTCAAGCTGATGAATAACGCAGTGTTTGGGAAAACCATGGAGGATGTTAGAGGGCATAAGAAGTATGATATATGCACTGATGGTAAGAGGTTGCGTAGATGGGTTCGAATGCCGCAGTTTTATGGAGTGCTCGAGGTTAACAAAGACACTGTAACAGTGGAGAGGAAGCTAAGGACCGTGTTGCTGAAGAAGCCGATATACGTTGGGTTCAGCATATTGGAAATAAGCAAGATGCTGATGTACGACTTTCATTACAACTACATGAGGAAACAGGATGAATTCAAAGCAGACTTGTGTTACATGGACACGGACAGCTTTATATATGCAATTGATAAACCTTTGTCCATGGTGCATCGAGTTATGAAGCGAAGCGAGCAACTATCCCAAAGATCATCCAAACCATTCAACGTTGAACAAGAAGGTAATCGGAAAGATGAAGGATGAGATGGAAGGGAAGGAAATGGAAGAGTTTGTTGGTCTAAGGGCCAAGGTATACAGCTGCAAGTTGAAGGATGGTTGCGAAGTCAAGAAGGCAAAAGGTGTTAAGAGAGGTGTTGTGAAGAATGAAATAAACCATGCTGATTACAAGGAATGTTTGTTGGAAGGAAAAAGTTGTGTGCACATGCAGCGCAGTATTGTTTCGCAAAAGCAAGTCGTTTATTCGATCCGACAGACAAAACTATCCTTAGCACCAATCGATGACAAGCGATATTTGTTGGATGATGGTGTAACAACTTTACCATATGGACATCGCCTTGTAGTCACGACGTAGAGATGAAGCAGAATTAACAATTGAACTTAGCATGAACATAACTTAATACATAATTATCATTTTGCAATCTATTGTCAACCTTGAAGTCTAACAAAATTTGTTTCATTGTATAACCTTGTGAACGCTTTGATATGAAGTACATGCAATATTGTCTGCAGACATCAGTGTCTTCTCTTTGGAACTGCTTCTTGTTCATGGTGAGAGAGGTTGCATTCCTTGCGATGAATGTGCTTATGTCTTTTAAAGGTTTATCTCCATATGAATCAAAGTAATCGCAATGACCTGATTCGTTGAAGTACATGCATACCCAATATCAGATCGATGTTCTCCCAGAATTTGATTCGTTAACTATGATGTTGAAGGGAAAGTTTAACTTGAGGTTTACTAGTTGATCTTTAGCGTGGACGCCTTTGAACGTGTTCTTAGTTGGAGGATAATTGGTTAATATATTGTTCAATTTTACATCATTCATCTTCCCTACCAACTCTTCTTAACGTTTCCCATGGAATCGATTTCGCTAACTGAATCAAATAGTCCGTACAAGATGATGGCATAGGGACCACCAGCCACTGGCGTGCCAAAGTCGAGCTCGATCCTCAGGTTGCCTGTCTTTGTAGGATAGTATTCCGTCAGAGCGTGCGTTCCTTTCGGTGTCAAGTCGAATACCCAAATGTTCCCCACCTCCCAGGTGTGTGAGTTTAATAGACAACTTTTATCGTTGGTAGCCTTTAGGATTTGGACAAACGCCTCATTCCAATCTTCGTTGGCGAAGTGTGTTTTCACTTCAGGCACGATCAAGTCCCCATCGACTTTGATCCTGGTTGATCTTATGTCTAAGTTTCGATAATAAAAAGGGTTGGCAGCCATGCTTCCATTGAATGCAGCATTCGTAACGATTCCATACATTAGAAGCTTTGGTACTTTTCCACCAAAGAGGTTATCCCATCCCCAGTTATTCACACCGTTTTGAATCAATTGGGTGGTCATGGTTGGGACTGGGGTTGGGTAGATTGCAGGACTTCTTTGCAAGTTCATGTTGATTCGCTGCATGAGCTGAGGATCTAATTTCACGCTTCTAACTCGGGCTTTGATGCTTCTAATGTAAACACCGTAAGTCTTGACGGTGGCTGCTGTTGCTTGAGTTAAGAGGAATGCGTCGGAATTGGGGATTAGTTTGAGGATAACCCTCGTTCCAGGCGGTAGATATCTCCTTTGCATGAATGGGCCTAAGTGGAGTTTTGTGATTACCTTTACAACGGCACCCCGATCAAACATCGTCGATCAAACCACCAATCCTGAATTACTAATTTCATCAGCAGCAGCGGGTTCACATAGTTCACCCATCGCGTCTGCACTTGCAGTGTCGGGGATATAACCTTCCAACCTTGGCCTTCCCTCCAAATCCCTTTCATCGTATGTTAAGCAGTTTTCAAAGTCGCATTGATATGGGTATGTTCCCGTGGAGGGATTCATGTCGATATCCCCCTCTTGCAATGTTACTTGCTTGAAGATGGCTTGACCGAATCCATTGCAAATCCCATATTGAGCTGCTTTCATCATGCTAGCAAGTGCAGCGTTATTAGCCTTGTTGCGAACCTGCAGTCCTGCGTGAATTTCTATGTTACTTACATCTCTCAAGTCCACTGCGGATGTGTTGACGACTTGAATGTAGATTGTTTCCTTGCTGTTGTCAGGAACAGCATCGGATGGATAATAGTCCGTATCATGTCTGCTCTGGATTGATACATCCGCTAGCGGAGCTTGGAAGAGGTTTAACCCTTCTGCGTTGATCATCCTTAGAAATTTGCTCCTGAATAAATTAACCATTCAGCTCTTCGTACCAGTTCGTTGTGTGTGGGAGTTTTACTTCTCCTTGCAGCTCCTTTTATAGGAATGGCAGCCCTTTTAACCGCTTGCTTTACTTTGGTATCAACCTTCTTTGTCACAGCTCTACTTGATAGAGCCTTGTTTGCTAGGGATGTAGCTCTACCTACAACCTTCCTTTGCAAAGCAGGTGCAACTTTACCTTTCAGAGCGGCGCCTACCCTCTGTTTTATGGCTGCACCCATCTTCTTCTTTAGTTTGGCACCTACTTTCCTCTTCAGAGCTGCACCTACCTTTTTCTTTAGAGCAGCTCCAACCTTCTTACCAACCCCAGACTTCAACCTTCTACCGATGGAGGACCCTGCCCTCTTAGCAAGACCCTTGAATAGTCCTCCAACGCCACCACTGCGCATGCTTCTCCGTGCTCGACGAGGAGGCTCTGGTCTGTTGATGATGCCTATTGATTTACCGTCATCCCATCCTCCTATGAAGGGTTCTGATCGAGCTCCTCCCTTCATGGTTTTAACCAGACCTGTTGCAGGCATTCCATCGTACACAACCCC
The DNA here is from genome assembly GCA_964020215.1 of Aurelia sp. 3 sensu Dawson et al. (2005). Classification (NCBI taxonomy): domain Eukaryota; kingdom Metazoa; phylum Cnidaria; class Scyphozoa; order Semaeostomeae; family Ulmaridae; genus Aurelia; species Aurelia sp. 3 sensu Dawson et al. (2005). The sequence goes on along the minus strand of OZ026591.1, from coordinate 13,607,342 downwards.
TAAGCTATTCATCGCTTGGCTTGAAATGTAGCGTTATGTATACTTTTCCCTTGAAATTTACAGGCTCTGTTTTGCAACGCGATGTTGAAACCTGCTATCTGCTGGTATTTTACATCAAAGTAGTGGAGATTTGTGAACTGCATCCAATTTATACCTAGTTTATTCCTTAACCCTATCAAGCCTAGGGGGGGGCTGAATCAGCCCCCCCCCCTAGCAGTTTTTTGTCTGTAGATTTTTACCAAGTGCATTTACAACACTGAAACTTTCTGACTTTTAGTTTTTATCTTTGTTATGATGTAAAATTAATTCTTTGAAAAAATCAAATTCATTCCAGGGGGTAAACGCGACCAGTTTTCAAGAGATGTATGTGTAAGATTTTTAATAATTCCTCATAAAATCTACAGCTAAAGTGATAAAATGATGAAAAGATAGGAATACATACTACTTTTGATGCTCTATCCAACAAATTAGCTCATTTTTAATTTGAACATATGGTTTTGCGGATTTTGGCACTACGCATGCGCGCATTCTTTGCATTCCTGTGTGATGACATCATCACTTTTTGTTAATTTTTCTTCACAGAGCAAATACTATTTGGACATAGGATACAATCAAATTGGACTGATGTCCTTAATGCTTTTTGTTTTCTCACAATTAACGATTGAAAATTTTTAGTACTGAACCCTATTGACTTTGAAAATTGAATAATGTGACGTCATGGTCAAGGTCACGTGACATATCTAAAAATAGATTTCATTTTTGGGTTCATCATAAGTTGTTCTATACACATGCAAAGTTTCAAGGCTCTAGGTTGTCCAGAACAGAAGTAAATTGGGGGGGGGGGCGAATCAGCCCCCCCCCTAGGCTTCCTAGAGCATCAAATACCCTAGGCCTGATAGGGTTAACGGGAACATTTGTAGTAGAGGTATTGTCCTCTCTCCAACAGGATGAGGTGCAATCAAATCTGAGAAGATGAATGCATTCACCTCTTCCCATTCATATTCGTCTGCCTTAATCCGTCCTCGCATGGTTGCGCACGGATCTAATACTTGGAATATTCCCCTCTTCGTTATGTCCTTGATTCCATTGATGGGGTTGGGAATTCCAACCATCTGTCTCACATAATATTTCCATGATCCAGCTCCTACCTTTTCGTCTAAGACATCTCCTAAGATGACATTCAACCAATCGGTAAATGCAATTGATGACACATAGTATGGGAGGTGTAGGTATGTGGTTCACTCATTCTCATTTAGGATTAGTTTTGGCAGTTGGAAATACTCATCGTTGATTATCAGTTGATCCCCACTGGTTCCCTCAAAGGTTTTCCGCATGTGTTCCTTTATCGCATCCGTCAAACCTTCAAAGGATGAATTTATCAGATCGATGATCCCCTTCAGGGTAAGTGTCTTTACCTTCTTAAAACCCTCCTTGATAGGATTCAGGATGAATTCTTTCCTTTCCCTAACTTCATCATTTATCTGATAATTCCAAATGTCAAACTCTCTAACATATGTTTTCTTCGTAGGGTCATATGTATAGTTACCACGCTTGAATGTTTGTCTGTTGGAGTCAGATTTCAACCATTCCTTTTGGATCTGAATGCAGAGGATTACTTCAGTTGATTCATTGCGAATGATAGAAGAGTCATGTTCACCCAACCGCCTCTCTCCTTCATGAACATATGCAACGTCAACGATGGCTACTTGGTGCTTACCGGTAAGTTGTTTCGTTGGTTTCATGTTGAAGTATTTATTTGAGCTATCTAGCTCTACATGAACATAATCCTTAAGTCGCATCCTTTTTGAATGCAAGGGTTATGAATGAATCGTCATTGAGCTTCGCGATCCTAGTTTTACCACTAGAGCTTTCTAAAACTCGTACGATGAAGTTGCTCATATTTGTAACCGTTAATTCCTTCCACCTTAGGGTATCAACCGATTGAAATTCATCCTTATCCGTTATTGCTGACATCAGTAAGGGGAGCTTTCGCACAACCTCAAGGTCGACTTGATCACAGCATACGTCTACGACTCGCTGTCTTGTAGACACGCTTGATAGTCTATAGCTCCTAACGCAACACAGCCATTTGCCTTTCAATTCACCCTTAAAGGACTTTCTAATATCAGTGTGTATATTAAGTCTTTTCAAGGTTACGTTGATAATGTTACATTCTTCTTCCATGATGACTAAGCATGAGTTTAACGTTGCACTTATATGATGTTTTTGTGCGTGGTGTGGAAGGAGCATACGATCGAGTAGGACGGGGATGATAGCAATCGAGGTGAAGAGCTATTATTCATCCCATCTCCCGTTATCTCCATCGTTCGGGGCTCACTAAGCTTGATTTTCGCTGAGTTTGAGGCTCATTGCAGTTAGAGCATGCATTCGTTCGAAAGAACGTTTGTTATTCCCTTCACCTCACTCCTTCCCACGCCGATGTTAGCTCATTACTTCAGGTGGGTTGCAACGCCACACTCATGTAGGGTCTTCCAGTGGTTGATGAATAATCATACTTGACAGGTTCTCCCGTCGAGTGATTCAACAAGCGAATCCTTATGGTGTTAAACTCGGTTATCGCTAAAGGCACAGCTGTGGGATGTTTAGACTATCTGTAGATTTCACTCATGTTTTCAGATGTTCCATCGTGCAATGTCTTGAGGATTTTCCCAGGAATGCCACTGATGTAGTTGCTCTCAAGCAAATCACATTCAATATCTATTAATTTACCGTGACCAACGTTCGCGTGAAAGCTTCCCTTTTCAACCGCAACGAAGGTGGTGTCCTTCTTTAGACCACTGTTTGACATGATTCTACCATTCGTTATGTTGCTACCCCTGCTCCATCGACAATCACCTTCTCCTAGGAGTTTTAAGTCGTGATACGTTCTAAACCTCAAAGTTTTTCCGAATAGGGAATCGTATAAGCTCAGAGGCATTTTCAAGAATACGCCGCACTTTGCAGATAGTTCCTCCTTCAATCGTATGAATGTGTTTCCATGATAACGCTCTTCCGTTGTAATGCTTGAATCCACAACTCCTACTTCTATGACGCTCGTAATCCTAGTCAACGACAGAGGATTGCCAATCTCCAATACATTCAACCCCCTAGAGAAAGATTCTAAAACCGTTGTACCACCTCTCGAATGGAAGTAGTGCTTCTCCTTAAATGTGCGGGTGGATGTATACCCATAGCTATACGTGAACCAATGCTCGTTAGGAATCTAACCATTGCGAAGTATTCGATTATCGAGGGGTAAAACTGCTTCCATCAGAGACATTACCTACTTCTTCCTAGGATCGAGCAGCATCATTGATTTGAATGTCACAGTAAAGTCGCTCATTAAGCTTTCATAATGAGTCTTTTCCTTAGAAGTCTTTGGAATAGCCTTTGAGATGCTAGGCGTTAGTATCATGTAAAATGCATTGCTCTTAGCGTACGTCAACTCACCACGTTCATTCATGCTTGAGTTTTCTCCTAAGATGAAGTGTTAACCATCCACCCTTTAAGATCTCTCTAGTGTCTGTATCAGAATTCATAAGGTTAAACCTTATGTGGGTTAACCTATTATACTTCAAATCGCATTAGATGGGATTGGCGTATTGAACGTAACCTCCTTTCTTTTCTATTATTCTAAGCCACGGCTCTGAACGATTTCCAACTGGTTTCGATTCAACCAAGTCAGGTGCTAGGATGCGTAGGGTATTCCGTTCAATGTCAACGTCTTTACTACCACTCTTTACGACTGAATGAATCATCGTCGTAGGATCGCAAATCACATACGGTTCATTGGCGAATCTATAATAGCTCCCTCCATCATCAGTCATCCAATGTGATCCCGTTAGCGGTGAATGCATATTGTACATGCTTCGCTTGAATACTGAATCTATGTGTACTGGTGGATAAGACTTTACAACTTCAAAGTTTAATAGCCTCCGCAAGTTATGATTGAAATACACCTTTCTTACGTAGTACGGCACGTGCATCGTCAGCAAACCATTGACGATGCTAAGTGAGGGTAGTGAAAAATAGGGAGGTCTCACGACATGCTTCTCACCGCCAGTCCTAGCAAATACGGCACTTAGGAGTGGTAGTGCATCCTTAATAGCCCCTTGCTTTATGTTTTCATCGAGGATAGTTATTATTTCATGCATTGTAAGACGCTTATTGGGATTCTCTTTGAAGTATACATCCTTGAAGTAGTTGCTAACCGTTTGAGCGGTAAGCTTCCTCTGTTCTTCATCAATTTTCATGCTCCATATGTCAAACTGACTGGATTGCGTCTTCCTGGCACTATTTCCATACTTGTAGTCAATCCATGCCTTCCTTGCATCTTCTCTCACCAATCCATCCTTTCGAACTTCATACTTTAGTACGAAGTCCATCGGACCCGTGCAGAGCATTTCCTTCCCGTACGTTTTTTCAGTTGTAGCGTGGTGACTCTTATCCTCAGAATCATTGGGTATGTTGAGGTAAGTATCTAAGATTCCCACCTCCCATGACCCATCAAGCTCGATGCCTGGTTCAACTCTCGAAACGCCTGACGGGCTTATGCGCATGAACCTCTCAGACAACTCCATGATAGAATGGACAGATCTTAAATTGGTCTAAACTTGATTATTATATAAGGCTTTTCAACGAGTTTACTATCGAACGTCGTGTTCAACCTTGTAACAATGTCTAAAATGTCAACTCTTACAGTCTTTAGATTGTTTGATTCCACAGGAACATATTTGAGCTGTCTTGCTTCATTCCTTCCAAGGGTAACTATGTCTATGGTTGGCATTCCTTCGTCTACCCCTGCTAACATGTTACTCTTCAATAAGTCGCAGCAAATGATTATAGGTGCATTAGAATGATCAGGATCTTTGCCTGTAAGTGGATCTTTTTCTTTGCCTCCATCCCATTTCAATCTGCTTTTAAGAATTAATCCTACGCATTTAGCATCCGTTACCTCCCTAGGAATTTGTTCCCCAGAATCAGTTACATGTCCAATTTCCAACGTACCAGTGGAGTATGAATAAGAAATTACTCCCTCGAAGCCAGGCATTGGATGAACAAGCTTACCCTTCCATATTTGTTCCCATCCATTTCCAAAGAGGAGGCGAAATTCTGGAGATCGAATGACTATTAAATCTTTCGTTTCCAATGGTCTTAATATGGTGATTATTGCATGACCTTCTTCACTCATTCCAATCCTTGTATGTCTCCCATACTTGTGGTACGTAAAGGGTCCTAGGAATGTATTGCTATCTATAGTTTTATGAAACGCTGATGCGAACGATTGAAAGTCTCCCTCCTTATCCTTAGAGTTGTAGAAATGCATTTCTGCAAACGTTCTGCTTGCAGGAATCTCACACTTTGCAATACTACCTTCACAATCCTTGAAACACACATATTGAAAAAATCGTTCTTCGCCATACAATGGGCGTAAGTGCATTAGCTTCGGTATATAACATTCAATGAGTGCTGCTTCCCACTTCCTATTAGGGTTTAAAACCATACCATTTGCAAGCACGCTATGGAATGTACCATTCTTCCAGGAATCATCAGCAGGCGATAATGCAACGGTGAAAGTTTCATTCATAACTCTACCAAATCCTCCGCTGGAATCCATTGCTGAAACTTTTCAGGATAACCTCTCCAGCTTACTAGGATTTCTCTCTTTCCTTTCATCGTTCTCCTTTTATGCACCCTTTCCACCACGTACGTCTCAGGTAATGCAACCCTTTGTAGCTGCTTTTCATATATCCTACCCGTAATCTCCTCATCCAACAAATCGCTCACCAAATACGTGCGTGGATTTGTATCTAAAACCTTTTGGATTTTGAATATCTCCTCAGTCCAATTTGGTGCATGCTCCTTTTCAAACATTCGCTTGTTCTTACTTATCCTAACGTAATCGCCAACTTTAAACTTTGGCTTGACACGCTTACCTTCCATTTCATCAGGGAAAAGCTTGACCCGAATTGCAGCTTCATTTCCAGCATCAACTTCGCTCGGTCTGACTCCAATCGATCTGTGATGTGTGTTGTTGTACGAGTCGATTAGCTTCTGTAAAATGTCTATGTACCGTAATTCATTCCTAGATGTAAAGGCTCCATACATCTTATTCATTAAGGTTCTGTTGAATCGTTCGACTATTGCAGCCTTTGTGTCATTTACAGCTTCGTATCCGTGGATGCTCCTTTCCTTCAACAGTGCTTGAAAGATGCGATTCTTAAACTCGCTTCCTTGATCATAGCGCAGTTTCTTAGGTCTTCGCTTACTCTCATTCATTATGTCATTAAAGGCTGCAGTAACGACTCTTCCTGATTTGTTCTTCAACGCTCTCACCCATGCGTATTTGCTAAAGGTGTCGATGCAAACAAGTAAGAAAGTCATGCCATCATTGTATTCCCTCAACCTAGACACGTCAACCAAATCAACCTCCCAAAGGTAATCGATACCTTGAGTGTAAATTCTCTGTCTTTTAAATCTCTTCCTTGCAGGACGGTGCATTGTGTAGGGTGCGACTTTCTTACTCCATTCTAGTAGGTACTTATACCTTAAACCGGGTATCACCTTCCTTGCTTCAGCGTAAAACTTTTTCAATCCTGAAAATGAAGCAGGAAAGCTGCGATCATAGTATAACTTTTCAATCCTTCGATCCATACCGACTTAATATTTTACTCAAACTCTCTCCATGTTTTTCTATTCTTTACCACGGCAAAGACGAGTTATTCAAAACAACTTGCAACGCTTCAAATCAGAATTAGAATGCATTTAACAGCTCGGGGTCATTCTGAAGGAACCCTGTCTTTGATAAAACATTGTAAAAGTCCCAGTGAAAGCATGCACTTGCTTCTAGAACAAACTTTTGCGATTAGGCCTAAATATGAACAAATTTAGACCTCAGTTCTTATTCTTTCAAAAGGAATAACGGACTTCAGTTGTCTTAGGAGCAGATTGTTCCTTCATTTCAATCCCGCAGAGGATCATTTTGATCTTACATTCATCAGCACATTGAATGTAATGCATTCTTCATAATGAGAGCAGAACAACTCGTGCAGTTCGGAAAGGTTCACGTTGTTCCAGGGGGGGATTCGCTAGTATACCGGCATGCAATTTCCAAAGGTTGATCGTCAATCGAGCAAAAACGTTGGCGTTTTGTGCGCGTTAGGCCGAAATGGAGGCACCGAGGAAGAAGCGAAAAATACACGAAGAATACGACCAAACGGTAAGTAAACTTAAAAAATAGTTTATTCAGACATTATCTCCTATATTCTATTTTCAAAAGCTTTTTATTTCATCACATTGGAGCGGAATTAGCGTTGTTTCTAGCATGACCGCTGTGATGTTGAATCCTCTTAGTTTCCTGTCGTGAGTAACAAATGCTGCAAACTACTATGTTGGTGGACAGTAGCACCCTCTAAAATTTTAAATCGCATTTTTGAATGCATGTTTAGGTTAGTTTTTGCAAAAGTCCCCAAAAGTCCCCATGCTAAATGCGATTTTAGAGCCAGTAATTTCAACCGGTTTTCCAGTGTTTCAAACCAGAATCGGCGTTTAGGCCTTCAGGCCTGCGCCCTTTTCACGCGGAGGCTTCTTGTAGGTACCATGGAGGGTCCAAGTTCATTTCTCCGATAGAGGTCTCTCCGATTCCGAAAAAACATTATAATGTTCAGTTAAATTGATTCATGGTTTGTGTGCCAACCAAGATCAGTTTTCATGTCGTTTATTCATGTTCTTCTCATCAGGACGATTTATTCAACACTACACCGAAGGATGCATCAAGGCTGCTGAACACAACTGCTGTGAGTCCAAGAACTCCAAATAGCCCATCTCAAAGGGTAAGGCTTTCACTTTGAACTTATATTTCACTACTGATGATAATTCTTTAATGTATTCCTTTTTCTTAGGAAGCACATAAAGTCCAAGTCTATTTATTCTATAAATTTCCATTCAGCATAGCTTCCTACAGTAGCTACTACTGTAGTTTCCTTTCAAATTCTAAATGTATTTCCTTTGTGGACATTTCAGGCAGCAAGATTCCTTGTGTCCAGATCCAGGCGACTCCTTGCTTTGTGTCCAATTAAAAAAAGTCCCAAGAAAAGACCCGAAAAAAACTGAACATCTCCCTTGGACCGACAGAGATGATAAATATTTGGTGGAATTTATTACGCTACATCAGGAATACGTGTCACAGTCATGTTCATGGCCTGCAACAAAAACTATGTCATACTGGGAAAAGGCTGCTGGCTATCTGCAGGAAAAATGCGGTACACCAAAATCAAGATCAGGTATCAGTAATTTTTTCTGCAATTTTAAGTTCTAGGTTTAAAGTTTATGTACTATGCTTACTAAAGTAATATTCAATTAAATCTGAAATTCAAAGAGCAAAGTCATATATTCTCATCCCTGTTCAAAATCTGATAAGACGTATCTGCATGATGCCACTGAAAGGAAAGCTGGTCAAGGAGGGAGAAAGCTTTCAGTCGTTGAAAATATGGGGGGTAAGTAGAACAGGGGCTCCTTATGTTTGTCGAGCATTTTTGGGACTACCATTGCAAAACAAAACAAGTAGGCATATTTGACTTTTAGAAAAGATGATAAACATCCAATACCTCTACTGCCCATTATCTGAAAAATACCCTGGATGAAATATCAAAGCATTTACACTAGGGTGGTACAGTATTGTAAAACAACACTTCAATTTTCATTTGCAGCTTTATCAGTGCGGTCAAGGGTAGTCAATAATTTGCGGCTGAGATTTCCCAACTTTGACTCTGCAGAAGATCATTTCCACATAGATCATGAAGATGGTGGTGATGAAATCAAAGATATTGACAATTTTAAAGAAACTAAAACACAAATGAGCAAATTGTCAATCGGGAACCAGAAGAAAATAATCATTGAATTGATACAGAAAATGAAGGATGACAGAAAGTTTGAAATCATGATATGTATTGTCCTCCAATTGCCAAAGTCACATCAACATAGAATTGTGTCATAGATATATCATTGTGCTGATGACCGCAAGGAAGCTTTGGACAATCTTTTTTCAATGGTTGCTGCAAAAGATTATGGTTTGCAAGAGAATTTGTCTTCGTATACTGCTGATTGTCTGCATGCAATGAAACAACTTCATGATCAGGGACGTCCCAATTCTGTTTATCGGTTTGCATATGCTCTGTGCAGAAAAGTCAATGAGAGGCCAATTCTAAACCTAGACATGATGCCCTTATGAATGCTAGAGTATGTGATTGGATTTTACTGGTGTACCAACATAATGCAGGTACAGTGATAAATACAACAACTTGCATGCAAGCAATGACTCACACAGTCTCATACATTTTTGCATCTTTTAAGAATATTTACAGGGTTTCTAAGGGTATAAATGGGGTCTTCCATAGAATGGGTATTACGACTGGTCGGAAAGTGGTTGATAGATCATTGAACTTCACATTCATTATATCACCAAGGATGAATAAAGTGATTTGGATTATAAACTGCACATTGTCAATATATTATATATATTGCACAAACTGCAGAATGGTTTTCTGCACAAGAATTCTCAGGAATTCTTCAGCTTTCATAAGCTTTTTTAGTTAGTTATTAAGAATTCTTGTTTACAATTGCAGTCTTTCATATTGGCTTAAGAGTTATTGTCATCATAATGAGGAAATTCTTTAGAAGTATTTAGAATTTTTGAAAGCTCTTCAGTCATTTTCATGTGTGCAAGACCTTACACCAGCATCAATTTTGTTTGAAAGGCTTCTTAGTCTCAAGTTTGGAGAAACTCTTGAGAACAGGCTTGCTCAGGAACTGTTGAGAATTTCTCAAAAATTTCATGGTCCAAATGTTTATCAGAAACATCCATGGCTGAAAAGAAATTGAAACTTTTTGTGCCAACTTTGCCCTATGGCATCTTAAAACTCTTTCCTGACTTTCTCAGGATGTGTAATTATAGATTTGCAGTTAGATATTTTGTAATTCACAGTGGTACCCTTGTATTGTAGATCAAAGAGCCAAATGATTATCGACTTTGGATAGAAACAATGGAGAATGAGTTTGGAGGTCGATTTATTAAGCTGTTCAGAGGTCCAATGTGTAGGTTGTAGTGTGACTGAAATGAAGAATCCAGAAAAGGTCAGTCGATTTTCTGTAAAGATGTCCAAAAATAATTCCTGAGATCACACCACTCACTTATGCAAAACTTGTTGGTTGAACATAGCTGAATTTTTTTTGCACAATAAACCATAAAACCCATACTCTTTTGATATACTAACTGTAATATTGATTTTCTTATTCATGAGTAGCAAAAAGTAATCAAGTGAACCAACATACTTTGTACCAAAGTTATCACATTGATTGATTGGTCACATTATATGTGATTCTCCACCAAACTTGGTACAATGTTGGTCTGGCATAAAAAGGTTTCAAATACAGGGATTAGCCATAATTCCATTTTGCTTTTGAAATTCAGTGCTTGAAAATGTATGCAGAGGAACTACCGTATGAACTTTTTATATAGGCAGGAACTGAATATATTTTTCTGACATTCTTCCTACAGGCAAGAACCAATGTACCATGTTCTGGTATCCAGTGGAATTTGAAGAGGCAGAAAAAAGATGCATTCAGTTCAGATGAACTTATTTTGGTATGTTTTCTATCTTGCTAGCCTTATTTGATTAATGCAAGTATTGAGATCTCTTAGTTTCCCGAACCAGTTTCCTGTGTATCAGCATCATTGCTAGCATGATATCCGTACAATAGGTTTGTCAGTCAAAAAAAAAACAAAGAGAAATACTGTATACACTGTATGTCTTTTTCTTATAAGAAACTGTTGGCAGTTTCTCCTTTCCAGGGGATATGACACTAAGCTCTCTAAATTCAAAACTGCTTTGAAACATTGCTAGTATTTTGAAAATATGTTGACTAAATTACCATATGGTATTTATTACTTGTTTTCAGATGTAGATATAAGCATTAAGTAAGCAATTTTTTCATCAATTTATAAATAAATTCAACAATTTGGAAGCTATAAAAACATGGAACTTCCAAGCAAAGATTTCAGTAGCAAACTGTTTGAAAGATCAAAGAAACTTGCTACCAGCTACGCCAAAGACCTACAGTAAGTTTCTCAATGAAAAAATGAGTGTACTGTACATACTTTATAAATACTGTATATGTACAGTATACTTTTTGACATAAAGTAAGCTTGCACACTTTATTTTCTAGGAGTCTGCACTAAGTGAGCTTAAACAAGCAAATCCTGATGGTAGATTCTGGATAAAATTGGATGCAACTGATGTCAAGGGTGGTGTCTTTGAGTCTGTGAAAGGTGAATGGAGTGGAGACTGTGACTTAGGAGATGGTATGCTAAGGAATATAAGAAACAAATATGATAACCGTTGTGATTCATCAGCATTGGTCATGCAGAACAATCAGAAACTAGCTCCTGAAAAACTTCATAAGGAGGTTGAATTAATGATAGAAGAATTGGAAAATGATGCAGTCTATCTTGAAGCAGGTTTGACAGAAGCAAGAAAGAAATACAAGGAAAAGTTTGCTATCAAAGGTACTGCTGCAGCCACATTGAAAGATTTAAACTGGAACATTGTAGAGTTTCAGAAGCTACACGAAGAAAGCCAGAGTTTATTGTCGTCCTTTAGAAAAATCAAGGACATGGATATCCAGGAATGTAAAAGAGGGTTGAGGAGACTTCAGAAAGATTACAAAACGTATTTAACAAACGTGTTTAAGAAGAAACGAGAACCTCCAGCATCCCATGTGATGGTGGTAATGGTGTCAGATGAGAGAAGACATAAAAAGCCATATGCCTTACCAGTTAAATGTGTGCCATACAATTCTATTTCTGATCAGTTTGTTCGTGATATAACAAAAGATGTCAGAGTGAAAATGTTGGAAATGGGACTTACTCATGTTGGTGAGTACAATGATTTTGGTTGTATTTTCCTGATGTTCAAACCTTGATAAGTCCAGCACAACCAAAATGTTTATTATCGGTTGATATACATGTATTTTATTGAAAAAGTGGCACATCAGCTTCATTTGGTCAATTTTCAATTACATTCTTTGATTTGTGTGACAGAGCAGAAACTGCATGAAATGACTTCATCAGCCTTCTGAGATAAGGAAGTGTTTAGATACATAAGCTTTTTGAAATGATAAATCAACAATTTAAGGCCCAAGGAAGAAAAATCAAGTGTTGCCTAATTTCAGGATCTGTTGCAGGGAGCTAGGGGGGCTCAAAGTTATGAGTTGTCGCGTGTGCATCCTCAGTTTCTGCTCTGTCGATCTGTGTCATGATAATTAAGTATCCAAAGTAAACCAAAATTTCAAATTTCTGACTGGTTGTTTTGCCTGGGGCTGGTTGCTTCTGATCGGTTTCTGTCCAGGGATGCTTCTTTTACTGTATGTATGTGAAGTAAATCTTAAACATGACTTGGCAGTGCAGCACTTCAGATATTCATTGCCACCCTCCCCTGGTTCTGGTAGCCATTTCCAGATTCTGTGACATATGTCTGCAGAGCATAAAAAGCTGTTATGGAGACCTACATTATGTAAGTTCGAGATTACATACAGTAAGGCAAGCATTGGTGAATCAAAAATGATGCCGATTTATCACAGGTTTTGAATAGTCTTTCTCATTTTTCAATTAAAGGAACTAGTACAGATGGAGAATTCATCCAGCTGCGAACTCAAGGTGAAGGAAGGCCAATTCATATTTGGCAGCTAATACATAATGCCAAGCAGAAAGCACAAAAGATGAGCAAAAACACTTTGCTGGACAAATTTCTGCAAATAAGAGGTACTACTGTACATTAGTTGAGCCATCAAAGATATTTTCCTTTTTGTATCCTCTTAGGCACTGCATGAAAACCCAAGGTCCCCAAAATACACATGCTGTTGCTTATTATATCCTGAAGCACAATTTTTCTGAAGGACTTGCACATATTAACATGTTTTTCTTACCACCGCAAGAATCCTCAAATTTTTAATAGCTCTTAAGAAGCTTTAATTCCTTAAAGATTATTGTTTACAAACCATTACTTTCTTTCATTATAGCTCACAAAGATTCTTGTCACAATGAAAAGAATTACTGTATGTCATGCTTATGTGACAAGGCCTGTAAATGTATGTTTTTGAGATGAATTGGACCTGATAAGTGAAATTCAATGATAAAGCAAGATTAAGTACCCTTTGTTAAATCATTCCAGGAGAAGTAAACTGTATACTGTATCTGGTAAAGGACCACTATTTTCAAGTGAAAACTTGCTGAACAGCCAAATGTTTCTTGTATCAAAAACAATGTAATTGCACTGTTTATGATTTTGAGGACTGGGACCTTTGGAAACCATTGAAGAACTTGAATCAAATGATTTCAATGAACTGGTAATTGTTTTTAATGGCAGTGACAGAGCCAGACAAAAAGTGAGGTGTAATGTCCAACATTTTATGACTGTATGTGTAAAAAGGTATATCCAGGCAAATTTATTGCATTTTTCAATTACAATTTTGCCAGATTTTTTAAAGTGTTCGGTGTCTTTACCTCCTCATAGCTTCTCCTGGCTCCACCACTGGTTCCTGGAAATGTTTTTCCATTTGTTTAGTAATATTTTACCAATTTTCTGATTTGATTTTATTGAACAGTTGATGAAGATGGCAGACCTGAGACAAAAGATAGTGATGCTTGCATACCAAGAGAAATTGTCTCTGAGATAAACAGACTGCAGACAGAGCAAGGTTGGCACATTGAAGAAGCTATCAGCAAAGTTAGACAAGAGCTTGTCCCGAGAAATGCGACCCCACAACCATTCAGGAGGGATGTACCAGAAACATTTTTGGATCAACTTCGCACGCTGGCAGCCACAATGTACTTTCGATCGTCAGTTTCATATTGGAAAGGCAGGGGTGTGGATTTCACAACATATTTGTGTGTCCCAGATGAAGACAGTGTCAGTGGTAGGGACCGGGAAGACCGAGGAGACCACAATCATATTTTAAAACGGATTGCAAAGCACACAAGAGAAGGAAAGGATAAACACCTTGATCATGCAACTTTTGATTCGGCAATGAGAGACAAGTCAACTGGCTTAACGCAAATTGCATTGGTTGGGAAGAGAAAACAGTCTGTTGGGGATGCAGAAAGATTGCTGTCATTTCACGTCAGCAAATTCATGGAAGAGAATGGACATCATAATGAAGCAAAATATGTGCAAACAATAGCTGAATGCCACGAGGCAAATGATGGTCGTGGTCTCACCCAGCTTGAGCGGTGTCGAAAGAACTATGGAATGCTAAGCTACTTGTTTGATGAACTGATGCCATGGCACACTGAAAATTATGATTTCTCTACCATTGATATTAACAGGTATCTTATGAACTCTGTAAAATTGAAGGGTAGTTAGGGCCCTGCACATATTAACGAAACATACCTACTAAGCATTCTAAAGAATTTTGAAGAATTCTTCACATCATGATAAGAATTCTTGAGTCATATAAACACATAAATTTTGGTAACAAGAATTCTTGAACTATTGAAAATTGTTTGGCAGGAAGATCATTTTTAATGAGCACATTGCAGCCTGTACTTTTAAGGCTGTATTTATGAAGTAGTGCTTATGAGATGAAATTTCTGATATGTGCTCTCATCACTGTAGTTTCTGCTCTCATTTTCCAGTCCATATTTTGGAAAGTGTGAAGAAAACTGAATTCCAAATCTGCTTTACAGCATGAAATTTGAATGGAAAACAGAGGTTAATCATTTTGCAAACAAAAAATTCCCCCAGACGGCATCTCATCCATCGCGATGTCGAGTTTCCCCAAAATTTTGACTGGAACATGATAGCGATTATTTCACTCAAAATGAGGAATCCTGGATTCCAAATTTTCATTGAATCTGATTTATCAGATGGTAATCATTGCTTAAAATGACCATGCAGCATCTCAAAAGATACAGCAGCTAAGCCTTTCAACTAAACTGTGACAGCCTTTGGCAGTAGCTTTTGATTTCAGGGAACTAGTTATGATCTAGCTCGTGAAGTTTTTTTTTTGGTCACCCGGAATATATGACAATCATTTCAAATCTAAACATTTATTTTACTTCACCTCACTAACTTCTTCCACTTGAACCTGAATTCCTTCAGGGTGAATTGTTGTCCAAGATGGTGGTGGACAACTGAGAAGAAGGCCTCAACATCATCTGTTGAGGAGGACCGTGGATGTTCGGCATATCCAACCTTGTTATTCAGACTCCGAATTTTTGTTAAAACAGTTGGGGAGAAAAAGAGAATGGGGCTGATGTCAAAACGTGGGCTTTTTAAATAAAAGCAGGACTCTACTTTCCTGTAGTGTGGTGGTATGTGCCCATATTTCCAAATGTGTCCTTACCTCCAAACCGAAAGTGTGACAAAGCTGACTGCAACAGGATCTATCCCACATGGCGTATCTTCAACTGTGGTCACTCCTTCCACGTAGTGTGTCTTCTGCCCTCTCTCAGCACCTGTTTTTTGTGCAAGGAAATGCTATCCGAGAAATTGAAGCTGCTTAGTGATAGAATTAACGAATCTGTTTTCGATACAACGTACCAAGAAACAACAAATGATTCAGGTGATGAAGAAGCAACAGCAGAGAGCACGAACATGAACGAAGAAGATGATGATGATGACGATCAAGTGATGCCAAACGATCTTGATGACGGAGATGATGTTGAAATGGATGATGAAGGAGGACGTGCACGACGAGTTGAGGCTCTCATGCACAAGATCGCCAGTTGGAAACGACCTTTTCCACAAATGCATTAACTGATCTTTTACTTATGTTATCCTTAGTTCCGTTGTTTTCCACGTTGTTGATGAGATCGTTATCCGTCGTGAGAGTAGTTCGGTAGTCCGGTTTGTAGTGTAACCATAACCATCTCGAGATGACTTCGTATTGAACAAGAGATCAGATCCCTCCCCGCGGAAAAGTCCTCCCTTCGCGTCGCCTTGAGCCGGGGCAATTTCCGCGTCGCAGGCGTCGTTTTGTTTCGCGGAGGGCAAGGGAAAGGGATGATAAGCAAACCAATATCATCAGAAGGGGCAATACTTCCATGAAACTGATCTGAATGAAACTCAAAAGATTGCACAGAAATTGACTTCATGTGAGCTCCCCTGCCCAGTGGGAAGGATGGGCCTAAGCACCAAACAGAAGTAAAAGTTATAACTTAGATTTCTGAAAGATTTCACAGAATACAATGAAAAGCAGCGGCAGTTTCAAAGAAAATTTAATAAAGATAAGTATCTTTCATATTTCATCCATTTTCATCAATGTATATTTTCATGGGGACCAAATACCTGAATAGTGCTTTCCCCCCCACAGCTAGGGTGGTTCCTAAGAAATTTGTCAACAATCCCACCAAAAATGGTGCATTCTGATTGGCTGAAAATTTCTGTAAACAATGCATATGATTGGACAAAAACGAAATTCACCCTTGCTCTGTCATGAACCTATCCTTTTTATTTTCACAGATAATGATACTGAATGCATTGATAAACTGCATCATTCGAAAAGAAATAAGAGATGGGTTGCCCATGTGGCTCAAGATATCACGAAAGAAGGTGAAGGCAGGATGAAAAATCTGAGCAGTACGTCGTGTCGTGTCAAATCGAAAGCAAGCTACCAGCACAGCTTTGATAATTCCAAACATGGCAGAAACTGCTTTCAATGTGCACTATAATGCAAATCCGTTGCCACTATGCGGTCGGACTTTTTTCCGGGTTTCAGGTTTCGTAATTTATATAAGTTAAAACGAGCTGAAACCACCTGAAACGAGCTGAAACGAGCTGAAACAAGATGAAACGAGTTGAAACCACCTGAAACGAGCTGTCGAAATCGGGATCGAGGCTGAAATGACTTGAAACGACCTGATTATCCTAGCAATGAGGTGTAGGTGTCAGGGGAGTCCTTTTGTTCTCTACTTTATTGTCGCATTCTCTTTAAGTAGCAAATCTAAGGGGGTTCCTTTTGTTCGCTTTGTATTGTTGCATTCTCTATTAGAAACCAAAGAAACGAGTCTTCAGGGATTTTCTTTGTTTTCTACGTATTCTCTTCAAGAAGCGACAGTGGGGACTCTTAGGGGAGTCCCTTTGTTCTCCACGTATTGTCGCATTCTCTTTAAGAAATGAAAGAAACAAACTTTAGGGGAGTTCTTTGAAAGCAAAGTTGGTAGTCGTGTTCGAGGGGCAATTTAATTCTCAAATTAACGTACTCGATTTTGTGATTTTAGAATCGCGTGATTTCTTTCTGTATTTTTTTGTGATTTTTAATGATTTTCCTTGTGAGTTTACCGTAGTTTTTCAGTAATTTGTGACTTCAGTGCTTTTTGCATGCGATTTTTCTGTGATTTTTGATGTGATTTTTTTGTGATTTCAAGGGAGATGTACAAAAAAAATCAGTGATTTGCCCCTTGGTCGTATTGATAAATCATAAATGCTTGTAAAGATATATGCTTTTAAAGCCCATGCCTGGTTTCCATATGATCACAAGGATCTCTGGTGACACAAGGATCGCACAATTTTGTGACCAGCGATCGTTGCGTCGAAATGGGGACTGTCTTGTTCAGCTTGCCAGCGATCGTTGCGTTGCCAGCGATCCTTGCGTTTGAAACGGAAAAATTTTCTATTGATCGCAAATTCTCTGTGATCGCAGCGATCCTTGCGTCAAAGGGAAGCCGATGAATTTCAGCGATCGAGGCCTCTCTTTCAAAAGATATTTCTTTGTTATCTTTTACCGCCATTTGAGGATTGGATTTTGGTGCCAAACTTCTAAGATGTGTGCGATCGTTGTGATAAATGGAAACTACATGATGCAAGGATCACTGATAGTTGCTGGTCACAAATTTGTGCGATCCTTGCCTGACCAGCGATCCTTGCGTTCATATGAAAACAAAGCAGAACAAATGGACTCCCCTAAGATTTGTCATTGTCATATCTTAACGAGAATGCAACAATACATAAAAAACAGAGAATCCCCAAAGATTTGTTGGAGAACAACGGGACTCCCCTATGATTTGTGACTGTTGCTACTAAAAGAGAATGCGACAATACGTAGAAAACAAGAGAATCCCTTAAGATTTGTTTCTTTGGTTTCTAATAGAGAATTCAACAATACACAGCGAACAAAAGGACTCCCGTTAGATTTGCTTCTATCGTTTCTTAAAGAGAATGCGACAATAAGTAGAGAACAAAAGGACTCCCCTGACACCTACACCTCAATGCTAGGATAGTCAGGTCGTTTCAAGTCGTGTCTGCCTCGATCCCGATTTCGACAGCTCGTTTCAGATGGTTTCAACTCGTTTCAGCTCGTTTCAGCTCGTTTCAGGTGGTTTCAGCTCGTTTTAACTTATATAAATTACGTTTCAGGTTTCGGGTTTCAGGTTTAGGGTTTCGGGTTTAAGGTTTTGGGTTGTGACGATACGCACTTTTTAGCATTTTCATGAGTTCATTCATTTGAATATATTTTTCCTTTAGCTTTTATTTATTCATTCAAATTTTAATGATTTTCCTTTCAGATTATGACTAGGTATCATTTCACATAGTTTCAGCATTGATTACGTATGAACCACACTTTCATTCCTTTTCGGCATTTACTTTTGGTATATGACTAGTTATTTTATTACCTAGGTTGGTCCTTTAACGCAAATCTCATGTTAGTCATTTTCCTGTTATTCTTATATTTGATTGGTTAGTCTTAATTCGTATTTCCGCGTAGTTTCTAATATATTCTGCAACTTTTGAGTTGATCTTTGATTATCGTATATGCGACCAGCTACATGTTAATTCCGGATCTCACTGGAGAGCCGTTAACCTTGTACATAGCGTTTGTATATAATCATATAACCAAAGTTTGTGTGATTTATCCACCCGTGCCTTAACTGCAAGTGAATCCAAGTCAGATCACATCAACGCAAGAAACTTACAGATCGTATTTTGACAATTGGTGACAAAAAGTCATATATTGACAGGGTTTAAGGTTTTAAAAAATACGAAAAGCCACAGCCGTTGTTGTTGCTGCTGTTATATAAAATGTTGTTGTTGTTACGCACATGGCACATGTGATGTGATGCTGGTTGGTTGGCTGCATCGTATCGAGATGGAGCAGAACCCGGGCCCGGCTGATGGTAAGTACTACATCTTTGATTATTTGATTATTTTTCATCTACAATGCTGCATTATTTTCAGATCCCCAACTTTCTGTTTTTGGTTCATTCATAACTAACAAAAGGCGAAAGCCTTGTAACCATCAGGGCCGCCGCCGATAGGCCTAGCATCAGGTCAGGTACCTTAAAGCGTACACTGGACCGATTTTGAAAGTTTATGACTTAATCTGTAGTGAACAATTCCTTTTTCAATTTCTTTAAAAACAATTTCGTTGTCGTCGATCGAGAACATTAAAAACAATAAAAGAACATCCATCAAATTTTCTGGTTTGGTGTATAAACATCTAAACTTGTTTGCATAATTGCAATCGTCATAATGTCTCGTTCAATTCTTACCCTGACCATCCCCCCCGGGCATCCCGGGGGTCTACAAAATTTGTGCGCACAAATGCCCGGGGGCCGGGAAAAAATTGACTGTCAAATGCCCGGGGGTGGGCATTTTGCTTTCAACCTGTCCATTGAAATATAAAAGTTATAGTCAGCGACCTTGTTAATTGTTTTAATATTCGGTATTCTGGAGGAACATAAAGGATTTCTGATACTTTTAACACTTTCTAAAATATTGCTGATTCAAACGACGCAATAGAAGATCCACATTCAGAAATATAATACAATCTAAATTTGTCAAGAATGTGTTTCAGAGAAATAAACTCGCAAGGTATAACAACTGGAACAGAACTGTAACAATTAAAGAAACTTCCAAAAGAACAAAACTGAACTTCTTGTTCAATACAACTGGGTGATTCAAAAGAATGTTCTTGCGACTGCAAGGCTCTTCCTCAGCCTTCCTCAATATCTAGAAAATGATGTACAGTAGCCTATTGCATTCCAAATACTACCCTAGACGCAAACTGAAGTCTGGGATATCGTTCAACAAACATTAATGGCTCCTAAACCCTGTATCATTCAGGATATCAAGTAAGCTTCCGAAGACCATGTTTCGATGCCGAAATTGGAAACCAAAAATGCGGAGATCTCCCGTGTTCGAATTCAGAAGTGTATTCCCAAAAATAGCGAAACCTGAAAGCAGAAACTACTGTAATGCAAGTTTCATGCTCCTATAAAGTAAATACTGTACACATTTTGAATATCCCTGGGTTTGTCAAATGCCCGGGGGCCGGGAAAAGATTGACTGTCAAATGCCCGGGGGCCGGGAATATTTTCTGTGCAAATGCCCAGGGGTGTCCCGGGGGGATGGTCAGGGTAGGAATTGAACGCGACATAACGTTTTTCGAATTCCTTTACTGGATGTGATTGTATCACATTGTCTGGTAGTTTGTTCCAGTCGTTCACTATTTGGAGCTATTTCGTACATAAAGGCAATTTCTTGATTTGAACAACTTTTCTCTGGAGTGCTAGATCAAACTATTGAGTGTGCAAGTGTGCAATTTACCAAAGTGTGCACCTTAAGTGTGCACATGAAGTCAGAGTTTATATTGGTAAGAAGGTCTGGCAAAAAAGATAAAAACTTGTTATGATTTTCAAGCCATTTTAAAGATGCAAAATATATCAAAAAGGGCTTTTCCCTGATTTGGAGGGCTCATTGACAAAATATTTTTTAATCCCAAATCATCACAAAATAGTTTTTGTCCATTCATGTGGAATCTTTAGAAAATTTGATTGACAATTCTTTGATTTGCACTGCTTTCATAAAAGGGGAATTAACCATGTCAGGACTAGGGTATGATCCTCTAGGAAAGAGTAGGGGAGGCTGAATCAGCTCCCCTAGTTTATTTCTGTTCTGGACAACCTACAGTATAGCCTTAAAATTCAATAGGGTTCAATACTAAAAATTTTCAGATTGACAGAGGAAAAAAAAGCATTGGACATCTGTCCAATTATAGTGTATGCTATGTCTGAATAGCATTTTGCTCTATGAAGGAACATTTGATGAAAATTAATAACGTCATCAGAGAGGAATGCAAAGAATGTGGGCATGCGTGGTGCCAAAATCTGCAAAACTATATTCAAATTAAAAAAATAGCCAATTGGTTGGATAGAACCTCAAAGGTGATGTATTTTCCTCTCCTTCCATAATTTTATCACACATTAGCTGTATCAGGGGTTATTCAAAGTTTTACTCAGATATTTCTTGAAAATTGGTCACGTTTACCCCCTAAAATGAATTTAACTTTCTCAAAAAATAAATTTTGTACTTTGAGAAGAATGAAACCTAAAAGTCAGAAAGTTTTAGTGCTAACAATACTGACAAAGAATGAAATGACAAGTAGCCACCAGGATTAACAAATTAGATTCTTTGGGCTGGCCATGGGGGGGGGGGGGGAAGACTCATTCCAAAATTCTCTTGTTTTGCTCTCCCTGCAGACTTGTCGCTACAACAGAGACTTATGGTCTGGCGGTTCTGAAATCGGCAATTTGCGGCAGCCTGGAATGGTATACATAAAAGCCGGACCAGGTGAAAGGTGGTTGTTGTTGTTGCTAAGTGACAGAAGACTGTTGATTGTTGATGAGGTGCAGTATATGTAACTGTCAAACAGTGAACATTTGTTTTTAAAGATTTGAACTTAATGAGATACCTCTTAATGGAAAACTTTTCATTTTGAGTTCTCACCCAACCAACGGTATTTCTATGATGATGCATAGATTTTGAGACTTCTTGGAAGAAAGGGAAATTTAGTTGAGAAAGATTGCTTGGAAGATCCCTGCTCTAACCTACAAAATGTGATTGATCTAAAACCACGAAAGCCGTCGTTGTTTATGGAATGCTGCACTCTGATTGGTAACAATAAATTCGCGGTGAGTTTCCGTTTTCAGAACCGTATGTCCATGAGTCCCTCAACTGAAGCGATAACAACAACAACAACAAGCAAAAGTTAGAGGGACTTACGTCATGAGTCTAGGGGGGGGGGGGTGGGAGTGGAGATGCAGCAATTGATTAGACTTATGCATTTTTCCCACTCCCACTCTAATTCAATAAACCTTTCAGGTGTAATCAATGTTAAAGGAGCTCTGACATTTTGTAGTGAAAAGGTTTTCTCTGTTATGCATACAGCTGTTGCATGTTTCATGAGATCCAGTCAATGTTAATACCTATAGATACTTGTAGTCTAAGGGCTGCTCTCCATATCCAGTGTTTTGAGCTTGCGGGCACTGCAGCCATGACTGGTTCTTTTGGTAGTGATGGCAGGTGCCCGTGATGGGGTTGAATCTGTTTCTTCTATGGTCCCTGAGTGCCCCTGCCCCCTACTTCAGCGGCTGCCGTCAGATTGATCACAAAACTTTTATCAATGTGCATGTTCCTATTTGATTGCAGCACATGCATGCTCAAAATTCTGGACATGGAGAGCAGCTTTGAAGGACATAGGTCATGTTTAGCAAATTGGTTAATACAACAAACAAGTATGGAGTGAAATTCCATTGTTTTGTGACACATGCATTTTCATTGCAATGAAAATTCAGCCTCAATCCTGTGCTTTGTAATAAGCAATAAAGACGATATGTATCATTTGAACCAATCAGGTTCATGATACATGTACTTTAAGGTGTTACTCAATTATCATTACTGTTGTTATTATTTTAATTGTAATTATATGTTTGGAGATATCTACTCTTATGAGAATTATTGCTTATCCTTAAATTGAAGAAGATGCACTGTATACATCTGTGCAGCACTGTCTAGAATGGTGTTTTGACTCAAGGAAACTTGACTTTGGCCAGACTAAATAGATACGTCTCCTTTTTCAGAAGCATTATCGTAACATCTTGACTTCTTGTGCTTCACAGGATCGTAATTTATATAAGTTAAAACGAGCTGAAACCACCTGAAACGAGCTGAAACGAGTTGAAACCATCTGAAACGAGCTGTTGAAATCGGGATCGAGGCTGAAACGACTTGAAACGACCTGACTATCCTAGCATTGAGGTGTAGGTGTCAGGGGAGTCCTTTTGTTCTCTACTTATTGTCGCATTCTCTTTAAGAAACGATAGAAGCAAATCTAACGGGAGTCCTTTTGTTCGCTGTGTATTGTTGAATTCTCTATTAGAAACCAAAGAAACAAATCTTAAGGGATTCTCTTGTTTTCTACGTATTGTCGCATTCTCTTTTAGTAGCAACAGTCACAAATCATAGGGGAGTCCCGTTGTTCTCCAACAAATCTTTGGGGATTCTCTGTTTTTTATGTATTGTTGCATTCTCGTTAAGATATGACAATGACAAATCTTAGGGGAGTCCATTTGTTCTGCTTTGTTTTCATATGAACGCAAGGATCGCTGGTCAGGCAAGGATCGCACAAATTTGTGACCAGCAACTATCAGTGATCCTTGCATCATGTAGTTTCCATTTATCACAACGATCGCACACATCTTAGAAGTTTGGCACCAAAATCCAATCCTCAAATGGCGGTAAAAGATAACAAAGAAATATCTTTTGAAAGAGAGGCCTCAATCGCTGAAATTCATCGGCTTCCCTTTGACGCAAGGATCGCTGCGATCACAGAGATAGAAAATTTTTCCGTCTCAAACGCAAGGATCGCTGGCAACGCAACGATCGCTGGCAAGCTGAACAAGACAGTCTCCATTTCGACGCAACGATCGCTGGTCACAAAATTGTGCGATCCTTGTGTCACCAGAGATCCTTGTGATGATATGGAAACCAGGCTTAGGCTTTAAAAGCATATATCTTTACAAGCATTTATGATTTATCAATACGACCGAGGGGCAAATCACTGATTTTTTTTGTACATCTCCCTTGAAATCACAAAAAAATCACATCAAAAATCACAGAAAAATCGCATGCAAAAAGCACTGAAGTCACAAATTACTGAAAAATTACGGAAAACTCACAAGGAAAATCATTAAAAATCACAAAAAAATACAGAAAGAAATCACGCGATTCTAAAATCACAAAATCGAGTACGTTAATTTGAGAATTAATTTGCCCCTCGAACACGACTACCAACGTTGCTTTCAAAGAACTCCCCTAAAGTTTGTTTCTTTCATTTCTTAAAGAGAATGCGACAATACGTGGAGAACAAAGGGACTCCCCTAAGAGTCCCCACTGTCGCTTCTTGAAGAGAATACGTAGAAAACAAAGAAAATCCCTGAAGACTCGTTTATTTGGTTTCTGATAGAGAATGCAACAATACAAAGCGAACAAAAGGAACCCCCTTAGATTTGCTACTTAAAGAGAATGCGACAATAAGTAGAGAACAAAAGGACTCCCCTGACACCTACACCTCATTGCTAGGATAATCAGGTCGTTTCAAGTCATTTCAGCCTCGATCCCGATTTCGACAGCTCGTTTCAGATGGTTTCAACTCGTTTCAGCTTGTTTCAGCTCGTTTCAGCTCGTTTCAGGTGGTTTCAGCTCGTTTTAACTTATATGAATTACGTTCACAGGATTCCATGCTACTATAGTGCTTTCCTCTGATGAGGAAGAGGATACACATGAAGTAGATGTAAAAACTGAGGAATATGCTGTGAGTGTGTAATTCAATGACTTTTATGTGTTTTTGCATTGGTTTGGATGTAATATCAGCAGTCACTCTGATTAAGTTCGTATATGATCATTATATAGTGTGCAAGGTCTATGATGCACATGCCAGGAGCCTCCTCCTAATAATTTACCAAAGTTTTTAATTGTTTTGTTGGAAATAGCTCTAAAAATCAAGCTTACATAGAAGGGAAGATTTAAAACATGAAGAGGCAATAAAGCTACAGTATCACAGTATTGCAAATATATTTCATACAACTAAAAACCAAGCTATTTCTAACTTATTTTTGTTTCCAATTTTTGAAATTTCCTGGAAAGTGTTCCATAATTTGTGATCTCCGTGACCTTTAAACAATGAATTTTTCACAGCTGGGGTGTTTTCCAGCAATCTAATGGGGAACTTTCCCAGGGGGGGACCAGTTTTTTCTTTGCTGCATCTTGCCACACTGAATTTTGCATTTTGCTATTCCAAGATGATGGTTGCATTGAGGACATGCTTGTCAACATCTTTTTAGGGTAGGTACAATTTTAAAGATATATACTGCTTACCTTAGATTTTGAAGATGTTTTCAGCTTGCCATTCAAAGTGGAATAACAACTTCCCACTATTTAGAAATAGATGACCTTGCACTTTCTATTGATCTAAAAAGGTCAATTTTATGCGAAGAGTTTTTCATAAAAGTAAACCAAAGAGTGCCTTGGAAACTTGCTTATCCTGGTGAAACTTTTAACACACACTGTGCACTCAAAAGCGACATGAACAATGGGGTCTTTATAAGCAGGTACAGGGCCGATACCTGACATGGTTTCTTAAGGTTACAGCCCACCCTCACGACAGTCATTTCAGTTTTTTCCTCCCAAGGACCGCATTGTGCCCGGATGAAAGCGAACCCATACATCATTTGATGCGTAATTTGATGACGAATACGCCCATGTCAAAATCCAGTTGATAGAAGTATCAGTAAATATTTTACCAACGAAAACATGATTTTAAAATACCCTTCCTTCATTTGCTATTTAGGACCCCCAGCAACACCGTAAAATCACGAAAATAACTTAAGCCGAAAGATCACGGCTTTGTTTGTTAAAGTGTGTCCCATATTTTTTATATCGTTTCTAGTTTACACGCAATGGCATCCCAAAAAACGGCATCATGATTTTTGTCCCTCTCTGTAGTTCAGCTCGGTCTAGGATCCAGACCAGTGGATCGGTGAAAAATTGCAGACACACTTTGGCAGATACATGCATTGCCTCCCACTGTGCCAAATTTCTCGCCAATAGATTGGCCCTGGGGGTCCTAAATGAAAAGTTAGTACCTACTACTAGACGATTCTCCAGTTCCCAGAAATCTGGCTTTTTGTAAAGGCTCCTAAAAACGTGACTTGCAATGCTGATCAGAGCACAAAATAGACGGGGTCAGTGCGATTAGCAGCATGGAGCATGTAATTAGGTACTTATGTAAATAAATCCAAACAACAAGCTTATGACTTTATATAGACAGGAGATGCCACAAACCACATGTGGATTAACACGCAATCATATCCATCTTGAAGGTCAAGTGATTATCGTTAATCCTTTCCGATTTAGGAAAGAAATTGTCCTGCTTTTTTCAGTTTCTAATCTTTAATCAGCAATTATCATTACTTCCAGTTCTTATAAATTTACTGGAAAGGGTTCAAAATGTAGCTCAGATTCTAAATAATCGATTTACGTAAAAAACTGAAAATGACATTTTCGGTCATTTTAACCAGGGCAGTAACCTTAAGGGGCAAGGGGGGGGGGCAAAAAGCCAAAATTTTGCAATGCAAAAATCAACAACAACAACAACACTGATTATCGTAACATACATTAAGAAAGGAAAACTGCTCAGTGGATTCAAATTTGATGTTGGCATTTACCCTAAAACCCCCCTAAAACATTCATAACTCCTTGCTCTATTTATATTTATCTTCATATTCTATGTTGTAAAATTGGCAAGTGGGCCTATAAATCACAAAATAGTCAACAGGTTGAGTAAAATTTCCAAACATTGGCCACCTATGGCCATCTGGGATGGGGGGGGGGGGCTCTACTCTCCAGGATCCACATTGACCTCAACCCTGAGCTGGTAGTTAGATTTATTTCAAAATTTGGTAATAATGCCACTTGATATATATTTCTTCTCTCTTGAAGGAAACCTACAGAGTATTTTGAGGAAGACATTCCTCTCCTCTACACTGGAAGAAAGCAGCTAAGTACTCCACAAAGACTGGCTGCTATTTTGAAAGCAGACTCAGAAAAGGTCACCAAAAAACGTCTGTTGCGTGTTCATCAGAATTGTGGCTTTCTCATAGATCGATCTGCACTGAAACATGAAAATGACTGGCTTGTTACAGATTTGGGTTCTTTCAATGACAGTGGCTACAATGCAAGGTTTGTTAGAGTGGTAGATGAAGTTGTTGTCTATGACGAGAAACTCCCAAAGAAGGCAGCATCATGGCCAATACTTGATAAGTATAGCTTCATCGTGAAGACCCAATATTGGAAACACGCAAAATATGGAGATTTTCGCCGATCAACTACCACTGTGTTTACCTGTCCAACTGGAACTGATACTGGAAAAAGACATCACATGGTCAAACTTGGCATTATAGAGTACCATTTTATTGGCGATGAGCACAAGATTAGTCC
Organism: Aurelia sp. 3 sensu Dawson et al. (2005); assembly: GCA_964020215.1. NCBI lineage: Eukaryota > Metazoa > Cnidaria > Scyphozoa > Semaeostomeae > Ulmaridae > Aurelia > Aurelia sp. 3 sensu Dawson et al. (2005). Next base: position 13,580,013 of record OZ026591.1, on the reverse strand, counting down.
AAAGAAACACAAAAAACACAGAAGCCATTCAATCCTACTTCAACTAGCACAAAAAACATCCTCAAAAAGGCCACTGAAACAATGTCTCGACCAACCAGTATCTATGATAAAACCTGCAGAGAAACTGGTGATGTTGAAGATGTTGAGTGTTTGAGCGATTTTCCTCGCAACAAGAAGCAAATTGCAAATGCAAGGTATAGATTAAAAGCAAATTCGAAGGAAGATGAGTACATGAAGCTGTTTGACCTGTCCAGTAGAAGACAAGACATACTGAAAAATCTTACATTCACTCCATCCCCTAGGCTTTTCTATGCACCTTCTTGGCTTATTGACGAAGTAATAAGTGAGTGTGGCCAAGCAGACAGCTCGTCAGTTTTCTCACTCGACACTACGTATGGAACTGGAAAGCATTATGTAACTCCAAGCCAGTACTGTTCTACATAAGTTGTCCATGCAGCATCCGAAAAACCTGTCTTTCTCGCAGGCCCAGCAATGTTTCATAGCAACATGGATGAAGGTAATTTCATGTCTTTTGCACACACATGTATTACTGAAAATGAAAGCTTTGAGAAATTACGTTGGATTGGTGGTGACCGTGGAAGTGGTCAAAAGAAATTCTTATCACCTCTCAAGGGTGCAACTTTTATTCCATGCAAAAGGCACATAGAGAATGATATAAAAGCAAAAATTGCAAGCCTCGTAACTTTTCCATTGACCCCGCAAGATATTTTCAACGATGTTTTTGGAAACGATATTCTTGGGATAAAAGGGATTGCTGATTCAGATGATTCTTCAGAGTTCTATGAAAAACTTGAAAGCAGACGGGATGTCTGGGGAGCTGACTTCTACGATTACTTCCATAAATACATTGCTGAAGATATTTCGTCTGGCTTGAATCCTAAAGTGAGGAGATCAATTGGCTTGAAAGATAGCTACTATTACAACAATGCTTCAGAAAGTCTGAATCACAGTTTCAAGGCTTTTATCGAGGACGAGAAGCTAGATGAAGGTAAAGGTGGCAAACCAACAATAATGAGTTCATTGGCTGACACATTTGAATATTACGAGAAACATGTTATGCAATTTCGAAGAAACATTCGACGAGCTGTATTCAGACAAGGGCCCTACCACCTTACAGAAAAATTTAGGAAGTTTGAAATACCCCCAGAGGCATGGATGGAAAAAACTCCACAAGAAAGAAGACAGCACTTAATGAAGTTTGACAAGTCTGTGAAAACTGTGCACAGTGCATTTGCAGAAAAGGAAAATTTAATTGACACCGCAGCCTCACCGCATCAGAACAACAGGATATCACAAGACAGTGACCAAGATGGTACATCTTCGCAAGCAAATTTACTTGATCAAAGTCCATGTGTATCTGCCTTCCCTACTCATTCCTATCAAGGGCACCACATGGGCAGTGCTGATCATCATAACGAGAGCAATGCAGCCAGTACGGTTGGGGGAAGCTCAGATGATTTGTCTGTGATAGGAGATTTTGAGCTATCAGGCTTGTCTTCAATTTTCAAAGGCTCATGGGCAAATGCTGGGAAAATTGTCTTGAAAAATGGAGTTGGCTTCTTCCCAGGAGATGAGAGCAAGAGGGTAGTAATTTCACTGACAAGTTCATCATGTCATACAGTCACTTTGAGTGGAGCTGAAAACTTAAGCATTAAATGTGACACCACATGCGAAAGGTTCAAAGTTTACAACATGTGTGCACATTGCCTGGCTGTTGCATACTCAGTTGATGGATTGCAGAAGTTTCTGATGCACTGCAGCCCTACCCTGAGCTCCCTAGTGAAAAATTCAGTGCCAGAGTTTGCAGGTAGGAAAGAAAATGAAAAAAGAAAGAGAAAACGTAACAATAGCGATCTTCGAGATGCAACACATTATGCTGACCCACTTGGTAATGCAATAGCAAGTGATGCTTTGAATTCCTTTCAAAACTTTGAACTTGTATTTATGACAGAAACTTTAGCATACAAGTGCTACAAATGCCAGGGAAGCACGCGTGAATCAGGGTATGCGCCACCGCCCCCAGCCCCATATGATGTATTTATCCGTCGTAAGGAAATTAGGTCATTTCGCAAGAGAGGGACTACGAAAGTCACGATTGGAACCAAACCAGAGTATGTCTATTACCACCCTTTGAAGAGCTGTGTGCCAGCAAAATTGACAAAGATCAGCCTCGCCATACATGAGAGCACAAAGGTTAGGCTCACGCAGCTACACAAGCAATTGCTTTGGAGGGAGTTTGGACTTTCATATTAACAATTCTTTGGAATTGGAACATTTAAGTTAAAATTTTTGCAGCCTTCGATGAACTTCTCAGTTTCGTTGTTTTCGTTATCAGTTTTAAGAACGTCAGAATTGAATTAGCCAAATTGTGTTGGGTAGGTGCTACAGTTTTTACTCGAATAAGTCGGACTCGGAAAGTCAAGATTTCTATGAATCAGACAAAAAATACAAGTTCCAGGCCCAAATCCCTTGAAGACTATCATCATAGGCTGAATTCTTTAACTTGGATGTTCACGTGATCTTGGATCCTTTTTGGAGATGTGGTGACATTCCATTACAGGCGCTCATTGAGAGTGGACGCTAACAACGGGAAACCAGTGTGGCAATTTCCCTAATACTAACACAATCTTTACTTAAAGATGTTTCGAAGAGAGTTGACAATAAATTATTTTACCACTAAATAATGCCATGTCACCCAAAAGTTAGATGGAAGCAAAAAATGACCATGAGATCTATTACTCAAAGAGAGTTCTCAAAATCAAAATGAAAAACTGAGCACGACTTAACATCATAACTTCTTAACTCCACTGCCGTTAGAAACTCTTTTTGGGAACACTTTGCATTATTATGTTGTTGTTAACTTTACTGCAATTTCGTTGATTTATTTTGTTATGTTCATCCTTAATAAGGAGGGGGGGGGGGCACTCCACTATCCGGTCATATGAAAAACGTGCCTCAGTTTTGGGTAGTTATTGGCCTGAAAATTATGGGAATGGAGTATACGTCTATTAGGAATTTTATCGCGTCGGCGAAGGGCCGCCGAGAGTTTTTGGGGGCCCAGGAACAAAACAGCGAAGTGAGCCCTCCTGCGAGCGAAGGAAGCAGAAATTCTCGGGTGCCTAATACAAGGGGGGGACGCTTATTAATTTTCAAAAATTTCATCCACCCCCGGCCCTTATTAACCCTATCTGACCTGGGGGGGGGGCGGATTCCACCCCCCTCGTATATTTTCATTTATAGGTTTTTCCCTGTTTGCTGAATGCCTCTGAGATTTAGCAAGTTTAACTTTCTATGATACAGCATTCAAACTGTAACAATTTTGGTATTCTATTTTTAGCCTTGTCTCCATGGTAACCAAGTTTTCATGCCGCACTCTGTGAAAAATACACATTGTATCTCTCTTAATCCTCTTTAATTGGTCCAATTAACTCTAAACTATGAATTTACATCTATTTTGATCTACATATTTCATTTCTTTACCAAAAGTAAAGCTTTACGACCTTTTAACACACTTTCATTTTTATGACGTCATATGACGTCATAATGTTAATTGTGCTCTAGTAACAACAACAACAACGCTAATTAAACTATTGTTTCAAAAATTCATTGTTTACATAATGAACAACCTTTGTGCCAAATTTGGTTGCCATATCTCAAGTAACAACAAAGATAAACAGGGGGGGCGGAATCCGCCCCCCCCCCAGGCATTGAGTGTTTCAAATCACCCAGGCCAGATAGGGTTAAGACCCCCTTTTTATTAATTTTGGCAAAACATAAGCTCAATGTGATTTTTATACGAAATTTTGTTCGAAAAATAAACCATTGCAGTGTACTCGTAAACTAATTCGAGATTAGAGACTTTGTTCTTTTTATGTTCTTATTCGGTTTATTTACATTTGTTTCTTGAAGATGTGAAGAGTTCTAAGCATATAAAATGCACTTGTCTCCAGTAGATAACGTAAAAACCTGTTTTTTGCGAATTTCTGACTCCCCCCATTTGTTAAGACCCCCTGTTTAATAGTTTCTTTGAGGGGTTCCCACCCCCCACCCCCCGTTTATTAAGACCCCTCCTTGTATTTGGCACCCAAGAGTATACTTTTCCCGAATTCTGGCGCTGGGTGAAAATGCGGATTAGCACAAGGTGTAATAAAATTACGAAGTAAAACTTTCAATCTGAAACCTTAAACCTGAAACCCTAAACCTTAAACCCGAAACCCGAGACCTGAAACCCGGAAAAAAGTCCGACGGGCCACTATGTTGATGTTTTGGAGGGAGTGTGGCAGAGGGAAAAGCTAAGTCACCTTTCACACATGACTGACATTTTATTGAAAATAGATAACACATTGAATGGACGTTAAAACTATTTTGATTTATAGAACATTACCTTTTGCAAGTACTGGTTACTTTAACATTTGATATTACTTAAACAAAACAAAGTTTTAGTTAAGGGATCTTTGTGATCCACCAGAGCTTTACTGTTGCGAATTCAAATGTGTGCAGTATGATTGCTATTCTGCAAAGCAGAAAGTGAGAGCCAATTCAAAGATAGGAGTAATCTACTTTTATTACCAAGTTTGCTATTCTGAAAGCAGAAAGTGACAGCCAATTCAAAGATAGGAGTAATCTACCTTTATTACCAAGTATTCTGTTTAGCTTTGCTGCAGATTTCTTTTTTGACAAACAATAATCAGGCAGGCAAACGTCCTATTACAGGCCACATCAACATTTTAATTTGACGGGTACTTTTACTGTAATGTAGATACTTTTTGTGCATTATGTTTTAATGTAGGTGGTTTGCGTTTCTCAGTTTCATGTCTGGAAAAAAGCTTGATCATTACAAAGTGATGATTTCTCCTTGTCTTGGTTCCTTTTTACATGTGGGGTGGTCAAGGTTTCTCCAGTGGACAATTTTAGGAAGAGCGACATCCGACAATGTTTTTGTGGACAGCATCACTAATCAGTCCTAAAATCTAGGGTTAATATCCTTGAAATTTAGTGACAGCATCGTCAAATATTTAGTGTCAATATCCTAAACTTTGTGGACGATGTCGCTAAAAGTGAATTCTCATTTGGCATTACTGTCATTAAAATTTAGTGACAACAGCCCTAAAAAACAGATCCAGCAAACATATTTTGTCATAAAATTTAGGGGTTAAAACACCAAACTTTAGGGATCCATTCTTATATTCAGGGAGAATTTAGGGACAATTCATAGACGATTGCTGCATTACAAGGGTCAAGTTCTTAAAGCTTTGGGGATAATTGAGCATAAAATCTATGGATGATTTATGGATGATTTGTGGACAACTTATGGACGATTGATGGACGATTTGGGTTTAACTTATGGACAAAAAAAAGGTCATAGTTTAGTGTCAAAAATGCAGTTTTCCATAAAATTTAAGGATGGAGAGATTTGCAGTGTGACTCCCTCTAGAGCCCCACTGTTCAAGACATTGCTCCTCTTGAAGTTGACAGGGTTTATGGATCACAATAATGTAGATGTTAAAAGTTTGAACCTAAGTGTAGATGAATTTCAAACCCTACATCCAATGCGAAACAGACTTAAACAACAGGAAAGAACAAATAAACGGAGAAAAAGAGACTTTGCGATTTGACAGAGCCCCACTGTTCAAGACATTGCTCCATTTGAAGTTGACAGGGTTTATGGATCACAATAACGTAGATCTTGAACTTGAACTTAAGTGTAGATGAATTTCAAACCTTACATCCAATGCGAAACAGACTTAAACAATGGGAAAGAACAAATAAACGGATGAAAAGAGACTTTGCGATCAGGGGGGGGGGGCATAGCAGCTGCTTCAAACCACTTCAATTGAACCAGCCTGTTTTATGAATGAAATTTAGGGGTAATTTGAGTATGTTTTTATTAACATCAATAGAAGTCTTTGCCACCATACAATAAAATTTGGATCAGCGCGTTATTTGAAAGGCTGTTTATTTGATTCGTTATATTTATCTAAATTCTCTCATTTGTCATAATACTATTCAAAGGCTATTAAATGGACATATGATGCGACTCAAGCTAAAGGTTTCTACCATCAAACTAGTACTTCAAGCGTTCCCTTTGTGTGCAATCATTTGTTTAACTGTACCACAAGGTTCTGTACTGGGTCCATTACTTTTCCTAATCTACATCAATGATTTACCAAATGCCTCTAAGAAACTTACCTTTTATCTCTTTGCTGATGATACAAACATCTACTATGAATTTAACGATTTATCTAATTTGACTAAAATTGTCAACAAAGAGTTGAGATTAGTTAAGAAATGGCTTGATGCTAATAAATTATCTTTAAATATTGATAAGACAAACTATATCATCTTTCATTTTTCATCTGTCAATGTTCCTTCTGATTCTAATATCAAAATAGGGAAGAAATATATTAAAAGAGTTAAGATTGTTAAGTTCTTAGGTCTTCTCCTGGATGAGCATCTACACTGGAAATACCATCTTAATGAACTTTCTAAAAAATTAGCTAGAAATTGTGGAATGTTTTTGAAAATTAGGAAATTACTTCCGTTAGATGTTTTAATTTGCTTGTACAATGCTTTGTTTCTGTCCTTCTTACAGTATGGTCTAATTGTTTGGGGTCATTTCAGCCTCGCATGTCTCCTTCTCTTCCAATCTTCAGTGATCTTAAACTTCTGACACTTTCTGAACTTTTTGAACTTCGACTCTTAGTTTTTGTTTTTGATTCTGTTAATAAAACTTCACCTAGTTGCTTTCATGACTTTTTCCTATTCAGTTCATCTGTTCATCAGTATTCCACAAGACAGGCCAGTCAAGGTGATTTATATATGTTTCGAAAAAACAGTCTTCAATATGGTCTAAAGTCAATTCGATATCTTGGTGCTAAACTTTGGAATATGTTACCAGTGGAACTCTGAAATGCTCCATCAAAAATATCGCTCAAAGCAAAACTGAAAGTTTACTTATTGAACAGTGTAAACCGATGAATCAAAGCTACCTTAATAATGGCTCAATTTCTATTAATCTATATCAAAAGAAAGTCCAAAATTATATATACTCATCCAAAATCACATGTTAACATCTTAGGATAGGGGGGGGGGCTCTCTTCTCGATTAGTTTACCTATTGAGAGAGCTCCTCCTTTAAATAATTCCCTGCATGCAATTTATTTAGCTCCTCTTTGTATTTGTATATTGTATCAATTTTCTGCATCATTGTATCAATTTTCTGTATTATTTTATTAATTTTCTGTAATATTATCTTTGTTGTTAGTTATTCGTTTGTATATTTAGGACTATAAATTGTAGGTAGTGGAATTTAAATCAACTGAAACTGAAACTGAAACTGTCTTGTTCATTGGTAAGGTTATGTCATCAATGATTGCTACAGGAGTCTCCACCAGCGTTGGCCGCACATGGCGTTCAGAGTCTTGTTTACTCTGTACAGTTATATTGTTCTTTATGGTGTCGTTGCCTTTATTTGTTTTAACACATTTTCTGTCAGATTCAGATCGGGGCTGCGAGGTGGTATTGGCAACAAATCAGAATCGACAGCAATCATAGCCTCTTTCGCGAGTTTAGAATTTTGTGAGGGTTCGCCATCTTGGATCTAAAGTCTTGATTGTTTGCCAGCATTGTTGATCATCTCCTGAAAATTCTCAAGAAGAAACTTCGAAAAAACTTTCCTGTCCATTTTTTCGTAAATTTTTGCACATATGACTCCTTTCCAAAAACTTGTCGCCACTATGAACCTCACATACTTACCACTGGTGCCAGAGCCACTTCCCTTTGCCGTATAACCCTCTGCTAGGCCCTCGTTGCACTTTTGCCACACTCTTCCTGATGGTGCCATTGCCTGATCCTTTGGGTTCCTTATGTATACAAATCCAACACCATCCAAGTAGAATGCGATTTTATAGCACCAAAAGTCTGTAGGTAGGTCCTTCAACACTTTCTTGGCAAATGCCACTCGTAATTTTCTATCCTCGTTGATCAGAAGTCCTTTCTTGCGAGCTTGAAGATAATGGAAGTTATTTTTATCTAAAAATTGTCGAATTGATCAGACAGAGATATCAGTTACGTCTGCTCTTTCCATCAGTCTCTTCACTGTCCAATTAGGCTCTTCAGCTCTCAGTTTTTTCACGAGACGCAATGGTCTTCAACCATCATATTCACTCAGTTTCTTAGGTCAACCACCAATTCCCTTCCTGCAAAACTTTTGCATGCTTCATTCTCCAACTGGCTGCCTCCAGAAACGGTATATGGTGTGTCTGATGCATTTGTTTCTTTCTGCAATGCTTTAATGGACGCATTTTTCCTAAGCTTAACATATGCTATGGTTTCTTCAGATAAAAACTTCCTGCCTGCTATCTTGCTGTGTTATTTTACCGTCTGTTTACTACAGCCGCTTATGGTTACTTCATTTGACGTCAGATTCATACTTAACAACTAAATCTTAGAGAAAAAGTCAATCAGTGGTCCATTGTAGTCTTAAATTCAATTATTGGCTGTGCCATAATGTTATGCTCACCACAAATAAAGTTGCTCCTTCGGACAATCGGGGACAAAACTCAATGGTAGCACACCTAATATTTTGAAATTTTCCTACTTGAAAACAACGTTAACTTAGGTTAAACCTAACCCCCCTCCCCCAGGGATTCGTGATTCAGTGATCCGTCAGTCCTGTCATGCAAATTTTCTCCCATCAACATTGAACAGGGGGGGGGGGCTTGATAACAGAATACATACTAAGATGAGGAACAAGCCAAAACCACCCACAACCAGCCAAAACCACCCACAATGACCCACAACCAGCCAAAACCACCCAAAATCAGCCACAACCACCCACAACCACCCACAACCAGCCAAGATTTCCCACCCACAACCACCCACAACCACCCACAGGCAGCCAAAATTTCCCAAACTTCAGACCCAAAACCATAAAATTGTTAACATTTAGTATCAGACCCAAAAGCATCAAATCAGTTATTTGGGAGCTAAGAAGCAATAAAACTTAATGAACAGCTCCTGTGTTGAGAAACGTATGGAAAAAGGGTAATGCTCCATTGCTTTCTGAGTTAGTAGTATTGCATCAATGCACCTAATTTTTCAAAAGAACAATTTTCCTGCCTATTAGAACAAGACTGTTCACTAAACGGGTAAATATGTAGAGATTTTATGTAATAACATAATAGTTTCTTAAAATCAACGGTTTATTGATAGGAGATTGATAGGTTTCTATAATTCATGTTGTCCTTATCCATAGGGATCTCATGTGTCTCTGTGAATCATTAGAGCCAGTTTAGTGATTCTAATCGCGCTGTTAGTTTTACATTCCTCTATTCATACTAACGTGGCATAACAACAAACAAAGTGGTGTAAAAAAAGCTTCAGACGCAGTAAAAAACATTTCACTAGTGCTATCTTACAGTTTCTTAATTTTTTGATAATCTCTGTGAGTTTAGTTTCTTACAAATTGTCTCTAATAAAATAGTACGCTACAAATAGAACGTACGCAGTGCGCTGCATTATTCTTCTACTATCTTAAGTCTTATCTGCAGAATTGTTAGAGTTGCTACAAGCCCCTCACAGAAAAAAAACTGGAAAAACTGAGCGAAAGGAAAAGGCGTGTTAAAGGGAATCAACATAGGTAAAAGCTGGCCCGGGCCAGGTTAAAAATATAATCTATTGAATTTGATAATTTCAACACGTGTGGCTTCATTGTGGAGCCAAAGAAACAATGGATGCGTAGGCGTTTTCTATAGCCTATTTATAGCAGCTACGAGATATAGCCATGTCTATTCCCTTTAACATTCTACGTTCTCTCGATTTTGCACGAGAGAGAATTGTAGCGTGTCCACATATTAGTTGTGAACAGTGTCAGACGAAATGAATGTAATCCCATCGACTATTTACAAGGGAATTAATTCTCAGGAAAAATCCCTGATACCCCCCTTCCGGATATATTTAGGATCTTGGATGGTTTTGGGTCATTATGATGTGGTTGTGGGTCTTTTTGGGTCGTTGCAGGTGGTTTTGGGTCGTTGTGGATGGTTTAGGCTGGTTGTGGATGGTTTTAGCTGGTTTTCGGTCATTGTGGGTGGCTTAGACTGGTTGCGACGGTTTCGGCTGGGGTGGTTTTTGGTGGTTGTGGGTGGTTGTGGCTGGTTTTTTGGTGGTTTTGGGTCGTTGTGGGTGGTTTTGGCTCGTTAATCGTTTTAGTATGTACGAATCGTGCTTCAAATGGAGACTGAAGACATCCTTAAGAGACAAATTATAGAAGGAATTAAAGCATGTAAATTTTCAATATTAGCTGCTGAAGTAACTGACCGTGCCAATAAAGAGCAGATGGCACTGTTATTTGCTATCTGGACAAAGACAACAAGATTCAAAAAACAGTTTGTTAAATTCACTCATTGAGACAAAGGAATCACCAGAGAAGCATTGATGGTAGCATTAAGTCTGACAAATAAAATGAGCTTGGACATTAAAGATTGCTGTGGTCAGTACTATGATGGTGCTGCTAATAAGCGTGGGAAGAAATCTGGTGTTGCAACCCGCATCCTTAGAATGAATGAGTTGGCTTTATGCACACACTGGTTCCAATATCCAAGTCATCTCAAAATTCTTCAACAATTCCCCAAATCGTCAATCTCTACTTGAAAAGATGGATAAGCAGCATCTCCAAAATTATAATCACACGAAGCTAATAGATGCACACCCTATAATCGCACCCTGGATTCTATGTATTGATGGTCTGGCACCCTCTAGTGAGTTCTTCCTTTAGTGAATCTGGGAAAAACAGGCCTAAGTTCTTCCTCAAGCAATGAGAAGTGCCTTCCCGTCAAAAATGAACATTGCTCACAGTGAAGTTTACCAAGTTATCATTGATGGAAGCTTCTTCAACAAAATTACAAGTTTTTCACTGATGTTTGTTGAACTTTTCAATATTTTCAATGGGTTTCCTTCTTCTGATAAAATATGTTCTACTAATCCAATGCGGGTCCAATAGGGATGTTTTGAGAGTGGGGATACTGCCCTTTTGATTCAACCTCTTTCTGGTAATATGAGTAACGTCTATTTAATGCAGCAAGGTATCGAACGTGCACGTAACGTAAAGAAACGGGCAAATGCTGTGTCAGTGTGCAATTATCTATCAAAGACACATGGCCTAAGTGATTCGACTACGTCACTACAACTTACCATGATGCTAGCGGAAAGAAAGATGGAGGATACCAGGACGGGAGGAGAAGAATCACTAAGAGTATGTAAGGAAAATTAATTAGAAAAACAAAAGGAAACAGGTAGGAAAATATCAGATGATGAAGAGAAAATCACTGAGAGTAGAGAAGAGCTCCTACTGGCTGCCAAGCCAAGTGTAGGCCGACAAGGTAATGACACAACAAGTGACAAACAAAATGAACTGGGAGAGAAGACTGAAGGGCAGAAGCGGGAGGAAGACCTGTGTGAATTGTGTAATGAAATCAGACTCGAGACACATTGGATTGAGTGTGATAAATGTGAGACATGGATTTGCGAAGAGTGCCACAAAATTACTGAGGATGAAAGGGGATGGTATAATTTAAGATTCAAGATCCAAGATATTAAGATCCGAGAAATTAAGATCCCAGATATTAAGATCCCAGATATTAAGATCCCAGATATTAAGATCCCAGAAATTAAGATCCAAGAAATTAAGATCCAGATATTAAGATCCCAGATATTAAGATCCCAGGTATTAAGATCCCAGATATTTAGATCCGAGAAATTAAGATCCCAGATATTAAGATCCGAGAAATTAAGATCCAGATATTAAGATCCCAGATATTAAGATCCCAGATATTTAGATCCGAGAAATTAAGATCCCAGATATTAAGATCCCAGATATTAAGATCCGAGAAATTAAGATCCCAGATATTAAGATCCCAGATATTAAGATCCCAGATATTAAGATCCGAGAAATTAAGATCCCAGATATTAAGATCCCAGATATTAAGATCCCAGGTATTAAGATCCGAGAAATTAAGATCCCAGATATTAAGATCCCAGATATTGAGATCCCAGATATTAAGATCCCAGATATTAAGATCCGAGAAATTAAGATCCCAGATATTATGATCCCAGATATTAAGATCCCAGATATTAAGACTCGATAAATTAAGATCCCAGCCCCGATCCTAGATATTAAGATATTTTTTCGTATGTTTTGTTTTGATTTCAAAACTCCCTGTTTTACATTCAAAAGGGGTTTATGTTGCCAAGTGGTATCCTAGGAAGAACTCTAGATCAGGAATCGTATGGGAACTTGAAATTCCTTTTGAATTTAGGGCGAAGTTGGATGGGATATTTGGATTTTACAAATCAATGGCCCAATGGCCCTCTTGCCCAATGCCACTACCGTACCATCGTCTCGTGCCTGTTTGTGACAAATACCTGAACACCTGAGTATGAGTTGTATTCGACTTGGTTTTGCATAAATATATCTTCAAACAAGCTCAAATTCCGCTTGAAATGATTTAAGTCTACTTCCTCATCCCTCGTGAATGTAGGTTTTTTACAGGAAGGAAGTGAAGATGAAAGGAAGAATACGCGAAAGATCTCCTCGACTCAAACAAAGTTTCTTAAGCTGATTTTGCCAGTAGTGGAGTTTCTAATTTTTTTTAGCGATCTGGGGAGAATGGAGTTTCTTGTAAGACTTTTCTCATGGAGACCTTATAGCCCCGTTGCTGTGAGTTTGAAAACTGTAAAGGTTTGTCACTTCCTTCCCCTACTTTATCACGCACTTCAGTGTTCCCCTTTGTCCTATTTCCCAAAGCAAGGAAAGTGACAGCAGGTGATTCCCGGATTCCCTGCATCACATCGAGAAAAGTGTCACTGGCTGAACGAAAATTTTGTCCATGAATTTGTCATGGTTGCTTTGCAATTTTCCAACGAATTCTAATTGAATACATTGTCAAACTTATGCTCCCTTTACTTGTAACAAAGTGCTCAAGACTATTGGGCCATAGGGCCATAAGGCTAGGGCCATTGATTGGTAAAACCCGTTTTATGGTTAAAATTTGAGGTATGTTTTAAGAAAATTAGAGATGACAGCGAACTTTGTGAGTCTCTTCGTGTCTCTAAACTGAACCAATTCATGACACGATCCTGGTTGAAGAGTTGGCGCAGTGGTTTTCCCTTGGCTTCTGGGAAACTGGCGCCATAAATAAACTCCATTGACTCTACTGAGTGGAGGGACATATGTAATGTCATTCAGGAACGCCGGAGAGGGGGTGCAGGGGGGACAAGCGCCCCTCCTGCCCTTTTCTAAGAGGGACAAGGGGGCAAGAGTGTCCTTTTATTGGAGCAATATACTTCTTTAACAACGTTCAATTCGATCATAGCAACTTGCATTGGTCATAACCAAAGATGTAAAAGAGAGCATCATTTATATTGGTTAGACGAGGCATTTTAAGTGAATCCAGAGGGCGTGGTTGCAAAACTTTTCCCGTGGGAGGACCCCAGTTCCACCCAATTTTCGGTTCACTTCCCTCGTTATTGGTCTGGAGTGCCCTTGCGTTTCCCTTCGACCCCTTGCCCTACCATCGCTTTGGCGCCCCTAATGTCATTTTGTTTTCCTTTCCATGGAAATGATAATACTTGTGTAGGTACAGTGAAATATGATGTCTATTACACGTTTTTTTATAAGAAACTGGTTTATAAGAAACTAGTACTAAGGTGGCCAAAATTTTAAGAAACCCTAGTACTATGTCTGAGAAGTGCTAAGAAACTTTTCAAACTTAAAAGCATGAATTTTATAGCAAATTGATCGTTGAACCTTTATTATTGGGCAATATATATATCTAACCATTTGTGTTTTCAACATAGTAGAACACTGTTTATTCCTATATGATGTTTTAAATTATATCAAGAAACATATCTGCAGCAGTGTTAGGGACCACATTGACGATTCATGCATCCAAAAAATAAGAAACCAATGAAGAAACTTTCAGTACCAAAATGGACAAAATTTCATGTTGAATTAAGAAACTTTTAGTACTATGGCCTGATCCTTGTTTCTTATAAAAAAACGTGTATACTGAAGCAAATAAATATAATATCGGACAGTGGAGATGCCTAAGGCCATGACAAGGCAAGCATGTCTTTCTGATATTTATCTGCTCCCAAAACAACTGACACCATGTTTCAATGTATCTGCACAAACATAATCACTTTCCTGAAAAACAAAGGAAAGAGAAATTACACTCAACACTCTACTCAGTAGAGCCAAGGGAGTTTGTCATTTCTGGTGCTAGTTTTGCCTGAAGCCAAGAAGGAACTACTTGGCAAACTTAGTTTCTGGGATCTATGATATCTGGGATCTTAATTTCTCGGATCTTAATATCTGGGATCTTAATATGTGGGATCTTAATATCTCGGATCTTAATTTCTCGGATCTTAATTTCTTGGATCTTAATATCTGGGATCTTAATTTCTTGGATCTTAATTTCTCGGATCTTAATTTCTTGGATCTTAATTTCTCGGATCTTAATTTCTTGGATCTTAATATCTGGGATCTTAATTTCTCGGATCTTAATTTCTTGGATCTTAATATCTGGGATCTTAATTTCTTGGATCTTAATTTCTCGGTTCTTAATTTCTCGGATCTTGAATCTTGGATCTTGAATCTTAAATTATGCCATCCCAGATGAAAGTGGGGTTTTCAGGAAACAAGGAGTGGTGTGGCTGTGCAAGGTATGTGAAAAAGATACTGTTAAGGAGATCAAAAGCTCAGAGTGGCAAAAAGAGGAAAGCCCTAAAAGACATAAGGATGAAATAGAAGAAAAAGAAAATGAAATTATTAGATTAGAAATGGAGAATAGGACCCTGAAAGAAAATATGGAAAACAAAAGAAAAGAAATTGAGACAAGAAAGAAAAGAGAAAAAAATTTAGAAAAAAGAATAATAGAGCAAAATAAAGAGAATGAAAAGCTTAGTAATGTAGATGACACACTTGAAGGGAAAATGAAAGAAATAGAAGAGATGAAAATAAAAAATGATCAAACAAAGTCAAGTAAAAAGGAAGATAGAGGGGTTGAAACGCTCACAGTAATAGCACATAAAGGGAGCAATACAGATGAAATTGAACAAATAAAGGAAAGCAAGAGGAAAGAACAAGAAATAAAGAAATTAAAGAATGATAGCATTCAAATGAAGGACAGATTAGAATTAACAACACAAGAACTCAATGAAGTTAAAAGAACAGTTAACAACCTGAACAACTATGTAGAAAAGATAAAGGAAGTCAATGAAGTTTTAGAAATTGAGCTGAGGCAAACAAAGGACAGGCTAAAAGTTGAAGAGAATAAAATCAACATGCCAGAGATATACAGGCAGCAAGAATCAACGCCTAAAAGGCAAGGGATACAAACTTCAGAGAAGCAAGAAGGGAAAAGGCCTGCACAAGAAGAGAGAAAAGCAACACAACAAAAAACTGAAAGGGACATGGATGATAACAGAACAAGACAAGATAGCATGCAAGCAAAAAGTTGCAAGTGGTACAGAAATGGGTTCTGTAAATATGGAGATAGTTGCAAATTTGCTCATGTGAAAGAAAACAATAGAGCCGTTTGTAAATACAATGAGAGAGGAATGTGCAAGTATGGGAATCGGAGTAGGTTCTACCATAGGAAGGTGAATAAAGTAGATACTGACAAAAATAGTGACAAATGTTGGCAGTATGATCAATGGGGGGAATGCAAGTATGGAAAAGATTGTAAGTTTTCACATGGTAGAAGAGAAACTGTAAGTCAAAGATCAAGGCAAGGAGGAATTGAAAAGGAAATAAATGAGGGAGATTGCAAGGAGGAACAAAATAGAAAGCTGGATTTTTTATGCGAGGAGATAAAAAAACACAAGAAATCAAATGAAACAGATCATCATGTATCACAATCTACAGCAAGCATACCAACAGCAAATGCAGTTAGTAAGCCAGCAGCAACAACAATACCCAATTCAGATGACATACACACAGCAACAATAAAGAGCAACAAAAAAGCAACAAAAAGATCACAAAAGAACAAAAAATGTTATAAAAAATTTAGTATATACTTTGCAAATTGTAGGGGGCTTAAGTCAAAAATAGAATCAATGAAGGAAATAATGGAAGAACTGCAACCAACTATTATATGCCTGGTGGAAACATATTTGGATGAAGGAGATAAGGTAGAGATTGATGGATATAAAGTAGAAAGATTAGACAGAAACAGGGAAGGAGGTGGCATATTAATAGCAGTGAAGGAGAATACTTCTGGATCCATGTTAACAGTGGAGGAAGAGAGGAAGATAGGAGAATATCTATGGGTTGTAATAGACAATCATAGAATAAAGATAAGGATAGGAATAGTATATGCACCACAAGAAACAAAAACAAAAAAGAAAGACTTGGAAAGGATGTATAAGAGAATAGAAAGGCAAATTCTCATAGCAGAGGAAGAGGGACAAAAGCTAATATTAGTTGGGGATTTTAATGCAAAAGTAGGAGAAATAACATCCGGAAATAAAGAAGAAGTATCAACAGCAGGGAAAATACTGAAAGAAATGGTAGAGAGAACAAATTCAAAAATAATAAATTCTTTAGACATAGCAAAAGGAAAGTGGACAAGGGTGGAAGGTAACAAAAAGTCAATCCTGGATTACTTAATCATGAGTAATGAAGATATCAGTAACATAATTAAGATTGAAATAGATGAAGAAAAAAGGTGGGGGATGTACAGGGTTGATAAGAACCATAAAGTAACATACTCAGACCACAATTGCATATTGGCAGAAATGAATTGGTATGAGGCAATGAAAAGAAGTAACAGGTACGACAAAGGAAGGATAGTTCTGAGCAAACAAAGATTAAATAGGTTTAAACAAATGACAGAGAATGGGAACTTAACAGCTGATTGCAAAAATGAAGAAAACATACAAGAGATGTACAAAACATGGGAAAACAAAGTTATCAAACAAATAGATCTTTGTTTCAAAGTGAAGGCAAAAGCAAGGCTAGAAAAAGGAAAAAAGAATAATAAAAGAGTTAGAATATTATTATTATTATTATTGTTATTATTATTATTATTATTATTATTATTATTATTATTATTATTATCATCATTATTATTATTATTATTATTATTATTATTATTATATACATTATTTATACACGAGGAATCCCTTCAGCAAAAACTTTAAAATACATAAGCATAAAAAATAGATATATAAAAATTCAATGGATGGGGCTGATCTTCCAGGGAGTCGTGTTTGAGTTTAATTCAGATCCTCAAATGTATCTTGAGGTGTTTTTTGAATTGTTGTAAGGTAGAGAGTTCCCTGATGGTAATTGGGGATTTCGTTCCAAGCTTTTAGACCCGAATAGTGAAAGCTTTTCTTTGAGTACTCAAGATTGTATCTCGGAAGTTGAATGTCCGTGCAGTTCCTTGTTCTATAACTTGAGTACATATTTCTTGATTTTTATGTATCCCAAAGGCATATTTCTTGTTTTTCAGGGCAGATCTTATTCATCATCTTATAGGTCATAACCGATCTGTCAAAGTTTATTAGTTGTTCTACAGTTAACCAGTCTCCAGACCACTGATCTTTGATTTTTGCCCTTTCTATAATGGAATGAGCTCTATTTTGAAGACGTTGAAGGGCTTCTAATTTTGTATTGGAGAGAGACCCCCATACAACATTTGCATATCGCAAGTGAC
Organism: Aurelia sp. 3 sensu Dawson et al. (2005); assembly: GCA_964020215.1. Classification (NCBI taxonomy): domain Eukaryota; kingdom Metazoa; phylum Cnidaria; class Scyphozoa; order Semaeostomeae; family Ulmaridae; genus Aurelia; species Aurelia sp. 3 sensu Dawson et al. (2005). The sequence continues at coordinate 13,562,270 of OZ026591.1, read as the reverse complement.
TCTCCACAAGAGCATGGTAGATATTAACCAATTGGGATTGTGGAACCATTTTCATCAACTTTTTTAGAGACCATAGCCCACCAGAGACTTTCCCTTTAACTTTCTTGTACTGTTCATTCCAATTCAATCCCTCATCAACAATTATACCCAACGACTTTGTCTCCTTGACATGCTTAATTTCTGCGCCATTCAACATAAGTGGCTCATGGGATAATATCTTATTCGTTCTTCGTGGGTGCCCAATTATCATGTATTCGGTTTTTTGTGGATTAATGCTTGGTTTGTTAATTCTCATCCATTCCGAAATATTCATCATTTCCTCCCGAGCGCTTTCAAACAGTTCTGCCAAGCTATCTGATGTCAGAGTCACGTGTGTATCATCTGCGTACATACCCACTTTAGAGTGCACAAGACAATCTTCAAAATCATTTAAGTAGATGATGAATAAGAGCGGGCCCAGACAAGATCCTTGTGGGATGCCACATGTAACAAAGCTTTCACTGGACTTTTGATCCCCTAAAGAGCAGTACTGTTTCCTATTACTCAAGTAGGAGGCAAACCAGTCCCCTGCAATACCTCTAACACCAATGGCGTTCAATTTCTTAACCATTATTTGGTGATCGACAGTATCGAAGGCTTTCTTCAGATCAAGGAACAAGGACAAATTCAATTGCTTTTTGTCGATGTTTCTGTACCAGTTATCAGTGCAATTTATTAAGGATGTAATCGTTGAATGCAGTTTACGAAAAGCTGATTGACTCAGTGTCAAGATGTTGTTTGTTGATAGGAAATTATATAGCTGATCGTGTACAATTTTTTCGAATATCCTTGCAAAAACGGAAATGATTGAGATGGGTCTATAATTATTTGCGTCGCTTTTGTTGCCAGATTTGAAAATTGGGGTCACCCTTGCTAATTTCCAAAAATCTGGGAAAACTCCAGATTCCATGGAGGAATTATAGATCATCACCAAAGGTTTACAAATAAGTTCCGCTGCATCTTTGACAAGCATTGTAGAAACTTTGTCAGGTTCGGGTGATTTTCCATTTTTGAGGCTTTTAATGGCCTTCAGGACAGTGGCACTATCAACTGGTGTGGAAACTATATCATTTGTTTGGCTTTTAAAGTGACCAACAGGGTCATCATCCTGCCTCGACTCAATTTTGCTCGAAAGTTTGGGGCCTACAGTGACAAAGTGATGATTGAGTGCTTGGGCAATGTCGCGTTTCCTCGTTAGGACTTTATCCTGCACATCAAGGCTCGAAATCTCTGTAGAGCCAGAGTCCTTATCAAGCACCTTGTTGATAGCTTTCCACATCCTTTTTGGGTTGTCTTTATTCTCTTTTATTAACCCCTGATAGTGTGATGTTATTGCTTCGCGGATACTTTTTGTCACTTGGTTGCGAAGCTTTTTATACGAATATTAAGCAAAGTAAGGAGAAATATTGCAAAAAATTGGTGTCAGAAGGAGAAGAAAGCAAGGAGAACACATGGAAATTGAGAAACGAATTACTTAAGGAGCACATAGAAAGAAATAAGAAGTCATTTAAAAAGAAAACTGAAAAAACAACAATGGAAATAAAGAAAAAAGGAACGTTTAATAACAATGCTTTCTGGAATTTGAAAGAGAAATTAACAAGGAAGGAGAGAGAGAAAAGGACAGCAATGAGGAACAAGGAAGGGGAAATGTGCAAAAACAGAGAAGAGATCATGGAAATTTTTGCTAACTTTTATGAGGAGTTATTGGCAACGGCAGAACCAAGAAATGAAAGGGAAAGGAAAGTAGAGGAAGAAATTGAGACTATGTTTAGGCAATTGGAGGGAACAGGGAAAGGAGTGCAACATAGGGAGATCGAGATAGAGGAAGTAAAGAGAGCAGTTAAAGGGCTAAAAAAGAAAAAGACAGGAGACAAAACTGGATTAAGGAATGAAATGATTCAATGGGCTGGTAAAGATTTCATAGAAAGTATAAAGGTGATTTTTAACAGGGTAATGAGTAACAAAGAAGTACCAACAAGCTGGAAAAATATGAAAATCAAATCAATTTATAAAAAGAAAGGAGAGAGAACAAGCATGAAAAATAGAAGAGGAATTTTCTTAACTAACATAATAAGTAAGCTATTTGAAAAAGTTATAGCATTGAGAAATGAAAAGATAGTTCAGAACAAAATATCTCAATTTCAGTGTGGAGGAATCAAGAATAGAGGGACAGTTGATCACTTGTTTACGCTAAGAGCAGTAATTTATTACTACAGATATATGAAGAAACAATCATACATATTCTTTGAGGACATGGAAAAGTGTTTTGATAAACTATGGCTAAAAGATTGTGTACGTACACTCGATAGCAATATAAAAGGACAGGCCTCATCATTACTTTGTATATCTTCTCTGCTACATGTGGACTAATATTAGGTCGAATCCGCTGCAGCAGTTTCAAGCGATTTGAGGCTTTCTTGTAGACTTTATTAATTTGTTCTTGCAATGACAGATGATGGTCAAGGGAGACACCAAGATATTCATAACTGCTACTTTGGTTGATTTCAGCACCTCCAATTTCAATATGGCATGATGGTTGCCTTGACAGCTTTTGACTTGTTCCATACATGACAAATTCAGTTTTGCCTTTCTTTAGATTCATTATCAAATTGTTGTCGGTGAACCATTTCCCAGCGAGGTTTGCTTCATGGTTTATGACATCCTCAACAGCTTTTGCTGATTTATCCGAATAGAATATTACTGTATCGTCAGCGTACATCAGAATTTTGCATTTATTCATTACAAGGTGTAGATCATTAATCAAGATGACGAACAAGAGTGGGCCAAGCATTGATCCTTGGGTACTCCATACGTAATGTGCTCTGTTTGTGACCTTACACCATCATAGCAAACATACTCAGTCCTGTTAAAAAGGTAATCTTCTAGCCAAGCTAGCTCTAAGTTCTTTATGCCATAATGAGGTAATTTTGACAGCAAGTTACCGTGGTGAACAGTGTCTTAGGCTTTGCGTAGATCCATGTACAACGCTCCCGTGCAGCGACTTGCATCCATATTACTGCGAATGTGATCGAGGAACAGGGTAATAGCATCTTGTGTTGATCTGCCTCTTCGAAAGCCACATTGGGCGTCAGATAGCAGTTTGTTGGTCTTGAAGTGTTCGGAAAGCTGTTTATGTACAATTCTTTCTAAGACTTTCAACAGCACATTAAGTACGGAGATTGGCCTGTAGTTATCGAAATTGGATTTTTCTCCAGACTTGTAAATAGGTATCACTGTGGCGCATTTTTCACTATTTGGAAATAAGCCACTTTGCAGACTTAGGTTCGCCAGAAAGCAAAGGGGGGCGGCAATTTGTTCTTAGCCTTGCGGGTAAGTCGTCCGGCCCTTGTGACTTTGATGCTTTCAATGAATTCAAAACCACCAGTAATTCCTTTATCTGAATGTCCTTAAATTTGAAGGTAGTAACGTTTGGGTTCAGCTTTGATAACAATTGGTTACTTTTGAAAAACTTCCATGTTTTATCGAAAATGTTGGACGTTTTTGTTTGAAGAGAAGACCCTATTGTGGCGAAAAATGAACAAAATTTATTAGCTATTTTGGCTTTGTCAGATACATGATTGCCGTCAATGTTAAAGAGATTGCACGTTGCATTTTTGCTTTGTGATGGATAGCATTTTTTAACTTGCTTCCAGAAATCTTTCGGTCTGTCAATGTTATCGCGTAGCATCCTTCGGCAGTGATTTGCTTTATTACGACAGATTAGATTTGTTATTTCATTTCGGAGCCTCTTGTATGCTGACCATTCTTGTTCATTACCAGTCTCTCTTGCTTTCCGAAGATGATAATCCCGTTCATTCATTTTGTCTTTGATCTTTTTTGTGAGCCAAGCGCTGTCACGCCCTCGTACCCGTCTTTCAATGAAAGGGGCATGTCGATCCACTACAGCCGCTAACTTTACTTTGAAAAGATTCCACAAACTGTTTATTTCACCCGCGAGCAAGACATCTATCCAATCAACACTTTGTAGCTCATTTTTGAATGCTTCTTTGTCATACTTTGAGTAGTCTCTTGTGAGTAGTCTCTTTGAGTAGTCTTCTCGGTTTGAATTTTTCCACATGCATTTTTCTGACAATACCAGTGAGGTTGTGATCACTGAAGGAATTCGGGAACACAATAGAGGCAAGGATCTTTGTTTTGTCCGTTGTTGTAATGATATCTATTAATGTTTTCGTTGTTTTTGTAACTCTTGTTGGCAATTCAATTACCTGTTTGAGTCCATTGATCCTGATAATATCTTTGATTTCTTTGTGGTCATTTGGGACGAGATAGTTACAGTTTAGGTCTCCAGCTAGAAGGGTCTCTTTGTTTTCACATGTTGCGGTTTTGATCATGTCTCGAAATTTTGCCGTAAAGTTTTTCTCGATGTGATTTGAACTATCCGGAGGCTTATATGAAAAACACACTAGGATAGGTTTCAATTTTACGACAAAATTTCGATCCAAATGACCTCCAATCCTGCAATTTCAAGGTCCCTTCTGCTCTTATATTTAATATTAGAACGAATGAAACAGAGGACACCAGCATACTCCCCATGTTCTCTATCTTTTCGCACCAGATCGTATCCATCAATTTTAAGTTCCCCTTGACGTACATTGGGAGTTGTGTGCGATTCAGAAATGCCATAAACATGAACATTTTGATGGGTACCGTTTAGAAACAACCTGACTTTATCGATTTTGTTGAGTAAACCATATATGTTTTGATGAAAGATCTTGAGCCCCCTTGACTTACAAAAACTATTGATCGTTTCGGGTACATTCTCAGTGTCAACACCGCTTTTTTGCGTCAGTTTCCATTTCAATAAAGCATGTCTGACAATAGAGTTCTTCGGAATTGTTACCAAGTTGATGTTTCATACACTTGAGGTGTGATTTCATCTTGCAGCTACTACATACTGCACAACTTTGTGTCTTTTTCATACCAGAAGAGCATGTTTCACAGATAGCATTTCTAGGGTCTGGGCAGATTTTGATGTCTCCTTCTAACAACGACAAGATCCGCGGCAGGTATTCCTTGCGAACGAAGAGTTCCCTTTCAGCCTGAAGTTGCCAGATCGAGGAGTAAATATACGTCTCTTTCATATCTATTGCTTCTTTTGAAGTATGCCAATAACACAAAGATGACAAATTGGTTAAGATGGCCTTTTCACCATGAAAATAGCAGCTGCAAATGCCAAGTAATTCAGTGTGACTGCTTTGAGCGCCATTTTCTCCGAAAAAAAAGGTAAAGTTTGTTTCCTTTTTGAGTCGGTGAAATTGATTCTATCTCTATTTGTACCCTTGCTTTTCTTTCATTTGTTTATGGTTCCTCCCCTTATACTTTCCCTTGTACCAGCACCCCTAAAAGGACTTTTATGGAAATAAGTGACCTTTTGCTCAACGAGGATACTGCACTTGTCAAAGTTATCCAATACGATCGATTATGTTTTCAACTTCGCTTTAAAATAATCAGATTTTGAGTCCCCAAGAGTTTCTTGCCGGGGGGGGAAGGAGTACGTGTTGAGGGTAAGGGTATGTACCGCCCATATGATGATTGGGTTTTTGGGCAGCCCATGCCCTTACCCTTATAATTCTGTAAATAAGGAACCCTTTTTCAGCAGATTTTACTTAAACATTGGTGCTTTATTCAGAAATTGTCAAAGAATATCCAAAATGGGTGGTTTTCCGCCAAAATTCATCATAAGAGTGGGTATGACGCAAGTTTTGGTAATTGGAAGAGGGTACCTTTCTGAAAACCGGGTGCCCGTCAATCCGCAAGTCACGTACCCCAAGTCATGTGGTTAGCTGTCACATATCACTTTTGATTTTTTTGCTTAAGATTTTAATTTTACCATCTATCTGAAAGATTTTACAATTTGGGAGCCTAAACGATGTTTACTTTATGAGTTTCGACAAAAATAGTAAGAGGAGCATTAATCTGAATCAAGAATTTCAGCTCTGTGATTTGAAAAGTTTTGCGATGGTTTGTCTGCTCGCCATTTTTGCTACAGACCACTCCTGCATTCATGCAGGGTACCATTTTGAAGCGGTTTCTTTGACAAATCGCATAGGAGGCTTGTCTTTTACTTTGAGGAGCCACCTTGAAGGTATTTCACCATTTTCTATCAAGGAGCAAAACAAAAGACTCCCTCGTGGTCTCAGCGATCCCTTTGTTTCACTTGAATCTGATTGGTTCTTGTGAGTTCTTTTCATTCTGATTGGTTTATTTTATCAGCTGATATTATCACCACACTTTGTTCTTTGATGTGTTGACTTCACTTATCGAGATGGGAAGTTTTGCTCATTCCAGCGCTCAGTTTACACGTTTTTATATGGGATTTGTGTCCTAAACAGTCAAGAAAAGTATCACAGTGAGATGGGGAAAACAAAGTTTGCTTCCATCCACAAACATCGAGGTCGATCAAAGAAAAAGAGCAAGAAAATCGCCGTCATTCTAGACACTAGCGGGTAAATACAGGAATTGCTCCGACCCGAAAATTATCGTAAATATACTATTTTCGGTTCATCGGTGACTGAGGCTACTGGCCGGAGACTTAGCACAGTTTGGCAGTAATGGCGGACAGGACTTTGGGTGTTTGAAGGGGGGGGGGGGACTATGCTTCTCGCGTCCGCTGTTCCAGGTACGAAAGGGATACGTTTTTATACCATGTTTATACAGGTGAAGTGCAGTAGAACTATTTCACGTAGGCCAGTCCTCACAAGGAAGGATAATGCATGCTGTTTGTAATTTTGCCAAATTAAAGTGATATGTGATCTGAGCAAGTTGAGAAAGTAGCTCCTTCGCATGTCAAAAGCAACAACAACGTCATGAACCTCATGTCTTTTAGGACAAAGGTGGGTAAACAAAGAACAGGACACAAACAGGACACAAACAGTACATTCTACTCCTATTTGTTAAAGGTACAAAACAGAAAAGAAAGACATAGAGCAGATAACATCATACATTATCAAAAGGATATTTTGTAAATATCCGGTATGAATAACATGATAGAAGGTCAGTTATAAACGCTGATGCAGGCGCGCAACTAGGGGGGGGGGTCCTGGGGGTCCAGACCCCTGCCCTTTTTTCAAAAAGGCAAAAGTGCCCTTTTCAGGGGAAAAACTGTGTTAAATTGACGCATTATTGATCTGTATTTTCTAGCTTTCTAAATGATTTTACAGTAAGTTTGAGAATTCTCTGTTCTTGAATTGGCCTTTTTCCTTCCGAAATAATCAGCATCTAAAAATTGGAGAATGAATACAGCTGAAAGTTTCCACTTTCAGTTTCAAATCACATGTTAAAAGACATGATTCACTTTTAAGAGAAGCTGCTACAAGGAACTTTTATTACTAGGTGAGTAAAAAACTATCTCCGTTTAAAAGAACACTACTCCATGGATATCGAGGCAATGATATTGATGACATCAATTGTAATTTTCGTTGGTGCTCATCAACGAACGTGGAGTAGACTCACGTAGGAGCGATTCTTTTTCGATTTTTAAAAGCGTTTAATATTCTTTATCATGTAAATAACAATTGTATAGTGTAAATAGTAGCCCTGGACCTAGTTTCAAAGAAGAACAGCGTTACAAGTGAAGGGCAACTACATAAATTTTGAGCGAAGATATCGACCACATGGAGCAGGCCAGTGGGCCTAGTCAGCCTAACACGGAAGTCGATGAGAAGAACCCTGAACGGAAAGATCTGCGTATGATTCAGCTTGCACTTGATGAGAGCAATGATGAATTGTTAGAAGAAGTTTATACCGAGGACGACGACGATGATACAATCTCTAACGGCAGTAATGACTCCAATATGATTTTTTCCCTTGAGGAAGTCAAAATAGGACATGACAGAATCACTCAAACTGCTGCCCTTCAAGGAAATCTAGATGCAGCCCTTCATGAAAATTCTACGTTAAAAGCTGAGGTCGCTGAAAACAAAGCTGAGATTGAGATCCTGAAAACAAAAATTGCAGGCCTTGAGAAAAATATAATAACCTTTCAAAAGCAACTCAAAGATCTCTTTACGAACCAAGAAAAAAGCACATCCACCAAAACCGCTGACTGCCCGTTGGCAAAAAGCCTAAAGGACGAAATCCTTGCAACCAAGAACATCATCATGAGTATTCAAGAAGACAAATTCGACAAGAAGACAACAGACAAAAATTCAGACAAATTGTTTAGGAAAAATGTGAATGAAATCAACCTTGAAATTGAAAACGTCAGAGATCAAGTACAAAAGTCTGCTAATGATTATGAAAAGCTTCTTGTTTCAATGAACGACATTAAGAAAAGCATTAGAGAAAATTCCAACACACTGAAAAGAATTACAGAAAGGGAGCTTAATCCCCCTGCAGCAAGCAAACAAGAAGATACCCATGTAAACGCAACTGCTACCAATCCATCTCCCAGCCCTCGTGAACCGCCTTTCGTGAAATCTCCTCAGGAATCTGTGCGCCTGAGGAACCAAAGCGGAAGAGAGACCAGTCCTACACAAGAAGGGATTAACCTCGACGACCTGACGAACGCAGACATTTCTAACTTCGTGATTGGTGACTCCATTCTTAAAGGCATCTTGCCACGAAAGCTAGATTATAGTCGCTCTACAAAAGTCAGGACACTGCGGGGAAAACAGCTGAAGGATGTGAGGAACGTACTTGCTACTCAAGATCTATCCTCTTTAAGAAACCTCGTGATACATATTGGTACCAACGACATCCCCAAACAGGCTGGCAACGAACTTGTTGACCAGTTCGAACGTACCATTAATGAAATCACAGCAAGATATCCAAACCTGTCTATTTTCATATCAACTATTTTGCCAAGGGAAGACTTAAAAGCCACAGGAAGTGCCCAAAAAATCAGTTATGTGAACGATAATTTAAAACGTCTGTCACCTCAACTCAACTTTAAAGTCATCGACAATACACCAAACTTAGAAGACCCAGAGCTCCGTTATGATGGTCTTCATCTTACTGAGAGGGGAACCGCGATCCTCTCACGAAATTTCAAAGGTGCTTTCCTACCCAAAAGAAACTACTATGCCCCTCGTTTTGGAAATATCAGTGGAAATAACCGCAAGGAGAGCAATAGCCAACAGCCAGAAACAACCCAAACACATGGAAAAATTCTTGAACTGCCTTCTGTACCTCCAATGCAAAGTTCATTTCCCATGTACAGTAACCAGCACAGCGATGTCACCAAAGGATTCCCAGGAAATCCAGTTCCACCACAACAGTACCAAACTCAATGGCCCTTGATGTCAATGCAGGCCACCCGAAGTCCATCTCATCCGCAAAGTGGAACTTACACAAACCCATGGTATCAGTTTAACAATATCCCTAGTCCCTTTACTTTCCAACCTAGGCAATTTGGTATGCCCATCCCAGTCTTTTAAATTCCCTTTAATTATTATTTACTTTCGCGTTTTCCCGATCCGGGGCTACGCCTTACCACTTGGTCTTCGCTTGGCACAGCTATGGTGGGAAGTCTTCCCCCTGTTTGTGACGATGACTTAGGATATGCTTCTGTAAGTAGTGATTTTATTAACTTCATGGACCAATTCGACTCAGCTACTGAGAATGGCAGGTACCTAACCGTTGACAAAATAAATCAACTCAGTAAAGATTCAACGTGCTTTTAAACTTTTCATTTAAATGTAAGGAGCCTAAATAAACATGCTGATGAGCTAGTTAGCCTTTTAAGTTCTATTGAATTATCTTTCGATTGCATATGCCTAACTGAGGTACATAATACTAACTTGAATCATTTTGCTTCCCTTTTGAATGGCTACACTTTTCACCCAGTCCCATCACAAAGAGGCAATGTTGGTGGTATCTGCGTCTATGTAAAATCTGATATAAAATTCAACATAATAAGTGATTTCACATTTACCTGCGAGAGCCCATGCGAAAACCTATGGTTTACTTTATCTAAGAATAACACAGAATCCATTTTAGGCCTCATTTATAGGTACCCAGATGGTAACATCAACGAATTTTGTGAAAAACTGGAGCCAACTCTTGAAAAAATAGCCAAGCATAAATTTAGCCAAGGCATCATAATTGGTGACCTGAACATAAACTTACTTAAGTATAATGACAGTAAGCACAAGAACGTGAAAACCTACGTGGAACTCCTTGTTAGCCATGGATTCCTGCCGCAAACTGTGTTACCTTCTAGAATCACTAGTAGCAGCGCAACCCTTATCGACCATGTTTTTATGTATCAGCAACGACCAAGTGACCAAATCATCGCAGGCAATCTAATAACTGACATTAGTGACCACTTTGCCTCAATATTAATGCTCAGACAGAACGTTGTAAAAAAATCCTGCTTCGCCTAAAGTGCGTTTTTATAGCGAAAAGAATCGTGCTAAATTTAAAGAAATGCTCCTGAAACTCAACTGGAACGAGCTTTACGCATGTCAGGATGCCAATGCTGCGTGCAAAATTTTTAATGATAAGCTATCGAAGTGTTTCAATGCCTGCTTCCCACTTAAAACTTTGCCCAAAAAACGCCTCAAAGACAAACCATGGATATCTAAGGGCCTTAGAAAGTGCATACGCAAGAAAAACAAGCTCTATAAATTTTCTCTTTCTCGAAAAGATCAAATCTCAACTGAAAAATACAAGAAGTACAAAAACATCCTAATAAATTGCTTGAGGCAAGCAGAAGCTAATTACTTCAATGACATCTTAAGTGATAAGGCAAACGCTGTTTTCAGAATGTGGGCCTTCCTTGGCCCAATGCTAAATCCAAAAAAGAATAAATCTGTATCTAACATCGCAAAACTAGTAAATAAAGAAAAACGCACCCTCCAAACGGACGCTGATATTGCAAACGGTCTTAACACCTTTTTTTGTAGTATCGGTAGCAAAATTGGTAGTCAAGTAGCTGCTACAAATACTCACTACTCCAAGTTCTTACAAAACCAAAATGAAAACTCCTTTTTTATCAGCGAGGTTACTAAACAAGAGATCCTAAACGAAATACATCGCTTAAAACCTGGTAAAGCAGCAGGTAATGATGGCATAAAACCCGATATCATCAAAGAATGTGCTGAAACTTTGATTGACCCTCTCACACATTTGTATAACCTTTCATTCCAAACTGGCGTGTTCCCAGATATCTGGAAAATTGCTAAAGTCATTCCCATCTTCAAAAAAGGAGATAGAACAGATGAAGATAACTATCGCCCTATTTCCCTTCTCTCTTGTTTTGAAAAAATCCTCGAGAGATTAATGTGCAAACGTATATTAGACTTCTTGAAAAAACATAAAATTCTATACAAGCTACAATTTGGATTTAGAGAAAATCATTCTACTGCTTTGGCACTTGCTGAAGCCTTAAATACAATATACACAAGCCTAAATGAAGGGAACTTCGTACTTGGGGTATTCCTAGATCTCAAAAAAGCCTTTGATACAATAGACCACAACATCCTGATAAAAAAGTTAGAACATTACGGTTTTCGTGGACTTGCAAAGAAATGGTTTTCCAGCTACCTTTCAAGTCGAAAACAATTCACCTACGTTAACGGCCACCGTTCTGGACTTGGCACAGTCCATACAGGTGTCCCACAGGGATCTGTGTTAGGCCCTATACTCTTCTCAATCTATGTCAACGACATGGCCAATGCTACAATACTACAACCACGACTCTTCGCAGACAACACCAATATTTTTGCATCTGGTACGAACATTGACGTACTGATAGAAAACACCAACGTAGAATTACAAAAGTTACATGCTTGGTTCAAAGCAAACCGATTGAAACTAAGTATAGACAAAACATCCTACTGTATCTATTCCCCCAAAAAGAATAATCCTGCGCCAAACATCGGCATCCGAATTGGAGAAGATATCAAAAGGTCCAGCTATGTCAAATACTTAGGATTAATTATAGATGAACAACTTACATGGGAAAAGCACCTGGAAGAATTAGGGTCTAAAATAGTTCGCTATGCTTCAATATTTCGTAAAGTTAGACACCTACTTCCTAGAAATTGTTTGCAATCCCTCTACAATGCATTTATCCAGTCTAGAATAGACTATGCCATTGAAATATATGGTGACGCTTCGAAGAAACTTCTCAAGCGAACCCAGGTTCACCAAAATAGAATACTCAAAATCTTACAGTACAGAAATATTTGCACATCTACCAATGCTATACACAGAGATTTCAGTGTGCTGAAAATTTCAGACCAGTACGAATTAAAAATTTTACGATTGATGCATCTGTACGTGAACAACAATGAAAAACTGCCAGATGCTCTTCAGAATCTATTCAAGACTAGATCAAATATTCATAACTATCCCACCCGCAACAGCGATAACTTCCAAGTACCAAAAACTAAAAATCGCTTCGGGGATCGAGCAATAACCGTTAAAGGTCCAAGGTTATGGAACTCTCAACCCTCTGAACTTAACAAGACAGCTCCCCTTAAAGAATATGTCAAGGCTCTAAAAGAATACAAACTCGGTTCCTATGTATAAAACACATTCATTGGACTATTATTAAGATTATCACAGCTCTATGTACCTTTCCCATATATGTTTAATCTGATTAGTTGTTTTGTAAATAGTTTATCATGTACGTGAGTAGTTATTCTTATATTGTAATGTTTTAACTTCATATTGTATTGTATAACCTCACATTGTATAATCAACAGTTCTGTTTTGTTTGTAAGCGCCCCAGACTCGATAAGCTCTGCTTCCTCTGGGGCGTATGAAATCATATGTAGTTAGTCTTAACTAATATGATATTTCATGAATCATCATCATCATATTGGCAGATATTTCATTTAATAGTTGACATTTTGCCCGACTGAAATCAGCAGCTCTGTTTCCAAAAATTTCCTCAAAAATCCCCTTCAAGAAACTGTCAAAACAGGCTGAAAATCGCGACCAAAGTTTCTACCTCGCAGCAATGGCTCTTACATGTTATCCCTTCGTTAGTGTGAAAGTATCATTTCTGTCCCTGGAAGCATAACAGCGTAATTCTGGATGAGTTTGTTCTACCAAGAGTATAACATGAATACTAGTTGAAGTCATCGCTATGAAGTAGAAGTTATAGGGAAATTTGGTGGTCATCCCTCACGATTTCAGAACGGATTGGCCGACTTCATTCAGGTAAATTCTTAAAAGGATTTGAACATGTCTACCATTGAAAGATCTTTCTGTAAAAATATCTCTAGCTCCTTTTATTCAGGTAGCAGTGGCCTTCCAATGGTGTTTGCTTTTCTTTTCCTAACCCGTATAAGTTTTACAGAGTTCAGTGCACAGAATCCTATAAAAAGTGTGTGTACGAGCCGCCTTTCCAATGTTAATTTTCTCTCCTTGGCGGGAATCAATTCTTACGATGGCGATTCTACGATGATCTAGAGAGTATCATTTAAGAAAATTTCCCGGGACAAGCCCCCAGAACCCTAATCTTCTGTTACAGCATTGATAGATAGGTTTTACAGATGCAAACAATTGAAAAATATCCCGTGATTTCTGCCCTTGCCTTCTGATTTAAAAACTGACATCTTAGACGACATCAGTGCTTTGAAGTGATCTTGAGTATGCCCTTTTCCTTATTTGGACCCCTGCGCCGTAAAATTCCTAGTTGCGCGCCTGTGATGTGTGTGGGATCAAGTACAAAGGACTTCAAGGAATATGTTTCTTTGGAGCACTATGTTGTAATTAGACAAACAATTGTCCATTTGGTTATCATTTGTCTTCCTATGTGTGCAAGTATTCATGGAGTTCCAATGTATTCATAAGTAACAAGTGTGATGTTTGGGAAGTTTGTCTTTAGTTTGAAAGTTTGGGGAGTTTGTTGTCTGATGTAAAACTTCCGTACGATTGAACATCCTATCTGCAGGACCCTGAATATTTGAACCAAATGATTACCTGATACACAGCCCACTAAAAGAAAATAGTCTATGTTCCTTTAGTGGGCTGTGTATCATCAGGCTACCAAATGATCCACACAGTATGAAATTCTATTCAGTGTAAAACTACAGAAGGACAAATTCATTGAAGGAAAAATCGAAGAATGTTTTGTATGGAATACTTGACAAGCAAGTAAAACTGTAAAATCAAGAAACTTCAGGAGGAGAAAATATAACTTTTGAGAAATTTTTTGCTTCTTCAAGACAACCCATATTGTCATTTCATTTTTTTCTTTACAATCCAAATCACAAAACAAGGAACACAAAACAACAGTAAAAGCGCTCCACCACAGACCGTGCTAGAAAAGTATCGTGCATGTTTGTTTCGTGTAAACACGTACAAAGGAGGATAAAATCAAATCAGGAGCTCCTGTAAACCGTGGAACGACATAACGACTAATAACGACATAACAACTAATAACGAGTTATCAAATTACAGTATCGAGTTGACTGTCCAACGTTGGCTCTAGGCCCACTCTGTCTGCCAGTGCGAAGAAAATGGATCTTCTTGGAATAACGCCAGAAATGCTGCGTACAAAAATGGAAAATGTTGAAGGAAAGGGTGAATCTGACACTTTTTTCATCACACAGCAGGTATCTTTGAGTAACGCCATTGCAAAACTTTGTTGCCCACATTGTAAAGTTCCAGGAGTTGCCTTATCGATATTGAGGGAGAAGTGCTTAGGGTTTGCAGTTTAGGCAAGAATCTCTTGTCAAAACTGCCATGAAAAAATTTGTGATGAGTATCTCAGTGAAAGATTAGGTAATGCACAGTCAACAAGAGCACCTTTTGAAGTAAATACCAGGACAACCATGGCTTTCATGGGGATAGGGTCAGGCTATTCTGCTATGCGAGATTGAGGGGCATTGATGAATTTTCCTTCCACTCCAAACAAAGCTGCTTCCCACAGTGCCAAAGACAGGAAGTGAGACTTGTTTTGCTGAGGTGAGGTCAAAGTCAATTGAGGCTGTACAAAGTAGTTACAGGGACATTGGAGTTACTCCTGACGAGGAAGGAATTTTAGACATCACAGTTTCTTATGATGGATCATGGCAGAAGAGAGGGCATTCTTAGCACAATGGTGTTTGTGTTGTTATAGATCTCCATACTGGACTGCCAATAGATTTTGCTGTGCTTTGCAACTTTTGCAACCAGTGTAGACAGCGAATATTGTCTAACAATCTAACAATCATGCTAACCTTTGATTTTGTGCCCTGTTTCTACCAAATCGACCATGGAGATCAAGAATTCATTCGGTACCTTTTTTATTTTGACCGGAAGTGTCATTTTTGGTGACGTCAATTGCTGACATTTTTAGAGGAAATATGACCATAGCTTTTCACAGGTATCTTTAATCAACTTATAAATGACACAATTGAATTCAGCTTGTTTAGAGCTTTCGATTGATGTATAATTATTTGTATTTTGATCAAGTTTTAAAAATAATCATGATGTCATCAGTCATTTGACATCATAATTGACATTTTCTTGCAATTATGTAAACTGAAACTTTTTCGTTGAACTTTACTAAATCGATCATGCTGATTCCGAATCTGCAGTTGCCGAACAGATATTGTATAAGGAAATGCCTTTTTGACACATGTCAATTCCTCCAAATGTTTTAGACAATGGGAAAGTGACATATGTCAAAAAGGCATTTCCTCATGCAATAGCGGTTTGGCAACTGCAGATTCGGAATCAGCATGATCGATTTGGTATAATTCAACGAAAAATTCTCAGTTTACGTGATTGTAAGAAAATTTCAATTATGACGTCATCGGACTGATGACGTCATAACTATTTTTTAAAACTTCATCAAAATACAAAAATTATATATCAATCGAAAGCTCTAATCAAGCTGAATTTAACTGTGTCATTTATAAGTGGATTAAAGATACCTGTGAAAAGCTATGGTCATATTTGTTCTTAAAATGTCAGCAATTGACGTCACCAAAAATCACACTTCCGGTCAAAAATAAAAAAGGTACCGGATGAATTCTTGATCTCCATGGTCGATTTGGTAGAAACAGTGCACAAAATCAAAGGTTAGCGAGATTGTTAGATTGCTAGACAATATTCCCTGTCTCGTGCTTGAAAGCACCACCCAAAGATGATCCTTCCCATAATAACTGGTTAGAGCAACATAAAAAAGTGCTCAAAGAATTTCCAAGGATTATCAAATTCCATGGAACAAGGTTGTGCCACGATTCCTTGGGAAAGATCCATTGAAAGACACAAGTTGCGGTACAGAACAATGCTATCAGGTGGAGATAGTAAGTCATTTGACAGTTTGGTGAAAAGTCAACTTTATGGTCCAGATATTCGGGTGTTTGGAAAACTAAGACCCCAAAAACGAAGACCTAAGACCTAGAAAACTAAGACCTCGAAAACTAAGACCCCAAAATAGTTTAAATGATTGTTAATCAAGACCTTAATTTGTAACAATGCAATTTGCCTCGACACAAGCGCCTTGACGTACGAAATGGGCCTATCTATGTCAGAACTGTATCTATACAACTCAAGGGAACATTTTGTTTCACAAACGACTGAATTTCTACTTGGAAGGTTTCATTGACAGGAGACTAGAAATTAACTGTTCTATCACATTTGCGCAAATCCAAACATTCAACGAATTGGATTAAACTATCGTTCGATTCATATTTCCCTATCAGAATACCTAAAAGGAATTTTAAGGTGAGATTTTGATACATCTGAACATTATGAGAGTCCAGAATTTAAATTGAAACTTGAACCCAATTCCTGAACTCAACAATCACGTAATACCCCCATGAATCATTTCAAGTGACCGGGTTGGTGACTAGGGGTTTATCTTCATATTTTAGAGATATTCTGTTATCTCTGTCATTAAAAATTCTGTCATCCTTCTCCAGTAAAAGGATTTAAAAAAATATGTCTGCTCGATAAACTGACCCGAAGACATATCATCATAAAAAGGTTGCTCTCATCTACAGTCTCTTCAGTGTATCGGTGTATCTTTGAAAACCCTCTGAGACCCTAGACTTGCCCCAAGTCTATTTCGTCATCTGTAAGTCTGCCTGATACCCTTTCCTAATTTTCCCTTTCCCAATTTTTTTTTGATTGACGAAATAGACTTGGGGCAAGTCTACTGAGACCCTTAAAGTTTGTGCAGAATAGTTATTAAGGTCTTCGTTTTCGAGGTCTTAGGTTTCGAGGTCTTAGTTTTTGAGGTCTTTGTTTTCGAGGTCTTAGGTTTCGAGGTCTTAGTTTTGGAGGTCTTCGTTTTCAAGGTCTTCGTTTTCGAGGTCTTAGTTTTCGTGATCTTTGTTCTGGAGAAACTTAGTTTTCAACTTCATCTTCTGTTCACACTGCTTCTGTTTATGCTGCCCGTTCACATTGCTCCGTTTTAGTTTGTTAAAATTGTACCAGCGCATTTTCCAAAATGAGAATATGCACATTTTGGAAGGCATCCTTGGAAATGTCCACTCTTGCACGTGTTGGTAGTGTTAAGATTATTGTTATTCAAAATTAGTGTTAAGATGGCAAAAATTCTAAGAAACTCTAGTTTTTGAGGTCTTAGTTTTCGAGGTCTTAGTTTTCAAGGTCTTATTTCTCGAGGTCTTAGGTCATAGGTCTTCGTTTTTGGGTCTTAGTTTTCCAAACACCCCTAGATATTCCTCTAGAAAAGGAAGACTGTGTCAACCATGTGAGCAAGCGAATGGGGACTGCCTTGCGGAAACCATTAGATGAATGTAAGGCTCAAAAGGATTCAATTTCAGGAAAGGGAAAGTTGACCAAAGAAAAGATCACAAAGATTCAAAATTACTATGGACGAGCCATCAAAGACAATGCTGATGATCCTGCCACAATGAAGAAGAGGATATATGCCATTTTGTATCATCTGACCTCAACAGATAAAGATCCAAAGCACATACATTGCCCACCAGGTGCCCAGTCATGGTGCTTTTGGCAGAGAGCATGTTCAAAGGATGAAGTCCCTGGCCCAGATAAGGAGCATGATTCTCCAGGAGCGGATCCAGGCCAGTTTTCTGACCGGTTCACGAAACATGCCAGAAAAATTTTCCGTGACCACGCCCTTTAGACTCTCGGAAAACATGGGCAACGCCCTTTTCAGTAAATGAAGGTTGTTCCAGTTGAGTATCCACAATAACGTTTTCAAGGTGAAATCAACAAAGATTGCTTACAAAAAATGTAAAAGTTGCGAAATTCATTAGATAATTTTGCAAGTCCACTTCTTAGGCTTTTTGAAGTTTCCAGAACTCTCCCTTCAGGGCTCCCTATTTTCTTTCATTTTATCGTATTTCAAATACATTCGTACTCTTCTTTTATCTTCTTTGCCTCTCCCTCAACCTCCTCTTCAATGGCAGTGTGTGTGCAAGCTGCAGAGATCTTTCTCTCCTGGTTAAATTCTCTCAACTTCCTCTACAGGCATGGTTTACTTCCTTCAGAAACGGTTTACTTCCTAATCGAAACAGGTTCACTGATTTTAAACAATTGCGTACCGGTTCACGGAAATCAATCCACCGGTTCACTCAACCCTTATTGGCTCATCAGATTACAAAAGTGTTTATATCAAAACAATGTGAAATGTCATGACCATTCAAAGCAAATCACATGCGGAATTCATTGCGCAAGTTTCGAATGACGTGTCCCCGAGAGGACCATAACAAATAAAGCATAGTCAGTGCAGCCATCATGACGTTTCTTATTGTTTTCGAGCGAATTATGAGGAGCCACAGTGTGTCATGCCTTTAAAGACATCTCACTGTTAGACTTGCACTGGCTTGAAGATCGCACCAAAGATCTTAGAACAAAAGGGTGTCGCTTTTTAATTTTTCTAAAAATTTTGGTAAATAACGTCATTCTTTCTTTGGTTTGGAAACCTGACCGATGCACGGAAACCGGTGAAACCGGTCTGAATCCGCCCCTGTTCTCGCCCATTAGAGATAGGGAAAAAGCTTGTCCCTATCTTTCAACGCCTCACAGAGGACAAACTTCTGCAAAGGTGCAAGAGGAACAGAACACAGAACCCAAATGAGTCTCTTCACGGCCTTATTTGGAGACTCTGTCCAAAAATAACCTTTGCGGGTCGTTGCACCATTGAAAATGCAACAAGTATGGCAATTTGTCAATTTTCTATTGGAGCAACCTACAGAGAGACATTATGTAGAGCATTGGGAATTAATCCTGGCAAACATCTGATGGAGCAGAATATAAGAAAGCCACTTACGAGAATCAGAAAAGTAGAAAAAGCAGCTGCAAGGTAAACTAAAGTCCATAGAAAGAGATTAAAATTTGCACGCATCACAAAAGAAAGGGAGAAGCAAATAAAGGAAGGAGAGACACATAAAAGTGGAGAATTTGACTGAAAATGAACCTGAACCTATGGATTGGGTGTTGAAGCAATAATGACCCTAAATCTGATTCTTATTTTGCATGTTGTTGTTATCAAAACTTGTAAAGTCATAGTGCTAACTTTAGGCAATTGCTTCTCAAAAGTAACATTTCCGATAAAAATTCAACTTAGGATTACATCTTTTTTATGAAAACATCAAGTATTTTCAACACCCAGCATACCATTTTGTTGGAAATTTAGCGCTCTACACAATTCACAGCAAGAAATATCTAAATTTCCCTATAGTTTTTTCATGGAAATTTAGGGGAAACGGACAGTTTTCTCTGGGAAATAGAAGGGAAACGGAAATTTCCATTTACCTCTTAGGAAGCTGTTAGGAAAACGTCCGTTTCCCCAAAATTTCCAACAAAAAAAACTAGGGGAAATTTCACCATTTTTGCAGTGATACACAAAAAGGCCGATTGGGGTGCTTGCTGCTCACCAGCCTCTAAAAAATGGATCACGACCAGGTTGTTTTTCCAAAATTTCTCGTAAAACATCAATAAAAAATAAAAAAAGTAGCAATATTATTAGAAAAAAATGGCCAATTGTATGTAAACAGGTCCACAGAACTCATTTTCATTGCCAGATTTACAAGGAAACATCAGGATAAAAAGATTTCCTTCACCTAAGAGGATGTGGTTTTTTCCTATTCTTTAACTGTTGCCATGGCAACAAGTTTCTAAATTTGGAACAAAATTTCATTTTTGAAAGCAGCGTATTTAGTTTAGCATAGTGGTCAATTATTGTTCAGATGACATGCATAATAGAAAGATAATTTTTCGACTAGACTCCTACCTTAATCATACGATTTCTGTTTCATATTGCATGCCCTGCATGTTTATTTCTGTCGATTTGATGGCGATCATTATCGATAATTAGCTGTACTGTCGTACGAGCCTCATAGTGGAAAAATCAGTCCAAGAACTAGCAGGACCGGACCAGACGCATAGAGAATGATATTCAGTTCCTTGTTTTCAAATGGGAGATGGCTAGTTGCTATTGGCACAAATTAGCAGGGGCAAATCACTCCTGAAAATGGCGTACGAGAGCAATAATCACAAATAATTATTTTGTGATTTATTTGACAATTTGGTGATTAAAATGTTTTAATTTGTGATCATTCTAGAATTGGACTTGTTGGTGATTTAAAGATAAATGACGGATATCTAGCGTCTATTTTAAAAATAGAACAAAAGATGGTCGCCTGCCATCATTTGTCCAATTGTTGTGCTAATCTCTCCAGATCATCAAATTCAATGGAATAAAATAGACTATATTTAGATTGCCCAGGCCCCTGATTTAAGTTGCCTTATATCTCCGTCATTTGTCTTTAAGTGATTCATTAGTGATTATTGTAGAATAATCGCTCATTCCAAAATGTTCTCAAATAAGCTTCCGAACTATAAAAATTGTATGAATAGGGTAAACGGAGCAAGATTGATAAACACGATGAATTGCAATGTGACATAAAGCTTTATCATCAATCAGGTCATAGACTATTATGCCAATTTGGCTGAATTGTTTGTACCGCAGGAACGAGGCTTTCCTTTTCGCTCCTATCCATCAGCTCGGAATTCAGAATCTTGAGCTGTTGTACTGTTCATGTTTCCGAGCTTGTGCTTGAATATATGACGATGTTTTCATACATATTTGGGAAATGGTGACAGGGAGGATCTAATCCTTTCATTTCTTATAAAATTAAACAAATAAACATGGTTAAACATGTGAAATTTGTGATTAGTATGGACCTGTGATTTTTCGTGATTAATATGATTCTTGTGTCATTAATGTGATCAATTTCTGATTGAAATGTGATTATTTTTGAGAGCTTACAAGATTTGAAAGAGTGATTGTGATTTGTCCCTCGCATATTTGAGCCTATTCCTGTTCCTAGAACGCTGTTTCAGGTCCAGATCAGCTCTTCTGAGTTGCCTTACCCAGACCTGCATTGCACATATTTTTTCATAAGAAACTGCTTATAAGAAACTAGACTCTTAGATCACCAAGGTTCCAAAAAACATTGCTTTGAATGAGAAGTCCTTGATGCACCAGGTAGTGGACATGAAGATTGTTATGGAGTTTTTAAGAACTTGTAAGCAACTCTGAGTATTCAAGGATCTGATAATTTCATCCCCAGGAGTGCCAGCACAGTTCTTTAATCGCTACATTGCTTTGGTTTGTATCAGATTTTAGCAGTTGGTGCTATCATCTCAATCTTGGTCTGAATTTCCATAAGAACAGAACCATCTAAAATGTCAAATATTTTAATGACTTTTATGTCAATGTTGCTGATCGTATAACGAAGACAATCTCAGTAACTAAAAAATCTCCTCTTGATTATTTATCTGGTAGAACGCGCAATTCACTTTTCCTTGCTCCAGTTACTCTGATAGAAGTTAATGATTTAATCAATATTTTAAATCCTTACAAATCTGTAGGTCCTAATAGTATACCAATGAAATCACTTAGAATTATTGGACACTCCATTTCACCACTTCTTGCTCTTCTTGTGAATCAGTCTTTCCAGTCTGGTATTTTCCTCGATAAACTTAAAATTGCTAAAGTTATTTCTCTTTTCAAAAAAGGAAATCCTGAACTTCCATCAAACTACAGGCCAATTTCTCTTTTACCTGTTTTCAGCAAGATATTTGAGAAGCTAATGTACAGGCGACTTTATAAATTCCTTGAAATTCATAAGTTCTTTATTTGCTTCAATTTGTATTTCAAGAAAACCATTCAATTGATCCTACCCTTGTGAGTTTGACAGAAGCTATAAGAAATACACTGGATAACAAAAGACTTGGTTGTGGTATTTTCATTGATTTACAAAAAGCTTTGATACAGTTAATCATAGAATTTTGCTATCAAAAATGGAACGTTTTGGTATTCATGGATGTGCCCTTGAGTGGTTTAAATCATATCTAAGTAATAGAAAGCAATATGTTTCTGTTAATGGAAGTAACTCTAACTTACTTCCAATTAATTGTGGTGTACCACAAGGTTCTGTACTGGGCCCATTACTTTTCCTTATCTATATTAATGATCTACCAAATACTTCTAAGAAACTTACCTTTTATCTCTTTGCTGATGATACAAACATCTACTATGAATCCAAAGATTTTTCCGATTTGATTAGAATTTTCAACAAAGAGCTGAGACTTGTAAAGAAATGGCTTGATTCTAATAAACTATCATTAGATATTGATAAAACAAACTATATCATCTTTCATTCTTCTTCTATCAATGTTTCTTCTGGTTCTGATATCAGAATAGGGAAGAAACATATCAAAAGAGTAAAGTTTGTTAAGTTCTTAGGTCTCCTCCTGGATGAGCATCTAAGTATATAGGGTAATACTAATGTCTAGTTTCCATTGGAAGATGCTAATGTCCTGCACGGCATATGACCTTTCGAGAAAAAGTGTCCCTTAGGCCTAGGCCTACTTTCTCAATCACAGCAGGCATCAAAGTTTTGATTGTTAGTTGCTAGTTATCTTTCAACTTCTTACAGCGCTTTCTACCATGACATTGTTGTATATTTTGGTGCATGTTGTTATTGTGATCGATCATGGTTCGGCTAGCTACGATAAATGCAATCAAATTGCTGGGAGGAGGAGTCATGAATGATGGGTTCATAACTTTTAGGCCTTAATTTATCATCGGCGATATCAACCATGAATAAGTTGACTACGGAATGACGAGGACAGGAGAATAAAATCAGACTTACCTATACCTCTTCCTCAAGTTCAACTCTATCGACAACTGAATAGATCGTACATGGAGCAAGTTCTTTACCTTTCTTTAGTTGTGCAAACTTCTCCGTGCGCTTTGCTTTGCTCGAACAAAACTCTGAAGCATGGGAAAGAGGCACCCGCGTTACCAGTCTGCCATGACTAGCGGCATGCAAAATGCATTCCTGTTCCTTTACAAAGGAAGTTTTTTTCCAAGTTAGAGACTGATATAGTTTCATACCGCTCTTCACATACTCATCCAGATCGTTACCTCCATTAAGACAGTGAAAGTACTGAGAATCAAAGAAGTCACATGGAAGTTGATTCAAACTGTTAAAGTGAAGTTTTAACACAACAAATCTTTTATAAGTTGTGTCTTAAGTAGAGCATTTACTTTGAGTTTCTGCTGATAAGTGGCTTTGTTTTCCATATTCCACCTTCCCTCTCTGTAATTCATTGTCTGCAAGTATGAGGGTCCCTGTAAACCGTGGAACGACATAACGACTACCAACGACATAACGACTAACAACGAGCTATCAAATTACAGTATCGAGTTGTCTGTCCAAATGGGTGTATCAACTGGACCACCGTTAGTACGGAATGGACTGATCAGTGGATGTTGGGAAAAGCGGAGCTCACAAATTTTCTGTTTCTTTGGAAAGCAAAGTAAGAAACAAGCAAGCACATCAATTTTTTTCCTCTGTATCCCTTGTTTCGTGTAAATGTGTAAGTAGAAGATGGAAAGAATGGTTCCCTGTTTCCAAATCCGTTTCCTCAAGCCTTTTTAATTTGTAGCTTTCTTCTCCTGGGCCACTTTAAACAGTTTTAATCTGACCCTTTGGATCGTTTACTCTATAGACTTCTATAGAAAAGGAAAAATCGGGAAAAGGACCTTTCAGATAGACTTATTACAGATGACATACCTTTTCAGATCGACCAATGACAGATGACAAAGCAACAGTTATCATGCAGATTGCGCTCATTTTCATTTAACCACACAAAATGCGTTTTGACTTCAACTTCAGAAAAGTGAATCATGGCAAAACGTTTATTCATAGAGTTAAGAGAAGTCCGTTTCCGAGTGTGAATTTACATAATAGTTGCTTTAAAGTCTCAATATGCACCTTAGAAGCTTTTTAAAATTTTGTTCTTTAATTATTACATATTAGATATTAGATACTAACGCATTACGTAAGAAAGTTTGGCAGCAAAGTATCCTATGATTAAAGAAATTATCCATAAGCCTCGGACCTCAGCTTCTTTTACCGCCTTGAAGCAGGACGCCGTACTAATCTCTCTGATTTTGCCTGGAGCATGAACATGCAATGTTGTTGCTCATAAATCCATTTTCAGATTGCTAATTTCTTCTTACGATATGACGAACTGTATGTTGAAATATCTAGAATGTAACTGGAGTGAATAGAAATGTTCAGGTTCAAAACCTTTTTGCCTGTGTTCCATCAAACGTTGGAATTTTTTTTGGGGCACCCGGTATAGTTATGTTATGTTGCCAAATACTCTGTTGTTTATGGTAAAACTGTTATTAAGCCATTAAACTGTTATGTTATTTTGCCAAGAACTCTCTCTCTCTTATGGTAAAACTATTATTAGGAAGCCAAGGAATGTTGCCTATACCCGTACCTGCAAAAGTCGTTGTTGTTGAAATTGTAAGGAGACAGGGAACCATTCTTTCCATCTTCTACCTACACACTTACACAAAAAAAGGGATATAGAGGGAGGGGGAAAGAGCTGATGAGCTTGCTCGTTTCTTACTTTGCTTTCCAAAGAAACTGAAAATTTGTGAGCTCCGCTATCCCCTAGAGCCACTGATCAGTCCATTCCATACTCATGGTGGTCCGGTTGATACACCCATTTGGACAGAAAACTCGATACTGTAATTTGATAGCTCGTTATTAGTCGCTATGTTGTCATTAGTCGTTATGTCGTTCCACGGTTTACAGGAACCCGCAAGTATGCAGTGAAAGGTAGAAGGAACAGCTGGTAGTTATCCATCCTAGACAGTACACTATTGAGTAACAGGACTTCTGATATCAAAAGTGTACTTACGTGACAAAGATCTTACCATGTGTTTTGTGTATACGACAGTCAACAGCTATGCATACCAACTATGATGCTTGGTGATGCATATGATAATACCTTTAAGTATAACAAAGTGTTTTTCAGGACATATGATGGAGAACCTGCAACAATTGAAGAATTTTTACCTGGCCACTCCATAAAGTACGTTGATAATAATGGTGCTTGCTGTACACACCTGGCACATTTGGCTGATGAAATGGGGCTATATCAAAAAAGCTGAGGCATTAGTTCATTTTAGCCATGAGGAAACTCAAGCAAAATGATGCTTTTGGGCATCCAGGGTTTTGGGCTGTCTTTGTGTGATCCAGAAATAGCACCATCAACCCTTAGATGTTTACATGGAGAAGGGCCAGCCCTCCTAGGACGGCTAGCCCTCTTTGCCGAGATCTCACCTTGCAGGTCTATTCCTTTATAAGATTCTTTTTCGTTTACATGAGAGGAGGGCTAGCCCGCCTAGGCGAGATCTCGCTATTCATTACCTGAGACCTTGCCTAGGATGGCTGGAAATTTCCCATGTAAACACAATGAAGAGGGCTAGCCCACCTAGGCGGGCTGGCGGAAACAATAGAATAAGTGTAGAACAATAGGATTAGAATTGTTGGCACCAATATGTCTAGCCCTCCTAGAAGGGTTAGCTTTCCATGTAAACGCAAAATATAATCCAGCCCTCTTAGGAGGGCTAGCCCTTCTCATGTAAACAGCACCTTAGAATGGAGAGTGATGGCGAAATCAAATGAAGAAATCGTATTTTGCTGTGGGAATTTGTCTGTTTTAGCAATCAACCGGTTTCTTGAAGAGCATCATTGCAATAAATTTTGCATCATGCTGGGTGTGAAAGAATACAGACAGTCAGAAAGCAAGTGAACCCTTTAAAATGCTTTGATCAACACAACTTTTGGTACATGTTATGACAATTTCAGTTTGGTTTACTAAAGTAGGTACTGTAGCTACTGTATATAATCGGCTTGCAAGAACAGATGTGTGTCTGCGGCATCTTGAGGATCAACAGTGTCCAAATGAGGTATGATTGTTTCACATTCTGCTCTTATTTGAGGTTCCAGGTAATCAGTATCATGGCCTACTACACCAGCAAGTTGAGCTACCTCATCCAGTACCTCAGGAGATACTGCTTTTCCTAAAAGTGTTAAAAAGCAACATGATACAAAATGCTATGCAGTAGATGCCTTGAACTTTAATTAGGACAATGGTTAAGTAGGCATTAGTGGCAAGACCCACTTGTCCTTTATTATTGTCTTTTTGGTGCAGGATCTTAATTTGAATTTCTGCACAGTTCCCTTTTTTGTCTAGTTTGTTTTGCCACTGAATGTCTTACATGTCCTTTGATCTCATTCTTTGGTAGATTATCTTGTGAAAAGCATAGATCCATTTTGCTAGTTGATCCATGTTTGTACAAATGTTCATGCATTCCACTCCTTGAAAGTGAAATTGCAACCATGTAAGACTATTGAAAATATTAGTCCATCATACCTGTCTTACCACTCAACCGTAGTATGGTTACCACTCAACCGTAGTATGGATTACCATGAAGCTAAAGTAAAACATAATGACCAAGTGCCCTTCCACCAAAACTATGAACCTTTAACCAATATCGTGTGTAGTTATACGTAGTTAGGTTACGTAGCTGTGTTGTAGTGCAAGTATCGTGTATCTCCGTTATGGGCTAAGCCTTTTTGGAGATCAATAATGTAGATTGTAGAAATGAATCAGGCAGGCCATGTAAAGTGTTTTCTTGAAAGGACAAAAAAATTCAAAATTATGAAACATTGAAAGGTCGTCATATACCAAGTGAAAATATCAAGGCTGTAGGAGAGTTTTTATGATTGTAGGGGCACCAATTGTGCTTGTGTTATTTTAAATATCATCGCAACCTGACACCAAATGAAGGACAGAATCTAGTACAGTATTTGTTAGTTTTTAATCGTTTGTAGTTTGTTATGTGAAAGGTAGATTAACTTGCTTGTCTTTATATGTTGGCCATTGGTTGGTCATTGTTTTTCGCTCCCAATGATGTCATCCCTGTAGTGTTGTAAAACAATTAGGGAAGTTTGGTAGAATATAAGGTATGTCATAAAATTCTTATATCAATAAAAAAACATTTGCCATGAAGGCATCTCCCGGAAAAAATTTTCGGGTCATGCCCTCTTTCTTTTGGAAATGCCCTTCTGTGAATGCTGAAAGGTAATTTTATGATCGGAGGTCTTCAGGTGAAGCAGGAAATTTATAAATCCAAATGTATTTCAAGTGGGCTAGCTGAAAGTAAACTGCGACACAAGAATACTTGGTCAAAAGCATTGCAAGTTTTCCTAGTTTAGATCCGTGTGATTTAGAATGTTGAAGTCTTGGTACTTTTTGTATCACTTGACAAAAGGCTTCTGATGTCACCTGGGCTGAACCACAGAAGAGAGAGAAAGGCAGAAGGCGAACTCAGGTCATTTCCGGGGATGCGTCTCATTCAGCGCGCGAGCGAGGCCCAGATTGAAAACGAGTTTAAGTAAACCAGAAAAGGGCGGTTCACACACAATCTGCAAGAAGAAGTACGCGTTTCTCGATAATATCGTCGATTACAACTGAAATGGCAGAGAAAAAGTCGAAGAAACATTACCATTGTGCGGCTATAAACTGCGATAATAACAACCTTTCTCATCCAGAGTTAAGTTTCTTCAGATTTCTCGTCGATCGCAACCGGTAAGTTCGTGCTTCGATTGTTCATTTTTTTATTTCGGCTCAAATATTATCTTGTATGATTTTTTTACTTTCTCTAATTATGATTCTATCTTTTAACTCTATTTAGCTGCAAAGAATGGCTTCAAAATTGTCGAAGAACTGATTTAATGAAGAAAACTCCTGAGTACTTGAGTAAAAACTGCTCTATTTGTTCCGTTCATTTTGAATCTGATCTGCTTCCAAAGTTCACAAATCAAAGAAAGAGACTGCCAAAACATGCAAAGCCTACAATTTTCGATGTATCTAACCCACCACCTCTCATTACTTCAACCCGAAAGAGAACCATGCGACTGGATCCGACTGGATGTAAGTACTGGCATAGGCTATTTGCTCTTTTGTCACGTCTTGTTATCCTTAGGTGTTAAGTTTAATTGAATGCATGATTCAATATCAGAATTGCATTTTGTTAATGTTCCAGATGGAATCTGAATGAAGGGCAGTTTCTCAAAAATAACAGACACCCACTCTGGGGAAGGGTACTTGAATTGTAGGGTGCTCATATTGTTTAAATGATTTCATTCTGGGTTTTTTTTCAGCTAAAAACTTTCAAATCTAATTCAATTTTGTATTAAAAGTAACAGTCTGCTTACCAAAATTGCATCATAGCTCATGGAAAGTGTTCTAGAAAGCAACCTTTGTTCCATAGTATGATAACTTAAAGCCAGGCATGACCCCCTTCCTCTTTCAAAATGCCCCCTAAGGAAGTATGTCTAGTTATATCCTCAGCATATGAATGTATTTCCTTTCACCTACCAGGCTCTGCCAACAAGAAAACTTGATTGGATTTGGAAATGCCCGATGATCTGAGATGTAATCAAGGTAAAGATGGTATCATTTTGCAAAAAAGTTAAATTTATTCTAGAAATTACCCTCAGCTAGTGACATTCATGTTGTTTACATCCAGCTTGCAACACTATAGGACCCCTCTTTTCAAAATGAGCCCCTTGGGCAGCCTGAATTAATCAAGTTTTGAACTTTCTAACTGTAAACTGTCTCAAGCAGTGTAACATGGTGTAAAGATACTGACAGCATTTGCCTTTCAAACTCTTCAAAGTATAAAACATCAGATGAAAATAAAGTAATATTTACAGAATGGTAATTAAAAAGAACTAAAATGAGAAGAGGCAAATCTTCTACAATGTGATTGATTCTTGTCTTTATCATGTGAGATTTCATAATCTGAACACTACTCCAATTTTATTTGCACTTCAAGGCAATCAAACCAATTTTTAATCAAGCTACAATGGTGTGTTTTGTTCTTTCTAGTTGATGAGAATGAAGGTGACATTATAATGGGGACAGAACCCTCCAACGCTGAAGCACCATCTGAGGATGCCAATATTTGCATGGAATCAGTGCCTAAAGAGGAAGACAAGTCTTCCCAGACCTCTGCCGATCTTTCTCAGTACACCCCCCCAAAAAAAAGCCTTAGAAAACTGCTCCAAAGAAAAAGGCGAAGGATTTCCAGGCTTACTTCAACGTCACAGTCAAACAAACCAACACTTAAAAAAATGACAAAATCACAAAAAGCTAATGTGGCACTTCAGTCATTAGAAGGGATACTTTCTCAAGAATTGTTAGATTTTGTTAAGAAGCAAGTAACCCTGTCCTTGAACAGAAGAAAAGGAAGGCGATATGATACCACCTTTAAAGCCTGGGCTCTGTCTTTATATCACATCAGTGGTAAGGCATATAGGTTTCTTGCAAAACTGTTCAATTTACCGTCAAAATCAACTTTAACTAAACTTGTCTCCAAATTTGCATCAGATGTTGGCTTTTCAGAGAAGTCATTATTTGTTCTGAGACAGCGAGTTCAGGCCATGTCTGCCAATGCCAAAATTTGCACCTTGCTTATGGATGAAATGTCTTTAAAGTCTCATCTCTTTTACAATGCATCTGCTGACTCCATTATTGGGTTTGAAAATCTTGGTGAAGGTAAGACATCCAGTCTTGTTGCAAATTCAGCTCTAGTTCTTATGGCTCGTGGTATTCTTGACAATTGAAAGCAGCCTGTTGCTTACTTCCTGGTAAATGAGGCTTGTGGCAGTGACAAGCTGAAAGATATCATAGATGATGCTCTCATCCAGTTAGAAGGCATTGGCTTAAATGTTGTTGCTATTGTCAGTGATCAGGGGTCAAATTTTTCAAGCATCTATGAAACAATGGGAGTCACTGAGGATAGACCATATTTTGAAATGCATGGAAAACAGTATTTTACAATTTTTGATCCACCACATTTGTTGAAGTCAGTAAGAAACAACCTGATGAAATACAGCTTCAGTTTTGATAACAAAACAGCCTTATGGTCTGATGTTAAAGCATTCTTTGACAAGGAACAGAAACTTGCCATTAGAACTGCCCCAAAATTGACACCAAAGCATATCAATCCACCACAGTTTGCTAAAATGAAAGTCAAGCTTGCTACACAAGTATTCAGCCATTCAGTTTCTGCAGGTATTGCTACATATGTTGCATTATGTGGATTACCATCAAGAGCAGTGGGTACTGCAGAACTTTTGTCTAAGTTTGATAAGATCTTTGATTGCTGCAACTCCTTAAGTTTCAAGGACAGCAAGATAGCTCGACAGCCTCTGACTGCTTCATCTCCTCATCTACAAGAAATGCAAGAAGGGTTTAACTTTGGAAAGTCAATCAAAGTTCTAAACAGTTCAACAGGAGATGATCACACAAGTAAACTAAGATGTTTGAAAGGATGGTGTATCACCTTAAGGGCCATTTCAGGTATATGGGAAAAGTTAAAGACAGAGCATGAAATTTCATTTCTAGTCACCCGCCAGTTAAATCAAGACCCATTGGAAAATTTCTTTGGATCCATTAGACAACAAGGTGGAAATTCTGATAATCCTACCCCTATTCAGTTTAAAAGTGCCTATCGCAAATTATTCCATACAAATCTTTTGACAGTGTCTTCCGCAAATTGTGAACATGATGAAAATGAGCCCCTTGCACAGCTTTCTGACATTCAAGAGCTTCCTGAAATTCCCCGAGAAGGGCCTGGTCCCCTGAAAATTGTTTCCACTGACTATAGTAGTGAGCACATTGAAAATCGTGTTTTCAAGGACAATGCAATGGCTTACGTTGCTGGTTATTTACTGAGGAAGACCTTTGAACAGCACAAATGTGAAAAATGCGCTATCCTTGCAGATGAAAATGGGATTCAGGATAAAAGCACATTCTTAATGTTTAAAGCCTATGACTCTGATTCTACATTTTCTGGACTTGTTGTACCATCAGATGAAATGTTTGCATATGCTAATCAGTTAGAAAATGCATTCCTGCAATATTTTAGCAAAATTAAGAAAACCAAAGGGATTGGAAAGGAAATAACAGAAATCCTTGGCAAGATAAGTTTAAATGTTCCTTGTGAGAGCTTCAACAAGATGTTCCTGATACGACTTTTCACATGAATGAGGATTTATTATTGCTTAAAATATGTCAACAGAGAACTTGTTGCAACTAAAAGGAAAAACAGGAAGTACATTAAACTGGTACACCACTGAAGAACAAAGAGGAAAACTGTGGGAAAACAGATTTGAAAGTTTAACAACAGGCGCCTCTAAATTCTGTCAGTACTGTGACTTTTTAAGAGAGTTGGTGGTACAGGACTTATGAATAAACCTTGAACAGCAAAAAATTGAAAAACACATTGATAATTGTTCATCTAACCCTGTACAGAGTATGAAACATCAAATAATAAGCAAAAGAATGCTTTGGAAGTGTATTCCAAGAAATGTCCTAAGTGGTGATTTGGAAAAACCAATCAATACCTTTTTGATGTTTTAGTTCAAGCATTCAAGAGGGTTATTTGTATTGCAAAGCTTGAAACAAGCACATCATATCAGAACATTTACTGAATTCTGACGACAAGTGACATATATAGGAAGTCTCACTCGCATTTCACATTCTAAAATGTAGTGATAAATCATGGTAGAAAAAGAAATTGTTAATTTATAGTTAACAAAGTAACTTGTACATCAGTGGCGTACTTGCCACAAATTTTTGAAAAAGGCCCGTTTGTATGTAAAATAATGAGGCACAGGGTAGGCCCACTGCGACACTCTCAGAATCGAAAAAACAACAGACGTCTAGCTGCACTGATGAGCCGGGAAATGGGGTGAAACTGGAAAGAAAATAATTTTGTAAATAAGGATACACACCTTCATTTCAAGAAAGTTGGTTGTGAAACTGGATTCATTACATCCTCAACACGCTTTCGCGTCTGTTTTTGTCCGCTTTCCCTCCTCACGCAGCACCTGATGCGTATTGCTCAAGCCGCCATTAGTTGTGTTGTTTTGTCCCCTAGACCTCAGTATGAAAACGAGCTTAAGGCGCAAGCTTTTGTTTCATTGTCATGTGACTTGTGCACGCAGACATCAAAGGAGCCGGCACGGAGTTCGCCTTCTGCCTTTCTCTCTCTTCTGTGGCTGAACTAGCTAAATTATATTTTCTTGCATCGGAGTCTACAACAAATTCTGTTGTTGTTCTTGACCTAAGATAGGTCTTGACTCGCAATACACACTTCACAAGTCCCTTGGTGATTGCTTGAACTGTTTAATTAGGAAAGGAAAGTGGAAAGAAGCTCCCATTTCTAGATTCCCTGTTAGAGTGGTTTATATCATGAGCTGCAGGACACTAGTTATTTCGATTATGTAAGCTACGTTGAGTGAGGTCATACTCTGGATGGGTGACCTCCAAGGCCTGACCTTACAACTCACCTCGTCATCCTTCTTAAGGGACGTTAAACTAGGGGTCCCATGCCTGGATTTGGCATGCCCAGTAGGCCTAAATTAGCTTTCAGTAGCCAAAAATCCTGACAAGCCAAGTCAAAACAAATTGAAAACAAAACAAAAAACAAATATTCATTGATACAAGCTAAACAGCAATTAAGTTTGCAAAATAATGCAAATGAGAAGACATGTATAGCGAAACAAAGCAGAGAGTCACATTTTGAGTTTGGTAAGTGCAGAGGCCTACACCGGCATCATCACAGAGAATTTGGTAATGCTACTAAAATAGCCTATTTTCCGGCTACTGTGATCCACGGGTCACCAGGTCACGTAATCCACAGGTCACTAATTTTGCGGTCAGTGGCCAAGCGGCTACTGCTTCAAGCATTCCTGCACTAGCTGGTCCGTAAAAGATGCTGTTCTGTAGATAGTAGACACTAACGTCATCGCTTCTGCTAGTGGATGGTAGACTGACAAAGTTGTGATGGTTTGCGCGCTATGAGGTATTTCATTCATGCTCATTCAAATAACGACAGTGTGGTGTAGCTCAGCTTGAAACATGTTCCTTGTTGAGATCTCCGTGAATTAGGAAGCTATCAAAAAAACGATACCCAAAATACATCTTAAAATTAATACCAAAAATGTCGAAAAATCAATTCAAACAATGTTGCAAATTACAAAACTTTATTTTCACTTTTTTCTTGTGTCACACTACTCAGGAGGTACTTGAGGAACAAAGACTGCAAAGGCTTCAACAACTATTTTGAAGTTTTCAGGAAGGCACGGGTAGGCAGTAGGAAATATGACTTATTCCTACAAAACTTGTTCGAGTACACATTCTTAAGAAACAGAAGGTAAGAGTACACGTTCTTTAGAAATTTCAATCAAGCCATAGTACTAAAAGTTTCTTGATTTTAACTTGAAAACTTTCCTCCTCATATGGTCTCTAATGCTTCTTGGGGTACATTTTTTGATGTTTAAAAACATCAGATGCTCTCTGGTCTCTAATAGAAGTCCCCCCCCCCCCGCTTATTAATTTTTAGAAAATTTTCCACCCAGGACATTCTTATTCCAAACCCCTCCTCCCACGCGCTTATTAATTCTGGCAACGAGTTCCAAGCAAGACAAAAGCTACACAAGAAAATTCTATGCACCCAACTAAGATTAAGACTTTCGAGCGAAATCTGTGATGTCATTGCATTGTATTTTTAAAGTCTTACCATCACTATATAAAGAAAGTGCGAATCATTGACTGCCAATAATTCATTCACTTAGTTTTCCCGAGGAAGGTCATCGGCCGGGCCTTGGCTTTTCTAAACAAGAATCTGAATCAAATGATATTTTGATATATTTTTAGAATTTTCGAATGTGGACAATAGCATAGAATTTCCAACGTCACTGAAATATGAAGCCATTGCATTATAATCAAAGTGGTTGCATCGATGGATCGAAAATTTATTCGCAGTGACAAGAAAAGATACTCAAATGAAGAGAAACTGGCTCTAGCCAAATTGGTGGAGGGTTGCAAGGAAGAATATGACGCAGAGGTTCAGCAAAATCAAGGAAAAATGAAGTACGACAGCAAAAGAAAAAGACATGTCCCGATCAAACCAACTACAGGGTACGTTGCCAAAGCTGTTCGCATGTTCTACTCTGATTTAGCTGATGTCCGTAACGATGATCCAGCATTTGAGAGAGCTATAAAGCTAGCTGCTCGTTCATATCAGGATATTGATATCTTACAAGATCCTTC
Organism: Aurelia sp. 3 sensu Dawson et al. (2005); assembly: GCA_964020215.1. NCBI lineage: Eukaryota > Metazoa > Cnidaria > Scyphozoa > Semaeostomeae > Ulmaridae > Aurelia > Aurelia sp. 3 sensu Dawson et al. (2005). Next base: position 13,527,818 of record OZ026591.1, on the reverse strand, counting down.
TTCGTGCCCAACAAAAAAGGCAAGAGCATCTGGCGGAGGTCGAAAGACAAAAGCTCCAGATGTTCGACAAGCATTGTTTGCCTGGTTTGTTGATGTGAGAGAAACACTTAAAGGACATCTTCCTCAACGCCATTTTAAACTAAAAGCCAACCAACTATACGAGCAGTGGCTTGAGCAGAATCCTGCAACTGAAAATGAAAGATTTAAGTTTAGTAACTGCTGGATGAAGGGCTGGGAAAAAGAATAAAGAATAAGTTTAAGGAAGCCCAACAAACGTTTTTCAATCAAGAAAACCGACCTCATTGAACGCCTGCAGGAAAACGTCTGGACACTTCAACGCTTCTTCATTCAAAAGTATGGTGTTGACCCCCCTATTATCAATGGCGACCAGATGCTGCTTCATCGCAACAAAAGCTCTCAGCAAAAAACATTCGCATTCAAGGGGGAGGATACATCTGTTAAAGAAAATTACATGCTCTCCCGGGAAAGGGTGACAGTCTCTACACAAGTCACTAATAAAGAGAGCATCAAATTAGATTCGGAGTTTGTATTTAAAGGCAAAGGAACACATACAAAAGTATCAGTTCTAGACTCTGTTAAGTACCAATGGTCTCCGAGTGGCTCTTATCAAATCGATCAAATGCTTGAAACTATCAGCCATCTTCCCAATCGCTACAATCAACTTACCCAGAAAGATTTGGCCATATACATCTTAGACGATTATGCCATACATCTCATTCCCGAGGTAAGAAAAGCCCTTTACCTAGGTTACATTCTTGTTCTAATGGGAGGAGGCATATTTGGTTTATTCAAGCAAATGATACCGACCTCCATCGCCATCTCGAGAGAAGATATAGGCATGAGGAAATGGCGCTGATATTAAAGAAATTGGAGGTCGATAAGAATAAAGTGCCGGCACCAAGTCGTGAGGAAATAGTCAACTTTCTCCTTGCTGCTTGGAGAGAAACTGATGTAGATTTCGCTGCTGTGTTCAAAAAGCTTCCTGTGTCCAATAATCTGGATGGATCAGAGGACTTTCTAGTGTCTGATAAGCTCTTTTCCTTAATTGGCAACGATATGTTGGAATTCCAAAGGCAGCTACTGAGCTCTAAACTCCCTATCAACTTACAAGCGGTTATTAAAACGCTCATCCCTCCAAAAGGAATCCGACGTAACAATATCGAAGGAATGCAGCTGCTTGACTACATGGAGGGTGACGCAATCTTTGAAGATCCAGCATCTGAAGCTAAGTCAGAAAACAATGAGCAGTTTTCTAGCGACGACGAGGTGGACAGTGAAACAGAGATGGAAGCTGAAAACACCATTGAACAGGTTATTCCAACTACTACGCAGGTGCCAGCAGTGCCCACCATCATATCACTGCAAAACATTTGCAGTGATCCTGATGTGAATAAAGACGCCAAATTTCTGGATGATGTCTAAAAGTTGTTCCAGGATAGCGAGACAAGTTTGATGTTCAAACCACACCTTAGTAAGATAAAGGGAGGCTTTTTTGAAGGAAGGTGCAATTTGAAAAAAGAATCCTCACGAAAATCAGGCAAGAGAATGGCCATACCAATTTAAATGAAGACAACGATAGTCTTTTAGAAATTGCTAGAGAAGACGATGGTGACATCTTTGATATGTTAGAGGACATGTAAAGACTAAAACTTAAAAACAAAGCTGTTGTTGTGTTATTGCTATTGTGTTATTTTAAGCTTCCATTGCAAAAACGAAAGCTTAGAAAATGAAATTTGTTCCAACCCCCCAGCTATTAATTTCTGAGATTTTTCCAACCCCCTATTAATCCAACCCCCCCGGCTATCAATTTTTGAGATTTTTTCCAACCCCCTACTATTCTGGTCTATTAGAGACCAGAGAGTACATAGGGTTTAGCTACAAATTTGGCATAATGTAGTGGAATTTACCTTTTAAAGTTTCCTACACCTTCTCAGACATAGTACAAGAGTTTTCTTGAAGGTTTGCCCATCTTTGTACCAGTGCCTTATAAACCAGTTTTTGTATTAAGAAAACCATCGAGGAAAATATTACGTGTACTCAAAACCTGATAATTTTAAGAAATATCAATTTTAATAATTTTAAGAAATTTCAGTTTTATCAGTTTGTTCAGTGTGGCACTGCAAAATCCGAATCTCGAGTTGTCAAATATGGAGTACCCCAAGGCTCAATTCTTGGACCTTTGTTATTTTTGATCCATATAAACGATTTGACAATGAGTGTAAAGAATTGCAATATCCAAATATATGCCGATGACACAGTGATATCTTTTTCTCACAAAAATGTAAACGTCATAGAAGAGACTTTAACTGCTGAGATGTCAATCATTGCTAAATGATTAGACAATAATAGATTAATAATAAATTTAAAAAAAAGGGAAAACTGAATCAATGCTGTTTGGAACCGCGAAAAGGCTGTATTCACAAAGCAATTTGAAAGTTTCACTGAAAGAGCATCTCATCAATTTTGTAAGTGGATATAAATACTTGGGAGTGTCACTAGATCCATCACTTAACATGAATGACCATCTACAAAAGATCCTAAAGAACGTGGCCGTTCGAATAAGGCTCTTGAAGAGAATGAGATATTCACTGTCAGATTTTGCGGCTAAATCAGTCTACGAAGCTATTGTTCTTCCTAAGATATTATATTGTTCAACTCCTGTTCTCAAAGTCTCAGACACGATGGCGAATAAATTCGAACGATTACAAAGGAGCGCAATTAAGATCATTCATAAACAACCAAAGAGCTGCAAAGAGTGTGGACTCATGACCATACAAAATCAAAAGAAATTCAAGGCAGCAATACAGATTTTCAAATGTTTGCAAGGGACTGCCATCCCAAATCTTGCGGCATATATAGAGAAAGTGGATCACAAGTACAACACAAGAGGAAATTCATCAACGCTCCGCCTTCCAAAGGTCAGAACAGAGGCTGCAAGAAAATCATTTCGTTTTCAAGGTCCTTCTTGTTATAATGAAATTCCAATTGACATTCGGAAATTAACGTCGTTGGTTCAGTTCAAACATCACTTGAAAGAACATTTCTTGAACAACTAGTTCACTACAAAGTACATTATAAACGATTTTAGCTATTTGTTTTACATTTTAAGATAAGATTAGATAATTTAACATTGTACCTAACCCAAACTGCAATTACTTTCATTTTTAACAATGTATATACTTTTTTAAAAACAGGACCCTTATTGATAACAGTGCCTTTTGGCATTGAAAAGGCTTTAACCTGTATAAATATTTCTATTATTATTATTATTATTATTATTAATGTTCGCTACTTGCTTAAATGATCAGTTTCTTACAGAAGATATGTGTAGCTAAGGGTCATTTGTTGTCCACAAGTTTGAAGGACTGGTATGCTGCCTCCTAAAAGCACACAATAACATCAAAAATTATGTGGATAACCATGCATGAACTCTATTCATTTGCCAATTAAGTCCCTTGACTTGATGTTTCACCACGTTTCAAGGTCAAATTCCATTGCTTGTATTAAATCTTGTCAACCAGAAATGCCTCTTTGTATCAATCATTGGTTACATGACGAGTTGGATAAATTCTTTACATTTTTGAGGTGCATCACAAGGATAGATGATCACAAGATTTTTGTGTGTGGGCATCGGAGAACAAGCAAAGGCACTTAGCTCAGTTGATGCATAGAACTCATGGACCAGACGGTGTAAGAATGCTCGCAGCAATAGCCGCTCGGCCACCAACTGCAGAAATAGTGACCTGTGGATTACATGTCCTGGTGACCCGTTGATTACAGTAGCCGCCTATTTTCTCTTTTCTAGCAAGACGAAAAACAAAATTAGATTAATTTCTTAGATCAACAGCTTTAAAGACTTATGCATATAAACGTCTATTTGATAAATACAGCCACAACCTAATGCCATGTTGGCCCTTTGTTTCACATCTATTGTCTCCTTTGTCCTATGCTTATTGCTATCAAAGCACCTAGAGTATGGGGAATTTAAAATTGAAACTGCTCAAAAACTACAAATCCATTTTCCATAAAGTAAGAAGTTTATCATTGATCCATTGATTGGAGATGTGATGATCCAAAAACGGACCGTGATGGAGCTTGCGAAGTTGGCCTAAATCTTGATAAAATACTTGAAAGCAAGAGATGTTGCGGAGAGCAATGACAAAGAATTCCCGTGTTTTTAAATTCAATTCAACCATCCTCGTAGTGGACGTTAGGATGGACGTAATGGACTTCAGTCAGTGGTGGAGCCACATGGGTGGGGGGGGGGGAAGGGGGTCCTAACCCCCATCCACTGTTCAAAAAGATTGTTCCTGAAAATTGTACAAAAATGCTACTTTCACTTTTGCGGCATAAGATTTAAGAGACCCAACTGATGCTTGATTGTTGTCACATTCTTGACCTAAGGACATTATGTCACCTTTAACTGTAGATCTTTTATCGCTGCCTTCAGATGATTATTCTGAAAATGTGAAATTCTTTCTCTATTGTTGTACTTGGCTGGTGTAATCTGCATAACGCAGGTTGCATAATACAGGTTGCAAGTCATGTTTTATGGCCAAGTGCTGCATGGCTGTATCAAGAGGCTGTCACCCACAAGAAGGCTTTTCTGTGTCAGGGGGATTGCAAATAGTTGGTATGTAAGAGCTACTGTTCCTGTGGAAAGAACGTGCCACAGGATTAGCAAATCAATACCATGAATTAAATTGCTTGGTTGCAAGTGATCAATTGCCTCTCACTCAGATTTTGATGACAGCAAAACTTTGTTATCAAATCAATGGGGAATCAATGAGTGACATCACTCTGTTCATATTCAATATCCATAACTAACATGATGGAAATGTAATGGTATCCTGAATCACCTTGTGGAGTTTCATGAAAATGTTATGTTTGTTTGAGGGGAATTTCGTGGGGATTTTACTCATTTGTTAAGATTTTTCAGAGCGAGGGAGTTTTAAGATTTTGATGGATTTTCTCAAAACCAAAAGAATTTTTGCCAGAGGTGTACGAAAATTTTTTGGGAATCAATGAAATGGCCTTGTGTAAGTTGCTTCCTTGGAGGAAACTTTCAAGTTTGAAAACTTGGACTTTGTGAGCAAAGGAATCTGAATCGTCTCTTAACTACCAAAATTTGTTTCATGCTCCACGAGGAACTTTGACAAAGTACATGATAGATAGAACATAGACTTTTTATATCGACTTTTTATATCAACTTTTAACCTTTGAAATCAAACCCCCCTGAAACTAAAAAGCTTAGTGTCATCAAGAAGGGGGCCTCATGGTACAGCCATGCAGCCCTTGGCCATAAATCATTAATTGCAACCTGCATTATGCAACATGCGTTATGCAGATTACACCAGCCGTGTTTTACTAGATCTAGCTATCCTGCAAGCTTTCCCTTAGACTTCTGATTTGTATTTTTTTATCTTTAGATTATTTTGCAGGTTGATTATATCCCTGTTGAGATCCTTTACTTCCTTATTCATTATTTTCATCTTTTCCTCTTTATCCTTCAGCTCCATAAAGAGCAAATCATTTTGTCCCTGTAATGCTACTTACACAATAGGCTACTTATTCATTCTTTATCACATCCATCACGGCAAGAACTGGCTAAATTTTGCTATAGTTCCTAGGTAGGAGTCGCATAGGAAATGGACAGTTCCACATGTGTGCAACGAGGAACTAAGCGGAAACATCAAATTTCCTCCAAGAAGAATCATTGGAAGGAAATTTCTTTTTCACCACGCTTTCCACTTTGGAAACTCTTCATTTCCAACATGGGGAAACTATGGCCAGATCCATAATCTTGGTTTTTAATTTAATAACACAAATTATTTATTGCCTGTCAAATGAAAACACTTCTTTTCAATGGTAAACATACCTTTTTGCATTGACTTTGCTCAGTTGTATGTCAAACGAGAATCAAACATATAAAAGAAACATCAAACGAGAATCTTTAACATATTTCTTATCTTTTGTGGATTAATGAGTTTTGATGTTATCTCTACCTTCATTGTAGATGTTTCTTGACATAGAATTCAGTTCTAAAGTTCCTCAAATTTTCATCCATCCTACTAGTAGCTTTTTTACCAAACAAGGCTCCTCATTCATAAAAGAACATGCATCTTGACGATTCATTAAGCTTCAATTGATCTTATACTTGTTGTTGAATTTATCCCTTTTGTGGCACTTGACATGACACATGATATGAGGGAAGAAGCTATGATAACTAGGATTTTTGGTTTTCTGATTCATCTAGTGAAAGCATTCTGAAGCATGGATGCATTCTAATGTCACCAATAAGATTTTCTTATTTGCATCAGCCCATAACCTTTCATGACCATACAAGAGAACTTTTGTCATTTCTTAGAGACACAGGTTAGATAAACCATTTGTTTGCAGAATCACATTTACATTGCCAAGAAGAAAACACCTGATCAAAGCATGGTCATGGGTAAGCAGCAAAAAGTATTCCACATCCTCAATTCCATCATGTATTGGGCACATGGTGTTCAAGGTATCCCTAAAGTTATGTCTAAACTTGTGAGAATGTAATTTCATGAGTCGGACACGTAACTGTGATAAAATGGACAAACCCTTAGGGTCAAAAATGTGTGCTTACAAGTTGGACAAATAAGAGACAAGATCTCTTTCTTAAAAAACATTGACCGAGGTGGAAAATTTTATTTCAGGGTCAAGTTTGTCCCAGCCAGGTAAGCAATTCTTCAAAAGGTCCCAATTCTCTAGAAACAAGAATGAAAATTTCATACCCAAATTGTTTTAATTTCAAGAAACCTTCAGAACTGGCTCAAACCGTTGGATCCTCACACAACAGCGCATATTTCAAAAACTTTTCCTTTACAATTTTGACTGCTGTTTGGAGAATAAAAGTCTGAAAGCCTATTTCTAAGCTATTTCTCCTGCTTATCCAGCATAGAAATTGTTGCTGTTACCATGGCTGTCGGGAAAAATAGAATTAAATATTAGATTAATTATAGTTGTACAGAATAAGAACTGTCAGGCCTACCTTTGTGTGTTCTCTGTTTTTCCACCTCCTTTGTTATCCCGTCGATTTTGCGTTTTCAATAAGCTCTCATTTCACTTTCCTTGTCGTCTTCACATGGTCTAGATTTGTTTTCAACAGCACAAGAACAGCCTCACTTCGACCTAAGTGAGCTCCTCCTATGGGAGAGTGCGGAGCCACAGCGGAGCGAACGAGCGAAAGAGGAGGAGAGAAACGAATGGGAGAGAAATGAGGGGAATGGGAACAATAGATTCTATTGTTTCAGCAAATGACCCGACCGGCACAGCCACGTAACATGACACAATCGATATCACATGATCGGCTAGGAGAAACGAGCAAGAAAATTATATCTATCCAGGGGGGCTACAGTCATAATTTTTTCGAAATAAAGATGGCTGCTGCCAGTGGCTGTAATTGTGGATTGAGCGGAGAAGAAGGAGATCTCTTCTTGATTTTTGTTATTGCTCGAGTTTCTCATTGCCCCCTTGCATTTTGATGCTTTTATCACGGCGAAAGGTCGTTTCGTTGCTGGAATTGGAGCATGCAATGAAGGAAGGCCAAAAAACTACGATGTTTCGTTCATAATTGCTTCTTCCTCTGTACTGAGACTGAGGAAAATATTCTTCCTGATGGCAAAGCGCAAGCCAGAGAAAGTTGTGGAAAATTGATGGAACATCGCTCGGGATTCTTGTACTCTTGTTTAGAGACATGCAACAGGAAGGAAGAGAGAGAAGATTATGTCAGACAAAACCTTCTGCGAGGGGAGGCAAGAACTGGATTTTAGGCCGGGGGCCAAACATCAATAATGTGGAGAGGACTTGGCCCATTGATGAGTGGATGAGTTTTCTGACGATAACTGTGCCTTCGTGTTGGAAATAATGGAATATACATAGTATTGACATTGACTTGCAGATAGGATGGAACTCGTTTTTTTAAGAAACTGAAAAAGTTGGAATAAACTGTTGACTGATAGTTTCCGAATTCCTGTTCATATTCCTGTTCATAGTCATACATAATGAATATTGCCTGGACATGTTATGACCACACCCAGAAACAATTGCACAGAATAAAGTACTATTTAGTACTATTTAAAAGATCGAATTCAAAGAAATTTTGTGGATTGTTACACTGACTGCTTGCCTTCATTACACAGTGACATAATCATGCTGAAGAAACAGAAAAAGTTGAGAAATGAAATACAGCATTTCTGTGAACAATGTTTATGTTGCTGCTAAAGAAGAAAAGAACTTACAGTCTTTCAAATATATACTGCATGTATGTATAAATATATGTACTGCATATATGTGGATATATATTCATGGTTATGGATCGCACAGCACAAAAACTGCATGACATTTGAAGTGCTAAAGCTGTTGTAATTGAATCGTAGACAATAAAACTATAGTGCCATTTGGTACCGTGATCCTCAGATACAAACAGGACTATTGATAAGACTCAATTCATCATTTTTTTACAATTTAAACCCAAAGAGGATGTGTGTTCAGGATTTGATACCTGCAACTAAATTTTTCAATGTTGATATTTTTATCCTCCTGTGCTCATTACCACCCAACAAATTCTCAGGGAATTTGTAAGTATCCTTCATCATACATTAATAACCCCGCAAATGAGACCAAGCATGTTTGAGGCTTGGAGAAGAATGCATGAAGTATTCAAAAAGAATCCTCATGAAGTTTCTTTGAATACTGTACCAAAGCCTGGACTGCATATACTATTTGCATGAGTTTGCTAGAGAAGGTAGGGTCACATGAGTCAAAGTGACACAAGGGATTGCCAAGAAATTGACTACTCTTGAATGAAAATCACTTCAGATGGACAGAAATGTGATTTGTCAGTCATCTTTCTCGCACCACTCTGACTCAATGTTCCTGACTTGCTCCAAGTCACATCATCTGATCCTTGAGAAAAGGAAGATTAAAGGGAAGAATACCCCCCTTTTTCTTCTCATACATTTGTAATGTTCTTCAATGGCTGACGCTTGACAGAACCAAACTGCTTTTCATTCTTATTTTCCGACACAATAGCAAGACCAACATAACAACCTTAAAGCAAAAGTAACATACAGTAAAAACCCGCGTATAAGAACCTAGTGATTAAGAACCTACAGACCGAAAATTCTGAAATTAGACCCCCAATATATAAGAACCCATTCAGCCTGGAATTTGAAAAAGGTTCTTATTTGTGGAGATCATCAATCTAAATCAAACTCTAGTTGCATTGTCATTGAGCCTATATGTACTGGTTCTACCATGCAAATTGCAAAGAGCTCTAAAGATGCTTTGAAAGCTTTTCATTGTATTCTGTAAAATCTCTGATTCTTCTATGAACTGATGTTTTGAATAAGGCCTCATGAACTCAAATGTCTCTCAACTGACAGTAAATAGTGGGCTTGAAGTTTCAATCTGAACAAAGAAATACCTGGAAGCCCTGAATGAACTAAGAACCAATTTAACAACCTAAGCAGCCTTATCTCCTATACTCATTACATAAGAACCTAATCAGGCAGAGTTGCAAAATTGTAGGTTCTTATACGCGGGTTTTTACTGTAATGAATGTATTGAATTAGAATATTTAGTGAAGTTCTAGAAAGTTCTTCCGTTGATCAAAATCATATCTCCAGCCAACACTTGAAATTAATCATAAGATGGCTGCTCACATTTGAGAATTTCTGTCTAGAGCCTTGGTTAAATTGTTAAGTATCTATTTTTGATAAGAAGTCCATAAGAAGGGATGTCTAAGTTAATGCATCACAACCTCAACAAAGGTTGCCAACTAAAGGACATGAATAATTCATTTGCCTCTGCAATTTAATATGACTCCCTAATTGCTGGGTTAATGCTCCTGTATGTTATTCAGATCATATCCAGGGATCGCCACATCTGACCACTGTAGTAAAGTATATTTTTGTCTTCACTGATGCTGTTAGTGCTCTCTCCTGGATTAGTGTATCTATTGAAAGGGTTCCTCCTTTAAGAAATTCTGGCATGCAAATCTCTTTGTTCTTTTTACAATAAATGCATCTTTTTCGTTTTTTTATCTTCTTTTTTCTCATTGAATGTAATCCATGTTTTTTTCTCTTGCATTTTCCATTGGGTTATAAAAACCAGAATTTTTTACGTGAAAATATTCTGGAAAACATAATTCACTCACAAAAGTTTGATAACAGGAGTAGGAAAAAATCCCCTTCCTACCTTTACCAGTTTACAATACCGAAATTGCACTTACACACTCTTCTATCATCCTGGTCATTGAGCTTCCTCTTCTTTTTGGCAATCTGTCCTGAAAAAACGTAATGTACAAGTTTTCCAAAAATGTTCTGCTCCACTGCTTTGACACTGTTGATGGCTGCTTGCTTTCAATATTCTTCAAATGCTTGCTCAACCAACACACAACAGCTGGGATCTGGCTCAAAAGACTTCTCAATAATTGTGATATGCTCACTACAAAAAATTGAAATGTCATTCTGCAAATAAATTGTGATAGATCTTACTAGAAGTTTGATAAGGTTACCAAATGCTAACCTCAGCATTATCATTTTAGAAAGGTACAGAGTCACACTCTGAAATACAGGGTGAATGGCAGACTAATGTGACCAGTCCAAACATTTTTGCATACTGTAAACATAATTATGCACTGCAAGAAATGTTGCGAATTTCTCCATAGTGTTTAAATTGGGAAACGTCACTGTTTCCAACTAGTTTCCTGATTGGAAATTAACACTCTAAATTTCGCTGCAGTTCTCGAAATACACCTCTGATTTACCATACATTTCCAATTATTGAAATTAACATTTCTGATTTCTCAACAGTGTTTGTCGTTGTAGAAACTGCTAGTTTCCAATGAATTTCCAAAATCAAAATTGAAATTTAGGATTTCCACGCAATCTCATTTTTTTACAAATCGCATCATTTGACATTGGCTTTCAAAAGTTGCGATTACAGTATCATCTCGCATCGTTTGATCCATTGCCATGAATCATAAAAAAGGTAGTTTTTTGATCAATTTCAAGACATCCATTTCAGGCTTATCATATCCATGAAGGTAGGTGCCCAGTGTCCCTCGCCTTGTCCCTGCCAGGGCCAAATTCAGTACAATACAAATTTTGAATGTATGAACATATGAATTTCTTCAGTGTTTAAGTTGTTAAAGTTCACTGTTTCCAACTAATTTCCCGATTGGAAATTAACACTCTAAATTTCACTGCAGGTCTCGAAATGGTACATGTACAACTCTGACTTACCATACATTACCAATTATTGAAATTAACACCTCTGATTTCCAAAATTGCTCGTCGTTGTAGAAACTAAATAGTTTCCAACAAATTTCCGAAATCAAAATTGAAATTTAGGATCTCCACGCAATCACATTTTTCTTACAAATCGCATGATTTGACATTGGTTTTCAAAAGTTGCAGTTACAGTATCATCTCGCATCGTTTCATGCATTGCCATCGTTCATAAAAAGAGAGGTCTTTGATCAATTTCAAGACAGCTATTTTCAGCGAATTTCAGGCTTATTACATCCATGAAGGAAGGTGCCCAGTGTCCCTTGCCCAGTCCCAGCCAGGGCCAAATTCAGTACAATACGCCTAATAAAGGAGTGACCACCGATCCCGGGCCATCGATTTACGAAACTTACATTTCCTACAAGTTTTATCTGCTTGCTGAATAGCCTGCGCGCAGACTTTGGTTACTGGAGAGGAGAGGAAAGAAAGTTTCTTTTCTCTCCTCCCCAGTAGCCAAAGTCTGCACGCAGGCTACTTGCTGAATCGTTGTCCATTTTTGTGTAAGACATTACTCTTGCAGTTTTACTATTGTGCTCTGGAATCATTCGAGACTCTTCCTACAATAACAGTTCACAGCTTCTTTGATGTCTCTCAAATCCCCCTCTTATAATATATAATGCACAAGAAATTACCGCAGAGACAGCCACTATTGAACTTGCAAGGGAAGCCGATAACGTATCAACTTCGAACTTTGCATCCAATTCCCAATTGTACGATAAAGGTTTTGAGCGCGCAAAACAGTCAGTCGTTTCGCTTCGTCTTGTTGGACCTCAGCTTTTGCTATTGCTCTGCTGCATGATTTGAATCGTAGCTGTCTCGCTGAATTCGATGAAGCTCAAGAGCTACAAACCAAGTGTCGTCACAAGAAGTGTCCCTGCAACAACAGTGATTTTACAGAGGTGATTCTGACAGGTTTGTGTAATTTCATACTTCAACTTTACTCTTTGTCGATCCTGAGGATGGGAGGGATGGGACTGATTTACCTCGTTACGTTGTTATCCAGTCCTGCATAAGTCTTAACGCAAGTTTTTACTTATGCGCTGCAGTTTTTCATTTATATGAAGATGGCTGCACTAAGAGGACGGACTCACTCCATACCGATCCTGCTTTTTAAATCATTCTACCAAAGAAATAGGCCTAATGTAAACTTTGAATGCACAAATATAAACTTCAGTGAGGTGAGGGGGTAGCTGCTCGACCAGCATTCTTCCATAAGTTTGTGCTTTAGTTTAATGCTTAGACATTTGAACTAAACAAGTGGTCGCCTACAATTCCCTCCGATATAGCAAGAAACTTTTTTGTGACTTGGTAATTCATTAAATGTTTCTGCCCTTGACAGCTTGACGTGACATATTTCTAATCTCTGTTTCAAAGCTCAAATCGAAATGGAAGCTTATCACCTGCGAATGTTCTTCCAAGGTTCAGGAAAAGGTTAGTTGAAAATTTTTTTCTTCTTGCATTGCTTGATAGAGATCATGTAACATTTATGAATCTCCTTACTTTTTTCTTCTGTAAGGTTTTTAGTAGGCAGCGTGACCATGACAGAAATTGACGGATCTGTAACCACCATTTGGATGAACTTTCCTTTCAAGGACAATTTGCCTAAATTGGCGCCATAGTGTAAGCATCTCACTGTGCCTGCGCACTCTGCACGTGGCCATATGGGAACGTTTGGGCAGGCCTGCCTTTCATGTACATACACGTTTTTATGTGCGAAGAATGAGCACATTATGTGATGGGGGAGAGTTTGTATAGGAAGGAAGCGAGGTAGGTATGTAGATAGCTAGGTAGCTAGCTAGCTAGCTAGGTAGGTAGGTAGGTATCTACGGACGCTTTTCGTGCCAAAAGTGTAACAATAGGTAGGCATACCTGAAACAGTTCGACCATTGAAGTAGTCATCAGAGCCTCAACTAGGCTAGATAATTTTGAACTTTTATCTGGCAACTTGACAGCGACATTTATGATGAAAATTAGCTGTTAACAAAGTTAAGTGAGTGCAGCTCAGAACAGTAAGATGGAAAAGACATTCATTTGCCAACCTGTACTCACTACAATTCACCAGGAATTTGAATGATTCTTCTCACTTGAAATAATATACAAGTGCAATTGTTTTCCTTCCGGATTCATTAAGCGGTTTTACAAAGCAACTGTTTGAAAATTCCACCACTCCTCCCAGCCTTTACTCTTGAAAAAAGAGGAAATTTATCTGCGGGAGGCCCATGTAAATGATGAGTAACTAGCTGAGACAGAAAAAAGCAACTGATTTGTCTCACATCCTAATACGCTGTTAAACCAAAGTCTCTCCTGATTGGCTAATTTCCCTCGCCCTTAGCGACGTGGTAGCAACCGATCAAGCGGTTGTATTTCCGCATTGAGATTCACTGATATCTGCGAGAGGAAGTCGGGAGGAAGTATTCAAACCTGTTCATTTGCCTAGTTTCTCAAATAGATTTAACAATTTTATCTTTATATATTCTTAACCAACTTTAATTACTAATTCATCGTCGATTTCTGGCCGCAAGTTCGTTTTGTTTGTTCCGCTTTTTGACAAGAAACTCGAAGATTCGCTAGAAGAGGCCAGCGACATTTGAAGTCACACGGAGCGGATTTTCTCCAATCGCACAAGAAAGATGGACACCGAAGTTATCACGTTGGCAGGAATGTTAGCTTTTTTAAGGATGATCCCAACAGTATCAAGAAGGGAGAGCTGAAATTTAAGTCGGAATACGTATTAGATCTGCGAATAAATGACTTCATGATCACTGCAAAGGTACGGGCCTCAATGAAAGACAAAAGCTACAATGTCAACATTGCTATTGATGGCTCTGGGGGCATCAAAGAGGCAACATGTCAGTGCCCTCGTGGAAACTGGATTTGCAGCCATATGGCTGCAGCATCGATTTACGTCCACAAGAAAGGCTTGTCCAAAACAGACCTTCCAAACTCCTGGATAGCCCGGCCTAAGAAAGCTGCCAGGACAGATGTGAAGCCTATTGCAGATTTATTTCCTTACACCAGGCCAACGTACAAGGCAACATCAAGACAAGTTGAATTGGCAGACAAAGAGTTCTTGTTCTGCAAACTTGTAGAGTCCCCAAATTCATGTCCACTCACATGGATCATTGGCCCAGAGCCTCCAGTTGCCAAAGAAGTTCATGCATTTGAGCCTGTGGTCATTGAAGATATTTTGCAGGATTTCATCTCTGACAAAGCTACTTTTATTGAGAAGTGCAAAGTATCTTCAGAGCAAATCACATGGTTGGCAGATGCCACAAAAGATCAACGCAAATCATGCTTATGGGGGAAATTTTGAAGATTGCGTCTGACTGGTAGCAATTTTGGAATGGTGTTGGGAGCATATGACAGGCATATTTCGCTAGGCAGACCATACCCACCATCGCTATTCAAGACCCTGAAAGGTGAGTATTTCCTGAGCAAGAAAGATGCCATTATGTGGGGTCAAATGCACAAAGAAAAGGCAATTGATCAATACAAGGAGCACACTGGCAATTCAGTGAGCCATACTGGTCTTATTCTGTTCCCATGTGGTTTTCTTGGGTGCTCTCCTGATGGCATTATTACATGCCCTTTGTCAAACCAGCATGGTGTTCTTGAAGTAAAATGCCCTTGGAAGCATCGAAACCATTCCATTGAGGAGATGATTCAGGAAGAACTAAAGGGAAAAGATGCCACAAACGGTTTTTTTCTTACACATGATGGTAAGCTGAATGAGAACCACCATTATTTTCATCAAGTGCAAGGGGAAATTGCAGCTGCCAATGTCAACTGGGCCCACTTTGTAATATGGACATTGAAAGAGCTAAAAGTGATACATGTTGAGAAGAGCTCAAGTTGGAGTGAAGATAATCTACCAAAACTTGAAGCATTTTATCTTAAAGAATTATTACCAAGATGTTATTGTGCTTAAAGTTTCATAAATTCAGCTGAGTTCCATTAAGGTCAAATACCCTCTGGTCCCTATTAGACATTCCCCCTCCCGCTTGTTAATTTTTAGAAAGTTTTCCACCAAGGACATTCTTGTTCCAACCCCCTTGCTAATTAATTTTGGCAACAAATTGCAAGCAAGACAAAAGCTACACAACAAAATTCAATCAACCCTTGAGACTTGAGACTTCACCCAACTACTTTTGAGTGAAATCTCTGAAATCATTGCATAAGTTTCCATTGCAAAAATGAAAGTTAAAGAAATTAAATTTTGTCCAACCTCCCTGACTATCAATTTTAGAGATTTTTTCTAACTCCCCTGTTATTCCAACCCCAGGCTATTTATTTTTGGGGCTTTTTTAGCCCCACTACTATTCCAACCCCCCCATCTGTTAGAGACCAGAGAGTATTAGTTTATAGTTCATTAACATTTTGCTATGCAAAGGAAACTCCTGCACTAATCAGTTAAATGAAGCAGCCCGCACTGTGTGTATCCAATAAGGTCATGCACAATATAAGTTCCATTTAATCCCTGAAAGTTTATGCAGACCCAACAATTAAAACTTTTCAACCTGATATCCAAGTTTGGGTCCTCAATACTGGTTTTCTGTTATTGATATGGGTACAATCAAGTCAACCCAGGCACTGTTAGTAAATCTTCATCAAAATTAATAGAATCTCAAAGTAGTTTAAATTTGATTTTTGCCATGCATTGATTCATATTTAACTACTGTAATTAACCTGCCAACATGAAAAAAATCCTTTCAGGTATTGAAAGAGGATTCGTAATGGAAGTTTTCCATGTTTTGCATCGTGGGTGTGATGAGCATATAAAAGTAGTCCATTTCACATGGCTCATTTGAAAACTGGAGGTTATAAAGTGCTGACCCTTGGACTTCTGCTTACAAAACACATTTTCCTTGGGTGTTTTGTAAAAAGGATTTTTTCATGAATAGCATTTGTTTTGATGTAACCTAACTTTGGTCAAATATTGAAATTTGGGTTCTCTGAAACTCATCTGTGCCGCAAAAATCTATAATGCACTAGTCTTACTTTTTAATCATATCGTTGATAAATTGTTTTTGCCTGTTGAAGGAGCCTGTTAGCTAATGTGTCTGGAAAATATCTGCAGTTTGTCTCTCTGGGCCCAAAAGCAGAAATTATTCAACTGTGCAGACCTAAGTTAGGCTTAGTGCTATGGTTTGTGTTTGAATTTCTCTTAAAAGTTGTGTATTCTATTCCTACTTCAATGAGTGTTAAAAATTGTTACCTCTTTCTGGAACGCTTGCTACAAACATATATACATGTATGTAACTACATTATACAATGCATATTTATCTAATTTTCAGACACTAGTGTTGAACATTGTCCAAAAACTTCACCAATTATTGGAGACTGCAAGTTAACTAAGGCAGCACAGGCTTGCACCAGTTTATCTGAAAATGGTCTTAGATTTGAAGTGATAAGGTTCAAAATTTTATAATTTCGCCTCCGTTCAATTGCTCTTTCCACATGAATACGGCTACTGGCAATTTTCCTGCAAAACATTGCTTCTTCTTTTGTGAACTGACTCTTTCCAGCTAGACAGGGTGGTAAATTTAGAAAGACATCTTTTGGTACCAAGTCATGGATCATGAATCCTTTGTCAGCAAGAATCAGATCACCAGCCTGCAAGAAAGAATCATGACCAGGATCAAACCCCTATGCATAGTGATTTAAAGTTTTATCAGCATAAGGACTGTCAATTGTATGTTTGCAATGTTACTGTCACTGATTGTTGACCTTCTCTGCACATACAGTGCATGGTTTAGCATAGCTATCCTAGCAATGGATGCTGCCAACAACCTCAGATTTCAGTAAACCACTTTTTCACTCTTTGAGTGTCTTGATTAACCTTAAGATTTGGTAAAAAAAAGCTTGATGGAAAAAGTGCCCCTAAAGTATTGCACCTCCCAAGTAAAAGATGCTTAATACAGCCCTGGCAAGAAATTTTCTGCTTCTCAGAGAAGGGGCTAAATATACAGCTGAGGTAATTAGAGGACTTATGGCAGTACACGTATTTTTGATAAGAAACTGCTTATAACAAACTCAACTTTCAGATCGCCAAAAATTTAAGAAACTCTAGTAATGGGAAACATAAGAAACCATTTATTTTGATAAAGGAAATCCTTCACATACGGTAGTTTTACTTTATTTTCATTTTGTCTTGTATCATATTACTCCAAAGGTACTTGAGTATGTCTACACATTGGAAAGGCTTAAGGAAAACCTTGTTTTGATGTGTGGAAAGTGAACATGAAGGTTGTATGGAACCTTTAAGAAAATGTTAAGAAACTCTGAGTACTCAAATTCTGATATTTTAAAGAAACTTTCAGTACTGGCCCAATTTTTGGTTTCTTATAAAAAATACATGCATGGCTGCATCAAAGAGTATTTGAAACTGAGCCCACCTTCATATGTGTTATAACACGTGACTGATCAGTGACAACTTTATCACTGGTACTTCCTGGATACCCATCACTAACAAATGTTACAGCACCATTTGGAGCAACACCAATTAGATATTTTGCTGTCAGCCTGTGCTTATAATTGCTGTAGCTTGCACTGGCTGCTTCGAAATCTTTTTGTGGGGTTTCAATCACAAATCCTGTGCAGTCAATGATGATTTTGCAATTTGAAATGTCTCCAAAAGATTCAGGCAAGCTGCACTTGTTTTTCTCCAGTGATGGTAGCTGATCCAAGCATCGAACAAAAAATATTTCATGAACCACGTGAAGATATGTCAAAAATATATTCTGTATGGTTGTTTTGCTCACAGCGTATCGTCGTGCTAAATCAAAATAGGGCAGATCAAGCTTCACTTTCACCAAGAACATAAGAAGCTGGTCTGAGCTACTGATGGAATTTACAGTTTTCCCACTCCAGTATCTCAAGGGCTGAAAACGTTCAATCATTTGAACCATGATGTTGAAAGCTGACTGGTCAAGACCAGTGTAATTTTTCACCTCTTCCTTGCTCAAAGAGTCATAACTGAAAATTCTAGCTCTCAGTTTAGGTATTTCCTCCTTTGCAGCAGCAAATTGCTTCTTTATTGCTTCCAGTTCTGTGGCAGGATCAAGCATCAGTGGGAAAGGGTCAAAACTATTTTCAAAACAGTCAAAAACTTCAAGATCCTCATTTGTATCACACTCTTCAAGTGATGAAGACAATTCCGACCTTGCTTTTTGTGCCGTCACTGTTCTCCGGGAAGCTGCCCTTTCATCTTTCTCCTGCTCCTTCAAGTTACAGCTGGGAACCGATCCTTTTTTCAACGTTTTTTTCTTGAACTCTGATGGTGTATCCCTCGCGGTTGAACTTCCCTTGTTGAAGTCATCTTCTGCGAAATGGTACGAACAGACATATGATGACGATGTTGGAGTGAAGTTCTCTCTGCAAAGCCTTCTTACCCATGCCTGTCGCAGCTTTTGATCACTCGGGAACTGATGAAAGGAACAATCTTTCGCAATAGCAGATGTAGCATTGCATCCATACATCGCACAATGTTTTGGCATCTTGCAACGTTCGAAACGGAAAGGCTAGGCCTATACCCATCAACAGCAACTCGATCTTCTGTTCGATTCCAGTGGTAATAAAGCAGTCTACTTGTGCAAGAAATCAACGTTGAATTAGTAATTAAGGTTGGTTAAGAATATATAAAGCTAAATTGTTAAATTTATTTGAGAAACTAGGCGAATGAACACGTTTGAATACTTCCTCCTGACTTCCTCTCGCAGATATCAGTGAATCTCAATGCGGAAATACAACCGCTTGATCGGTTGCTACCATGTCGCTAAGGGCAAGGGAAATTAGCCAATCAGGAGAGACTTTGGTTTAACAGCGTATAGTGAACCTGAACATGATAACTGGAAGTAACGAGTCCACTTTGTGTCGAAGAATTCCATCTGTATACTCCAAAACACCTAATTCCAGTTCTCAGATTCATGGCTTTCACCTCGGCTTTCACATTCCAGACTTCTCCCTCGATTATCAAAAGAATATAAAATACAACAGCAACAAACAAGCAGTGTCCTCTTTGACACCACCACTCTATGGACCACATAGAAATTCATTCTCGCCCCAATGTTTTACATGCACCGGAATTCTTTGCACATCCCCATAGGGTCCCTATTTGTTTATAAGAAACTAGGATCAGGCCATAGTACTAAAGATTTCTTAATTTAACATGAAATTTTGTCCATTTTAGTATTAAAAGTTTCTTAATTGATATCTTATTTTGTGAATGCATGAATTGTCAATGTGGTCGCTAACACTGCTGCAGATATGTTTCTTGATATTCAAAACATCATATAGGAATAAAAAGTGTTCTGTTATGTTGAAAACACAAATGGTTAGATAATATTGCCCAATAGTAAAGGTTCAACGATCTATTTGCTATAAAATTCATGCTTTTAACTTTGAAAGGTTTCTTAGTATTCCTCAGACATAGTACTAGAGTTTCCTAAAAATTTGGCCATCTTAGTACCAGTTTCTTATAAACCAGTTTCTCATAAAAAAACGTGTATTCAAGTTTGCTTGTTTCTTTCTGTCAATGCTTATGCCCCTGCTTATGGTACCTCGTTATGATATAAATTTATAATTTTCAATGAAATTCTCAAGCTGGATTTTTCAAATATTGCATTTGGTAGCTGATGTAAGTGTGAAAAGTATTTTTATATAATCCTAGTCAAGCGTGCATAGACCAGGGGCGCTGAAGCAGTTCCCGATGCAGATGCTGTTCTGTTCTGGACAATTAGAGCCCTGAAAGTGTCTTCATAAGAATTAAATCTATTTTCAGTTCATTGATGAGTCGTGCTACCTTCTCATGACATCACAATGTTGCATTTTCAGATCGAGCCAGGGAGGGTTTAGTTCTGTTCTGAAAATCTTTAATCACTGATTGCGAGAATCGAGCAAGCAGAAAGGATGTCAGTCCAGTTTTTTACGGAATTTGTGTGGTTAAATTGCATCTGTTTTGCGAAGAAAAATTGGAAAACGAATGATGACGTCATCGCAAACAATTCAATTCATTTGCACATCCTTATTGCAAAATACGCACCATCTTGTGTTAAATTGCACAAGCCAGTTGGATAGAAGATCAAACATAATGAAATTGTTTGTCCCCTCCCTTTTCCGTTGCAACTATTGCAAAAGGTTCAAACAGAGTCAATCTGGTTCAAACATCTTCAAGCAGTCCTCATATTTGACCACTATTGAAAGAAAGTGACTATCGTGTATCGCCCCCCCCCCCAAAAATACTCTTACACCTTGTCAAAATCTGCAAAGATCAGCAATCACATCATCCCAAAAATCAACACATCCAAATACCGGTATACATCAGAAAAACAAAAAATCCAGTCAACCCCAGAAAAGGCCAATGAACCGTAAATCCAAGAAAAGCGTCAGTCTCCAGAAGATAAGTGATAAATCAGGTAAAAAACTAAGCTTTTGAACGAAATTACACGAAATCAATAAAATAGATCATCAGAAATGGAGGATCTGATGCGTGAACGCGGATGAAACATTTTGTTGCTGTTGTTGTTAATGTTGGATTAACCCATGTTTTTTGCGACCACCGATCTCGGTTCAACGAAATATTTTACCGTGAGAACCGTCTGGCGACTTGTGCACTTGCAAAGAAGAGTACAACACCTTTCAATATCTGGTAAGGAAAGAAGTGCAACTTTCTCGTTCAGATCAGAATAAGATGGAAAGGGAATTTTCGTCAGACTATTTGGACCTTAGAAAGGAGTCTCATAAGATGGTTTTGCTATGTTTTTTCAAATTAGTTTCAAGGACCGGTTTAAGGAACACAGCTGCAAAATGTTGACAGAAAAAGCAACGTGAATTTCAAGCTGCTTGATTTAGTATTTACTCCAGGCCATCTATCAATGGAAACCAAAGGTATCAAAAACTCGTTTTTAAGTCTTAAGTTAGTTGTTCCCACGACTGGAAGAGGTCAAGCTTTACTGAGCGTTTATGACTGTCATTCCATGAATTTTGATAGCAGAAAAGTCGAAATAATCGAAAATTCCGCTAAAGATTGGAAAAATTTGCAAACTTGCTTTCCAAAATCGAACTGTTTGTAGATCCAACAAAATTTCTTCCAAAGACGCCTTCGAATGGAAATTTGCAAGCAAAGAGGTAAGATTCCTTCTGGACGTTTGATGGACATCTAAGCATAGCACGAAAGAATGACATGCTCCACTTATTTTCCTTTTGTTTCCTTTGATCGAGAACATCGAATACAATAAAATCTATGGAATACAATAAAATATTTTGACAGGTCCAGTCTCTCAAGCAAATTTTCTTCAACTCCGTTGATTCACAGTTTCTTACGAGTTTCACCTAGGTTTCATAACAATCTTCATCTCTACCACTGTTCCCTAGCAAAATTTCGAAAGCTTTTTCAAGGGCATTGCTCAAGTCCCTTACAAGTAATATGATACAAGGAAGAACTAGAATAAAATGCTGCTAAATACATCTTTTCCCAATACTGAAGTTTCTTAATTTTTCGCAGTTTGAGAGTTAACTGTCTTATGAGCACTTTCTTATCAAAAAATTAGAGTCAGGGATATTTAGGAACAAAGTTCCTTGATTTCTTTCCCGTTGTTTGAGTGCGTTTGGTGATGTTGTTTCTGACGCTGCTACCGATATGCCTCTTAACATATGGTTGGTTTGTGGAATAGAAGAAAAAGTGAGGCGGATTTCGCTGATCGTTAAGAGATTAATGAGAAACTTTATTATGCGCAATATTAACTGCAAGTTGCAAGTTCCATAGCAGTCTCCATGTCTGCTTCCTTTGCTCTAGATCTTTCTAGTAACATGATGCAGGAGACAAATGAAACTTAAATAAGAAGCTTTATACCTATTTCCCTGACAGAATTAGATCCATTTCTTTCTGAGTATGATAGAGTTTCTAAAGCTTCCAGAGATCCAAGGGTTGATTTTCTTATGAAGGATTTGTCGTGCACTGAAACAATATTGTTCATGACTGCTTTCAAACATTGTTATTTTCACTTGTTTTTGCATGCATTGCATTAGTTGGAAAGTACTTGAGCATATGCATAGGAGGCAGAGGGCTGGGGGCGTCAGCCCCTCCCTCAGTTGGGCACAAACAAGTTCCATTCGGACAAATAATTAAAAGATGTTCACAATGTTTCAGGCAAAGCCAGAATTGTAGAGCTTCAGTGTTGATATATACGTGTATAAGAAAGTAAGAATTTGGCAAGACTGGAAGTTTCTTAAAATTATCACATGTTAAATTCTTAGATTTTCTTACGAGTGTCTTAAAAGTTGGAGGGCAAACAGGACAACAAAAAGAATCACATTTAGGTAGTATTTTCAGCATATGTCTAAGAGGAAAACAAGAATATAACAGTATAATTAAGACGAATCCATTTGACAAATCCAAGTGATATAAATAGTGTAATCGTGGTCCGCTGAGCGCTCCTTCACAGGACTGCGTCGGATGAAAACGATCTTGCGCTCAGCAATGGGAAAGGAAAGACTAACGAAGACTGCTTTAATGGAATTTGAGAGAAAATAATGCAACAAAATGCTCAAATATGATATCGAAAAGATAACTGATGCTTTTGAAAATGATACAAGTAATATGATACAAGGAAGAACTAGAATAAAAAGCTGCTAAATACATCTTTTCCCAGTACTGAAGTTTCTTAATTTTTCGCAGTTTGGGAGTTAACTGTCTTATGAGCACTTTCTTATCAAAAAATTAGAGTCAGGGATATTTAGGAACAAAGTTCCTTGATTTCTTTCCCGTTGTTTGAGTGCGTTTGGTGATGTTGTTTCTGACGCTGCTACCGATATGCCTCTTAATATATGGTTGGTTTGTGGGATGGAAGAAAAAGTGAGGCGGATTTCACTGATCGTTAAGAGATTAATGAGAAACTTTATTATGCGCAATATTTACTGCAAGTTGCAAGTTCCATAGCAGTCTCCATGTCTGCTTCCTTTGCTCTAGATCTTTCTAGTAACATGATGCAGGAGACAAATGAAACTTAAATAAGAAGCGTTATACCTATTTCCCTGACAGAATTAGATCCATTTCTTTCTGAGTATGATAGTGTTTCTAAAGCTTCCAGAGATCCAAGGGTTGATTTTCTTATGAAGGATTCATCATGCACTGAAACAATATTGCTCATGACTGCTTTCGAACATTGTTATTTTCACTGGTTTTTTGCATGCATTGTATTAGTTGGAAAGTACTTGAGCATATGCATAGGAGGCAGAGGGCTGGGGGCGTCAGCCCCTCCCTCAGTTGGGCACAAACAAGTTCCATTCGGAGAAATAATTAAAAGATGTTCACAATGGTTCGGGCAAAGCGAGAATTGTAGAGCTTCAGTGTTGATATATACGCGTATGGGAAAGTAAGAATTTGGCAAGACTGGAAGTTTCTTAAAATTATCACATGTTAAATTCTTAGATTTTCTTACGAGTGTCTTAAAAGTTGGAGGGCAAACAGGACAACAAAAAGAATCACATTTAGGTAGTATTTTCAGCATATGTCTAAGAGGAAAACAAGAATATAACAGTATAATTAAGACGAATCCATTTGACAAATCCAAGTGATATAAATAGTGTAATCGTGGTCCGCTGAGCGCTCCTTAACAGCACTGCGTCAGATGAAAACGATCTTGCGCTCAGCAATGGGAAAGGAAAGACTAACGAAGACTGCTTTAATGGAATTTGAGAGAAAATTATGCAACGAAATGCTCAAATATGATATCGAAAAGATAACTGATGCTTTTGAAAAAAGGAATAATCGTGACTTGCAATTTTTGAGTTTTACCAGATCATTCGTTTCTATTTAATGTCAGGGGCTTTGATTGACAGTCGGGAGTATATTTGAACAGTTGTACGCATGCTTATTTCCAAGAAGGCCTAGCAGGCTAATATGCTTAAGATATATAATCTGTTTTTCCATTGTTCCAGTTTTGTTTTACGTCATCTTACGCATACGAGAAACAAGTTGAAACTGAAGCTGAAATAAACAATACTTGTTGACCTTCAAAGACGCTGAGTGTGTCTTCTTGACACTTGAATAGAGTAACATATTGATATGATTTATATATACTGCTGCTGTTAGAACGCAAATACTTTATACCCTGCTGTTCATTGGGGAAGAAAACTTGCAGCCCCAAGTTTTAAGTGCCTGTATGCTGATGTACTTGAGTAAGTAAGAAAATCTTTGGAAAAGTTTGTCGGCAAAGTGAGTGCTGAATATGCTGTTATGATATAGCTGTGAAGTAGTTTGATACTACGAATTCTCATCAGAGGAATTTTGGGGTGTATTCTTTCTCTATGCAATTTCACCCCAATTTCACCCTTTCGCGAAGAAAATTCATCGTTTGGTCTTTTTTCGTCTTAGCACTGCCTCAACTGCTGATGTCCGCACTCCCATCCAGTCAAAGAAAACAAAGAAGTAAGTAACTCGTTCAAGCTGCTCATACCTTTGTGCAGCAAAAACTATTAAAATACTTAGAATTTGTTGATGCGACTTCTTTCCCATTCCTTAACAGGTAAAATGCAAGTTACCCATATCTAAGATTACTTTTTCCATGCTTTTGTACTCACACTCATATTTCTTGCAAGCGACTTGGCACCTGAAGTTGTAGGAAGGTAAATTGTACTGCATTTTAATAAACGTATTTAGCCTTCTCTTTTTTGTTAAGCATTCTTTTTTGTATCGTATTCATCGTAATTTTACATGGAAGACTCTTTAAAAAAACAATCTTTGTTAAGGGGTTTCAAAAATTATTGAAAAAACATGAAAGTGGACTGTTAATAAGAAGGCAGTCAGTCTGGAATCCGGTTTGTAGAAAAGTATGTTCTTATTCACGGGGTCTTACTGTATATACCTGTCACGATATAGGACCTGTTGAAAATGTTGGAAAGACTATCTCAGTAACATCCAACACATGCAAATGCAAAATGTAATCATGAGCGACAGGACACAAAAAGATTGGGTCGGGCCTAAGCTACTCTCGCAGTGATTACTGAGACCAACGTTATGAATTTAGTTTGCAATCAATATGTAATGATGTAAGGAATACTTACTAGTGTTCTTGTTCTTCTCTGTCATTTCCTTGCCTTGCAATTTCTGCCAAATACAGCCAGCATTGGAGCTAGATTCCCCTTCCACGACAGAACTGACTGGCGAATATATTTTCGCTCCTCCGCACTCACCTTTTCAAAACTACGCGCCTACTGGGAAAATGAATGGGTAACCAGTCAGAAGGCTGGGGACAATAGATTCATTGTCTTTTTATCAGCGCACTTTCGCGTGGGGCTCATGATGTTTCTGCGATGTGCACACAGGGAGACTATGCTAAATATATGGCTCGCAATGCGATAGAAAACGGGGGCAGTGCAAGAATATTCCTGTGCAAGGAATGGCGGACTCGACTCGTGGGCATAAGTGCTGTGTTGCAAAGGATAGATGCTGACCATAAACGTTAAAAGTAATAGGTAACGGCCCCCATATTTGAATCAAGAATGCGTTTATCGATAAACAATCCAGAGGGTCGAATCGATCGATTTGCCGAAACAGCAGTTTGTGCAAAGGTGGGCCTAGCCAACTCTTGGTCGTACAACTGTCGTACAATCGACACATCGCAAGTAGGTGATTGATGGAAGCAGCAAAAAGAATTAATCTCCTTGAAGAATCGTCATTAGATTGGATTCAAATTGGATTGTCATGTCATTAGAAACATTCAGTGATGAACAGCACAAATATGTCAAGAGTGTCCACATGCAGAACGGCCCAAAGCATCCTGCTAAAAATGCAAACTTTCGTCAGCTGCTGCTGTCCACAATATTTTGCTTGCATTATTGGATGGATGCAGATTTGGACACAACTGTTCACAACAAACGAATAAACAGGGATCATCTTGCTATTGTGCTATTGCGTGATGAACATTGTGATTGTGCATTGAAGTTGAGTTATGATGATGATGATGATGATGATGATGATGATAATGATTCATGAAAACAATTGTTAAATTAACAACATACGTTTTCATACGCCCTAGAGAAGCATAGCTTATCGAGTCTAGGGCGCTTACAAAGTAACAGGAACCTAATAACAGCAAACTAAAGGATTAATTACAGGTATATATGATTTGAATATAACGTGGTTAAATGCAGTTATCGAGTTGACACTGAAAGAAACATTGGTAAACCAAGATAAAAAAGATGCAAATTCAAATTGGCACTGTGGCTGTGGCTGGACAAAGTTTCTGAGCACTTACTTTAGTGAAATATTTTCCAGAGTTTATCATGTTCCTGCTGTTATTCTTGATTGGAATCTTTGCAAATGTGTACCAATGGCTATTATTGTATAAAACAAGAAAGTCCGCTATCAAACTAAAGAAAAGTATTATTTATCAATACTACTAATTTGAACTTGGTTAGATGATAAACAAAATTAATAGTTTCACAGTTGATTTTTATAGTTTTACAGTAGTTTTAATGTTGATTTATATGTATTTCGTGTAGATGTACCTTTTATTATAATCTTACCGTTTATTGATTGTAGTTGTAATATATATCTGTTGTACAGTAAAAACCCGCGTATAAGAACCTAGTGATTAAGAATCTACAGGCTGAAATTCTGAAATTGGACCCCCTACATATAAGAACCCATTCAGACTGAAATTGGAAATAGGTTCTTATTTGTAGAGATCATCAAATTAGATCAAAACTCCAGTTGCTTTGCCATTGAACCTATACAGACTGAAACTGCAATAGGTGCATGTTGCAAAGAACTCTAAAGATCCTTTGAAAGCTTTTCATTGTATTTTGTAAAATTTCTGATTCTTCCACAAACTGCTGTTGTGAATAAAGCCTCATAAACTCAAGTGCCTCTGAACTAACAGTAAATAGTGAGCTTGAAGTTTCAATCTACACAAAAGAAATACCTGAAAGCCCTGAATGAAATAGAACCAATTTAAGAAACCGAAACAGCCTAATTTCCCACTAAATACTCAGTATATAGAACCCAATCAGACTGACTTGCAAAATTGTAGGTTCTTATATGTGAGTTTTTACTGTAGTAGTTTAAAGCTTTACTTTAGCCACCCATGCTATGTAAGCTTTGCTTTTCTTGGGTCATGTAGAATACAAGTATTTGAACAAGTTTTTATTTTTGTAGTAGCTTGTATTTTACAAATAGAATTGAATGACAAATTGCTTTTTCTTTTGTAATCCCTAAAATTTTGCACCAAAGTTTTTGGTATGTACAATAAAGTTTCCAATCAGGCATTAGTTTACATTAGTGTATTTTGTAAGCAGCACAAGGACTTGGAGCCAGTTTTAAGTTTCTTATATTCATCAGATTTGAGTTCTCAGAGTTTCTTTTAAGTTTCTTGAAGGATCCATAACAGTATTCATGTCCTTTTTAACACACAATCATTCATGAAAAATTTTCTTAGGGAGTTACATAACATGTTGAGGGGAAAGGTATGCCACCCATGTGGATAGGTTTTTGGGCCCTAAATTCTCTAAACAATTTTGGCCAGTTTGCACATATAATTAGAGCTTGATCAAGCTTGACAATAAGCACAAGTTATTCTCAAACATACTACAATCAAGCTTGATTGAGTTTACCATCCAGTGCAAAAGATACATGAGCGGTGCAAATTCTCACTCAAATCAAACTCCCAAACATACCCAATCATACTCAAAACAAGTTTAATATCAAGCTTGAAGCATGCTCCAAACATACT
This sequence comes from Aurelia sp. 3 sensu Dawson et al. (2005), assembly GCA_964020215.1. Lineage (NCBI taxonomy): Eukaryota > Metazoa > Cnidaria > Scyphozoa > Semaeostomeae > Ulmaridae > Aurelia > Aurelia sp. 3 sensu Dawson et al. (2005). Next base: position 13,499,740 of record OZ026591.1, on the reverse strand, counting down.
AAATTTTTTGCCAAGTGACTTTCCTTAAGTATAGATGGTAAGTAAAAGGTGCCTTTTTGAAAATTCATGTACCCCCAGGGAAGATTACAAAGCTAAGTTTTTGAAGTCTTTCCAATGTTTAGACAAACTATGGCTAGTCTTGACTTTATTGAGATGAATAGTTTCTTAAATTATATTTTCACTGGAGTTTCTTAATTCACTTGTGATCTGAAATACAGTAAAATCCATCCTATATGAAACTGCATTATAAGAAACTAGGCCTGATTTTGCTGAATTTCAAGAACTGAAAGTTTGAAATTTGCTGACCACTCTACAAGAAACTAACCAAGCTCATTATGTTCAGTTTCTTTACAATGGCACACACACAGTAATATTCTAATGGCATATATTTGAATTATGTCGCCAGGTCTCATTTCTCTAGAAACAAGAATGAAAGTTTTAAGCCCTGATTGTTACAATTTCAAGAAACTTTCAGTACCAGCTCAAACTATTAGATCCTTGTACAACAGTGCATATTTTTAAAATGCTTTCTTATTTTGATAGCTGATTGGAGGTGTATAGTACACACCCTGTTTTGAGGAAGTATATCTTAAAGTGCCCATAAACCCAAAAAAGAAACCAATCAGGCTGTTTTTGCAGGACTTTGTATATGTCAACACCCATGGTTAGAATTGGTAAGTCTGACAAACTGCACAGTACCCAGATCTTTTAACAGAAGCTAGAATTTAACTCAGTACTGAAATTCTTGATGATTCTCAACTTTGACTATTAAGGGTTCCTTGTGGAATTTCTGTGAACTGTTCAAAGACACAGAAGGAAGAAGTGACAAGAAAAATTTATTTTGTTCTTGATGAAGGTAAAACATTTTTCTTGCAAATGCTTTCTTCTCTGTGTTACTTGGATCTTGAGTATATTTTATTCTTGTTGTTTTCTGTGCAGCTAAATATGATTTATTTAATATACATCATGTTTGCAGCTTAAAGCTTTAAGTGAAAGAAGATCAATTCTTTTTATGTCCTACTTTTGCACTCACAAAAGAATTTAGAGATAGCTTAATTATTACACATGCATTTTAGGCCCCAAATTATTTAGGGCTGTTTCTGTAGAGAGTGAAAAGCAAATGGAGAAATTTCACTTCTTTGAACATTTTTGCTCTAATTTGATGCCTTTTAAAGGGTGGTGATTGTATGATCAACTCTGTGTCTTTGATTACATTAAAATTCCTGGATAAATTCTTGTACTGACATGATGTAGTGATTGTTTTCAGATTTTGATACAATGAAATGTGTTAAATAATAGTATCTTTTGTCCTCTTTTGTTGTTACTAACATATGATGAATAACTTAATAATGTGAAAATACCTTGCTTTGGAACAAAAGTCTGATATTATGCACCTGCTTTATTCAAGCTACAATGTTCAATTGAAGACAATTTTCAACATTTTAGATGCCAAAAAGGTTACTTTGAAGGTTTGCAGCAATACATTATCAAACTTTGGAAAAATGCTAACTGTAAAGAAGAACCTGCAATCTGTGATCTATATTTGATCCAATGGTTGTCGAGCGATTGAACGGCCATCTGAATAGGAATGCCAACCACTTGAATGGATAACAAGCAAATCTTAGATGAGCTTGATATGTTCCCTATGTGGAAGCTAACAGTACCTGCAGCACCAGGCCATGATTTGGATAAGATGAAGTATTAGTTGCCCTCAGAGTTGCAATATAGCAAGTCAGAAAATTAGGGGTGCCTGCACTGTCTTTGGCCCCTGTCTTTGAAAGGAATATGTAAAATTTCAGTTATTCCACACATACAACAATACTCAGTTTTCTATAACAAAAACTGTGGGCTAAATTTTCTATGTTGAAGAAACTGTGCTTAACCTGAACTTGAAAAGCAAAAATTTTGGTGATTTGCAGCTTCAGTTTTGAAAGGCGTCGTAAAAGTGTCTTAACACAGTAAGATATTGACACAGTGTTGTGATATTTTCTTTAATTGTGATGTTGTGCAACCTGGATTGAAAAAGCAAAAACTTTTCACGATTTGCAGTTTCAAAATGCATCTAGTGATTCAAAAGTGTTTTGACCCAGTAAAATATTGACAAATGTTTTGATATCATCTTTAATTGTGGTTTATGTTTTACTCATTCTGAGAGAACTTACAAAGCTTGAGATCTTACGTAATTGTATTTAACAATAACTGCTAGCTACTTCAATGCTAACCAAAATTCTACAATTCTAGTCAAATAAAATTGTTGAATGAAAGGTGGATGAAATCCCAATATAATAGGACATCACTTTTAGTCTGACAAAGATATTCTCAACCTAGTAATTCTGCTGTGTTATCGGTTATTATATGCAAATAAGGTAATTGCAGCTCAAAACTTTCTGCTAAATCCACACTGAAATGTTTTATTGTTATTATTATCTTATTGTCATTATCATCATCATATCAAAACAGTTGGATTGCATGCGACTTTTGCTCAATTTGCTTAAATATCTTCATCAGTGAGTTTGGCATTATCATCAAAATATCATTTGAAATTTTTATCATAAACAAGTCTATTTATGAACCAACTCTGCAGCTGCTACTCATTAATATTCTGGTATTTGATACTTCATACTTCCTCCCTATCCATTTTTTCACAAGCCCGCCTATTCACCAGCCAACATCATGGCCCAACTGTGATTTGAACAAAATTTCAAAAACTAAGAGTAACATTCAGGTTACCATGGAAAGCTCTATTTAGCCTTTCCTTTAGAAACCTCTAAAAATGGGCCTCCCTTCAAACCCAAAAGTTTGAATAAACCTCCACATATTGCCACTCCATAATATGCTGGGTGCTCTGGCCTATTTTCAAAACTTTAGTTTAATGATGAAAATCTGGGGAGGATCCCCTCTCCCATTTCGTACATGATAACCCAATTACACAATCTTCAGAGAAAAATATGCAACTAAATATGATTCAAACCGTACCTGTACACAAAATCTCAGACTGGAACATCAGACTCTTCAGGATCCATTTTGTTATCATCCGTTCTCCATTCCTGCATGCCGCCAAAATATTTCGAAAGGCCCGCGCTTTCTACAACCCTTGTTACTTGTTATCAAGAAATAACTTATCCCCCGTTGTTACTGCGCAGATCGACTGAAAATCGAGATCTAGCTGTTACGTCACACCTAGATCGATTTTCCATATTTGGAAAGTGCAGCATCATGGACCTATGGAGAATGAATCACAAAGGATTCTCATCAACTGGTTACCCATTCATTTTCCCAGTAGGCGCGTAGTTTTGAAAAGGTGAGTGCGGAGGAGCGAAAATATGTTTGCCAGTCAGTTCTGTCGTGGAAGGGGAATCTGGCTCCGATGCTGGCTGTATTTGGCAGAAATTGCAAGGCAAGGAAATGACAGAGAAGAACAAGAACACGAGTAAGTATTCCTTACATCTATATATATAAGGCAGGTAAACGATTATCCAATTAGCTTTCTTCTTTTGTTTTCCATTGTGAATTTAACAATCAACACAATAGGAAGACAAAGGGGGCATTCGATGTAATGATAAAGGAACCATTCGATGTTTGTCCTTGTTTATTCACTTTTTGATTGGCTCAAAAAACAATAGCTTTGGGGCTCACCACGGCTCACGATGTCATGCGCTGCCGCGCTATTGTTTCTTGCACTTGTTCTCAATAGCCATTCTAATTTGCATATTACGTCAGTGAAATAAATCGTAAATGCGCATGCGATGTGGATCCTTTTGGGGATTCCTGGAAGGTCACCAAAGGTCACAACTTTCCATTTCGTGTCCAGCAAATGACGAGCAAGATGACGGGCAAATGGCTGCCAAGTGCTGCCCAGATGATCACTGCTACTTCGGCCTTTTTAGCAGGCCTTACTCAGATGGGAGCATTATCAGATCAGAAGAAATTCGTAAACATTGCAGATTAAAGGTAATGTTAGCCAACATTTTCATAGCTAGACGCCTCTCAATTCTGAATGATTTGAATCCTCATTCAGCTTAGGCCCCATGCAGCATGCTATCTTATTGCTTGGAGCCTCAGTTTTGATTGTTTTTATGACATGGTGGGGCCTCAAAGTAGTTGTTGCGCCAGGGGAGGGCTAGAGGGAGCTACAGCCCCCCTGTCGGAAGCCATTTAACCCCCTGTCGGAGGAAATTTTAGGTTTCTGTAGGAGGAAATTTTTGGCAAAATGATGTACAAAAACTGCATTCCTTAGCCATTTCAGCCCCCCTGTCGGAAGCTCCTGCCCTCCGTCGGAAGATTTCTGGCGCCACCCCTGCCTCAAAGTAGAGTTATCCCTAAAATTTCAAGAAGTGTTTACAACACAGGTTGCTCATGAAAATTTCAAACAAAGCTGTATTTGGTATGGTATCATAAAATTGTTCTAAAATTTTTTACCAAAAAAATGCACGTGCAATGGTTGATGAACAAATTGAAGGTGTAAGCTGCAAATAAACTTTTTAGGCTGTAAGAGTAAACATAGATCCTCTGTTATCAGATGCAAGAACATATTCCTGTAGCTGCAAATGGCAAGCTGCAAAAAGTTGTACACCTCATTAATGGAAGCTTTCCAAGCTGGCCTGGAGTAACCAAAGCAGTATTACAACTTGCCAAATTTTAAGAGTATCTAATTTCTATCCTCTTTGGTTTAACAACCACTTATTAGAAACAGTTGGTTTCATTTTCAACAGATTAAGATGAGATTGTTTGATGAAAAATAGTATTTTGATGGCAAAAGTATTATGTGGGGTATTGCAAGATTGCAAACATCTTGATTCTACAAATAGGGTACAGCTGATAAACAAACAGTTATCATTGAGATGGAATGTGTGGTGGCTGAGATCATAGGTCCATTTTCATTATCAATTTCTATATGGGATCTTGGCAGTCTACTGTGAATGCACCATTTGCAGTTTGTGCCATAATGTGACAATGTATTGTGCTTCTCGATGATAAGGAAAATTGGTGTCAAAAGTATTGTTCCATACAGTGCTTCCTTTCATTCATTGTTGAAATTTTTGGAACAAATATTTCAAGATCAATCTAACAAAAAACATGCTGCAAAGGTTTACATGCTTTATACCCTGTGTATTTAGGATTTTACTTTCTTCATTTCTTTTAGGTTCCTGGAGACCAGATTGCAATGCATGCATGATTTGGCCCCAGTGTAGTGGTGAGTGAAAGAAAGTGAAAGATGCAAGTGCAAGTAAAGTTCAAAGGCTGTGAGGGTAAAAATAGATCCTTATCAGATGCAAAGCACCTTTTGTTGTAGCTGCAAGCTGCAAAAGTTGTACACCTTATGAATGCAAGTTTTCAAAGCTGGCCAGCAGAGCAAACCATCTTGCCAAGGGCACCCAATCTTGAGACTCTTTGATAGAAGAAACTTTAAGGAACATTGGGTTCTATTTTTAAAAAGATTTACATGGGAGCATTTAATGCAAAATAAATTATTTTGGTGACAAATGCATTATGTGGGGCTTATTGCTAATTGAATTTAGCAAGATTTTGATATAAAAAAATATCAAAGGTGGAGATGATAAACATAAGCTATTATCACTGAGAAGGGATGTTTCTTGGTCATATGATCATAATTGGGTGCAGATCTTGGCAATCTGATGGGAGTGCACAACTGCTCTGCATATTGACTGCAGTCATGAGTCAAAAACAATGTACTGTATTTTCCTTTGATCCATTGTTAAAATTTATGTAACAATTATTTCAGGATCAGCCTGACAAAAATATATGCTGTGAAGAAGTTCTACTGATAAACTGAAACATGATCTACACAGTCAAGAACTCACTGCATTCCCTTCATTGTTACAATATTATGAAACAAATATATTCAGGACAAGAATGAACAAATATGATGTGAGGTGTAAGCTCATAGTACCCGCCACAAGCACATTGATCAAGTTGATTGTCAAAAATTCTTTGAATTCTTAATATTTTTCAAGAATCCTTCACTTTCTGAAGGAATTCTTCAGTCGAATGAGAAAAAGACATGCTAGAATTTTTAACAGGAATTAACAGGAAATTAAGCATATTCATAAGAATTCTCTCAAGGCAAAAGAATTATGATACTGCGCACCTGCCTATGGTCTTTCTTTTGTAAAATTTTAACAACTGGACACTGTGCATCACAAAGTGGTTTGTTTTATGCCTGGTGCAGCAAAATGAAATCAATTAAAAGTAATCTGTTGTATCACACTGTTCAAACCCAAACACAAACAAAAGAAAGATGCTATGTAAGGTGATTTTGTTGTGGTTCAGAAAAATTTCTGGCCAGGAAGTAATTACCTCATGCTATAATGGATATTTCTCTGTCACAATGCAAACAAGGTTCACTTGGCCAAATGCGCAGTCTTTCTATTTTCTTCTTCTTTCTACTTACACCACAGAAAGACTGCATGCAGGCTAGCGCAGGCCTGGCTTTGCTGATGTTCATATGCTGATAGGCAGTTGAGATGAATCACAGCCATTTTTGGATGTGAAATGTAGCAAGAAAATATTGTTGCTTTCTGAATGAACTTAAGAACATGAAATTAATTTTACAAACAGGCTGTAACAATCTACCTGCTCAACGACAAACTGCAGCGTTCCACTTTAGCACTTTGATGGGTGCATAACAAGAAGTTTTAGCATTCTATCCACAACCACAACTACTTATTGTACATTCAAGGTGGATCATCAGATATTCTTTGAAAGCTCTCCGCAGGAGCCAGGAATGTTGAAGCGCGAGCGAAGCGAGCGCTTAACTTCCTAGCCATTACATATTGATTGCAAACTAAATTCATAACGTTAGTCTCAGTAATCACTGCGAGAGTAGCTTAGGCCCGACCCAATCTTTTTGTGTCCTGTCGCTCATGATGTAATCCATGCATATTTTGACTGATAGGCAACTGCAATGTAATCTGACTTGAGAGCACCAACTGGTAATGACAACTCTCATTTATGGAGAACCTCACAAACTCCTCCCCTACCTCTTCTTCACCAAGCAGGCTATATCCATTCATATAAGTCCTCATATAATTATCATACAACAAATCACCCAGTAAGTCTCTTCTTTTGATTCTAGTATGTATTCTAGATCCTTGGTTTAATTTCCAGAAATTGACTTTTAAAGGGCCAACACATCATGCATTCAAAGATTCCAGTGCTTCCAACGCATCCAACCCATCCAATGCATCCAACACAACCAACGCTTCCAACACATCCAATGCTTCCAACACATCCAATGCTTCCAACGCATCCAACGCTTCCAACTCATCCAACGCTTCCAACGCATCCAACCATTCCAACGCATCCAACGCTTGCAACACATCCAACGCTTCTTTGTAAATTCGATTGGATTAGGTAACTTGCATATATTTAAATCATGTACATATTGTTAGCTATTGTAAATAATCAGATTGAGATAAAATAACACATACACACACACATCCAACACGTTCAAGGCATTCAGGGAATCTAACGCTTCCAATGATCCCTGTTTCTAATGGGACTTTTTGAGGATCTGAAGCATGCCTTTTTCACAAATCCTTAATTTGTGCAATTTATTATGCCAAAAGCATTGCAAAAATACCGATCATGTTTTGTTGTCTTTTAAACCAAGTAGTGTTTGAAGCACCTCAATCACCTTCTTATTGACTTTTCTATAACTAATTACGCAATGGATCACTTTTTTATCACTAGGTACAATAGATTTACTATATTGGCCCCATTTGTACGCCATGAAGGACTGCCATGGGATATCAGTTTGATTTTTGGTAAAAAAACATGTCAGATGTTAAGATATCTTGGTGCCAATATCTTGTTAACTCTGCATGAATTGCAATGCCCTCATACCGTCAGACCCATCTGACCCAGTTGTATCAACCAAAATACACTAGAAGAAACTTGTTTGGGTTTGAGCTTCAAGAGACTCTGGGCTTATTTAAAGTATAAGTTTGTGTTTCTTCAAGGTGGTTTTTGTAATGTGCAGCAGTGTGGTCAGACAGAAATTAGTGTGAGGATAAAACTTCAAAAAAGTCAGACTTGGGGGGGGGGCAAAAAGGTATAACAATATATTTTCATTCCATTTTCAATTCAAATTTTTGCCATTCTTTGCCACTCTTTACGTCCCCTGGGCATGTAACTGTTAATGTGGAGAGATACGTTGATCAAAAGGTTAAAGGAAATGCGAACATATGCATATTTATCTAATTTGACGTTGAATTGAATAGCCTGACAGAATACCGTGCTTTTGTTTATTTTGTATCTTTATCAAAAACGATCTGCTATGCTGCTTCCATCAAGTATGAAGTGTTGGCTAAGTTGGAAGCTTTCTGATGCTTTGGAAGTGTTGGATGCATTAGTTGCATCAATTGGAGTATCAGTGGCTTTACTGATTACTCTGATAGATGTAGATGCCGATAGGTTAGATACATTGGGCACGTCAGATGCGTTTGATGTGTTGGAAGCGTTGGACGTGTTGGAAGCGTTTGATCGTTGGACGTGTTGGATGGGTTGGAAGCGTTGGATGCGTTGGAAGCATTGGATGTGTTGGAAGCGTTGGAGGTGTTGGAAGCGTTGGATGCATTGGAAACGTTCAATGCATGAGAAGCGTTGGATGTGTTGGAAGCATTGGATGTGTTGGAGGCTTTGGATGCATTGGAGGTGTTGGAAGCGTTGGATGGGTTGGAAGCGTTGGAGGTGTTGGAAGCGTTGGATGCATTGGAAACCTTCAATGCGTGAGAAGCGTTGGATGTGTTGGAGGCATTGGATGTGTTGGAGTCTTTGAATGCATTGGAGGTGTTGGAAGCGTTGGATGTGTTGGAAGCGTTGGATGTGTTGGATGCATTGGACGTGTTGGATGCGTTCGAAGTGTTAGAAGCGTTGGAAGTGTTGTAAGCGTTGGATATGTTGGAGGCTTTGGAAGCGTTGGATGTGCTGGAAGCATTGGATGTGTTGGAGGCTTTGGATGCATTGGAGGTGTTGGAAGCGTTGGATGCGTTTGAAGCGTTGGATGCCTTGGAAGCGTTGGATGGGTTGGAAGCGTTGGAGGTGTTGGAAGCGTTGGATGTATTGGAAACCTTCAATGCGTGAGAAGCGTTGGATGTGTTGGAGGCATTGGATGTGTTGGAGGCTTTGAATGCATTGGAGGTGTTGGAAGCGTTGCATGTGTTGGAAGCATTGGATGTGTTGGATGCATTGGACGTGTTGGATGCGTTGGAAGTGTTAGAAGCGTTGGAAGTGTTGTAAGCGTTGGATATATTGGAGGCTTTGGAAGCGTTGGACATGTTGGAAGCGTTGGATGCGTTGGATGCATTGGAGGTGTTGGAAGCGTTGGATGTGTTGGAAGCGTTGGATGTGTTGGATGCATTGGACGTGTTGGATGCGTTGGAAGTGTTAGAAGCGTTGGAAGTGTTGTAAGCGTTGTAAGCGTTGGATATGTTGGAGGCTTTGGAAGCGTTGGACGTGTTGGAAGCGTTGGATGCGTTGGAAGCGTTGGATGCGTTGGAAGCGTTGGATGTGTTGGAAGCGTTGGAGGTGTTGGAAGCGTTGGATGCATTGGAAACGTTCAATGCATGAGAAGCGTTGGATGTGTTGGAAGCATTGGATGTGTTGGAGGCTTTGGATGCATTGGAGGTGTTGGAAGCGTTGGATGCGTTTGAAGCATTGGATGCCTTGGAAGCGTGGGATGTGTTGGAAGCGTTGGATGGGTTGGAAGCGTTGGAGGTGTTGGAAGCGTTGGATGCATTGGAAACCTTCAATGCGTGAGAAGCGTTGGATGTGTTGGAGGCATTGGATGTGTTGGAGTCTTTGAATGCATTGGAGGTGTTGGAAGCATTGGATGTGTTGGAAGCGTTGGATGTGTTGGATGCATTGGACGTGTTGGATGCGTTGGAAGTGTTAGAAGCGTTGGAAGTGTTGTAAGCGTTGGATATGTTAGAGGCTTTGGAAGCGTTCGATGTGTTGGAAGCATTGGATGTGTTGGAGGCTTTGGATGCATTGGAGGTGTTGGAAGCGTTGGATGCGTTTGAAGTGTTGGATGCCTTGGAAGCGTTGGATGTGTTGGAATCGTTGGATGGGTTGGAAGCGTTGGAGGTGTTGGAAGCGTTGGATGCATTGGAAACCTTCAATGCGTGAGAAGCATTGGATGTGTTGGAGGCTTTGAATGCATTGGAGGTGTTGGTAGCGTTGGATGTGTTGGAAGCGTTGGATGAATTGGATGCATTGGACGTGTTGGATGCGTTGGAAGTGTTAGAAGCGTTGGAAATGTTGTAAGCGTTGGATATGTTGGAGGCTTTGGAAGCGTTGGATGTCTTGGAAGCGTTGGATGCGTTGGAAGCGTTGGATGCGTTGGATGCATTGGAGGTGTTGCAAGCGTTGGATGTGTTGGAAGCGTTGGATGTGTTGGATGCATTGGACGTGTTGGATGCGTTGGAAGTGTTAGAAGCGTTGGAAGTGTTGTAAACGTTGGATATGTTGGAGGCTTTGGAAGCGTTGGACGTGTTGGAAGCATTGGAAGCGTTGGATGCGTTGGAAGCGTTGGATGCGTTGGAGGTGTTGGAAGCGTTGGATGCATTGGAAACGTTCAATGCATGAGAATTGGATGTGTTGGAGGCTTTGGATGCATTGGAGATGTTGGAAGCGTTGGATGCGTTTGAAGCGTTGGATGCCTTGGAAGCGTTGGATGTGTTGGAAGCGTTGGATGGGTTGGAAGCGTTGGAGGTGTTGGAAGCGCTGGATGCATTGGAAACCTTCAATGCGTGAGAAGCGTTGGATGCATTGGACGTGTTGGATGCGTTGGAAGCGTTGGATGCGTTGGAAGCGTTGGAGGTGTTGGAAGCGTTGGATGCATTGGCTGTATTGGAAACGTTCAATGCGTGAGAAGCGTTGGATATGTTGGAGGCTTTGGAAGTGTTAGAACCGTTGAAAGTGTTGTAAGCGTTGGATGTGTTGGAAGCGTTTGATGGGTTGGAAGTGTTGGATGAGTTGGAAGCATTGGATGTGTTGGAATCTTTGCATGCATGACGTGTTAGTTCTTTGAAAGTCAATCCCTTGAAATGAACCCATGATTTAGAATCATGTTTTTTATGGTCTCCAGTTATCCATGAAGCATTTTTGGTTTGGCACATGCCCATTGTAAGTCAATTGGCCTAACATAATTTGACATTGGCCTATATAAAAACGGCTTTTTGTGCTACAGCATGCTTACCTACTTTCATTCAGTTCCAACTTTCATTACAATACAGCTTTCTGCGTTTTTGTCAACACGGCAGTCAGAATACCTTTTGAATAAAGCACAACTAGTCATCTGTTGGTATGTGCAAGCATCTGTCTGAAACGTTGGGTGCACTTTGTCTCCAACGCTAAGTGGTTGGTCCTATATTGTGACACATTTGTTACTGTATAGCATTACTACGACAGCTGTACCTTCGGCAGGGATGTATCAATATGGAGAAGCCATGTGACAACTTCACACTTTGAATCATTGGCTCTATCCCCAATCCAAAAGCTCGTAATTCTACCATTAAAACAGTCGATATTAACATCTTTCTTTCAATTTCTGCCACAGTTCTTCGAGTGCAGCAGTAAATTTGTGGAAGAAAGGGGATGGAAATGATGGCAGAACGTTACCCAAGAATTATATCTGATGAGAACGATCAGGGTAACATCCTGGAAGTCAAGTCCCCAGCTGGCAACGTACCGTAATTAGACGACCTAATTGAAGACTTGATAGAAGAAACGAAGAAAAGGCTTTGGACGAATCCAAGCAAATTTTGAAGAGGCGAAGAGTCCTTGCTGAGTCTTTCATGAAGAAGGAGACCAACTAAGTAGTTGAAGTCAGCCTTAATTGACAGCTACCTGATGTTCTAAAAAATATAAGCGTTTAAACAGTTCCTGCAGAAAAGCTTTCCTTCAATAAGATTTCTGTTAAATTTATGATGTAGATGTGATCTGAACTTACTATTTGTGACCTCGCAGAGCATTCACTTAAACATGCAATATTTCTGAGGAAGCCTAAACAGATGTTTTTTGAATTTTGCTGTTAATATCTGAGCTACTATCTATTCGTATTTTTGAGTTAATTTTGAGTCAGATCAATGATTAAAGCGTCAGTTTTAAAAAGTTTATTGCTCAATCAATTACATTGATTAGTGAAAAGTAACAAAATAAAAGATGCAGTTGTAATTAAACAGTTCATAGCGCATGCCAGGAGGATGATAGGAACGGTGTCAAGCAGGGCATTACACTACTAAAAGAAACTTCTTCACCCAAGTTTCGTTTCAGTTGTAGTTGCTCAGCCATTATAATGAAACATTAAGGTATTTGACTTCAAAACACAACAAATTTCCAAAGAAGGATATATTGTTGAGCTGCCCCAAGAAATCTTGTAAATTACCCAATTTCACCATGTGATTTATTAACCATTTGTCTTAGGGTGCGTCAAAATTTTGCCTGTGTAGGTGGATCACTCTGACAAGACGATTTTTAATTGGACATGCACATTGGACATTGAACCTTACAAACTATATTGCCAAGTACAAATTATTCAATGAAAGGCAACTTTTACTTTGTGTTTACATGGGAATTTCATCCTGTTCCGCCTTGCCAGGGTGGGGAGAGTGATTTTGTCCATGTAGACAGAAACTGGTGGGATGCAGAGTCTGCACGAAGGCAAGGATGAAGTTGACATAAATGCTCATGCGAGAATGATCAGTTTTTTGTTGTGGCAATCAATTAGATCCTGGGAAGTTTTATCCCCTCCTGCCTCTGTCTTTCATGCAAACGCAAAGAGAAAAAACATCCCGGCTAGGTGAGATAACCCTGCTAGGCAAAGATACATCCAGCAAGATGGGATCATGTGAGCATTCCCTAGCAAAACATGGTCCTTGTCCTATTCGAACCTACGTTCACTTTTCAGCACAATAACTGGCAAGCTTTTCGCTACGAGAATTTTATAGCTTCATGTGAAATGAGGAGAAAAATTGCTAACATATCTAGTCATGCTTGACCTCAGTTATAAAGTCTCATTATAAGCATCATTATTATTATGGAAGTTATGCAAGGCAATGTTTCCATCATTACGTGCTTATCTTGTTCCTTAGAATGTAATGTCATTTGTCGAGCTTTATGTGCGAATATGTTACCAAAATGAAGTACAATGGGTTCCTGCGTATAAGAAACCCCCTTGTATGAGAAACAGGTTTCTTTTTCTTCACGAGAGGCTCCTTTTATAGGAAACAATTATAGGTCTGAAATTAAGATGTTTCTTATTTTTAGGTTTGCCTTAGTATGTTCCTAAATGCCAGAAAACCATTTCCATTAATGACTCTAATGGAAGGTAGTGTTCTCAAAACAGGATGAGCATTTTCAAAATTAAAGATCCACACAACACAAAAGTAAAGAGTCTAATTGCAGTACAAAATATTCGGTTTTCAGGAAGTCAACCTGTACTGCATCGAAAAAGTGGTACAATATTTCTTTACCTTGACTTGGTTTGATTTGATGGTACCTATGTATGTGTAAGAAACTTTGACCCTGGTCATGAAAAGGTCCCTTTAAATAACAAACTTTCTGAGGCCTCAAATTGAAAAGTGGTTTCTAATATGTGGGAACCTACTTTATTTTAAAAGTTGAAAAGTATTGCATATGTTTGTTGATATTTTGTAGACAATGAGTGTTTAATTTAACTGAAGTAGTCTGCAGAAATGATAAAGGTCAAAATGAAAATATAGTCTATTTTGTGATGTCTCTGTCAACATCAATGACGTTTGTAGGTAAGGTAGACATTCAACGGGTTTTTTGGTACATATGTTCAAAAACTGATTTGGGCTCCAAGCTCCAAGGCTGTGTTATAACAGCACTATTTATCATTTATGAAAATGAAACATAGATAGAAAAGTTATTATGCTGGCTTTCTGAACTGCAACATATTTTGTTACAGTTTCTCTACCAAGAAGGCCAAGAAAGCGGAGAATCATAAAATGCTTTAATTTTACTTGGTACCCTACCGGGTGTCCCAAAAAAAGTATCCGGATTTGGTTGACCCTAGCGATAAGAATATAGCATGAATCAAACCGAAATGATTTTCAAAACATACCTCGATAGCCAACTTGAACATAGATACCTCGTTTGTTGAATTCCGTGCACGGAGAGTGAAGATATCAATCTTCAAAGGACAAATTTGCCTCCACCTCCAAACCAGAGCTTTGGCGCTTTGGCCTAAGCGAATTCTTGAAGCTCTGTAAATAAAATCAACAAAATCTGAGGACGGCACAACAGATGGGTTTTACAAAATACAGTTTATGTGAGACCTATTGTCAAGGGAGCTCCGAAATCAGCTTCATTCATCTCTATATCGACAATTCATTTGACAAATACTATTCACCGGTGATTGAGCATCAATACACTTTTGAAATCGTTGAATCATTCCTTGAAAAGAATTGTTTATTAGATCTCTTGGGGGCCACGACAGGAAGGTCTGGAGATCTTTTGGGGGCCAGAAGATATCTCCTCTCTTGATGATGACCCACCCGGGAAATCAGCTTCAAAGATACGCGATGATCAACCTGATCTCGAGAGGTCTGATAACAAATTCTTTTCAAGGAATGATTCGACGATGTCAAAAGTGTGTTGATGCTCAAGGGAGTACTTCACCGGTAAATAGTAAGTGTTAAATAAATTGTCGATATTAAGATGAATGAAGCTGATTTCGGGGCTCCCTTGACGATAGGTCTCACATGAACTGTATTATGGAAAACACATCTGTTGTGCCGTCTTCAAATTTTGTTGATTTCATTCATAGAGCTTCAAGAATTTGCTTAGGCCAAAGCGCCAAAGCTCTGGTTTGGAGGTGGAGGCAAATTTGTCCTTTGAAGATTGATATCTTCACTCTCAGTGCACCGAATTCAACAAACGAGGTATCTATGTTCAAGTTGGCTATCAAGGTATGTTTTGAAGATCATTTTGGATTGATTCACGCTAGGGTCTTATCGCTAGGGTCGACCAAATCCGGATACTTTTTTTTGGGACACCCGGTAGTTTGGAAAACAAGTCAACATGTAACATTTAGTCCAATTTATGCGAAACTCCAAATTTACCTATGTTTTCCAACCGCAAAAACTAATGAAACATTTAACATTTTGTCCTAATAAATCTATGGGAAACTCCAAATTTACCAATGTTTTCCAACTGTGAAAACTCAAATATAAGTTTCCAAACCGTTTCTTTCAAGGAAACCACACGTTTATCCATAATTTCCAAATTGGGAAATCAGACATTTATTTTGGAAAATTCATGGGAAAACGAAATGTGCTTTTAACCGCAATTTAATACCTTGGAAAACAATGGTGAAACTCGTAGCGTACACATGATATTTTTTTGGATTATGCTTGGAAACTCGACTTTTAACCATAGTTTCCTAAGTAAAAATTATGTATAAACCAAATCACTTCTTGCCGTGATGTAATTGTAGGACCAGGTTCCCATTCTGCTGCATTCATGCCTACTCAAGAAACTTTTTCTCAGTTAAAAACCACTAATTGTCAGACAAATATATGACTTGATCATGTTACTATGTACATGCTAACCCTTAGCAGAATATTGAGTATGTTGCTGTATGCTTCAACTTGCTTTGAGTATGATTTGAGTATACATGAGAGCTTGAGTTTACAGTAAGCATTTCCTGAACTGAAGGCAAATTCAATCAAGTTTGAAGATGCGTATGTTTAAAGATAATTGTAGCATGGGACTATTGTTAACCATAATCAACCTCTAATCATACATGCAAACTAGCCAAAATTGTGTCAACATAATCAATTCAAGGTCTTTGAAGCCTAATTATGCTTCTGTCAAGTTTCCACAAGCTTGTTCTGCAAGCTGAACTTTTTCTTAAGGGAATGTGAAGAGATATAGTTTTGAGAAATGAGGCTGATACAAATAAATGTTTGGAGCAATATATTCCAAATATTCTTACACTGTCAGTAATTTTCTGCTGCTAATCCTTGTTGAAGGTAAGAAACATGATTACTTTCTACAAATGTCACTTATTTTCTATTTTTGAGAATGTTTCCAGCCTTTTACTGTTGAAGTCCTTATAACAAGATGATTGATTTTCCCTTCAGAAAATGACTACCACTAACCCCACACCTAAGATTCTTTCAAATACCATAATGTACCCCTTCCTACCTCTAACATGGCAGGAAATAGTTTCAGCCGCATCCCAGTGTCCTTCATGTAGTAAACACTTCAACCCCTTCCCTGGGAAAAATTAGTGCAGTAAACTCTTCCACTCCGTTAGGGAAAAATAAATGTAGTAAACTCTTGCACCTTTTCCCGGGGAAAAGTAAGTGTAGTAGGCTCTTCCGCCCCTTCCTTGTGAAAATTAAGGGTTCCACCCCTTCCCAGGAAAAAGTACCAATTAAGGGTTCTTCCACCCCTTCCCAGGAAAAAGTAAGTGGGTAAACTCGTTTACCCTTTCCCAGGGAAAAATGTATGCAGTAAACTTTCCACCCCTTTCCCTGCGAAAACTAAGTGTAAACTAAGTGTATTAATAAGCTCTTCCACACCTCTTCCCTGGGAAATGCAAGTGTCTAGTCCTCCCGCAATGAAAAGCTCCATACCCCCTCCATACCAAAAACCTTAAATTCAGTTCAAAAATTATAGGCCTACTCACCTGTACGAAAATCAAGTGAAATCCATCTTTGTGCATTTTGCTCTCTTGTATTGTTAACATTTGAAAAAGCGGGCCATTCTTGTTGATAAGCCTCATACTGACTTTCTAAAATGAGGCTGATCCGCTATCAAAAATAAATCGGTAGATCGGTGCCCCCCTCCTCAAGGTAGGCTCATGCACAGGATTGGCTTCAGCTTGGCATAGTTCTTACATCACAACCATGCCATCTATTCTTTGCAAGACGATGGAATGTAGCGCGCCTGGGACGAGGCGCCACAAAAGATTTGGAATCATTTCTCTCCCATTCGTTTCTCTCCTCCTCTGTCGCTCGTTCGCTCCGCTGTGGCTCCGCACTCTCCCATAGGAGGAGCTCACTTAGGTCGAAGTGAGGCTGTTCTTGTGCTGTTGAAAACAAACCTAGGCCATGTGAAGACGACGAGGAAAGTGAAATGAGAGTTTATTGAAAACGCAAAATCGACGGGAAAACGAAGAAGATGGAAAAACAGAGAACACACAAAGGTAGGCCTGACAGTTCTTATTCTTTACAACTATAATTAATCTAATATTTAATTCTATTTTTCTCGACACCCATGCTGTTACATGTTTCAGCGCTCTGCCGACATGGCTAACATCTTTGACAATGAGAGCCTCAGCACATCAAAAACAAGGTTGATACACTGGGTTTTCCAAATGCAGTAAAACAAGCAGTAAACAAAGCACTATGGGGCTTTCCATCACCTACAGTTAAGCCGGCAAAAACAGGTTACCAGATAACATTGTTTGCAGTTATACAATGTTTTTCAGGGCCGGATAACAGTGTTTCTTAAATACGGGGTTATACAGTAAAAACATATCCACAATTCAGTTATATAGAGTGAAATTCTGGAACCTGATAACGTTCCTTCTACTTAGTATTACCTCCCGGGGATAGTAAATTGCCTTTATGAAGGATGACATTATTAAGACTTTACTTAGGTCCATCTCGATTGCAGCCCCTGTCCTCTCTGTCCTTTGGAGATTAGCATCAAAGGTTTGAAATTGCTTATTTTGTTGTATTTTTGTAAAAAAGATGATATCATTTAAAGCCATGTGATAGGTCTCTTCACAACCCGTCTCTGGCTTGTCTGACAAGTTCCGCGAGATGGTGTTCTGCATTGTTGATTTTTGCATAAGACCAAAATCAATGCTGCAGAATAAGGACTTAGGTCTTCAGTCTGTAGTGCTTATGTCTTAGGTTTTTTAGGTCTTAGGTCTGTATTTTTTAGGTCTTAGCTTGTCATTCTTAGGTGATAGGTTCGTAGTTATTAAGTCTTAGGTTTGTAGTTCTTAGGTCTTAGGTTTGTAGACAATCCTTCCCAATTTCAGGTTTAAACTTCTCCTTTCAGCCTTTTTGGCTTTGCCTCACGCTGTTTGAATGTTTCTTTGATACCATTACCACATTTAAAAGCAAACAGATCCAAACCAACTGGCATGCATCCTAAGTCAACAAATCTCAGAATATTTGCAGCCAGTGCCTCATACCTGGAATCACAGTCATGTCCTTTTCTCTCGAAGATCTTTGGACATTGCAGTTTCTCTGGAGTATCTTTCTGGCAAATGAAACATTTTACCCAGTCAACAATAATAGACTTTGGTATCACAGATCTTTCACAGTTAGCAGTTTCACAGTTATAGTATTGCCATACAAAACCATACAGCTAGCAGTTTCATACTAGTTTACTACGATGGCCCACAGGGGACATGCAGCATGCACTAAGTTTAGCACACACAAAATCAGATTGCTGCACACAAAATCAAAAATCGCCCACAAATTTTTTTTACATACACAAATTCAAGGTTGCTGCACACAAATTTGATTTGCTGCATACAAAGTGGGTGCTGCAGCACACAAATTCAGACTTGCTGCATACAAAATCATGTTGCAGCACACAAATTGCGGCCTGCTGCATACAAAGTTGTTAGCAGACAAATTTAGATTCGCTGCATGCAAACTCTGTTCCAGTTCACAAACTGAGGCCAACAATTTTGATCAAGTCTTTTAGGTCTGCAAGTTTGATCAAAATTGATCTGAAAAGTGATTTTGATCTTGATTTGATTCTGAAGATGACTGATTTCTTGATTACAATGTACGGTAATCAACCAATGGTTTGCACTTAGAGAATTGAGCCTTGGGACGAAACAAAAACAACAAGACTACCATCTAATATTTCGCATTTAAATTTCGTGGTTTTCTACTATCCATTCCATCTTGGTAGCTTATTTTGATTCGTCTCCACTAATAGACATTTTTCACATTTACACCGACGCAGCAAGCCATATTTCATTCCTGTTTCAAAGCTGTTATTGTTTCAACTCCACCTGAACCTTTGTTGCTATCCCCAACGGTTGCCAAGCACCCATTTCATCTCGTGCATAAGTAACAGCCATGATAAATGATCTCAACGCCCTGCTCAACGCCCCAGTATTGGTTTTGCCTGAGACAATTGGATGCAATTCAATACCAGGCAAGAAAAGTTTGTTATGCAAATTAAGCCTACTAGTTTTTATGTTATCAGGAATCAAACAAACGACGGGCCTAAGGGAATGTCAGCAAATAAATGAATTGGTAAATTTGATAAAATGAAGCACACATATTTTTCCATAAGAATCTGGGAATTGAGGCCAGAACTGAAAGTTTTTCTTAAAATTAGTAGATTTGAGTGCCCAGATTCTCTTAAAGGTTCTATAAAA
This sequence comes from Aurelia sp. 3 sensu Dawson et al. (2005), assembly GCA_964020215.1. NCBI lineage: Eukaryota > Metazoa > Cnidaria > Scyphozoa > Semaeostomeae > Ulmaridae > Aurelia > Aurelia sp. 3 sensu Dawson et al. (2005). The sequence goes on along the minus strand of OZ026591.1, from coordinate 13,480,326 downwards.
AGCTAGGTCTGCCCTTGTGCACTATTCCAAACAATGTTATCTGACGCCATTCGGATAGACATCACTCAAGTACATTCTGAGTAAGAAATAAAGTAAAAATATGTCAAGGATTTCCTCCCGGGGATTTCCTTTGTTAAAAAACAGTTTCTTTGTCCCAGTAGCCTAAAGTGATCTCTTTGTCTTCGTACAATTGACAATACACTGCATGTAACAGCAGTTATTAGGAAGTGAAAGCAAGCATAGCAACAACAGCAACGCTCTTTGCATGCTGCAACACCCACTTTGTATGCAGCAGGCCGCAAATTTGTGTGCTGCAACAGAATTTTGTATGCAGCAAGTCTGAATTTGTGTGCTGCAGCACCCACTTTGTATCCAGCAAATCAAATTTGTGCGCAGCAACCTTGAACTTGTGCATGGAAAGTAAATTTGTGGGCGATTTTTTATTTTGTGTGCAGCAATCTGATTTTGCGTGTGCTAAACTTAGACCCCGTTTACACGATGCCGGTAGAATTTGAAAACGGCAGAATTTTATGCCACCGTGAGAAATGTGCTCCTGTTTACACGATGCCGGTAGAATTTGAAAACGGCATAAAAAAGTACCGTTTTGGCCTCCTGTTTACACGATGCCGGCATAATTTTATGCTAATTTTCTAGACAATAGCGACTGACGTCAATAAGCAAGCGCGCCAAAATACAACAATAATAACAATAAGAACAATAGGTGGCATGCATGAAGGCGCCCAAACATTTTCAGTTTGACTTAGGCCTGTTAAAGACAGCAATATGCCTCAAAGAAAGAAATCATCATCATCATAATCTAAAAATTAACACACACCTCCAGTTGAGGTATGTAAAACTAACATAAAAAGAAAAATGGTAAACTTGATGGGACTCCATGCGCCACCAGTGGCAAAACGAGAGCCCCATTTAAACATAAGTAAAACATCACAATTTATTTTCTGAATCGAAAGAGTAAAATTACAACATAACATAACAGCAGCAAGCGGATAGGAACTGCAACAATGGAATTATGTTACTTCAAAGGAGGTGTTTGCATCCTTTTACGAAATCTAGGAAATTCTCTTATAAATTTTGCTATATTTGCAACAAGTTTATTCTGCCTATTTTTTGACATCGAAGCGTCAAATTTGAACTTAGAAGGATACTTTGAAAAATATTGAGGTATGTATAAATGTCTAATATTTGTAAATGCTGAACATTTTAGTAAGGTATAGTATTCTATGGCGCGCCGTTGCGGCAAAAAACATTGAAACTTATGTGCATATCAAAATTCTCTTTCGTGTATGGTATTTATAACTTTTGTGCTTGTCGAAATAGAAATTTGTGCATGTGATAAAGTGTTTTTGTGTATGTCTCTTTGGAATTTACTTTTGTGTATGTCAACACTGAAACTTGTGTGTATGTCAAAATCAAAACTTTTGTGTATGTCAAAATCAAACTTTTGTGTATGTCAAAATCAAAACGTTTGTGTATGTCAAAATCAAACTTTTGTGTATGTCAAATCAAACTTTAGTGTAAGTCAAAAATGCCAATACGAAGATAAACCTTTGTTCATGTCAAAGGGGGTAAATATCACATTGCTTTTTCGCTGGCCGTACTAATTACCAATCCTGACAGGGGGGGGGGGAAGAAAATCATTTGCCATGGTTTCGTTTCAATCTGCTATGTGCTACGTTCTTTCTGAAGCTCGGACCTTAGAGCACTACCCCCGCGAGGAGAGATGTGGTTTGCAAAAATGCGGCTCCCTGCTAGCTGCAGGCCTGTATCCTTTCTTTGATTTCACAATGTGCAGACCTGTATCCTTTCTTTGATTTCACGATGGACATGCAAGGAGGAAACCGCACCGAAGACCAGCAAATTGTCAGCGACCTTTTGGAGGCTGCAGATCGATTGAGTTCGTTGAATAGAAGAACGCTCATTCAAGGCCAGAGTGGTAATAGTTATTTGGCAAATGCTTTCCCAACGATTCGGTCTTCTGCTGAGCAACCAAGAATGTCAGGTATGCAGTACAGAGTAAAGATAAATCAGCCATTTTAGAGGCAATAATCTGCAATGTGAAGGCCCTCTTATTAGGGAATAGTCTAGACCTTATAGGGTCGCACACCTAATCGCACACCTTATAGGGTTTCGGTGTTTTTGGCTTGGCAGGGTTTTGTTTTGTCAGGGTTCAGTGAAGGGAATAGATATAGCTATATCTCGTAGTTGCTATTATCCCTTACTAATAATCCTTCTTGTATTTTCTGTATGATTGACTCCCCATTTGGGGCCGCAAACCAGAGTACCCCCCTAACCCCTAGCCCCAGATGTCCCAAGGGGCACTCATCAGCGCCACATAGAGCCCTAGACGTAGATGTGGGATGCAGGGGGCTGGGGAGCTACAGCTCCCTTCGTTGGAAAAATGTACCAATTGGCCACAATGAATAATCTGGTAGAAATTTTCCTTCAATTGGGAAAATTTCCTAGACAATGGAATTTGATCGGGCAGCCCCCTACCCCTCCTAATTTTATCTTCTTTTGTGCTTCTGCTCCGCATATGCCCCACGCATGTGCCCCACGGGGGGTGGTTGGTCCAATGTTTCTGAAAACGTAGTGAGAAGAGTCGCTAGCTCCCTGCATGCTGCAAGTGACTGTCCATTACATAGCCAGGGGTTGTGACCATTGACGTGGGAACCGGGGGGCAGCAGGGGCACGTGCCCCCAAGATTTTGCAATAAAAAAGAAGTGCCCTTTTTGTTTTTAGAAAATGTCCCTTTTTCTTTAAAGAGAAAGTGCCCTCGAAGTGTCGTGCCCCCAAGTTTAAATGCTTCCTACCTCACTGGTTGTGACTAAATCCAAATAGCCTTCGTGCAGACTAGATTAGGTTCTTCTCAGAGGGACCTCCCCCCTAAACCGGCATCCCCGAGGTTACACGTATAATGTAAGAAAAACTGCATGTACGAAACTCAAATCGCCAAAAAATTAAGAAACTCTAGTAGGGGGAAAATGTAACTTAAGAAACTATTTGTTTTGAAACATTTGTTGGAAAACGCAGCTTTATAATGAACCATAGTAACAGTGCCACGACGAAAATTTTGAGGGCCATTTCAGAAAACAAACAATCAGTGTAAAATCCATGTTAAAGGGTCTGTTTCATCCAGCATTCCTTGCACGTGTCATCTCTTGGTTTCCCTTTGTTGTCGCCAATGGGCCATGAAAATGGCGGCAAACAAAGGTTAGCCAAGAGACGACACGTGCAAGGAATGCTGGATGAAACAGACCCTTTAAGTATATAAGTGGTGTACAGTATAGACTAAGCCATGATTTATTCATTAAGGACATTTTGAGACAACTTGTCTCATCCTCAGCTGAATAAAATTTGTTTACGTGCGAGATTTTAAACTACAAATTATTCGCAAGCAATGCATAATTAAAGTATCAATTGTATGATTTCTAAATTAGGAAAGGCTATTGAGGGTAGTGAATGAATAATAAGAAAGTCTAGTGAGATTTCAAAAAAGATACAGTGGTATCGAAGAATTTTGTTGATTTAGTATCGGGCGGTCCCTTAAGATTAGCAGGTTCTCGTGTATCAGTAAGTCAAAATTGTTGTTTGCTATTTGTTTGTTATTTGTTTTGATACGGGAAATCCTTGACATTTTTCTATTCTATCTTCACTTTTACCTTGGACAAAATGTACCTGTAACTTTTGCCAAGATAAGATGTGGAAGGGGCTAGGCAAAAGATTTCAGCACTTTGCAAGGCTCCCATACAAAGTCTTACGAAGGAAATCTTTTTTAAAGGTAATGTGTCCATGTAAGTACAGCTGCGTATACACTTTGTCAAAATATGCTGACAAGACGCTGATGAAGAAACCTCAAGTAGCGCACTGTGATTGGTAGAACTTAACTGATCACATGCAAACTAAAAGTCAAATTTCATAACAAGGCTTCCTGGCGTGGTTCAGCTCTGGAAAAGCAACGGCAAGTAAATCAGAAGTCTGCTTGTATTAAACCTTCCTGTCGCAATGTTGTATTTGCTTGAGTGATCATATAAAATTTCACGTGAAATAGGCATGCCCCCCGCAGAGCTACTGTACTTATATGGACACAGCACCCTTAACACGTGTATTCAAAGACCGATTTTGATGGGGAAAGGTTTATGATCTAAGTTAGACTAAAGAATTATAGGAGTAAGTCTCATTGTTATACCTCTTGTAGTTTCAGAGAAAAAGAGGGGCGAGAAACTCCCCCCACCCCAGTAAAATATCGCCCAATACAAGTAGGGTTAAAAATTGAATTGATTTTAAAGGTTGCTAAAGAGGGTACTATTCTAAGTTCCTTATTAAGATCATTATGCTTTCACAGGAGGAATATGTATGTCAATGAAAGTTTTTTCTTCCTTAGGGCCACCAGTATCTGCAAACAACCATCAAGGGAGTTCTTTCAATCCTGCTTTCAATCGTCCTTTCAATCCTGATCGCAAGCCAGCCTTTAACAGTGGGAACAGAGGTGGGAAGAAACGAAAACCCACCATTCAGATGCAAAAACCAAAGAAATCAGTTGATAAAGTATGGATCAAAGATGTTATTCTACTGCCATCGCCACGCATGACCTCAGTTCCAAAGGGCGCAGCAAGAGAGACTCTTTATAATGATGGATTCGTTATATCTGGCTTCAAGTTGCACTCAACTGCCTCTGAGAAGGACATAATAACTGCGATCGAGAGCCAGTTCGTTCAGACCTTTTCATTGTCGTTTCTAGAGTGATAAAGTTTACTTTCGTCCGTGCAGTAGAGAAAAAAATCGTCTCAATAAGGGATGGAGAAGAGATAAACGGCGAAGCATTGAAGCATATATCTGGAAACCGAGATCGTCCGATATACATAAGAGCAACAGAAGACCTTACACATTACATAAGCAACCAAGAAGTCCTGGAGATTGAAGACGATATTCCTGATGTTGATCTGCCACCATTTTCCAGCTTCCTAGATGACAGTGAAGCAAATTACATTGATATACAACCACTTGATGAAGATCATGATAGAGCCGCACATGTGGGGCTGTTGTGTAGTGACACATCTACAACGTGTTCAGCGCCTGTTGTTGATGTACCGGAAGAGCCAGAAAGTCAACTTTGCCCGGTTTGTCAAAACCATTTTCCAATGAAGGAAATCATTCAGCATGCTAGCTTATGCATCGATGCAAGAGCAGGACCATCCACGCTTGATGAAACAGCAAGACCAGGACAGTCAACCCTTGATGGCTATTTTACTGAGGAGCAACCACACAAGTCACTGAGTTCAGAGCTAAGCAAAAAGAGACAAAAGTATGTGAGGGGGCAACAACATCCAGTAAAGTTTGTGATTCGCCGGAACAATGTTGTTCGCGACGTTATGAAGAAAATGGCTATCTTCTTTTCAGAAGACACTATCCAACCAATAACTGTAGAATTCGTGGGCGAGGAAGCTGTCGATGAAGGTGGACCTCTCCGCGAATTATTCACAGCCTTCTATGATGAGGTACCTCAAGTCCTGATGCAGGGTACTTAGAAAAATTACACATTTCAACATGACTTGCATAAATTAGAAAGGAAGTGGTATGCTTTGTATGGTAAATTTATGGCAATTGGTTTTATGAATGGTTTTGCTGCGCCACACAATTTTTGCCTACCGCTTGCCCAGTACGTTTTATCAGGTGGAGCACCAATGTGTGAAATAAGCGACGTGCCTTGTTTTGAAGTGAAAACCAAATTGGAAGAAATAGTCAAGGCATCTACTCAAGAAGAGCTTGATGCAGTCATGACCAACTTCGATGAGAGGTTCGAGGCTGGTTGCAACAAAGTAGCTGTATCGCTGCAGGATAAGGCAGATCTGGTTGGCAAACTTTCAAAGCACTGGGTACTGACAAGGCAACTTGAGGAAATTCAGCAATTTATTGATGGTTTATCAGCAAATGGGATACTAGATGCTTGAAGAATCACAAAGAGGCGGCAACTAAAGAGCTGATCTATGACATGTCTCATCTCACATCCAAAGCAATACAAGAAATGTTCCCTGCTGAGTATACTAAAGACCCTTCAGAGGATCAAAGGAAGGCAGAGCAGGATATCGTTTACAATTGGTGTAATTTCTTGGATGAGTTGGAGCAAAATATGGCGCCAACCGTGCAGAAGACAGATTTTCTTGCAGTGAAAGAGGAAACCAGAAGCATCCATATGAAGCTGGAAGATGTCTTGTTTTTCCTGACAGGATCGAAGTTTTTGCCACCTTTATCATTGGGAAAGGGAAAACTCACGTTCTGCTCTGAGCAAAGAAAGCGGGTGATGGTGAGCACTTGCACATTGAAAGTCACATTTCCATTAGATGAGAGATACGAAGGTGAAAACTTCACTGCCAATATTATTGAAGATATCATTGCATCACCAGGCTTTGGTACAGTTTAATTGACAGACTAGCAAAGAATGCCTAATGATTGCTTTAGTCATTTATGCACGTTTGATACAATATTTGATTATGTTACTGCCATTTGGATTTTTTCGATGGAAGCTGAAGATGTGTTTTGTTCATAGAGACTTATGAAATTTTCTTTTAAGATCTTTATATTTTGGTTTCTAGCATATTTTTACCAATTGCATCAACATTATTTTCTGATTTTAACCAGTTATGGTGGTAAATATACTTTTGCAAGCTGACTCTGGAAAATATATTTTTGAAACTTTTTATGCTTTCCCATGGCAATATAGCCAAGTCATCTTGAAAGAAGGACGGGCGACTTTTCCGTGCAGCGTGAAGTTGAAAAGCTCTATGTAAGCAGCAATGTATATCTTGATTTCCGACACACAATGATAAAATTCTTGGTAATGTTGCGGTCATGACATAATTGGTGGGTGTCAAAGATGAGCGATTTTAAAAAGTAACATTTTCACACCTAATTCGGCCGTTGCCGGATGGATTAACATTTTTGTTGTTGTTATTGGCCACTTACTTTTTCTTCCACAGCCCACCAAACGTGTAAACATTTTCTAAACATCCAGCAGAGTTCGGAACAAGTCGTCCTATTTCTTTCCCTTTCATGATAACTTGGGCGCAAGTACAAATGGTCTGCAATAAAATTAACTGTACGTTAAGATTAGTAGGATTATGTGATTCTGCTGGAAAAGTGCATTATACGTATTCAGTCAAAAAGGCCCGTCATTTGAAATACTATTGCTCCCTGAATATATAAGCAATGATATTTTGCAATATCTGATTGGATAGCTAACATGTTCAATTATTTTGGATTTTTTCCTGGCTGAAGACGGTCACTCCGTTCAGTTTTTGCAAGGGGTTTTCTCAAAAAGCCTTCAAGAAGCCTGAAAAAATGTGCGAAAATCAAGAATAACTGTTCTTAATGTTTCTACTCTAAACAATGACTTGAGCACTCTTTAGCACATACTATCAGCTTGGAAGAATAAAAAGTTATTCCACGTAGTAACTTATTCAGGGAGATGCCAGTCTCCCAAGACGAGAAAACCCCCAAATGTATGAAAATGTCATCATTGCTAGGAAGGAAAGCAAAGGGAAAATTTCTTGATTTTTCACTCGTTTTTGCAGGCTCTCGAAAGGGGTTTTTTTGCAGATAATCTCCCAAATCTACGGGAAGGAATGACCTATTAAAGCTGGGTAAATTTCTGAAAATAATTAGGCGCATCAGGAATAAAACAAGACAGCGTTCATCATTGCTTTTATTTTAAGGGAGAGGATCAGGATTTCTTCAAACCTCAGACTTTTTTGACTTACCCGGTAGTTACATGGTTAAAATAAAAGATCGGTACGTCGAATGAATCACCATTATCACTGGAAGCAGTATTACTAAGTTTCAGTTTCAGTTTCAGTTTGATAATAATTTAAATTCCACAACATACATTTTTAAGTTCTAACTACAAATATAACAAATAACTATACAGTAAACATCAGAATTAATAGAATGATACAGAAAATTAATACAACATATAAACAAATAATACAGGAACAAATAAATTGTATGAAGGGAATTATTTGAAGGAGGAGATCTCTCAATAGGTAAACTAATCGAGGAGAGACCCCCCCCCCCAATATTCTAAGATAATAAGTGAATGACTATTGATTATATAATTAAAATTTCCAAAAAAAATTGGCACGTTTGCTTTTTATATGACATAGAAAAGAAATTTTGTAAGACAGAATAGCTTACTGGTTGACCTTGTTTAGCAAGTAAATTTTCAGTTTCACTTTGAAGGATGTTTTAGATGGAGAATTTCGGAGTTCAATGGGTAAAGTATTCCAAAGTTTAGCACCAAGATATCTTATTGACTTTAGACCATATTGAAGACTGTTTTTTCGAAACAAATATAGATCACCTTGACTGGCCTGCCTAGTGGAATATTGATGAACACATGAATTCAGTAAGAAAAAGTCATGAAAGCAGCTAGGTGAGGTTTTATTAACAGAATCAAAAACAAAAGTTAAGAGTCGGAGTTCAAAAAGCTCAGAAAGCTTTAAAAGTTTAAGATCTTTGAAGATTGGAAGAGAGGGTGACATGCGAGGCTGAAATGAGATAGCTCTGACTGCCTTTTTCTGCAATTTAAAAATTGGATCAACGTACGATGTAAATGTTTGGCCCCAAACAATGAGACCATATTGTAAGAAGGACAAAAACAAAGCATTATACAAGCAGAGTAAAACATCTAATGGAAGTAAGTTTCTTATTTTGAAAAAGATTCCACAAGTTCTTGCTAACTTTTTTGAAAGTTCACTGAGATGATATTTCCAACTTAGATGCTCATCTAAGAGGAGTCCTAAGAATTTGACAAACTTGACCCTTTTAATATGTTTTTTCCCTATTTTAATGACAGCATCAGAAGGAATACTTACAGATGAAGAGTGGAAGATGATGTAGTTGGTCTTATCAATATTTAATGATAATTTATTAGCATCAAGCCATTTTTTTTACTGATCTCAACTCTCTGTTTACTATTTTGATCAAATTAGACAAATCACTGGATTCACAGTAGATGTTAGTATCATCAGCAAAAAGGTAAAACTTGAGTTTCTTAGACACATTAGGTAGATCATTAATGTAGAGAAGAAACAGTAAAGGGCCCAGTACAGAACCCTGTGGTACACCACAACTAATTTGCAGTAAGTTGGAATTACTTCCATTAACAGAAACATATTGCTTCCTATCAGATAGATATGACCTAAACCACTGGAGAGCACATCCACGAACACCATAATGTTCCAATTTAGATAGCAAAATGTTATGATTAACTGTATCAAAAGCTTTTTGTAAATCAATAAAAATCCCACAGCCAATTCTTTTATTATCAAGTGTATTCCTTATAGCTTCAGTCAGACTCACTAGAGCATGATCAATTGAGTGACTTTCTTGAAAACCAAATTGTAATGAGAAAAGAACATTATGAATTTCAAGGAATCTATAGAGTCTTCTGTACATTAATTTTTCAAATATCTTGCTAAAAACCGATAAAAGAGAAATTGGCCTATAGTTTGAAGGTAGCTCAGGATTTCCCTTTTTGAACAATGAAATCACCTTGGCTATCTTGAGTTTATCAGGAAAAATACCTGACTGGAAGGACTGATTCACAAGAAGAGCAAGAAGTGGGGAAACTGAGAATCCAATGATTTTAAGTAATTTTATAGGTATACTATTAGGACCGACAGATTTAGAGGGATTTAAAATGTTAATCAGGTCAAAGACCTCTATCTGAGTTGCGGGAGAAAGAAAAAGTGAATTAGAAGTCCTGTTTGACAAATAGGCAAGAGGAGATTTAGGAGTTTTTGGGATTTTCTTGGTTGTGTCATCTGCAACGTTAACATAAAAATCGTTAAAAATATTAGAAATTTTACAGTGATCAGAAGTTACGTTTCCATTTTTATCTTGGATTTTGTTGACTGAAAAAGAACTAGAAGATTTATGAGAAATTATTGTCTTTATACCTGACCATAACTTTTTCATATTTTGACTGTTCGTTGAAAAATAATTATGAAAATATCTTGCTTTACTTTCTTTTATTTCATTAGTTACACGATTTCTAAATTTTTTATACAAATTACGGTTATCATCAGATGCCTTTTTCTTCAATTTCAGCAAAACTCTGTCTCTGATTCTCATCATCTTTTGAATTCTATTGTTTATCCATGGCTTATCTTTAAGCTTCATCTCCTTTCTACTCCGCTTTTTAATTGGAGCATGCTTTTTGGTCAAAGATGTAAGATCATTTAAGAATCTATCAAATTTGTTGTTTATATCATTGTCACTGTCTTCCAAATAGGTGAAGTCAAGCTGGTTAAATTCTTCTAGAAACTTTTCATCATTAAATTTGGAATAATCATGTTTAAGAGATCCAGATTCATTATGACTAATCAGAGTATTTTGTAAGATAAAAAACTGGGGGAAATGGTCTGTGATTTGCATTAATATATTACCACTTGTTATTTTAGCATTGGTAGCATTAGTGTAAATGTTATCAATGATTGATGCTCTATGATCAGAAACTCTAGTAGGATGATGAATACAAGGAAGAAGGCTGTAAGAGAAAAGGTTGTTAACAAAGTCACTTGTTGGTGTATGAGAAGCATAATCTAGAAGATTAACATTGAAATCACCCATCATAAGTACTAGTTTATTTGAAGATATATTTGAGAGGAGGTTCTGAAAATGAGATGTAAGGGTATCAACATCAGAACTATATGTGTCTATAAACACAGCAAATTAGTACATTTTTGTCATTTTTGTTTTCAATTTCAACCCAGACAGTTTCAAAATCAATTGTGCAGGTGTCTAAGTCAACTCTTGGATTAGAAATGAAAGACTGTTTGATATACAAACCAACACCACCATTTTGAGTAAGTGAAGAAGTCTTAAAAAAAGTATAACCTGGAATATCAACATTGGATATTATAGGATTGTCAGTAGAGTCCCATGTTTCAGACACTCCAATTACATCAAGATCCAAATTTGTGTGAACAGCTAAAGAAATTAGTTCATCATGATGAAGGGATAAGCTTCTTATATTTGTGTGAAGAACAGAAAAGTCACTAGGAGATAACTTTAGAGAAGAGAGTTCAGATAAAGTGAAGTAGCGGGAATCAATATTTTGTGGCATATGCTCATCAATATCATAGTCACTAAGGTTAGGCAAGTTGATGAGGTCAGAAGTAATTTCAAATGAAGGTGTGGAGTCAACAAAGGAAGGTAAATCTATATGATGAAGCTCCAATAACTCATCATTTTTGAGAGAACTAAATGGAAAAAACTCAGTGGTACACTGCTTACAAAGCCATGCAATATCATCAGGTTCTTTTTGCAATTCATTAAATTCAGAAGCAGAGGTGTCATTGCTATTAATCTAAATCTAGACTAACTAAATCTAGATCGGCTCGCCGAAAGGTGTGTCATTATGCAGATTTTCCTAAGAACCAAAACAGCCCTGACAGTTTTGAACAGAGAACATAGTTCTAATAGCATTTGTGTCAACAGGGAACGTTTTCATTTTGTCGATGTCTTAGGAGGTACGTTGATGTTATTGACTAGAAATTGAGACACGGCATCTCGTACGAAGATGTGGTTAGGGTTATGGGGAGTCGCTATTATTTTCTGTACTCGGCAATACATGGTACAGTGCGTTGAGGAACCACCTGTTGCGGTGCATATGATGATGTAAATCAACGGGAGAACCGATGTACCCAATTCTTGTACGTTGTACATTGACAGATAAAAAAATGCTAATAGGTGCGTATTGCGGGAGGGCCGCTTGTACACCAGTACATCTGATAGACTCACCAATCCAATTATTTCGGACATTTTTACACATTTGTAATTGGTGCTGTTGTAATTCTGAGGTTTATGCTGAAAGTAGATAGTTTGTATCAACTAATTACTTCTAATAGTTATCGTTATGTTACTTTGTCGAGTTAAAGTTTATAGAGATGAGGCTGTTTTTTTGAGTCACATACTTTATATCTCACGCTCGATAATGTGCTCTTACACTATCTAATCCTTGAAGGATATCAACGATATGCAAGTAAATAGCAACGCCATATTCTCCATCATCAGTTAGGGGGTCAATTTGACTCATCAACGCCTCTTCGTGGTCGCTCAAATCAAACGGGTGTCGTGGAATATTAACATTGTTATTAGTCTCGATTTCTGCCAACTCATCGTCTCTAACAACGTCAACTCCATACTGAGCTGGGTCAAATTCATCTCTGTTGACCATATCGCGGACCGAGTCCCCCATTACATTTTGGTAAATTCCTCCCATCCAGAGTTGCATTGGGGTTCTAGATTGTTCAGTTCTTAAAGGATGGAAATTCCACTGCAAAATGAAGTCATTAAGCGCCTTATCAATTCTTGGGACAAACACTTTTTGAACTGCCAACAAGTGCACTTCGTTCAAAGGATCTAGGATGTTATTGTCTTCCATACTGTAAAGCAGATCCCTGAAATGTGAAACAACATACGTTATTACATCTCTCCATAACCGTTCAATTCTCTGATTGTGAACGGATAAACCGGTTAAGTGAGGACAAGATTGTGGCCCATACTTGTCTAGCATCATACGAGCGACTTCTATGTTTTCCATGCCCATATCTGAACGAACTCGTCTTGGCCAGTACAGTCTTTCAACTGATGAGCAAAATAATGCAGCTACTGTATCAGCACGATTGTTATCACAACAGTGCAGGTAAACGATGACCCTTGAGAAGCCATCTATGCAGCCATGTATAATGATTCGCCACCTTATAAGCTTGTGGTGACTGTCAATGTGCCTGGAAAAGAGCGACAAAAGAATTAGATTAGATTTCGATACCAATTCAAACATTATATTATTTTGCCTCCTCTTGACATGTCAATATTTGTTACCCTAAGGAACCTCCAAAGCAGAGATCATTAAGGCGTCGTCCACAACGCGAACAACGCTATGTACCAAGTCTGGCCCAAAAACAAAATAATCTTATGTCTCATGTCAATAATCTCTTATGTCAACATTTTCTCAGAGCGCTCCATTACATTTTATGTACATTTTTCAAGCACATTCATGTTCCGTGTGAACCAAACCATTCCCGTGTGAATCCCCCTCAAGAAGTCTGTTCTGGTCAAAGTCAAAACTTAATACGGTTTGTAGCATAAAGGTTCTTTAGCCATCTTAGAACTGGTCTTATAAACCAGTTAGGTTCTCATTAAATATGTGTCAAGTCAATGACTGTATTTGCACTCACCACAAAGCATTTGGTCCTTCCACTGAATAAATCCTCCTTCGTAGCCTTCGGAATCTGCGGAGTGCTTTTCCAACGGGATCCACCCGAGACACTGACTGGCGCATACGTCTTCTCTGTATGTGAATTCCTTTTGCCAGCAGGGCACCGGATAACAGCTTTTCACCCATGTTTGGTGATTCTAACAACAATTGCTCAACGAGAGTATCAAGTTGATTGTCGTCTATGTCAGTATATTTTTCTCTTATTTCAAATTCCTCCCTTCTTGCCCTTAGAGTTCTTTCTGATATCGATAATAACGAGGCAACCTGTTTCCAGGAAAACCGAAGGGAGCGCAAGCCTTCGATCTGTTCAGGTGAAACAACGTAAGCTGGTCGCCCTTGTCGACCAGTCACTTCCGTGGGACACTGAAAATTTAGAGCAACAGTTGCTTGCAATTGCTGTCTAGAATTTTGTTCAGAAAAATTCAGTAAGATGTTGCAACGTGTTTCCAATATCTCAATTAAGCAAGCAAGGCCGTCCTCTATCTCCTGGTTAAAATCGTATTCAAATAGTATTTGCTGCAGAGTTGTAACTGTTTCCTTGATCCTGTCCGTCAGCAATGTACAAAGAGTGAAGCTCGAGCTGTTTTCAATGCAGTAATAAGTTTCATCTATAAGGTTCTTCGATGATTGCAGAACATCTCTGAAGGCTGATATTTCGTCTGCCATCTTACAAAACCTTACAAGCGACTAGAAGGGCTAACCTGTCGCAAATGTTGCATTGTGCTTTTGGTACGCTAAGGGAAGTCGAATAGCGGTATGCGTCGAAAGTTATCTTTAACATACACAAACGTTTTAGTTTTGACATACACAAAAGTTTTAGTTTTGAACTCTGTTTTGACATGCACAAAACTTTTAGTTTTGAGCTCTGTTTTGACATACACAAAACTTTTAGTTTTGACATGCACAAAACTTTTAGTGTTGACATACACAAAAGTTTTGATTTTGACATACACACAAGTTTCAGTGTTGACATACACAAAAGTAAATTCCAAAGAGACATACACAAAAACACTTTATCATATGCACAAATTTCTATTTTGACAAGCACAAAAGTTATAAATACCATACACGAAAAAGAATTTTGATATGCACATAAGTTTCAATGTTTTTTGTCGCAACGGCGCGCCATAGTATTCATCCCCAACCTCACTAGCAGTACACACGTTGCATTTGCGTAAGTGATGATCAATACTTGACCATCTTCCAATTTCAACTGGTAGGCTGTGATTCACAGTTGTAAACCAGCAAAGGAATTGCGAAAGATTAGAGGGTAATGTCTTGAGATAGTTTTCCATTTCAAAACCTTTCTTAAGCATTGAGTACATTTTTCCTTTATTCGATACCTGCATTTTGCCATTCCATTGTTGAAGAAACTGATCTTTAAAATCAAGTTTAAGAATTTCCATTAGATTAACTGCACAATGTACATATTGCATATCCCATATATATGACAGCCCCGATTCATCAAGGATATTTTTAATTTTGCTAATCCATTTTACATTTACCCAGTCACCGAGTAACATCTGATACAGTTTGTACGACAATTTTTCTTGCTTTCCTATTAGCATTTTCCCCCAAAATCCAGCCATTCTCAACTTAATTGTAATGGATACGGGTAGTCTCCCCAATTCACCGTATATCACATATTTTGGGGTAGATCTTTGAATGTTTATCACTAATTTCAAGAACTGAAGTTCTAGCTGATCCAACATATTCAAATGATCAAATCCCCAAACTTCTGCTCCGTTTGTCATAATCGGTATTACCAATGTATCAAATAATTTTAGTTGTATATCTATAGGCATATTTTAGCTCTGGCTCTGGAGATAATATATCGCATTGCTTTATTAGCCTGTGCTTTAATCAATTTAATTGCACTTAAAAATTTTCCATTATTTTTAAATACTATCCCAAGATATTTAAATTTATCAACTATATCAACCGTTTCTTCATTGTAAGTAAAGTTATGTTTCTTACTCCACTTACCATTTTTGGAAAATATCATGATTTTTGTTTTATTTACATTTACCTTTAGTTTCCATAAGCGACTATGTCCTGACAAAATATTTAGCGATTTTTGTAGACTTTCTGCTGATTTTGCAAATAATACTGTATCGTCTGCATATAACAAAGCATGTTATCTGTGCACTTGCTGGTCATCTAAATTAAAAACGAGGCCTTCGTTGCCAAAACTCGAAAACGAGCTTTGCAGATCGTTCAGAAAAACGGGAAAGAGTAGGGGAGAAAGGTTCTCACCTTGCCTGACTCCCATGTTACATGGAACAATTTCGCTTAACTTTCCATCTTTTTCTACAATCGACTTTATTCCATCGTACATATTTACTATAACCTTAAAACAACGACCTTTAATTCCCTGATTTAGTAGTTTAAACCAGAATCCTTTTCTCCAAACAGTATGAAACGCTTTCTCATAATCAACAAATGCACAGTATAATTTTTTACCATCCGAAAGAAACTTATTGATAATTACTGCGAAAACCTGCTTGATTTTCATTAAGTACTCCATTTTGTTCCAAAAAATCAGAAAGTCTTTTGTTCAATAGACCAGTAAATACTTTTCCAAGACAACTTACTAATGTTATTCCTTGATAACTATTTGCATATGATTTTGATCCTTTAGTTTTATGGATCGGTTTAGAAATTCCAGTTAGCCATGACTTTGGAAAAATACCAGCTTTAAGAACAAGATTAAAAATTGCAGTAAGAACGTTTGCTATTTTGTCAATGCCGTATTTAATATATTCATTTACTATTCCATCAATACCAGGAGATTTGTTATTTTTAAGTTTAGCTGTGATTTTCCTAACCTCCTCTTCTGTAACTGGAGCATCTAGGTGTTCATTGCCTTCTATTTGCACATCTAACAAATTGGGTCGATTATCATCATTATCATCATTATCATCATTTTAGCATTCTAAAATGCTCAAACAACGTATTCAAATCAATTTCTTTTAATGATTCCTTGTTTTTATCTTTGATTAGTGACCAAAATTGACGTGGATTATTGTCTTTTAAGTTTCTTAGTTTGTTATTAAAATTTTTTAGTTCCTTGTTTTTGAATTTATTTATTGCTTGTTTATATTCCTTCTTAGCACTATTCATTTCATTCCTCTTTTGTGAGTTATTTTCTTCAAGGTAAGCCCATCGGCACTTTCAGAACTTTTTACGTTTAAATCTGCTCTCTTTTCCAAACCAAAGTTTTTGGCTAGTATTTCTGCGATTCTGCATTCTCTTTGAAAACGGTTTTTGCCACTGTCATTTAACATATCACTACTACCGGGTGAGTCAGAAAAAACGCCCGGCGTTTGAAAGGATACTGCTCCCTAACTATATAAGCAACGATATTTTGCAATATCTGATTAAATAGCGAACATGCTCAATTATTTTTGGACATTTTTCTGACTAAAATCGGTCACTCCGTTCAAATTCTGCAGGCAATTTTCCAAATTGAGTCCCTTTGAGAAACGTTAAAAAACGTGCTAAAATTGCAAGCAAAAGTCCCCAATGTGTCTACCTCACAGCAATGACTTTCAGCATGCTATAGCACGTGCTTTCGTTTTGGATGGTTGAAAAGTCTTCCCCTTAGTATAAATAACATGTTGAGGGGGACTTCATTCTCCCATGAGGACAAAATACATGAGCTCATCCAGGATTCATCATTGCTAGGAAGGAGAACAAAGGGAAATTTTGCTTGCTGTTTTCGCTCGTTTTTGCAGGTTTTCGAAACAGGCTTTCTGCAGAAAATCTCCTATTTCGACGGGAAGGAATGACCGATTTAAGCCGGGTAAGTTACTGAACCTAATTTGACATATCGGGGATAAAACAAGACAGTTTTCAACATCATTGCTTTGACATTCAGGGAGCAGGATTTTTTCAAACGCCGGGCGTTTTTATTGACTCACCCGGTAGTATCGACCGAGGAGTTTATTATGTCACAAGTTTTATCTAGATTCTTTTTGTCCATTTCGTGTGAATTCAATTTGTCTGCTAAGTGAATTAATTTTTCATCATTTAAATGGTTGTTAAATATTTTGATATTATCTTCATTCCAATTTTTTGACAACCTGGTTCTCTTGTCAACATTCAGTTAAATACTCTATATCGACTTCTTCTATGTTTACAACTTTTTCATTTCCAGGAATTCTATGCCGAGAAATTGAAATTGGATTCTGAACATCTGAAAAAAGTGGGTTAATATCCTCTACCCTTAGATCATTACATGAAGAAAGTACATCAGGGGTACCAATTACATAATCAATTAAGGATTTATCCTGGCAAGTGGTTCTACCAATGTCTTAATCAGCCCCACTACGGCCATTCATTAGAAATATATCACAGTTACAGCATAGATCTATCAGTTTATCACCATGTGAGTTGTTAGCACAATCTTGAGAACTTCGTTTCAATGGTATTCTCGCGTTTTTTAGTTTTATCAAGTTCTCATTAGTTTCAGTTGAAATTTGATCAGCACTAATTGTTACTTGTTCCAACAGTATGTCATCAAATTATATGAAATCATCCAATGTCCTAGTTCTTGCATTAAAATCTCCAACCAATAAGATGGCAAATTTTTGTGATTTTAACATACAGATATCTTTCTCTATGTTTTTGAAGCTTTCATCGTTATAGTAAAATGAACCAATTGGGGGGACATAAACAAACCCAAGAGCCATTTTGTTTTTTGTTTTTAATACTTTCTTCTTTTCTTTTAACCAGATAATTATTTCAGAGCCCAAGTTCAAATCAATTTCAAAGTTATCCTTAATACTATCTTTTATTGCAATGAAAATGCCTCCGGACCTCACTCGTTTGTTCCTTTTTCTATCCTTCATATATGTAAACTTAAATCCTGGTAAGTTAAAGTTATCAAAATCATCGGTTTTTGATTCTGCAAAGGCAATAATATCATAATCTTTTATCATTTGAAGAGATTCCGGAAGTCTTGTTTTACTGCGGAGCCCGTTGACATTTAGGAATAAAATTTGGATATTACCATTATTGATTAAGTTTGTTTTATCAGTGTTCAATCTTTCTTCACCTCCATGACGTCCCTAAATCTCCATATGGCTGTTTCCGTTGGAATGACTTGTTCCGGTTTCAGCTGGGGCGGGTCTTTCACGAGCAGGAGCCATTTCAGTTTTCTTCAAAATAACTAATTGGTTATGAACATAAAGTTTATCCACAACAAGTTTTGCATTTTTTCCTTCCCTTTTAGCTTGTTTGTAGGCTGGCCAAAGCTCTTTACGTTTGGCTTCAATTTCAGGAGGGAATTCCTCTGACACTCCTATGTTAAGGCGGATCTCCACGGGACGATTTTCGTGACGATCGTCACAAAAATTCGCGACGACACATGCGCAGTTACCAAAAGCGTCTTTTTCTGACGAAATTTTTGACGATTTTGCTCCTGACGAAAAGTTAAAACAGTTTTAACTTTTCGTCGTCCGCTTCGCGATCGTCAAAATTTTAGCCAATCAGATTTCAGAAACGACACGGACACAGCGCATAAATAATTTCAAGATGGCTGCCAGCAATGAAGAACGTTTCTTTTTTCTAGTTTCGTCTGTTTGCCTACGAATTCTTTGACACTGATAATAAAGAAAAATACTTCTTCTACGAAGCAGCAGATACAGGATATATCTTTTATTTATCGCCGCCATTACAGAATTTATTTGTTGTGTTGGAAAAAATACCGCCAGAAACAATCGTCTAGTGGAGATCGCTTACAAAATCGTCGTGAATTTTGTGAGGAAAATCGTCGCGAATTTTTTATGACGATCGTCACAAAGATCGTCCCGTGGAGATCCGCCTTTAGTTGTGGCCAGATTTTTCCCTGCAAATTTTACTTTCTCCTTCATTTTGTGACTAGAGAATTTGGCAACTATGGGCCTGATTCTCCTTTCTCCAGATCTTTTCCATTTGGCACCCATTCGGTGAACTTTCTCAAACTCAACATTTTCTTCGATCCCCATTTTATCTTTGATGATTCCGTTTACTAGATCTTCAGTATTTGTTTGTTCATTTTCTGTTTCTTTGACATTAAAGAACGCCAGGTTATCCCTCATCGATCTCGCTTGAATGACAATTACTCTACTTTCCAACTTTTCAAATTTTTCCCCGCCTACCTGTGAATCTAAAATGGCGACCTTCTCCTCTAAACTGGTAACTTTCTCTCTCAGCTTGGCATTCTCTTCCTTGACCTTTCTGAGTTCTGTCTGAGCTTCCTTCAGGCTCTAGTTGTTTTCTCTTACCATTTCTTCAATAACTTCTAGCTTCTCTAGCTTGTTCAATTGGATAGCTAGGCCTCTGAACATCCCTTTTATTTCTGTCATCTCTTTTGATAGATATTCTGTATCGTATTTGTTCTTGAATGGCTTCGGTCGTGATTTAGCACCATCACCTCCATTGCTATTTACGAAACTCTCCAGATTTTTGATTGGGTTATCATCTTCTTGGTTTTTGTATCGTTTTGGGTTTTGAGGTTTTCTAGGCGTTATAGTTATGGTTGCGTTCCTTTTGGTCGCTGCAGTTGCCATTGCCATTGCCATCAAAAACAAGCAAAGAGTCAGAGAAAACTAATTTCACGCGGAGTGATGATGAAATTGAGCTCCTGCTGCAGGTAGTCATGCATTGCCAGTCGAACAAGGAGATGGATGGCGTTGACTGGGAGTCTGTCAAGACGAAGTACGCAGACCTCAGGGAAAATTTTATTGAAAGATATCCAACAGAAGACAGTGCAAATGACTTCCCTCATCAAAATGACCCAGCAGCTGCCTTCACAAAGGAAAGGTTGGTATCTAAAGTAAAGTTAATTCGACAAAAGTACAAGGTTGCCTTGGACTCCGGCAGGCGAAGTGGTGGGGGTCGAGTTGTGGCTCAATTCTACGATATCTGCTCCAAAACCTGGGGTGGCAGTCCAGCAGCTGAATCTGTAGTCGGGGGGATGGACACTGGTGAAGCTCCCTGCTCATCTAGTCCTGATGAGCCAGGGACTAGCAGTGACCAATGTAATAACCCGCAAACGAATTTTAATGTAAAGGGATACGGTCATGACGAGGATGAAAATATTTCAGATCCAGATGTGTCTCCACCATTGAAAAGAAAGACTGCTGTTCTGCAAGAGACTCCAAGACGTGACTTGATAACCCATCTCAAGGAACGGACTAATGTAATGTTCTAGAACGAGGACCAAATATCGCGGACCTACAAGAAAGTCCGCAAAGTTAAGGTCTGCGTTTAGAATTTAGCTCTATGGGAAAATTCTAAAATGCGGACCACATTTCGCGGACCTGAAAGTCATGTTTCTCGAGAAGGTCCGGGGGGTCCACGTTATAGACCTGGCTGACTTTACAGAGAGCCGTTTGCAAGTCCATCCATCCTCATACTTGGCATTCGCTATTAGTTTCTTTGTCCTTGTCTGTAATCATTGCAATTGGCATAGTTTGGTGTTGGAAAGAGTACTCCAAACAATGGCAACATAACAATCAGGTTTTTTATTTCTGCAGTAATCCAAGCAGCATGACGGCTTGTTATCTTTCTCCGTTTTAAGGCGGATTTCCATTCAGTGACTTTTGTCGCGCGCGCGACAATTGTCGATTTATTTGTGGTCTGGGCATGCGTACTTTGAGTCATTTGGTCGCGTGACCAGAGCGCGCGATCGCATAAAAAAGTAGAATTTCATCCTACTTTTTGCGATCGATCGCCAGAGCTGCTCGGCAGCAGCCAATCAAATCGTTGGAAATACGTGCCAAAAACTGTCAACAAAAGAAAAGCAACCTTCCAGCATCAGTTTCAAAATGGCGTTGCTGCAAGACATACTCCAACAATCGCAAGATCAAGGGACAGTCGTCTCAAATTTCATGTTTCACCAAACCCAACAGGATCAAGGGGAAGCGAGAGCAGATTCTTTAAACGTTGGTCCTGGTTCTTCTTCGTCTGTTATTGAATTTTACACCGAGGTGTTTATAGACCTGGTAAGAGATGAGCCGTGCCTGTGGAACACAAGCTTGAGATCATACAAGGAGCAAAACAAACGACGTAATGCCTGGAACAAGATTAGCGAGATCTTTGCAAAAGATGGTGAGTGTATAAAGGGCTAACGCAACAAGCAAGAAGTAGGTAAACAACTCTGATTCTGGGTAATCCTTTCCCTCAAATTTAGGCCTTAAATTGTCTTGTAGGTAGATGGTTGAATAGATTTGAGAAGACTAACTACCAGCCAAATTTCAACTAAATGATACAGTCGTGTTCTGTTATTACTAACAACACCAACAATGTCAAAGGGGCCTATTTCTCTTTCTTCAGCAGGTCAAGCTTTGGGATCAGAGTCCATAGTTTGGATGTTGGGTTCAAAGTGTCTTTGAAGTCAGATAAATGCATCAAGGCTGATTATTTGACATCTTAAAACATAAGCAACGCACCTTTACCTATTACCTATGGAAAGCTATGCTCACAAAGAGCACTCAGGCACTTTTGTTGAAATCTCCTGCTTTAGCCAGTAGACTGTTAACTTCATGTACTGGGTGTACTGATTACACTGTTTTCCAACTCGACGATACTAAAACACGGAACAAGCGGAACAAGCCAGTAACAAGCGGAACAACCAAGGAAAAGGTCAGTAAGAAGCGGAACAACCAAAGAACAAGCCAGTAACAAGCGGAACAAGCCAGGAACCGGCCAGTAACAAGCGGAACAAGCCAGTAACGCAATAAACAAAGCGTGGAATTAGCATTGGCACATGGCTGAACCCCATGAGATTGCCGTTAACATTGCCGCAACAATAAGAAAAGGGCTGTCCATTCCAATGGAAATTTCGAAATACGCTGCGGTGTAAAATGAACAAGTATTTGCAAATGGTAATAATATAATCAGAAAAAGACAGCAAGATATCACGCAGGAATCACGCAGTGATGGCGCAAGCTCTGAAAAATCGGAAAAGTGGGGGGGGGGATATTTACTTCCTATTTCCCAGCGAAAAGTTCAAAACGATGTTTTTTTGAAGTTTTCCCAATGTTTAGGCATTACTCAAATACCTTCCAAGTGATATGATACAAGAATGGTGTTAGAATAAAGTAAACTATGTTAAGGATTTCTTTTGCCAAAATAATCTAAAGTTATCTTTTCCCTGTAATGGAGTTTCTTAATTTTTGGAGATCTGAGATGTGAGTTTCTTATCAGCATTTTCTTATGCAAAATACGTGTATGCGAACTCCAGGGTTAGTTACATTTGAATACTTCAATTCAGGTTATCCGATATGCGCAAATTGTCGTGCTCTATCTCATCTTATCTTACGATAATATTAAGTTGTTGTTTTTTTGTTCATACCTTGCATCTTGCTCTGGACGATGATATGTTAAAAATAGTAAGTGTACCCAGGGCCTACCTGGGAAGTGCCGGCCGCGCTCTAAGGTATGCTTTTTCGACTTTGATTTCTACCAAGTCTATTCCTTCTTGATAAAGGATTATCAAGGATTTCTGATGGAGTTTGCTTGAAAACAAAAAGATTGGGAGTGAAAGGGGACTGTAAAATCAGAATAGCGAAGAAGTGCACGGTCAATCAATGAAGGTAAAATGTTGGATTTTCTTAGATGAATAGTACCTTACGAGGGCCGTATCATTTTCTAAATATCCTGTTCAACTTTGGCAAAAACCCTTCTCTTTTCAGGAAAAATCCGCAAGTCGCTTCCTTACTGTTAGATGTGACTCTTATCTTTATAATCATAGTTATTGTTATTACTACTATTGTGTTAGCATTATTATTATCATAGTAGCCTCGTTTTGGTTTTGTTGATTTGCGAATACAACATGGCGCTACGAGCACGCGAGAGCAACTAACTGGACATTTTGGAGTGAACACCTCGAAGAAAAAGCTTACAAATCATGGCAGATCTCTTGAAAAGCGCCTTGAACCCACCGACTCTCGATTTATCAGTGGATCGCTATGCAGCATGGACCATTTGGAAGCAAAAATGGAATGACTTCTCATTACTGACGAAATTATCTGAGCAATCGAAGGAGTACAAATGTGCCCTACTTCGCTACACTTTTACTGATGAGACAAGAAATGTCTACGAGTCATTTAACCTAAGTACAGAGGATGCTAAAGACCCCAAGAAGATTTTGGAAGCCCTGGAAACGTTTTCACGTGGTATGGTGAATGAGACTCTTGAGAGACACTTGTTCAATTCAAGGCAACAGGATGATGGCAAAAAATTCGATGATTTTCTCACTGATTTGAAGATCCTCAGCAAAAATTGTAATTTTTGTGATAATTGTTACCCAGGCCTACTGAGAGATCGCATTGTAGGTGGCATTCAAGATGACAAGATAAGACAAAGTTTATTGGCTGACAACGAATTGACACTAGAAAAAGCAGAGCACCTGTGTCGTGCAGGAGAAAAGGCTGTGGAGGGTATGTCCACCTGAAAGGGGAACAACAAAATTAAGGAGGATGCAGTAAGTTTTGTTGATTCTAGGGGACCAAAGAGACAAGGTAAGAAACAATTTCCTTCTTTACCCCAGAATGCTGCTGCTACATCCTGTCCTCACCCTACACCAGCCAGATCATGCAAATTCTGCCTGCGCACGCATCATTTTGGTCGCAATAACTGCCCAGCGGCTGGCAAGCGCTGTAATGCCTGTAAGCAACTTAATCACTTTGCAGGAAGCTCTGTTTGCTCTCAAACGTCTGTCTCAGAAGTAGAAGAAAGTACCCTAAAGGTTGACAATCTCTTCATAGGAAGTGTAGACTTTAATGAGGAAGAAACCAAAAATGAAACAGAGAATGATTGGCAGGTTCAGATGAAAACCACAGGGGGATCTGTGCTTTTCAAGGTAGACACAGGGGCAGACGTTACTGTCATTGGACAGCAACACCTGCCACAATTTGAATTATCAAGGGCAGATATCCGCAAAACCAGGAAATCACTGAGAGGGCCTGCCAACCAACAATTACAATGCCTTGGATACATCAAAGCTAATCTCTCTTGGGGAAAGAAAACTGTATCCCAGATCATTTATGTATGTAGGAACATGACCACGTGTCTTTTGGGAAAACCAGCAATTAAAGCATTAGACATGTTGAGATTCAGTACTGAATCAGAACTCTCTTGCTGCTCACTAGGATCTCAGGAGGGACAAGATATCTTGAATGAATTTCCTGAGATATTTCAAGGGCTAGGAAATATTAAAGGAGCCCCCATCCACATAGAAATTCAGGAAGATGTCATGCCTTACCATTTATCCACGCTTCGCCACGTTGCCTTGCCATTACTTGACCCCCTCAAAAAAGAGCTATCCAGAATGGAAGAAATGGGGGTTATCCGAAAGGTCGAGGAACCCACAGACTGGTGTCACCCCATCGTATTGGTCAAGAAGGAAAATGGTAGCATTCGGTTATGTTTAGACCTTACACGTTTAAATACGGCTGTCAAACGTGAGTTCTATCAACTTGAAAGTGTTGATGAAACTTTGGCCAAACTTGGAGAGTGTAACATTATGAGTAAACTCGATGCTAACTCGGGGGTATTGGCAAATGCCCTTAGATGAGGAAAGCCAATTAAAAGCCACATTCATTACCCCTTTTGGTCGTTTTTGCCCAACCCGGGGTCCAATTTGGCTTGTCTTCCATGCAGGAAATCTTTAACAAGCGGTCAGACAAAATCATCAGTGGGTTGCCTGGTGTACAGGGTGTCCCAAAAAATTTGTGCCCCGTTTGCCTGAAGATTGCGACAAAACAGCAAAAGATCATCGCCAACCTTTTCCATGAGGTTGCTCTTCAGATGTTCAATTAAAGTTTGCTACCATCCCCGTCAAAATCCGTTGAAAAATGATGGAGCTACAGTCTTCAGAAGACCAAATTTCTCTGATGACTGAAACCAGCGGTCGGCCATTTTGTCTAGCTATTTTGCAGCGATAAACAGATTCGTGGATGAACTGAAACAGCAGCCTCCAATGTCATAGCTCTCGCGAAAATTCTAATAATCATAGAGTTAAACTATTTCCTTCCCCAAGATCTTTGATGGAATGTGAAAATGAAGACAAGGATTCCCAAGATAATGAACAATCAAAAGATAATGACAAAAATGTATTTTATGTTGCGTTGCGTTGTGACGACAATTTGCCGACTTTTGTACAAAGATTTCTTCCTTCAATGTTACAAACTATTGTTGATTGACGATGAAAGACAACTGAATAATGTGAAACTGGCAAAATTTTTGTAGAGCTGCATCGTGAACTTTTGCCGGCGTGCAGACCCATTGTCCAGAGGAAAGGAACCACAGCAGTAAATGCTCTCTGGACCAGTCAACAGGTACCCTCTACGCGACTAAAAATGAAAGCTTTCCTCATCGCCTGTATTTAAAACAGGGATAACGGCAGGGGAGGTCTAGGGGGCTACAGCCCCTGCCGTAAGCATTAACTTCCCGTAGAAGGAAGTATTGTTTACTGTGAGAGGAACTTTGGCAAAATGACGTACGAAAACATTTTTCACCTAGGGCCATGTCACCCCAAAAATTCCGTACACCCTTGCCAAAGATCCTTTTGTTTTCAAGGAATATCCGTCAAAGCTAGGCCAGATCTTTTTGTACTGAAAATGTCGTATGATTTTTCGAATGAGTGAAATGCCCCTTGGTTTTAGCCATTTTAGCCATTTTAGCCCTGATTTAAAATGTGATAAAACTTCATCTCGCACTTGCAACGACTTTGAATTGTAAAGCTTGAACCGTAGGCTCAATTGTTCAATCATTAAGAAACCGACCTACATTGATTAAAAAGCTAAGAAACCTTTATAATTGCCAACTTCATCTTTTGACACTATTCAGGATCGAAAAATGCCTCGACACCATATTTGGAGTATAATGTCTGTTTACACTTGCTTTGAGATCTTACCTGGCCCGTGTATTTGAAAATGGTGTCCCTTAAAAAGAAAAGCGTTGAGTCCTAGAAAATTCTTCGTTCGATGGAGCTAAAACGAGAGAAAGGGAGAACCTTAAGGCTTTAGAACCCCGAGCCCCACTTATCATTCTTCTAGATAACCAAGTTAAAATATAATTTTGCTGTCACATAAATTTATTCAACCACATCGGTCAACTACAAACATATTCTCGACTAAAATCCTCGTTTAAACTCAACATTTCGCCATAGCACTAAAATAAACAAAGACTCTCAGTTTCGTTGATAAGTTGTATTAAGATTAATTTTCGAAATGACGTCCATTTGCAGCAATGCATCTTCTCGCTCTGTTAGTCAATGACTGAAATGCATTGGAAACCATTTCTCTTGGAAGAGCTGCGCATTCCCTTACTATGGCTGCCTTTAACTGTTCGATGTTTCTTGGATGGCGATCTCGATTTGCACCCCAGATCATTTGCTTCAAATATCCCCAAGCAAAGAAATCTAGAATAGCAAGGTCAGGTGACCTTGGGGGCCACGGTACATCTCCCCGTTTGCTTATTAATTTTCCAGGAAATTGGCCTTGCAGGTATTGAATGGCTGCTCTACTTGTGTGGGCAGGGGCCCCATCTTGTTGCCACCAAAGAAGCTCCCTGTCCACTCCCTGATTTCGCAGATCCTCCTGAACCACATGGTACCTAACAATTCGTAAGTACTCTCTCTGATCGAGATTTCCTTGAACGAAATGAGGACCAAGTACATTTCCATTACCCATTAGCCCCAACCAAACCATTACACGACCTGCACCTTGGGCTCGTTCTATGAAATGATCTTCAGGATGGCCATTCCCATAACGTGAATATTGCACTTCGTTTTTGGTGTTTGCCTCAGAATTTAATGAAAATATAGCTTCATCTGATGAAATTAAATTTCCAAGAAAACCTGGGTCCTCGTTTGTCTTTGCGACGAGCCAGTTACAAAAATTTAGTCTTTCAGCTGGGTCATTTGGAAGAAGGGCTTGCCTTTTTACGAGCACATAAGGGTGCAAATGAAGTTCATGCACGATGCGATTAAAGGTACTTCTTGACATTCCCAGACCATTCCTGCGTGAAGAGACATTGCCATTTCTCTGTATCGACCTTCTGACTCTCTCGACGTTTTCTAGGGAGCGAGCAGTTTTGTTTCTACTGCTATTACCCTTATGTCGGTTGTGGCTGGTGCCATGCTCTTTGTACTTATTATAGTTATATAGTATGGCTCTTGCAGATGGAGGAGGGACACCAGGCCATTCTTGAACCCAAGATCGCCGAACCTGACGGGCATTTTCTACCCTGGCCATTTCCAAACATATCCATGTCCTTTGGTCTTGTGAAAGATGGTGCATTTTGACAGATGTTGAGGAAGAAAAGTAAACAAGTGAATCAACCACTTTTATAGGCCTAAGCTGTAAAATTATGGAAAAAATATCAAAGCACGCCCTTTCAACAACGAAGAGGTTTGGAGGGTGGCTAGCCAATTGAAAAGTTAACCTTTCTTAATATTTCAATTTCCTTTCATTTAAGAGAGCAGCATAATTGCAAAAAGTGTGGAGAATTACAAAAAATTCTTTTGGCGCAAGAAGGCCTCCTTCATAGATCAATGGAAAGAGGAAACCCATAAAAACTTGCCTAAGGCTGCATTCACATTGCACAATCATTTGTAAGCGCGTAAACGCTCGTGCAGAAATCCACCATACATCCCTTAGAGTGTTCAGACTGCAAAATATTTTTGCAATCTGAACACTGTAAGGGATTAGTATGGCAGATTTCTGCACGAGCGTTTACGCGCTTACAAAAGATTGTGCAATTTGAATGCAGCCTAAAACGATACGTGAGATATAATTTTGCCAGTTTCACATTATTCAGTTGTCTTTCATCGTCAATCAACAATAGTTTGTAACATTGAAGGAAGAAATCTTTGCACAAAAGTCGGCAAATTGTCGTCACAACACAACGCGACATAAAATACAGTTTTGTCATCATCTTTTGATTGCTCATTATCTTGGGAATCCTTGTCTTCATTTTCACATTCCATCAAAGATCTTGGGGAAGGAAATAGTTTAACTCTATGATTATTAGAATTTTCGCGAGAGCTATGACATTGGAGGCTGCTGTTTCAGTTCATCCACGAATCTGTTTATCGCTGCAAAATAGCTAGACAAAATGGCCGACCGCTGGTTTCAGTCATCAGAGAAATTTGGTCTTCTGAAGACTGTAGCTCCATCATTTTTCAACGGATTTTGACGGGGATGGTAGCAAACTTTAATTGAACATCTGAAGAGCAACATCATGGAAAAGGTTGGTGAGAATCTTTTGCTGTTTTGTCGCAATCTTCCGGCAAACGGGGCACAAATTTTTTGGGACACCCTGTAGTTAAAAGTACAGATGATTTCTTAGTAACAGGGAAGGACATGGCTGAACATGATGAACGCCTTCGAGGCTTACTCAAGCGACTCTCAGATCATGGGGTTACCCTAAACCCAACTAAATGCCAATTCCGCCAAACCGCAGTAGATTTTTTGGGGCACAATATCTCAGCAGCAGGAGTTAGGCCACTCAGTACCAAGGTGGATGCCCTGCTCAACTTCCGCACTCCGGAAAACATCACAGAATTGCGAAGATTCTTTTGCATGGCTCAACAACTCTCCAAATTCACACCAGAGTTAGCCAGAGCTTCAGAGCCACTGCGAGGCCTGCTCAGTACAAAAAACTCATGGGTTTGGACAGCTAACCATGACTCAGCCTTTCAAGAAACAAAGAAAGTTTTGGCTAAGGCACCAATTTTGGCCCACTACGACCTAAACACGCCCACTAGGCTTCGCACAGATGGCAGCTTGCTAAATGGCATTGCAGCAATCCTGTATCAACAACATGGAGACCAATGGAAACCAGTAGAGTTTGCCTCACGATACCTCTCCGATGCTGAGAAAAACTATCACAACATTGAAATTGAGATGCTTGCAGTTACATGGGGTTGTGAAAAGATGTCAAAATACCTTCATGGCCTCCGCCATTTTGTCGTACAAACCGATCACAAACCTCTCATACCCATCCTCAATTACAAACCCCTGGCCGAAATGACACCACGCATACAACGGATGCGTATGCGCCTGCTAAAATTTAGCTTTGCGGCTGAATACGTAAAGGGCAAAGAGCTTGCCGATGCTGATGCCCTGTCTCGGCACCTTGGTCTCAAGCTACCAACGAAGATGAAATAGTTGAGCAAGAAATAGCTGCTCATGTGGATACAGTGATTGGTAATGTACCTGCCACAGAGCCCCGCATTGACGAAATAAAAAATGAAACAGAAGCTGATGCTGTCCTGCAGGAATTGATAAACATGGTCCATAAAGGTTGGCCTTCCACCATAAGAGAGTGCCCCGAAGCGATCCGCCCATTTTGGCATTGCCGACATGACATAACAGAAACTAAGGGACTCATCCTGAAAGGAAGTCAACACTGCAAAAAATGGTGAAATTTCCCCATGTTTTTTTCGTTGGAAATTTTGGGGAAACGGACACTTTCCTAACAGTTTCCTGAGAGGGAAATGGAAATTTCCGTTTCCCTTCAATTTCCCAGAGAAAACTGTCCGTTTCCCCTAAATTTCCATGAAAAAACTATAGGGAAATTTAGATATTTCTTGCTGTGCAAATCGTCATCCCAGCAAGCATGAGACGGGACATGTTAGATCGTATCCATGAAGGACATTTAGGCATGGAAAAGTGTAAGCGAAGAGCTCGCCAATGCCTATACTGGCCAAACATGAATAACCAAATCGAGCAAAAGATTCAAAGATGTGGAGAATGTGCAAAGCTTCTGCCATCAAAGCCAGCAGAACCATTACTACCACATGAATGTCCAGAGAAACCATGGCAGAAGGTTGGCTCTGACCTCTTCCATTGGGCTGGGAAAATGTATGTCATAATTGTGGATTATTTTTTCCCTATGGCCTGAAGTATACCTATTAGGAAGACCAAGCTCGCCAAACTTAGTACACGCAATCAAGGATGCATTCGCACAACATGGCATCGCAAAGGAGCTTGTATCTGACAACAGGCCACAATATGCCGCCCGAGAGTTCAAATCATTCAAATCCCAATGGCAATTTGAACACACCACAAGCAGTCCCCACTACCCCAGATCCAATGGGCTTGCAGAGAGCACTGTCAAAGCAGTAAAGCGGCTGATAAAAAAGTGCCACCGTTCCAACCAAGACATCCTGAAAGGATTGCTGATACTCCGCAACACACCAATCAAATGCGGCCAGTCCCCTGCCCAGCTACTGAAAGGTTACACCCTTCGAGATAATCTTCCAAGATTCCAAGAGGATAGTCCAACGCCATCATGGCCATCACGGTTCCCTGCAAAGGAAAGAGCCCAGTCGAAAGCATACCATGACAAGAAACATGCCACCACCAGGGGGTCCAGAGAAGAGTTCCAGCCCAGCCAAGCAGTCACTATCCAACATGAAACAACAAAAGAATGGTCAATACATGGCACAATAACACATCAAGTCGCCCCAAGGTCCTATGAAGTTCAGCTACCAAACGGCAGAAAGCTAAGGCGAAACCAACGTTTCATGCGTAAGCGTTACATCAACTTCACAGCAACCGGAAGTGACCTAGCCAGCCTAGCAGTAATGTCCCCAGAAAGAGCCGTGGAAGAATGTGAAAGGGCAGAAGACAGCGACAGTGATGACGCTGACACAGTTCCGTACAACCAATCAGATAGCGATTCTACAGAGCAATCCAGTGAAGAAGAAGCCGCAGAAAACTGCAGAACAAGATCAGGGAGAAGGATAAAAAGAAAAACACCAACTGACTATGATGACCTATAAATTGTAGAAGTATCGCATCGCTAGGGGAAGGGAGGTGTTAGATGTGACTCTTATCTTTATAATCATAGTTATTGTTATTACTACTATTGTGTTAGCATTATTATTATCATAGTAGCCTCGTTTTGGTTTTCTTGATTTGCGAATACAACACTTACGTTATATTTTTCCAAGTGTTG
The DNA here is from genome assembly GCA_964020215.1 of Aurelia sp. 3 sensu Dawson et al. (2005). NCBI lineage: Eukaryota > Metazoa > Cnidaria > Scyphozoa > Semaeostomeae > Ulmaridae > Aurelia > Aurelia sp. 3 sensu Dawson et al. (2005). The sequence goes on along the minus strand of OZ026591.1, from coordinate 13,449,065 downwards.
GAGTTTCTTAACTTTATGGCGGTTTCTTCTAGCAAGAAAATACAGTACGGGTTGCTTGTTGACTTCACACGGTAACAATTTTTGGAAATTTCCGATGGAATGGACGGCCCTTGCAGCAATGTTAACGTTATCTCAAGGGGATCAGCCATGTACCCATGCTAATTCCACACTTTGTTCAACGCGTACTGGCTTGTTCTGCTTGTTACTGGCCTGTTCCTGGGTTCTTCCGCTTGTTACTGGCTTGTTCCTTGGTTGTTCCGCTTGTTACTGACCTGTTCCTTGCTTGTTACTGACCTGTTCCTTGCTTGTTCCGCTTGTTACTGGCTTGTTCCGCTTGTTACTGGCTTGTTCCGCTTGTTCCGTGTTTTAGAAACGTCGTTTTCTAATTATATGAAAATTCTTTTTCAGGTAATTTTCTCAGAGCTCAATGGAAAAATTTAAAGGAAAACATGAAGAGATGCCTTGATAAACACAACCGGATGTCTCGCTCTGGGTCAGCTGCTCATACCTCGTAACAAAGATAAAAAATAAACGTCAGAAAGTTTCAGTGTTGTAAGTGCACTTGGTAAAAATCCACAGACAAAAAACCGCTAGGGGGGCTGATTCAGCCCCCCCCCTAGGCTTGATAGGGTTAACAAATAGATCCCATAAGCGTAGCCATTTTGAATAAGACTCGCTTTGGATCACATTAATCGGAACAATGCTAATGAGTTACATTCATATTACGTCAGATTAGACATAGAATCATGTATTAAATAGGGATAAGAATGAAATTTTGTATCCCAGTTAATTCGCAGAAGATGCTGCGACCGTTTGTTTTTAAAGGTGTCCTACCTTGATTGTTTACAATTCGTTTTGTCTGTGATATGCGTACGACACGTATCACTTGATTCTCAGCAGATTATTTTTATCCACCTAGTTACGCAATTTGTTATCTGTTATTACATGCGAAGCTACACGGATCATTCAATTCCCAGCAGAAAGATTTTTCATTTTTTGTGAGTGGTTTGGAGCACTGTCTCCTTTGCACTTTATTGTTCAGTGAAAATTACTTGTCAGCAGTAACATAGAAATTTGTTGTTCAGCATTCAATCTTTTTCGATATTTGTTTCTTCATAGACAATAGGTCTGGAAATCTTTGATTTGGTCTTTGCTGCTGTTTAAAACCAAAAGTCTGGCGCATTGTATTTGTTTCTGGACGCAGCAAGCAGCAAGGCGTGGTGACAAGTTGGTGTTTTTTCGTTTGGCTAAGCAATTTTTTTGACTACGGTGAGATCTGTCCTTACTTTATTTGTTAAAATGGATGGCAATGCCAATTATTCTGGTGCAAGTCAAGATATTTTGAGTGGGCAAAACGTTGATTCAAGGCTCTCTGCTCTTGAGACCTCCATGATTAGCATTCAACAGGGCCTAAATGCAATTTCACAAGCTCAAAACATTGGTAATCAGCCAGCAACCTCAGATACATCAACGTCTTCTGTTTATGGGGGAAGCTCAATCCACGCCCCTTCCTTTGTTTCGGTAGTTTCATCTCAAATAGCTACCCCTGGTGTAACGTTGCCTGTTCAAAGCGGTCCATCTGGCGTGTCTTCTGTCAGCTCTAGCCAGCCATTGCTAGACTTTACTAAAAATTTGATGTCATTATGCCCACAAAATTTTTTGTCAAACCAAGATGCTTCTCCCGGACTAGTCGTGTCCGGTGCTTTTTGTCCTGTTCCTGGTTATCTGGTTAACAGCATCAAGAAGAATTTGTTCGTTGATTTTACCATGCTGCGTCCATGTAACTTGGACAAGTTGCCAGCAGTTGAGCCTGTTGGTCCCCAGCTGACAAAGTTATTGAAATGTGATAAAACCTCCGAATTAAGGCCAATTGAAACTTTCTTGGATTTGGCTGAAGCATGGGGCGTTTATGCTGGGGTAATGAGCAAGCATTGTCCGGCTAAAATGAGTGATCTGATTGAATATTTTCTCCTTATTGCAAAGACCAGCAGGGACACGTCGAGTCTGGGTTGGTTAACCTATGACAGAGCCTTTCGAAAGAAAGCTGCAGATGATCTCAGTCTGTCCTGGTCTACAGTTGACCTCTCTTTGTATATTTCTTCAGTTCTGAAACCGGAGAGTGCAGATAGAAGGCAAATTTGGTCGGCTAGGTATAATGATTATGAAGATTCTAAGGTGTGCTTAAAATTCAACCACACTCAATGCCCATTCAACCCTTGCAGGTTCCTGCATGTTAGTTTGCATTGTAAAGGTCAGCACTCAGCTTTTAATTGCTCACAGAAGCCAAGGCATCGAAACGAAACTGAGCCTAGACCAAGGCGTGACCGTTCACCATAGACAGTAATTGGCAGCAACTGCTGAGTAATGGTTTGTCCTGTAACACCAAGAGAACATACTCACCTGCTCAAAAAAGATTTCTAAACCTTTGCGAAAGATTTGGCTTGCTGAACGAAAATGGCTCCGCCATTCCTGCGTCTGAACTGACTTTGTTGAGATTTGTGGCTAGTTTAAGTAGTACTTGCCAAGCTTCTAGCATTAGAGTTTACCTCTCGACAGTTAGATCATTGCACATTCAAAATGGAGCTGAAGATCCACTTTTGGGTTGCTTGAGAATTCCCCTAGTTTTGAAGGGCTTACGTCGTGGACAACCTTCAAATCGGCCATCGAAGATTCCTATAACTCCATTCGTTCTTTGCGCTATAAAGGCCTACTTGAATTTGGAAGAGTTCAATGACTGTATGCTATGGGCCGCTTGCTGTACAGCATTCTTTGGTTTTTTAAGAGGGGCGGAATTTACTACAACTCCTGAATCTTTGAAAGAGAACAGGTTCCTTGCTGTTAGCGACGTGTCTATTGATAAACAATCAAATCCAGACATTGTTTTTATAAAGTTGAGGTACTCCAAAACTGAACAATTTGGTGAGGGCTGTACCATACCCCTTGCGTCTTCAGATTCCCCCATTTGTCCAGTTACGGCAATAATTAAGTAATTGTGGCTCCGGGGTTCCTCTCAAGGCCCGCTATTCATTTGCAAAGCTTTTTAGGCCCTTGACTAAGCAAATGTTGAACTATAAGCTTCAAAAGGCTCTAAACTCACCAGGGCTCAAAGGTTCCTATACTCTACATAGTTTTCGAGTTGGGGCTGCATCAACGGCAGCCGCCCTTGGCTTCCCATATTCAAGCAATGGGACGATGGTCTAGTGACGCTTATAAAGTTTACATAAAGTTACCCGTGGAAAGGCTTATCATCTCTTCTCGCTGCTTGGGATCATCTTCAAGGTTCTAAATGTGACTTGGACTATAACATCTGTTTTTTCAGTGACAGTCGTTAAACCTGCAGACCGTTTGTTGTGACTTTTATTTTGGTGACTTGTGTCGACGTTGATCGTTAATTAGACATTAATGTTACTCAGTTGCGTTGGGTTTCCTGTGAAAGAGACTGTTGAGCTTAGCTTTATGCTATAATGTTTTGGGATAAGTTGCAATTGTTTATTTTCAATCGTTACCTTTGAGAGGGAGTTAATAAGAGCTTACCTCCTGATTAAAATTCTTTATTTTTTACTTTATTTTATTCCACTTCATTTTTGTTTTTTCTTTTTTTTTCTCGGTAGCCGTTGAGATGAGACAGCTGCTTGTTTTTTCAAGTTAATTGTGGTAATCATCAACTAAGATGGTTGCCCTAAGTTAGTAGGCAGCCATTGAGATGAGATGTTTACCGGAAGTTAATGTGATAGCCATTGAGATTAGATGGTTGCCTGGTAATCATTGAGATGAGATGTTTGCTAGAAGTTAATGTAATAACCATTGAGATTAGATGGTTGCCTGGTAATCATTGAGATGAGATGTTTGCCAGAAGTTAATGTAATAATCATTGAGATTAGATGGTTGCCTGGTAATCATCAAGATGAGATGTTTGCCAGAAGTTAATGTAATAACCATTGAGATTAGATGGTTGCCTGGTAATCATTGAGATGAGATGTTTGCCAAAAGTTAATGTAATGACCATTGAGATTAGATGGTTGCCTGGTAATCATTGAGATGAGATGTTTGCCAGAAGTTAATGTAATAACCATTGAGATTAGATGGTTGCCTGGTAATCATTGAGATGAGATGTTTGCCAGAAGTTAATGTAATAACCATTGAGATTAGATGGTTGCCTGGTAATCATTGAGATGAGATGTTTGCCAGAAGTTAATGTAATAACCATTGAGATTAGATGGTTGCCAGGTAATCATTGAGATGAGATGTTTACCGGAAGTTAATGAAGTAGCCATTGAGATTAGATGGTTGCCTGGTAATCATTGAAATGAGATGTTTACCGGAAGTTAACGTAATGGCCATCAAGATGAGATGGTTAACTGTTCATGGGTGTTTTGACGATCATTTTGCTTGACTCTCAAACCGAGAGGCAAGTCAAGCCGTTAATCATTGGGATTGAATGTTTTTTGCCTTGAAAAGGTTTGTATCTGTTACTTGCACCACGATGAAATAAGATTTTAGGAAGGGATTAGGCCCAAGCCAATCTAGAATTGCCTGCAAGGGTGTTGTCTCATCTTGGTATTGTTCAAAGCGATTGTATTCCTTTTTCTCTCTGGTATTTGGGGGTTGGGGGAACACATGTGTTCTGTGGAGGAGAAAATATCTAAACATTTTTTCTCTAACCCCCAACTTTTTCGGTTGCTGTGGGAGTGCACCTTTGGCCAGTGCATTTGAAATCCCAAACTTGGGGCCCCAGTGATGAGAGAACACCGCCATTGGGCAATAGCAGATTTCATATTTGTGACAGTTCATAATTCTGAGGGTCCCCGTTAATTTTTGTTTTCTTCTGAAGCTAGAATTAAATAGGGATAAGAATGAAACTTTGTATCCCAGTTAATTGGCGGAAGATGCTGCAACCGTTTGTTTTTAAAGGTGTCCTACCTTGATTGTTTACAATTCGTTTTGTCTGTGATATGCGTACGACAGGTATCACTTGATTCCCAGCAGATTATTTTTATCCACCTATCTAGTGATTCAGCACGCTGCAAGCCTCACTGCCTTGTTGTTTACAGAAGAAAATTTTCGTTTGCAATCAGTCTGTGGCTCGGTGTTACGCAATTTGTTATCTGTCATTACATGCAAAGCTACACGTATCATTCAATGCCCAGTAGAAAGATTTTTCATTTTTGCGAGTGGTTTGGAGCACTGTCTACTTTGCACTTTGTTGTTCAGTGAAAATTACTTTTCAGCAGTAACATAGAAATATGTTGTTCAGCATTCAATCTTTTTCGATATTTGTTTCTTCATAGACAATAGGTCTGGAAATCTTTGATTTGGTCTTTGCTGCTGTTTAAAACCAAAAGTCTGGCGCGTTGTATTTGTTTTTGGATGCAGCAAGCAGCAAGGCGTGGTGACAAGTTGGTGTTTTTTCGTTTGGCTAAGCAATTTCTTTCACCCGCCCACCCACAACCTAATTTGTACCATGTTTCTTCATTTCATGACGGGGATTTCTGTCTCTGTCATGGACATTAAGTGCACTGGTTGGAGGAGAAAATATCTAAACATTTTTTCTCTAACCCCCAACTTTTTTGGTTGCTGTGGGAGTGCACCTTTGGCCAGTGCATTTGAAATCCCAAACTTGGGGCCCCAGTGATGAGAGAACACCGCCATTGGGCAATAGCAGATTTCATATTTGTGACAGTTCATAATTCTGAGGGGTCCCATTAATTTTTGTTTTCTTCTGAAGCTAGAATTAAATTGTAGAAAACAGTATCTGTAATTACTGTAGCCTGAAGAGTCCGCGTGAACGGACAAAACTACAATCTTAGACAAAAGTTGTTGAGACACGTGAGTTTTGTGTTGAAAGATGTCTTTTGGGCATGTAAACTACTAACTCAGCCCCCCTCCCCCCATTGCAATGTTGGTTGATTGAAGAAAACATACGTGTGAACTCACCTATGAATTTTCATCAGATTCCAACATTGCAATGGGGGGCGGGGGAATCGCAACTCAAAATTTCCTCCAAAAAGCAAAGTGTCTCAAGACTTTGGTCTAAGATTGCATTTACGGGTTGAAACTTCAGGGGTGCGTAACTCCAAAACCCACCATTGCAAATAGCTGAAATTTCAGAACATTTTTGTCACCATACCTGCTACCAGGACCTGCAGTTTCATTTTTCTATTGTAAACAACACTGATAAAAAAGACTTGCAACAATTCAAGGAATTACTGTTGTTTCCACTGTAATTTCTGAGTTTTGATGCAAATAGCTGCTTCATTGCACACATGACGTAAACATGCACAATGCAAGAGCCTGTAAATACAAATGCCTGACAATCCCAGATGATATCTCGCTTCTGAATGCTTCTATTCAATCTGACCGTTGTATTTCCTATTGAATCCTCATTTGCATCACATCACATTGCATTAGGGACGTGAGGCAACTCGAGCGTCCATACGGTACTCACAGAAACTCACTAAGGAAAATAGATCCGAACTTCGACCCCATTTACACAATGTCGGTAGCATGCCGGTGTAATATGCGTTTCGGTACCCTTATGCAAAAGTGTTCGAGTACATAAACGCATAGCAAAAACTGCCCATGCGAAAGTGTCCCCCTATTGTTTTACGAAGGGTACGCAAATGCATAGTAAATTTCCAGATGCAAAAGTGTCCAGGTACACAAACGCATTGCAAAAACTGCCTATGCGAAAGTGTCCCCCTATTGTTTTACGAAGGGTACAGAAATGCATAGTAAATTTCCGTATGCAAAAGTGTCCGGGTACACAAACGCATTGCAAAAACTGCCTATGCGAAAGTGTCCCCCTATTGTTTTAAGAAGGGTACGCAAATGCATAGTAAATTTCCGTATGCAAAAGTGTCCGGGTACACAAACGCATAGCAAAAACTGCCTATGCGAAAGTGTCCCCCTATTGTTTTACGAAAGGTACGCAAATGCATAGTAAATTTCCGTATGCAAAAGTGTCCAGGTACACAAACGCATAGCAAAAACTGCCTATGCGAAAGTGTCCCCCTATTGTTTTACGAAGGGTACACAAATGCATAGTAAATTTCCGTATGCAAAAGTGTCCGGGTACACAAACGCATAGCAAAAACTGCCTATGCGAAAGTGTCCCCCTATTGTTTTACTAAGGGTACGCAAATGCATAGTAAATTTCCGTATGCAAAAGTGTCCGGGTACACAAACGCATTGCAAAAACTGCCTATGCGAAAGTGTCCCCCTATTGTTTTACGAAGGGTACACAAACTCATAGTAAATTTCCGTATGCAAAAGTGTCCGGGTACACAAACGCATAGCAAAAACTGCCTATGCGAAAGTGTTCCCCTATTGTTTTACGAAGGGTACACAAACGCATAGTAAATTTCCGTATGCAAAAGTGTCCGGGTACACAAACGCATTGCAAAAACTGCCTATGCGAAAGTGTCCGCCTATTGTTTTACGAAGGGTACACAAACGTATAGTAAATTTCCGTATGCAAAAGTGTCCGGGTACACAAACGCATAGCAAAAACTGCCTATGCGAAAGTGTCCCCCTATTGTTTTAGGAAAGGTACGCAAATGCATAGTAAATTTCTGTACGCAAAAGTGTCCGGGTACACAAACGCATAGCAAAAACTGCCTATGCGAATATGTCCCCCTGTTGTTTTACGAAAGGTAAACAAACGCATGACAAAATTTGACTATGCGAAAGTGTCCCCCATTGCTTTACCAAGGGTACACAATCGCATAACAAAAATTGACTATGCAAAAGTGTCTCCCATTGTTTTACCAAGGGTACACAAACACATAACAAAAATTGACTATGCGAACATGCCCCCCATTGTTTTACAAAGGATACACAAATGCATAGTAAAAATTGACTATGCGAAAATGTCCCCCATTGTTTTACCTAGGGTACACAAACGCATAACAAAAATTGACTATGCGAATACGTCCCCCACTGTTTTACCAAGGGCACACAAACGCATAACAAAAATTGACTATGCGAATATGTCCCCATTGTTTTACAAAGGGCACACAAATGCATGGTAAAAATTGACTATGCGAAAATGTCCCCCATTGTTTTACCTAGGGTACACAAACGCATAACAAAAATTGACTATGCAAATATGTCCCCCATTGCATTACCAAGGGCACACAAACGCATAATATAATTCGACTATGCGAATGTGTCCCCCACTGTTTTACTAAGGGGTACACAAACGCATAGTAAAACTTGACTATGCTAATGTGACCCCATTGTTTTACCAAGGGTACACACAAACGCATAACAAACCTTGGTACGCGTGCTCACAGTACTCCCCGGTTCCTACTTCTTTATTTGGTCTTTACTTATTACAGCTGCCTATCAAATTAGGTCTCGTGCTTTTGTCAGTGCCTATTTTAGTATTTTAGTGAGGTCTTTGCCACATTTAGTGATGTTGAAATGCAGTCTTGAAATTTAGAATGAGTGGTCTTGTCACTTTTAGGCTTTTGCTCATGTATATGTAACAAATGTTTGCATTTTGTATGCTCTCTTTTCCATAGTTGGTCTGGACGCTACAATTTTTGTTGAATTCCAAACGAGACAATTTTTTATCTTTTACACTTATGGCAGCCCACGTGTATTTCTCTTCTTGGTTAAGTGTGGATAGGGATTTGACGGGACATTGAAACTAGGGCAAAAAGTTTGAAATTGTAAGAAACAATTCACGAGAAAGGTTGTTGGAAGGAAGGACTTTTGCATAACTAAAGGTTGTGGAAAGGGTGTTTCCTACTGATTATAATAGTTTGTCCTCAATAGTTATTTTTCTTCAGATTGTGGTCTTGTGAATTCACCTTAAAATAGGAACAGCCTTTTGCATTGGAAGATGATGTACCATACCAGCGGAGTCAAAAATGTGCGCTGATGTCTCGCAAATACACTTACAGTATTATAAGAAACTGCCAAGAATCTCAAGTGTAGATCGCCAGCAAATTAAGAAACTCCAGTGTTGAGAAGTTAAGAAACTATTTACAACAAGGTTTTACCGGGTTTTACTTTACTTTCACTCGCTTCCTGTATCATATTACCCAGAGGTACTTGAATTTAATGTCTAAAAATTGGAAAGGCATCAAATATCCTTGTTTTGAAGTGTTCACAAGGGCACAGTACTAGTAGTAAACGAGGAGAATCTCGTAAGGAGTACTCAAAATCTGATAATTTTAAAGCAACTCCCTTTACTGCCCAAAATTCTTGGTTTCTTATGAAAAAATTACGTGCATAGCGATTTGGAGTAATCAAGTGATTTCAGCACACCATGCACCATCCCACATCAAAACTTGCATTGAAGAATTTGTTAATTTATGAGAAGTGACTGAGCGCCCCTCAAGCCTAAGCCCCTTTCCTTTGATAATTTTAAAAAGGTTTACTACATCACTATCTCTACTCAAGGGCCAATATACCTTTAGTTTATTGAATTTTGAGGAATCATCCCCTACCCGCGACCGTTATTAGGAACCATCCTTAGTGTTTATCAATATGAAGCTTGAAGAGGATTGATTAACAATTTTCTAAAATAATGATAGAATGTCGAAGTATTTGCCCCAACTTATTTTTGCTTTCATAATAACTCCTCTCCTCCCCCCTGATTATTAAGGTCATCCCTTCAGACCATCCCCTCTATTATGTACTGGAGACTATTGTATCCTTAGGTCTGAGGATCGAGCCCCCTTTCCCTCTCCCTCCTCCCAAAGTGAAGCTTTGGTCTTGCTCCATGGTCACAAAACGCATATGCGTTTCAGTTCCATGTTATATTGTCTTCACAGTCATGAAACGCAATAGCGTTGAGGTCACATAAAACAGAGTCATCAAACGCATTGCGGTTCAGGAAGGTACACTTCCGCATAGGGGACACTTTTGCATACTACACCGGCATGACATGACACCGGCATGATATCTTTTGTTTTTAGGCCACCCGTTTATACGATGTCGGTACCATGCCAGTATGCGAAGGTGTTAATACGGATTAAAACCATGTCGATAGCCATACCGGTACGGGTTCATGCCGGCATGATAACGACATCGTGTAAACGGGCCATGCCGGCATGGTACCGACATGATTTCATGTCGCTTTCGCCTCAACGCTAAGAAATATTCGAAGTTTAGGGTATTTTGCAGCCGAGAAAGCGTGCTTGTCTGCCTTGTATTGACAAATTACGTCAATTAGTCCATGCGAGCGATGGAGCCTTGCTTTTGCTGTTGCTAAACTTGGTCTTCTTCTTTCGCGGCCTTATTTCACTCTTATTTTCCGTATCCTTCTTCGCTTGCTATTTTCGATGTAAGCTTGTGATCGTTTGTTCGTTGCTTCGAAATCGATTTCATTTGTTTCTCGTGTGTTCTGGAGCCTGTTTGAGAATCAACGCGAAAGCGCACAATAAAACAATCATGTTACGTCATAACCATTGTCTTACCGAAGCGACATGATATCATGCCGGTATCGTGTAAACGGGGCGAGAAAATATCTCAGATTAGCCAATGCCGGCATGGTTTCATGCCGGTGTCATGTCATGCCGGTATGCTACCGATATCGTGTAAACGGGGTCTTAATGCAACATGATGTCTTGAGCCGAGGTTATGTGCACAAACGGTGACAGGAACTTCAAGCTCTGTGTTAGAAAATGAATAATGGACTTTGGATGGTTGCAGTCGGAATTGTGCGATGAAAAGTCTCACGAAGGTCTGTTTGATGACTAATAAACAACTGAACTTGTTTCTTTTGAATGTAAAAACCCATGCATCGATGGAGTTTTTCGCTTTTGTGCGGCAAATTTAGGCATTTTCTCTCTGGATAAAAGAGAAATGCTTTGTAGATCTCATTGCTTTCACGTAATAGACAAAACCCCTGGAAATAGTACGATGTAGTGAAAATCATAGCTGTTTTGACGCAAACTGATCAAGTGGCCTTCGATCACTGTCGTCGGCACATGGATAGGCCTAAGACAGATTTCAGAATGCCGTATTCTATGTAAACAGCAACTAGCTAAATCTAGATCTATTCTTCAGCCTGGATGCAAATCTGTATGCATATAAATGCAAATATTTATGGCCTAAGTTCACAGGGAGTCTCCAGTTTAAAATGTGCCCCCGCTGGTGATAAAGTGTACTCCCTGTAAAAATCGCCTATGTTTCCAATAGGCCCTGTCTGATAACCTTTTCATGCTTCTTGTCATTCCTAATGATATCCTTGTATTAATTGGAAAGCATTACCTGATCAAAATGAATTTTAACCTATAGTGGTTGGGCTATTTGCTAGCACTATGTTGGTTGGGGGGCAAAAAAGCCCCCCCCCCCTACCTAACTCTTGATTGGTAATAGGTAGAGCGACCAAATTTCGTGTGCTAAAAGCCTCAGCCATGTACTTTCTGTAAATATAAAAATTAACCTAAAAATAGCCACCATTTTTGCTTACGTCAGCATTTTCCTTTGTGTGGTCAAGAAAACCGGCAAAATTGGCTAAAATCAAGAAAATTGAGATAAAATTAAAATCTTCTAGAGCATAGGAAGGTGTTTCCTGAGCCACCTTTAATAGCATTTAGGAGATGTAAGAACCTTAAGGATTTGCTTGTTAGGGCTAGGCTGCGTAATGAGGGAAATGGGGGGACTGATAAGAAGGAGTGTTCTCGTTGTGGTAAATCTCGTTGTCAAGTCTGTAATGTCATGAGCAATAGTGAGCCTTTTCATTCTAATGTAGATAGCCTAGCATATAGGATAAATTATTTGTTTAATTGTGACTCGTCAAATGTTGTGTATTTGTTGGAATGTACTGATTGTGGTGTACAATATGTTGGTAGCACCTGCCCGCCTTTTAGGCTTAGGTTTAGTCGTAAGTTTAATTCGGGGGCCTCAGTACCCCAGACGGAATTCTTCAGACATTTCACTGAAGAAGGCCACCGGGGGTTTCTGAAGGATATTAGCGTAAAGATAATTGATAGGCTAACGGGGGGTAATAGGATGCGGGAAAGCTTCTGGCAATATCCGCTAGATTGCTTTGCCCCTAAGGGTTTAAACACTAGGCAGGTTGATACATAGATTTCATGTTTGTTATCATTTTGGTTGTTGTGTTGTTTTGACTTTAGCACTGAGCTTTTCGTTAGGGACTGACGCTGTTTTTTTAGGGTTTTCTGTTCTGCCAATCCGCTCTCGGATCTTTCTATTGTTTGTTTTGTTGTAACGTGCTATCTTTTTCAGCTTCGGCGAGACAGACACAGCCACCGACTTCAGCAGTTCTTAACTCTGTGCTTTCTTTTATCTTTCTCCCGCCACCTTTGCATTACCGGCTGCTTTAACATATTTTAATTACGCATTGTAATAGGTAGGACCCGCTTAGGCTATTGTTGCGTATCATTTTTGAAATTCAAAATCCATATGTATGCTCCGTCGGATTTTGGAAAGTCATACTGATGAAGGCTTTGGCCGAAACGTTTAAGCGAATGTGTTTTTTCTGAGTTTCTATGTATATATGTATATGTATGTATGTATGTATGTATGTATGTATGTATGTATGTATGTATGTATGTATGTATCTATGTATTGGTGTGTACCATATTGGTATTGGTATTGGTATGTACCACATCGGTATGTATGTACCAATTTGTATGTATATATGTATGTATGTATGTGTGTAAATTTTGCCAAAAATAAAAATTAAAATAAGTTTATTAAAAACAAATAAGTCTAATTACAAATTACAGGCATGTGATACTAAGTAAAAACAAGATTTACAAACATTTAATCTAAAAACGCCATTGGTTAAAATGGCAGGGATTAAAAGGTCAGTGTGACATTATTTCCATAATAGTCCCTCCAAAGGTGTCAATAAATGAAAAGTTTTCATAAAAAGAAAGCGAAATCTTTGAAGATGTTAAGATGTAGCTAATCCCTAATCCATATTTGAATCATGCAGTACCGAATCGAGCCTAAGAGAGGGTTTACAGTATCAGTAGTACACATATACGTCATCTTCTTCTCTTTGTATCAATCTAAAAGAAATTTTCTTTGATCTTGTGTTTAAATGCATTTATATTGTTGGTGGATTTCAAGTCAGATTTGAGACTATTCCATAATTTTGGCCCTTGGTAACATAGACACTTTGGCCTGCGTTACTCTTACGAAATGGGACGTTTAATCTAAAGTTGTATTGAATTGTGAAAAGGCTAAGACAGTTTTCAGAGGGGGGTGGGTGGAAAGAACCCCCCCCCCCATTAATGGTAGCTCAAAAAAGCCCATATGGATTAGGGTTAAAACAATGTTTGGAAAACACAACTTGATGAGAAATTTTTGGGACATCTTAAAAATCTTAGAGAAATCTTTAAGAATTGTAAGTGACTGATCTTGAAAAATCTTGCAAAATTTACTCTTCGCTAGAAACGCAAGTGGTTATCATATAAGTTATGCTAAGACGAAAGCACCACTATAACAACATATTTGAGAGATAGACAAAGAGCACTGCCTGTTGAGTTTCAGGGGTGTTACGCCTCCCAGAGGAGCCAATAATTCTTGGATTTTTGGATGGTTGGATGTTCTGGTCTTGGGTGGTTTTGGATCGTTTTGGGTGGTTGTGGCTGGTTTTGGGTGGTTGTGGCTGGTTTTGGGTGGTTGTGGCTGGTTTTGGGTGGTTGTGGCTGGTTTTGGGTGGTTGTGGCTGGTTTTGGGTGGTTGTGGCTGGTTTTGGGTGGTTGTGGCTGGTTTTGGGTGGTTATGACTGGTTTTGGATGGTTCCTTGTTTTTGTAAGCATGGAAAATCCTATGTTACTTTCTGTATGAACCTTGGATCTGAAGCTAGTAGTTGGTTACTTGAAATTTAGGAAATTGAGCAACAAAAATTTTCTGATGAGTTTCTTATATATTCAATGCTCCAGACAAAGACTCAATTCATTTTTATCACAGGGGATTTGAAATCACCTATCAAGGCAGCATGCTTTCTTTGGAAACTTAATTTGAAAGTTCCTCATAAGCATTTCTATTTGCGCCTCTATATGAATTTATGCCAAATGTACATAAGTAACGAACAGAATTGCTTCACCTTTTTGTCTTGTAGCAAGTTTCTTTGGATTATAAATGAAATTGCAAAGTCTTTGCTTGTGAACTCCTCTCTTAGTTAAGTTGGGCAATTCTAACTCCAAAATCAAATAAATTGAATACAGATTTTAACTAAGGAGGTTGCTAATGATCATTCTCGCTCTTTGTGATCTCTAAGGATTGCAGGTCCTTTATACTGGTAATACAACAGTGCCCACTGATCTACTGTGTTCTATGTTCTTCATTCTATCTCCTCTGACTATCGTTGTTCCTATTTCTTTGTCCTTTGCTTCACATCTCATACTCTTTGTCAATTGCCTTTATCCCCACCGCACCTTCTTGAAACAGCTGGCTTTCAACATAATTTTGCATCTCGACACGAGAAATAATTTTGTCCACTTGCACCTCAATTTCAACTATGAATTGGCTGCTCCACTTGAAAGAAACTGTACCTGCTCATAGTCTTTGTCAAACATTGAACAAGACACATATTTCAGAGATGTTCTTATCTGTAAATGAGACAGGGATCTCATATTCTACCATATCTATGCTTCTTCCTTTCTTTCCAATACGAGATATTCTGCTGTACCAAACCTTGCCTTCAGCTATGTATCCATAATCATCAAATAATGTAATTTTCGGAGTGAATTAAATAAAACAATGAAGAGAAAGGTTGCTGAAGTAGGGGTTGCTGCTGTCACTCACATCAAGGCACCTTGTGCAGGCCTTCTGGTTGACTCTCAAAATACAATTGATGGTAACACCAACACTGGTCCGTTACCAAGCGATTTTTTCATGCTAGCAATAGAGGGGCTATTTCAAGTCTCATAGATCAAGCTGAAGATTGAGAAAATTATAAAATTATCCTTGGCCAGTTAAATATATGCCTTGCAGTTGCTGAGAGTGTGGATGCTGCCAAGACCGTCAACATTGAGAAAATCATGCACCATTGCTTTGATACAATGATTCGCATTGCCTTACACTTCCCTTGGGTACAGATGAGTCCCCTCAGTGCACCAAATGTTGGCACATAATTAGGAGTTTGTTTTATATCTTAGAGGCAAAGCCCATTGCTGTTTGGTCCAAGAGCGGACTTGAGGCATGGAATAAATACATCCAAAATTTCAGAAGTGGTGCAGGGTGCAGGGCAAGGCAGAATTCTACCCAAAAGAACATCCACAACATTTGTGTGCGCATTCGCGCAACATCCTCACCAGTCATGTACATATTCACTACCTTTGCCCTTGTGATCTTTTCAAAACAATGTTTTTAAACCCTTCCATTTCTTAGACATCACCCATGAACTATATGGAGAAGTCATGTTCCACAATTTATGCCTATGACACAGTTCAGTAATTCCACAGTTCCGAATTCCGTGAACCCAGATTCCCAAATTCCGCAGTTCCAGATTCAATGCATGATTCTCCCTTTAGCCTGAGATCAGGCTAAAAAAAGAAAAATTAACGGGGAGGGGAGAAGTGAGGAGCCTGAGGACACACTATTGAACATTGTTTGCTGGTTGGAATCTAATTATTCTCCTAGTCTCACTATGAGTTCGCATAATTATTTCAAAACCTCGTTTACAATTTGAAATTTTAATTCGGCTACCATGGTCACTGACCTAGGGCCTAAGCATTGCATTGGCACATTAAAGCTTTTACATGAATTGCAAAGCACAGTTTCATGGAAAATCGCAAAGCACTACACAATTTGAGCAACAAGAAAAAAGTAAAATTATCATCCTGCTGCTGTTGTTTAAAAGTTTCAAGTCCACAGAGTGTTAAGGTTGGTTTGTTTTCTCTGAGTCAGAACAAAGAGCTGACTTCACTGTTAGGATTAAAAGCTGTTTGCCTGAGCAATGTCTTCGCAACTTTTGGTATTGAGATAGACAATAATTTGCAAGAAAGCAAGGATTGTTGTATGGTATGTGCACGGTCTTTGATTGATGTTCGCACAAGACTAACAAAGCTTGCTGAGCATTTGCAAGCAGGACCCAGGTCTAGACCTGCTGAGGTTGATGCTAGCTCCATCAACTCAAGTATCTCCACAACATTGGCATTAGGAACAGCCACGTTACTAGAAACTCCTCGTTCATTGGGCCTAGGAATGTATGTACTGATGCTAAGAAAGCTGAAAATCATGCTAGCAAAAAGAGACCACTTACTGAACCTAAATCAACAGGTTTATCGCCATTTACAAAAATGGGTAGGTCATCATCAGGGGAGGTTGATGTTGCTTCCAAGGCCAATGCAAAAAAAATGTTGTTTCAAGAAATTACTGAATTAGCTAAGCACAAGGAGGAAACCGAAGAAGACAGCATATCAGGAAACAATAATGGCACACAACTTCAAGAAGGCAAGAAAGAACAGTCAACAATTACCTTGTCCATGAAATATCCAAATGGCAGCTTCAGGTCCCTAGTTGTAAATGATACATATCGAAGACTCGTAAGGTCTGTATCTTACAATGATGAACAGCGTATTGCCAATGCCATTGTGGATCTTGCAGAGCTAAGACCTGCACTTGCACTAGCATTTTGTGAAGTTATGAGAAAGGAAGTGACAGCCTATACGAAGAGTGAAACTGTCTCAAAGTTACACAAGAAACAAAACCCTGGGAGATCTCCAATTTCATGCTCAGTAGCCTTTATGCAGGATTGCAAGTAAAAATACCAACAACTTTGAAAATCTTCAAATGCTTAACTGGTTTGAATACCAGAAAAGGAATGAAAAGAAACATCAGGATCAGAAGAAAGTTGATTAACAGAGCGTCAAAAGAGAATTGATAACTAAAAATGCAATTTGTGCAGCAGTTTCAATCTGTTTAAAGCAAAGGAATGCAAGTCTTTCAAAGCTACATTATAGAAACACCCTTATGCTAGTAAATGAAGGCTGCCGCTCCCTAGATGTCGGAAGGATGAATGGGCAAGGTTTGTTGATGTCCCATAAAAGTGCAATTAGAATGCAGAAGAGAATGGCTTTGCAATTGGATAAAGATATCAGCATTTGGAAAGAAAATATAGAGGAAAAAGAATTGATGATGATGCTTTTGTTAGAGTTAAAACAGCATGTTACATCAGAAGGGATAAACGTCGATGCTCTGAGGAAATGCTCAAATTTTAAAGAACAGATGTCGCAGTGTTGCTGTAGCTTCATTTGTACACGAAGAAATATTCCCCAGGATGATGTTTTAAATCAGCTGAGAAGCAAGGAATCACTTATGGCAGAAATAAATGCAATAAGAGGAACAGTAAATGATTTTTGGTGAGTTTATAAAATTAATTTTGAATTCAACTGTATATGCAGACATTAGTATTGACACAGTAAATAGGGTACATTAAAGAGACAAAGGTATCTTCTTTCATGTTATTTTGCAGCCCTTTAATCATGCTGTGTATTGTTATACGGTATTTCCTTTTCATTCAAGTTCTATGGGTTTTGATAATTTCAGTTTCAGATTTTCAAGTTCCCTTGATTGTGTGGACATCTACTGAAATTACATCTGTCAATTACCTTGTGAAGTTGTCTCGTCTCTTTCTCCTTGCTTCCCCATTACCCCCATTACCCCTTTCTTCCCTAAGCATAAAACAATATGTTTAGTGCAGTTCTACGGTATAATGTTGAATTGTGGATACTTCTCGCATTCTTGGAAAAACAACTTCTTTTAAGCTTGGTACTCACTGCGATCTTAAGTGATCTTAAGTGTGTTTAACTATGCGAGTTTAACTTAAAACCGCAGTGAGTACGATGCGTGAGTTTAAAACTTTGGAGTTAAACACACTTAAGATCACAAAAATGTTAAACTTGCATATCAAAAAATTTTGATCTGTGAGCTTAAACATCTGAGGTGCCGAAGAACGTTGATGGTTGATTCCATTGAATTTGATATTGGGAAGGTGTTTTCTGACGTCACAGCCGAAGTTCTTTGTTTCCAGAAGCTGAGAAAAAATAGGCAAAAAGGATTCTGCAAGTTTCCCTTCATATTTCCACCGTTTCATTCAAAGTGTTAGTTAAAGCCTACACAAATCTCAGGTTGATTAATGTTTCAAGTTCCTCGTTTCAAACTCATTACGGAATGAAAATTGTAAATAAAAAGCCTTCTTTGCAAAGTCCTCACTCGTTTTTGCACTCAAAATTTGTTCAACTCACTTTTTTAACCCTATTAGTACTGGGGGGGGGAGCGTTTTTCGCCCCCCCCTAACACACTTTTCTACATTGCACGAAAACGGCCTATAATTCAACCACCAAACTTTGTGACTGTTAGTCAAATTTAATTGGCAATTAAATTTTTAACATTTCATTGTTCTAACTATGATCATGTGACCACAGCAATACCATATTTGGAGAGTAGTCAACAAAAAAAATCTTAAAACCTCAATAGATTTTGTCTCGTTTGTCCGATTGATCTCAAACATACACCATTCGATTGCATTTGATGAGTAGTTTCATTTGATATATATATATATTTCACATTTGCTGACATCAGCAAAATTTAATATATATGACATCATTGACATTTATGACGTCATTGCTCTAATGAATAAATGTAAGACATGAAAAATTGTTGGCTTTTTTGCTTCAACTTATTTATTTGATTACTTCTGAGTCCATATTTAGTTGATAAAAGGACAAGACTTAGAAATAACTGCAAAGAAAATTTGTACATGGAACAAAAAGCCAATTAGAAGCTAATTGTGCTAAAAATAGAAACTGAAACTATCTAAAAAGAAAGTATTTTAAATCTGCAGCGTGTTTCCTACAATTTGAGATAAATTTGGAGAAAATTGAACTACAGATAAATTAAATAGAATTTTTCTTGTTAAAAAGATAAAAAATTGCCAATTTTCCTTTGTTCTTTGGTTGCCTAGCAACGAAACACGTGACTAATTAATTGTCATTGTTACATTTCAATAGCTAATTGTCTAAAGAACAATAGGAGTAAGTCTTATTGTTATACCTTTAGTGGTTTCGGAGAAAAAGAGGGGGGGCGAAAAACGCCCCCCCCCCAATACAAAGTGAGTAGAAAATCGCCCAGTACTAATAGGGTTAAGGTAGGTCACTGGTCGAAAATGACAAAAAAATCGTTTTTGTGTTTTTGATAGAATGCAGCCCTCCCATCTTCGTAGAGTTGGGGATTTGCATTTATAGAGCCAAAATGATCGCGCAAAGTGATTTAGAGGCACTTCTCTGGTGATTACTACTTCAAATCAGCTGATTATTT
This sequence comes from Aurelia sp. 3 sensu Dawson et al. (2005), assembly GCA_964020215.1. Classification (NCBI taxonomy): domain Eukaryota; kingdom Metazoa; phylum Cnidaria; class Scyphozoa; order Semaeostomeae; family Ulmaridae; genus Aurelia; species Aurelia sp. 3 sensu Dawson et al. (2005). The sequence continues at coordinate 13,429,808 of OZ026591.1, read as the reverse complement.
TCATATTTTGATGATAAACTGCCATGATCTGAAGTAAACTTCCTTGCAGTCTAGCATCTTTGAATGGCTAGGCCCAATACATCATTTGAAAGCCCTGTCCCTTCCCTGTCCGAATCTTCTGTTTGTTTCAGTGGTTGGGCATCCTGTGTTCTTAAAATTCCATCGTTTCCAATCACACTAAACAAAAGGAATCTTGCTTAGCCGAAATATGACGTAACAAAGTCACTCCTCATTGGCTGTTTCGAAAAATAACTGCGTTTGATTGGACAATGTCAAATTAGCATATTAAAGATGGCCGCAACAGGTTAGGAAACATTCCAGAAAGTTCCCAGATTCGATTGGAATACTCATCTTTCTGGATTAAAGTTGGATTCATTGTTGACAAGTTGACAAGGATTTTCCTTTTGCGTAAGAAAAAGATTATCAGTAAATTTAGGACTTGGAAAGTATGGCAAGAACAAAATTTAGGTCGCGGAAGCCATTCATGGGAAGACGAAAGCAGAAGCGTCGTAAGGAAGTTGTGTAACTTGCAACCAGAGGACACAAAACTTTCAGCGAGTGAGAAAAAGTTGAGCTGCTTTGGAATTACCTCTGATCAGCTGCAGAAAAGGAAGCTGAAAACTATCCATGGAGCAAACGAGGGTGAAGATAGCTACTTATTTGTCCAGCATTCATGTTTGCAAAGTCTGGTAGGCCAGTTGCTTTGTCCAAGTTGCAAGAGGCCAGGAGTGACTGTCTTTGTTCCTGACACTGCAATGCAGGGGTTTGCTGCTAAATATACTTTGTCTTGCCAAAACTGCAAAGATTCTATTGATGAAAGTTTCCTTTGTGGGAGAGCAGGTAATTCCTCGGCAAATGTTCCCTTTGAAATAAATACCAGGGCTATGCTAGCTTTCAGGAGAATTGGATGTGGCTTTAGCCAAATAAAAACATGGTGTGGGGTAATGAATATGCCTTACAACATTAGCCATGATACATACAGTAATCATGTTGAAAAAATTCATCAAGCAAGTATTGCAACGTTTGAAGAAATCACAAAGGATTCACTGAAAGCTATTCAGTCCGCCTACAAAGATCTAGGAGAACTGCCAGATGAAAATGGCATTTTAGATATTTCTGTGTCATTCGATGGTTCGTGGCAAAGAAGGGGCCATGCATCTCACAATGGAGTTGCAGCAGCTATAGATTTGCTGACTGGACTGCCCATTGACTACGAGGTGTTGAGCAATTTCTGCCTAAAATGTAAGATTGCAGAAGACAAGCCACCAAATCAGCAATGGCAGGAAAAGCATGCTGACAACTGCCCAAAAAACTTTAGTGGTTCTTCTAATGCAATGGAGGCAGAGTGTGCTAGAAGGCTTTGGAGAAGATCAGTAGAGAAGAACCATCTCCGTTATACAACTATGTTGTGTGATGGAGATAGTAAATCCTATGACGCAGTGGTTGCTGATAGTCCTTATGGTGCTGCTGTAAGAATAGAAAAGGAGGACTGCATAAACCATGTATCGAAAAGGATGGGTAAAGCTTTGAGAGATCTCATTGCAGTTTCAAAGTCTCAGAAAGAAAGCATATCAGGCAAAGGAAAGCTTACACAAGAAAAGGTTGTAAAGATTCAGAATTATTATGGTAGAGCCATCAAGGACAATTCGGACAATATTCCTGTGCTGAAGAATCGTATCTTTGCTATTCTTTTTCATTTATCTTCATCAGACACCCATCCAAAACATGTTCACTGCCCCCCTGGTGAAGCATCATGGTGCTTCTGGCAAAGGGCAGTTGCCAGGGCAGAGACTCCAGATTCGCATGCTGACCATGAAACCCTCCCCTCCGATGTTGGTAAAAAGCTAGTGCCAATTTTTCAGCGTCTATCTGAAGAACATCTCCTTAAAAGATGTGCACGCAGTGCAACTCAAAATGCAAATGAGTCACTGCACCATCTCATATGGAAGCAGTGCCCCAAAACAACATTTTGTGGTAGAAAAACAGTAGAAATGGCTGTTTCTCTTGCCCTATGCCAGTTCTCCATGGGTGCGTCATCACAGTCAGTTTTATGTCAAGTGTTAGGGATCCCACCAGGAATGTACCTGGAAAGGAATTCAGTAAGAAAGGATATCAAAAGACTGGAGAAGGCTGAGATTGCAAGTCAGGAAGGGGCAAAGCAGAGACGAAAGCAGTTGAAGTTCAAAAAGACTGTCAAAGACAACCAAATGAAGCAAAAGGAAGGTCAAACGTATAAAGGCGGACAGTTTAACTTGTGATGACAATGAAAACCAGCATAAAGTCAGCTATGATTTGGTGAAATGACAAAATTCTATTATGTTTAGGTGCATAGTAAGATGTCTCTATTTCCCAGAGTTTGGCATAATGTATTCAGGTTCCATACATAAATGTAGTTCTGCAAAAACTTTGATTGGCTTTTTCTCAACTTTAAATTTTACGAAAGTCCTTTACTTTAGTAAAACAGTTTTGCATGCTAAAAGAACCCTAAACCTAGAAAACCAGATACCAAAATGATCCCTGTAGAGCACAGAATGCATTGCAAACATTGTTTTTTGTATTTGAAGAGCCACTTTCCTATGGCATCCCTGAAATAAAAAAAATTGCCATGGCGGAAATTAGTATGATAGATTTACTGTAATATTTTAAGGTTTATTCTTATTTATGTTGCAAAACATGTTTTTGTTGCATTCAACAGACTATAAGGATCAATTTGGTACCTTGAAATCCAGCAAATCTCTTGTGACAGTGGAGATCAATGAACACTTTGGATAACTATGTAAATTTTTTGTAATTTGGCCGTTGCCATGGAAACCAATTATCAAATATCAAAATCAATAAAATTTTTGGAATCAGCATGCTCCATTACCCCATGCAAACTCCAACTTAGGTGCTCATAACTCATAGCATTGACATAAACTAAGAAAAACTGTTCACTATACCATGCCGGGCAGTGACCTACCTTAAAACGCTAACTGGGAAACTAAGTAATGGCTTCTTTGAAAAGAAATCTCTCGTTGCTCGAGGAAGAAAAACTTGTTGAAATTGTGAGAAATTATCCCATTTTGTACGACAAGTCGCACCAAGGTTACAAAGGACGCGATGCAGTTAGAAATGCTTGGCGGGAGGTCGCAATGTCCCTTGAATTTATTGATGATGGTGACTCTGCTCGACAGTATTTTGATGTATTCAAGAAGAGGTATTTGCGAAAGAGAGGCAGTGTAAAGAAAGCCAGCAAATCTGGCACATCATCTGCATCAGTCCAGAAAGCAAAGAAAGATTTTGAGCCTCATTTATTCTTCTCCTGGATTGACCCCTGTAGGGTAGACCTTAAAACAAGAACAACCAAAAGTAATGTTTCACAAGTCCGAGGAGACAGAGAATCGGTGACAAGTCAAATGAGTGACCGGAGTGACTTGGATTCCGAGCAAGAAGAGGATGACAAGGACAGTTCCATTGACCAAGTAAGTGTTGCAGGAAACAATGATCCAAATGAACAAAATGATCCAGTGCTAGAGGCACCACGCGAAGCACAACATGCTAGCAAACGAAAGCCTGACAGAAAATTTAAGTCCAGCAAGCTTAGAAAATTATCATCCCTAGATGACAAACAGATGCATTTAATGGAGGAAATGGAAAAGAATTTGATGTGAGACAGAGCACTAGATGTTCCTGCTAAATCTGAAGATTCTGTTGATGCTTTTTGTGAATCTCTTGCTTTGGAGATAAAGCAGTTCAATGAGCAAGAAAAATGCCTCATTAAACATGAAATTAATAACATAATATTTAAACATCAAATAAATAAATTCAATCTCCAAGCCCGATTTTCAAGCCCACCATCTTCCTACTCAGGCCGAGTAACACAATTGCCAAACCAGAGCTTCCAGATGAGCCAATTTAATGACTTTGCCTATAATGGCTAGTATCAAACATAGCTAACAATGAACAATCAATTATAGATGCAAATTATAGATGCAAATCTATAATCAATTATAGATGCAAATGCTATTTACAAAAGTTATTTTTTAAATCACTTTTTATATGTTCTTCTTACGTGTGAAAGCTGCCAAGAAACACTCCCTTCATCTGAATTTAAGTATTCTTTCATGCCATCGCGTATTGAAACTGTTTCCTCCCTTGGTTGTGATCCACGCACTGCTCGCATATTTCTCACGCAATTTGTTTCAGCATCATTTCTCTCAATCTTTCTTCTCCATCCCCCCGAATGGATTGTAGCATCACTATTTTCTGAATCTACAAAGCCGCTCGGGGTGTATGATGCATTGTTAGTTTGCCGCAGATAATTATGCAAAGCAAGACAAGCTAAAACGTACTTTTCAACATTTTCAACACTAGCCCGAATGGGAGTGAGAAAAATTCTCCATCTGGCTACTAGAATCCCAGATGCATTTTCAATGACCCGACGGGCCCTTGAGTGACGGTAGTTATAAACACTTTGCTCCTCAGATAAATTTATTCCCGGATATGGACGCATTAGCCAAGTTTTTAACGGAAATATTTCATCTCCAAGCAAGAAATAAGGAAGGGGCTCAAAGGAACAAGCTGGTAGAATCTCTGGTGGAGGTAATTTCATGTTGCCATTTTCAAAAAGCTGCCCTATTGAAGAATTCGCAAGCACTTCACTATCATTGTTACTTCCATAGCTTCCCAAATCAAAAAGCGTAAAACAATAATCAGCATGGCAAACAGCGAGTAGCACAATGCTGAAGAATCCCTCGTAGTTGTGATACAATGTACCACTTAGTTATGGACATTGGATGCGAATGTGCTTTCCGTCAATAGCACCAACAACATGTGGCAAATTCCAAGACTCTTCAAATTTCCGAGCAATCGTTTTCCAGTCTTCGGGAGACTTTGGACATTTCAAATACGGCTCCTTCAGGGAATGAAATATCCATTATGAATGATTCAGAGGCCTTTGACATGGCAGAAAGGTAGCAGCCATACATGATCTTTCTATTGTCTAAGTCGACTCTCCCTCTTTTCTTGGCTGGATTGGCCTAGCCTACAGTACCTAGAATTTGTTTCATCCGTGACAAAAAATGGAATGCCCAAAACATTGAAACATACCACTCAATCACAGCATGTGCCTCATCTACACAAATCTCTGCAATCTTCTTCCCAAGTGTACCATCCTGAAGCTCTTGTTTCCATTCCTTTGATAGCCATTTTTCGGCAGACCCAAACACCACATCAACGTTACCTTGTTTCACTTCTTCACGAGCGAGTCCTTCTTCATTGAGAGAAGCTGCTTTAAATGAGCGACTAGGCATTTTTCTGAGGCAAAGCTCTGTCACTTGTTGGTCTGTTATTGCCTTCAAAGGTGGGTTGATGAAAAATAACATGGCTCAGTTTGAGGTCCAAGGTTCAAATATCATTAAGAGGCTACTGAGCTCAATGCGAGGCTTCAGGCTGATCGCGATGGTTGTGATATCGTGATCATGATTTTGATTGCAGCTTATGATTCAAAGAGTGGTTGCTTTTTGACTTTGAAGTTTGCGCCATAGACAACACTTCGCTGCAGGAAAACAGGAAGAGCATTTGACTGTTTTTTGACAGAGTTTCTTAATTTTGGCAAATGACCTTTGACAAAATCGTAAGAAATGATGAGTACTAAACTCTGAAATGTTTGGCCACAGTACTGTCCTGTCTAACCCCCCTCTAAATATTGGAAATGCTTCAAAGAACATTGTTTTGGAATGTTTGTGAGGGAACAGGTACTGAGCATGAAGACTGCTATGGAAACTTTTAGTGCTCAAAATCTGATGATTTTAAGAAACTTTCCGTACTGGCCCAAATTCTTAGTTTCTTATAAAAAATAAGTGCATTCCAACTTCTAATAGAAACAATTGATTTTCATTAGCATCATGCACCGGAATCACTTGTTAACACTGCAGTTTCGATTGAGGCAGGCAGAGGCAGAAACCATTATCAAGAATTATTGCAATAGCCAAACAAAACAGTAGTTTCTCCGCCTTTTCATTCAATTGTCTTCTGTCATACAAAATTTGTCTTTGGAGGAATCCCCCTGGCAAAGTTCTGGGTGGCTGACAGATGAATCCTTGGGCCTTAGCAACAATTGTATTTCTACCTTTCAAGCAAAAATTGGATTTTTTCATGACACCAGGAATGATATGAACGCACAGAGACCTATTGTTATGACATCAACTATTTCCAATTTCCATACAAGGATGGACAAGGGTTGGTCACTTCATCAAAGGTCAGTGCAATTATGACATTTACATGCTTTAAGAAAACAATAATTGCATCATTTTGGATATCTTCAAGCATTGCTTAGTCAAGGGTCACAATGAGGTACAATGAAAGCATTCTTGCATGACAATAGTCACAAAGCTGAAAATACAGGCCAAGGCGGAAGAAGACCAGTGGTTTCATATTATTGGTGATATCGAGTATCAAATGTTGACATGTTGTGGGCCTAAAGTGTAGGCTATCACACTCGGTTTCTAACAGTGGTATGAGGAGCAATTATAGTTGGGAATTAAAATAAAATATGGCGAAAATACACAATCCTTAGTGCGGAGTAAAGGAACAAGAACACTTGCCATAGTAAGGAACTCACTTCCTAATTGCCAAATATCCTTTTTTCCTACTACAACAACGTGTCGTTGATCACACAAACTGCGAAGGCCAAAGCAATCATTCTTTGAATTATAACTTGCAATCAAAATCATTACCACTAACGCAATCAGTCTACAGCCTCGCACTAAAATCATTGGCCTCTTAATAATGTCTGAACCTTGGACCTCAAACTGAGCCATGTTATTTTTCATCAACCTCAAAGGTGTTATTACAGCAATGATACTTGCTTCATCTTTTCGTAGCTGATGTAAAGTTGGTAAAAGTTGATAAATGAGACTTTTCCCATAGCCAGTAGGAAGCACAATTGTTCCTATCATGAACAATTGCAGATATGGCATCTATCTGCTCCTTCCTTAACTCTTTTATCTCGGGAAACGAGATATTCAAGGCCTGGTGGATTTCCTTGCATAGATCCTTTCGCTTTGCCATCGAAAAACAGGAAAATTTGTGATGCTTCTTCCTCTCGAAATGCGGGAATGCAGTTGAGAAAGACAAAGGGAATGGTGGAGTCTCGTTTTAGGTTTTTTGCAATGAATTAGAGGCTAATGGAAAAGCCAAAACCGCGGAAGTAGGTTTCAAGATGGCAGGATTTGTGCGCGAGCGAAATACTGCATAATTAAAAATTTCTGCAAGCAACCAATCAAATGCACTACCTATATGTAGGTAGTCTCGCAAACAATATTCAATAACTTGTCCACAGGCCTTTTTTTCCTCTCCCCTTCCTTTTGTTCCTCTTTTCCAAAATTTCAATCAACAAAAGGCCTGTTAACAGGCTATTCTCCCTTTGGAGATCAGTCCATGTAAGACAATAAACTGTAATCAACTTCAACACTGAGATTTTGAATTGTGTAACCCTATTTGTGTAACCTATGAAGATTGTTATGGAACCTTTGAGGAAGTCACAAGAAATTCCCAATACTGAAAATCTGATAACTTTAAGAAACTTTCAGTGGTCGCCAAACTCCTTTCTTCTTTCATCAAATTTTCTTCTGTGAAAAATATGTGTATTACAAAATTCAAGTGACTATCTTTAAAATAGATACCGGGTGACCCAAAAAAAACTTCACGAGCTAGATTGCAAATATTTTCTCGAAAGGAAATGTTATGAAGACAAACAAGGTATCTCCATGTAGCTGAAAGGCTCTGCAATCTTTTGAGATGTTGCTTGGTCAGTTTCAGATATGCGTACTGTCCAAAGAAATGGTTTCAAAAATGCGGAAATTCATTGCTTTCTCAAACCATTCTCCTGCTTTCCAGTCCATTTTTTGGAAAGTGTGAAAACAGCTTAATTCTAAATTTGCTTTGGAGCATAGAGTATGAATGAGGAGCAAAGTTAAATCATTTTGCAAACAAAAAATTTCCGCAGACAACTTCTAATCGCTATGTCGAGTTTTCACAAAATGTTGACTGAAATTATGATGTCCATTTTTTCACTCCAAGTGAGGAATCCTGGATTCAAAATTTTCATTGAATCTAGTTTTTCAGGTGGTAGTCATTGCTTAAAATGACCATGCAGCGTCTCAACAGATAGCTAGGCCTTTTTAACTAAACTGTGATAGAAGACATTTGGCAATAGCTTTTGATTTCAGGGAACTAGTTATAATCCAGCTCGTACAGTTTTTTTTTTGGGTCACCTGGTACATCTGCAGGCTTCATGTTTGCAAAATGTCATGGATGAGAATATAGTTCTTCAAGAAATACAAAACTGGTACTTTCTCACAAAATTGATATGATTATCACTAAAATACACCCATCTGCAGGCTTGGCTGCTTGAAGGGAGTCTGTTGTTCTCTATGAATTCCAGTTTTTCTTCTGTTTATCTAGAAAACGCTTCCGTTAGCCATTTTTACTGCTTCCCAACTAAAAAATCTCATGGCCAGGGCTTGTGACAATTTGATGTCACATGGAATACAAAATCCATTTTTAAGTGTGTCACGTGACCTTTCCATGACGTCACATTATTCAATTTTCAAAGTCAATATTGTTCAGTACTAAAAATCTTCAATCGTTGATTATGAGAAAACAACAAGCATCAAGGACATCAGCCTAATTTCACTGTATTCTATGTGTAAATAGTATTTGTTCTGTGAAGAAAAATTAACAAAAAGTGATGACATCATCACACGGGAATGCAAAGAATGCGTGCATGCATAGTGCAAAAATCCGCAAAACCATACGTTGAAATTAAAAATTAGCAAATTTGCCGGATACAGCATCAAAAGTAGCACGTATTCCTATCTTTTCATCATTTTATCACATTAGCTGTAGATTTTATTAGGAATTATTCAAAATTTTAAACATACATCTCTTGAAAACTGGTCGCGTTTACCCCCTGGAATGAATTTGATTTTTTCAAAAAATTAATTTTTACATCGTAACGAGGATAAAAACTAAAAGTCAGAAAGTTTCAGTGTTGTAAGTGCACTTGGTAAAAATCTACAGAAGAAAGACCGAATCAGACAGAAGAAGGCTGAATCAGCCCCCCCCCTAGGCTTGGTGGAGTTAACATGGAACACAGACCACGCGAACCTAACAAGGATGCCTTTTACAACTGACAATTGCCAGTACGTTGAAAAATTACTGAGAATTGCTTCTAAGACAAAGCTGCTTTTCACATAGACAGAAAGTCTATGTGGTACAAGATTTTTGCCCATTTTGTATCCCTCTCGCTTATGACCAGTTACATCAGTTAAATACCCAGTTATATGTAACATCCTCCCATCTTTTAGGTTTATGCAAGCTGTTGAGAACAGAGCTCCTACAAGGCTGATTCATGGAAAGCTAGGGAAAAACGCCTAACATTACCAGCCATCAGGCAAAATTTCAACTTTTGGTATGAGAAAGCAACTGGCTACGCAGAACGGGATGAAGATGAGTGAAATCATAAAACGCAATCAAAACCAAATTGAAGTTTTTTTGTAACTGTGAAATAATCATTCTTATCGTTATTTTTGTTCATTCTTATTCCTGTTTAACATTCATTCATATAAAATGAATGAATGTTTTAGTTCATTTAAAGTTAATGGAAGTTTTAAAATTTTATAAAATTATCATGTATTGAATACTCAGAGTTCCTTACCAATTTTTAAAGGTAGCTGGATTTTTTAAGATAGTTCAATCGTTTGATTTATTAAAAAGCCTTGCTTGCATACAATGTCTCTTGCAATGGCTTACACAGTTTTTTTCTAAGAAACTTGGAGGTTGTCTACAAACCGAAGACCGAAGACCAAAGAACTACAAACCAAAGACCAAAGAACTACAAACCAAAGACCGAAGACCAAAGACTACAAACCGAATACCTAAGGCCTAAGAACCACAAACTGAAGACCAAAGAACTACAAACCGAAGACCAAAGAACTAAAGACCGAAGACCGAAGACCAAAGAACTACAAACCAAAGAACGAAGACCAAAGAGCTACAAACCGAACACCCAACAGAGCAAGTTCAAGGTTGGAGCTACAGCGCCTCCAATGTTGTGAAAATTTGCAGAATCTGCCTTCAAGTTATGCATCTATCTTAAACAATATAATTTTATCTGGCATATTCCCCTAAATAGAAGACAGCTATGGCTTAGAGCAAGTCTCCTTAGACCAGTGCCGTACAGTTTGAGTTTGAGTCAGTCCCCCCCCCCCCCGTGTAGTGGGACGACGATATGCGTCGTCGTAAGCGAGCGAGAGTATTTTGCAATGAAAACATGTGTTACATTTTTGTGTAGTATTCATTCACATATCAAAAGTTACAAGAAATTATCAAACATAGCTTTTTATACCAAATTTACAATAGATGATTAATTACATACGATACAATAGATGATTGACATATTGCTTTGACGCATGATGGAAGTAAGTAAAGAGAAAGTTCATTCATTCTTAGAAAGACGAAAACGAGGTTACTACTGATTACGTAATATAGATGCAATTCCTGTTACAGTTCTACCTCTCCTTATCGAAAAAAATACGAAACTTGCTTTTGTATTTTTTTGTAATGACACGCTAATATTATTTGTAATACTTGATTGTTTAATAGTGTCCATGATATCTTGATTACGAAAATACGAATATACTAATTAACGACTAATCCGAGAAAAGACTTCTTGGTTTAAGGTCAAAATATAAGTACCACCTTGAGAACCACCTTCTAAGTGGAGGTACGGGCACGACTTAACAAGACCTTTGAATTTGCATAAAATAGCTTTTGGCACATGTGCATAACGAGGCGCGTCCAAATCTAATGCCTTTAGGAGCTCTGCGTGAAATGCTTCGGAATATGGTTGTAAGTGGGCACTGTTTGTGGGCAAAAAGAGACACTCTGTTTCGCAATCAGGCTGCTCCGCATACCGAGACAAACAAGAAGAATCTAATCCTGAAGCATTTGCGTCAGTTGGCAAAGAAACAAGAACCGGTTTATGGTCAAAGACACCCGCAGAGTTTGTGTTGCCTTGGTGAACAGTACATTGTGGAACATTTATGGCAGTGACATACTCATACCAATAATTTGACAGCTGTTTAGCGGTGTAGTCGGCGGCCTCGTTAAAATCCTGATGATCTTTGCCATTGGCGGATCTGATTGTTCCGAGGGAAACGTTAGAAGGCAATAAAACCGAATCCTTTGTTGAGCGGATATACACATTGGTACGAAAAACCTCATCATTGGCATCAAATTCTACAATACCATTATTGTTTCGAGAAGCCAAAATCCCGTGGCACTGTTGGCTGACCTCGGGAATAGGGCGACTGGGACGACATTTTGAAAACCCAGGGCTGCTGGTTGGGTGAAATGCGGAAAATTTTTCACCAGAACAAGGATTGCTTTTGAGCGCACGAAAATTGATAGGGCCACTAAGGGTCTGCAAGCCTGGTGAAAACTGATTTCCCTCCAGCCAGAGAGAGCCCGACAAAAGAGGAGAACCGATAAGGAACGCAGTTATGACGAAACAAACTGTGAGTAGATTCAGCCCCCTGCGTAACGTAACCTGTTCGCCTGGCCCGCATGCCGGTGGCATGGCGGTCAATAAACAGGTGACATTCGCAGTGGAGCTCATGCTTGGGTTCTGGCTTTTCGGAACTGAGAATGCAGTCAAAGGGTTTGAATCATAGCAAGATATTTCAAAATTCATGGCGGAATCTGCAAAGAAAACCTGTAGATCCTTAGAATAAATGCGAGCATCAGTCTTGCGTAAATGATTCTGACCAAATAAGATAGGCCATGTGAGATTTGGGACGACAAGCATCGTAAAAGTCACTGATTGACCGTTTTCCCAAATAATAGGCACTTGCATAGTGCCAATTGCGCGAAGATTTGAATTTGGGCCAGCTACTGAAACTGGGAGTTGCTGTTCTAATTTTGTGAACCTGAGATTTGGGTGTTGTTTAGCTACAGTATCGGCGTGTTTTTGACTAACCAAAGATACAGAACAGCAACTATCGAGGGGCAACGGGAGGGTGACACCAGCTGAGGTGACTTAAGTCCAAAGAATGTTTTTATCCGCAAGATCGAGTTCCGAAAGTTGTGAATTGCTGGGTAGGGCCGTTACAGCAGGCATACCATAAATGTGATCTTGTGGAGTAACTAAACTAGCCTGTTAACCGGGGGCTTGTGGAAGCCGTTTTTCGACCTCTGTGGTGATGCTTGCCGTTAAATCTCGTCTAAGTTCTTGAATACTTGCTTCGAACGCTTGTTTAACGGTATCAACTAAAGTAGAATTATCAGATGTCGATACAATATTTGCACTAACATTTTTATCTGATGATTGTGACGAGTTGTGCTCCCTGTTTGAATTACAATTGGCGGCGCGAGAGCCTTGTTGCAAATGAAAACGAAGCTTACAATTTTGCCTAAAACACTGTGAACACTTATGAATGAACACTTTGGAGCATTTGTTGTTAGGCAACTCGCATCTAGCAGTGTGAAATTTGTTATAAAACCAACAAAGTTTTGTACCTGTGGCATTGTCCTGTCTTGGGGTAAACTGCTTTTTTGATGCGAACTGTTGTTTCGGCTTTGTTTCTTCTTTTGCAGTATACAGGACGGCTGGCTTCCAGACTGATCAGCTTCTGGGGTGGGGAGGACACTGTCAACGGATTCGTATCGTTTTGCTGCTGCTATAACAGAAGTGAGGTCGGGGAAAGCGGCATCTCGGCTGAGAAGTTGTTTTGCAATCGTTGGCTTCAATTTCATGGTGAAGGCGTGGACGAGCTCAGTTTCACGATTCTTTGGGTCTGTGGAAAGATGTATTCCGGGAATAAGTTTCTCCAAAGAATGTTGTGTTTCACGAAAACGATGCGCGAAGTCGGAAATTGACTCATTTGCTTGTTGCATCATGGAGTAGTACGTGGCCAAAAGTTGTCTAATTTGTTGTTCTTTGGGGATACCACGTTGTTTCTGGAGGTAGCAAAGACATTTGTCATAAAAGTTTAGATGTTCGTCATTGGTAGCTTTCTCTGGGAGCTTGAAAGTACTGTCGGTCTCGAATGAACAGATAATGTCGAAGGCTCTTGCATCTTTTTGACATTGTTGTTTGAGGTATGGAAACCAGTACTTTGGGGAAACACCAGAGGAGGAAAGCACATATGTTAGCTGTTCTGCAAAGCGATCCAAGTCTTCGCGACCAGTATATTCAGGCAAAGTGAGTTGAGGCAATCGCAGAGGGGAGGTTGTCGTTGATTCCTTGGAACTCACGGCGATAGATAATTTTTGCACTGCATCGGAAAGTGCTTGGATGCTGGCTTGTGTGTGAGAGTTTGCATCTAGAGTGGCGGCTTGCTGATCTTTTAGCACACTGGCGAGACCATTAACGAGGCCAAGTACTTTTTCTACTTTCGCCATTTGATGGAGATCTTGTTTTTACCCTGAGGCGAACGGGTCCTACACCAATTTGTAGTGGGACGACGATATGCGTCGTCGTAAGCGAGCGAGAGTATTTTGCAATGAAAACATGTGTTACATTTTTGTGTAGTATTCATTCACATATCAAAAGTTACAAGAAATTATCAAACATAGCTTTTTATACCAAATTTACAATAGATGATTAATTACATACGATACAATAGATGATTGACATATTGCTTCAACGCATGACGGAAGTAAGTAAAGAGAAAGTTCATTCATTCTTAGAAAGACGAAAACGAGGTTACTACTGATTACGTAATATAGATGCAATTCCTGTTACACCCGCACAATTTTTACGCCAGAATTACAAGAATTAGAAAAGTGTTCCTTGAGAACATTGGAGGGGCGACCGCCCCCCTTGGCCCCCCTCTTGGCGCTTCTGATCCCACAGCATGATAAGGTGGAATAAAAACGGAAGTAAAATCGTCATTTCTCGTAACAAACAACAGCGCTATTTTTCGTATATTCTAGCACTTTGAAGATAAAATTTTTCTAACACATTTGTGCAATAGCTGAAACCAGAGGCACTGTTCTGGAGCCCCGCCCTTGAATCTGCTAATTGGGATGGAAATCAAAATCATAGAAAATCAGAATCATGAAATGGATGAATCATGACTGGCAAACGGAAACCGTGCAGGAGCATGACTGACATCCGGCAACTGTGCAGGAGCGTGACTGGCAAACAGAAACTGTGCAGGAGCATGACTGGCATCCGGCAATTGTGCAGGAGCGTGACTGGCAAACGGAAACTGTGCAGTTTTCAGTTTCAGTTTCATTTCATCATCAATCTATACTACATACAATACTACACAATTACATTACAAATAATACAATACCAAATTAATAACATCTAATACAAAACTATAACTAACCAAAAGGGAAGGACATTACATGATTGTATATAGTATAGATTGATTAAGGAGGAGCTCTCTAAGTAGGTATACTAATCGAGAGAGAGCCCCCCCCCCATAAAAACAAAGAAACTAAAGAAAAAACATTATTTAAATAAAAGAAAAAAACAAAGAATCAGATGTGCCCCAAGGAAACGACGGATCTCAGCGATGCGGAGGAAGAGAGAGAGACAGACTAGACATAGGAGTCAATATAATACGCTTTCAACTTAGACCGAAAAAGTGAAAATGAGCTAGCTACTCGAATGAAAAGTGGAAGAGTATTCCATAATTCAGAGCCAAGGTATTGAACTGTTTGGAGTCCGTAAAGGTTGGTCCTTTTTAGGGAAAGAAATAGATCACCTCTGGTGGACTGACGAGTTCCAATCCTATGGACAGAAGAGTTTGGAGTAAAGTAGTTTTGAAAGCAGATGGGTGAGAGTTTGTAAATGGCTTTATAAAGAAAAGTTGATATATTTAAATGAAGCATGTCCTGAAGTTTAATTATCTTTAATGAATGAAATAAAGGTGCAGATGGAGCAGTAAATGGCTGGAAATTTATGCATCTTAGGATTTTCTTCTGTAGAAGGAACAACTGGTTTAAGTAAGAGTCATAGGTGAGACCCCAAACTATAATACCATAATTGAGAAAAGATGAAAAAAGGGAATTATAGAGACAGATTAGGGTCTGCAGAGGAACATAGTGCCTGATTTTATAGAAGATTCCAGTAGTTCTTTTTTACAGAGTTCATTTATGTGGAATTTCCAAGATAGATGCTCATCAACAAGAACACCTAAAAACTTAACATACTTAACCTTTTTGATACTTTTCTTGCCAAATTTAAGGTTTATCGTGCAGGAGCATGACTGGCCTCCGGCAACTGTGGGGATGCATGACTGGCAAACAGAAACTGTGCAGGAGCATGACTGGCATCCGGCAACTGTGGGGGTGCGTGACTGGCAAACGGAAACTGAGCAGGAGCATGACTGGCAACTGGCAACTGAGCAGGAGCATGGCTGGCAACTAGCAACTGAGCAGGAGCGTCACTGGCAACTGGCACCTGAGCAGGAGCATCACTGGCAACTGGCAACTGAGCAGGAGCATCACTGACAACTGGCAACTGAGCTGGAGCATCACTGACAACTGGCAACTGAGCAGGAGCATCACTGGCAACTGGCAACTGAGCAGGAGCATGGCTAACAACTGGCAACTGAGCAGGAGCATGGCTAGCAACTGGCAACTGAGCAGGAGCATGACTGACAACTGGCAACTGAGCAGGAGCATCACTGACAACTGGCAACTGAGCAGGAGCTTGACTGGCAACTTTGTATGGGTAACCCTGACGAACATGACATCCAACCGGTACATGTGAAGGAACATCACTGAAAATTAGAAAATTAAACGAGCCTTACCTGTAAGGTGAAGTTTGATTGGAATTCTTCTCTGGCATCAACAGGAACGTAGGAGTCACATGAGAAGCGAGCGCATGCGTTGCCAGTCATCCTTTAACGCGAAGTGATTGCAGGACAAAAGGAATTTAGAGAACGCAGGAGTCACATTGGGTGGGCAATGTACCCAGGCGGGCATGTGACTCCTACGTTCCTGTTGATGCCAGAGAAGAATTCCAATCAAACTTCACCTTACAGGTAAGGCTCGTTTAATTTTCTAATTCTTCTCTGTCATCAACTACGTCACTACGTAGTCACATGAGATTTTAAAGCCCTGCAAGCAAGAGCTCAGGCAGCGAAACACAATCCAAAAGGAATATTAGAAAAAAAAAACATTTCTGAAGAACGTAACAATATATCAACCAATAAGCAGATCTAAATCCTTAATTATTTCTTATTTTCGAATACGAAGTCTCCAAAATTTTGAGAATTAATTTCACGTTCATAATGTTTTGCAAATGTTCTTTCATTTGACCAACCAGCACTTTTAATGATTTCTGATAAATTCATGCCTGCTTGTTTTGTTGCAGATGTTGATGCTGCCCTGCAGCTGTGCGCACTGAAAATGTCTGTGTCTATACCAGCATCGCTTAATGTTGCTTTGACCCATCTTGCAATCGTGTCCTTGGATACTGGGTTATGAGGCTTATGAAAGCTTATGAACAGTGCCGAATGTTCCCCTCTGAGCACTTTTGTACGTTCTAAATAATGGGACAATGTCTTTACAATGCATAGCTTCGGCTCCTCGGGGTAATGAAGCAGTTCTAGTGGTGCCTGGTGTTTACCTGGTTTTGTTGCTTTCAATGGCTTGTGTATTGTTATACGCGTCCTATCAGAAAGTGACTGTATCATATTGATATCTATTGTATGAATAGTTTGACAACGTTGTCCTGTTACCAGGCAAAGGAGCGTTACTGCTTTGTAGGATAAATTTTTTAAACTGACGTTCTCAAGGGCTGGAAAAGTCTTGAAATAAGTAAAAACTTTATTTACGTCCCAAATGAAACTGTATTTTGGCAACGACGGTCTCAATTCAAAAATTCCTTTTAAAAATCTACGAATCAAGGGGTGTTCCCCAATAGGTAATCCATTTTCTTGAAATATTATGGAAGACAGAGACGATCTAGCGGTGTTAAAGGCACTATAGCCAAGCCCATTTCTATACAACATGGTTAGAAATTCAAGGGAAAACTTTGGCCAATCCCGGGACCAGTAGCAAAACCTATTGGACTTTAATAAATACTGTTCTGAACAAAATTAAGATTCCCATGATTCCACCTATTCTCGAGAACGGGTTATTTGTAACGGACTTTGCCGAAAAAGCGCAGATATTTAATGACTATTTCATACTTCAATGCACGACCATTAACACAGGTAGTGACATTCCACAGGATACTCCTGTAACTACAACCCTGATAAGTGGGTTCGTCATTTCTGACGAAAAGATACTAAATATCATAAGATCGCTTAACCCCAACAAAGCGCATGGCTGGGATGAAATATCTGCTAGGATGATAAAGTTAAGCGATGCTGCATTGGTTCTGCCTCTCAGGATAATTTTCGCAAATTGTTTAAGGTGTGGTTTATTTAGTCCGGCGGATTAGCTGAGGAATTGTGCACTTCGTAGTAGAATTAAGAAATTTGGCATACATAATCAGTTTGAGATGCCGAAAATATCTGGATATAGTGCCAAGCGAAATTTCATGTTTGGGCTATTTCACGGACTGGAATAGGATTAAAGTGCGGACCAGTGTCTGTGTTGCTTGTCAAGTAAGAGTAGCAATCTGAAATACACTGATATTTATTGTCAGTTACAAATACATCCAATTTCTTTATCGTGCTAAGTGATAATTTTGGTCTGGGCTATTTTCCAGACTGGAAAGTGATCAATATGCGGACCAGTGTCTTTGCTAGTAAAAATTATTGATGAAGTTGCAGTAGCAATCTGAAATGCACCTATGTATTGGCAGTCATAGGTACATCAATTTTTTATTACATCAAGAAAAATGGCTGTCTTAAGCTATTTTGCGGACTGGAATGTGATTAATGTGTATACCAATACAGTATCAAAGATAAAAAAGGGAGTTGTGATCTAAATGTAGCGTCCTGAAAGTTTCCTGTCAAGATACAAACAAAATCTAGACCTGATGCAATTACATTGCTGCGAAAACGTCTATTATAAGTTCATTTGAGAATATTGTCAACATAACACAATTGGTTCTATAGACATACCATATTCACATTGCATTTTACGTATTGCATTGACCTTCGCAAGCACACAAGGCTGTACACTGCAACTCAGCATTAAAACATTTGCATCTTCCTGTGCAACCTTTCTTACATCCACAGCAGATTAGTTCCAGGCACACTCTTGAAGCTTCTGGCATGGTTGTCCAAAGAGGTTGGTAAATACCATCTGTCAAAGTCCAACCCCAGCATTCAGGATCTGGAAGATCTGGTTGTGCAACGTGACTTTTTCCCCATACATGACAAGCTTGATAAACCGCACGCTTTATGTGTTGTTCCAGAGCGGCTTTAGTTGGTGGAATATGATCTATGCCTCTTCCTTTTTTTGTGAATAATTGTCTTCTTGCATCATTAACCTGAAAATAAATATTCAACGTGGTTGCAAATAAATTCGAGCAATTTCAAAAACACCTTTTGATTCAGAGTTAACTTTCATTTCCCTTGCAAGTTCGATGTAGTGGAGTTCAACATCATTAGCAACACCGAGGACCAGACCAGAGGGAGAAACAAACAAAGAATTAAAGATTAACACCTTTTCTCGCAAAATATTTCAAGGTCGTGATGAATAGAAATTTGCCAATTGGTTTGGAAATGGCGGAATTGCTACAAGAGCAGCCGCAGAGGAAAAAAGCTAATAGACACGCATTTGCCGATAAGCATGGAAATAAACTGAGCTCCGCTTTTTGAAAACCGTTTTCCCTGTATTGAAATGTTGCAGGTTACTCGAGCTAAAAATAAGGGGAGTCCAGATTTCGTAATCAATGTTTCTACATACCTCATTTTTATCACTTGTTCGGTCATAGAGAAGGACAACAAATCTTTCCAGCACGGCAAAGCATTCATCAGTGAGCTTCGATGGATCATTGAGAAGTGCCAGAAACGACGCATTGCTCTCATCAAATGACATCCAGACATCCCACGCTGTCTTTTTGCCACATCCAGAGAAGAAAGATACCGTGTCACATCCCGAAAAGGCATGCAAAAACAGCAATGATCTAGCCTTCTCCTCTCCAAGAGCCATCGCATATCTGTGTGCTGGCAAATAGCGAAGTTTGGTGCCAGTACCAAATGCAATCCATAATTCTTCTACATTGAGTAAGTGATAGTAGCATATGGCAATGATAACGACATCAGTGTCTACTGTTCGAATCATTAGTTTTTGGTGACCTTTTCTTGCTGCATCAAGGCAGTGAATAATAATTCGGGTATCCGCTTCTTCGTGGCTGCATGGTGATAACTGATCCACATTTTGGCTTTTGGATGAGCACAAAACATTTTCACCATCCGTCGCAAATACATCTTTCCCATTGACATCAACCTCTACAACGATTTTGGACAGCATGCTGAAAAGTTCCACTTTGTTTTTGTCAACACGAAGGAATTCGTTCCATTTTCTTGGTATTTGCACGAAGGGTAACACCCGATTTCTTGCACCAGAGCCACGTTTTTCCCTTGTGGAAGATTTCAAACTGTTCTCGATGTAGCTATCCCACACTAAATCTACTCTTGAAACCTTGATTAGCCATCTCTTGACATACTTTGCAATTACATTCTCGCCATACTCTCCAAACGTTTTTGATGATCCAGGTGGATTGAAATGAACGACAGCTGCACCATCAAGAACTACAACTGTAACTTCGGGCTCATTTGGGGTCGCTTCACAAAAGCTTTCCAAACAAGACACTAGAGGTGCCTTCGCAGTTTGACGTAATTTGCCGCAATCTGAAATTGAAGGCGGACAGGCTTGATTCTCATGGGCAAAAAATTCAGATAGGCTGCCATCTCGATTTTGGCATCCGATGTAAAGCCTTGAAAACAGTTGGCAATCTAACTTTGCAGATCTAAGTTTCAAAGTTGAATTTTTGGGACAAAGTTTCTTTTTCCTATCTTTAAATTTAGCAAGCTTATTTTGAGGGATTGGATCATCAATGGCGACGCTACGATCAATGAAACGTTTCTGCACAAAGTCATGATACTTTTCCCGACCTAGATCTTCAATTTCGTAGGTACTTTTTATTACAGACTCGTCTGCAATCGACTTGCTTACCATGGAGATGAGCTCGGTGCTATCATCCATGAACGGACTTCCCACTTCAGCAAACTTCTCGACGACTTGTTTCACATGTTTTTGAAACCGGTTTTGCTTTCCAGTGACTTGCTCGTGATGGCTGCACTGGGTAGTTGAATCTTTGAATACTGTATCCTCAAATTGTTTGACCAAGTTGGCAATTTCCGGTCCGCCAATCATCCACCTTCGAAGGGCTTGTGGATTTTCTGTTAGACCAATTGCTCCTCCATCTCCTTTAATTATCTTGTTGTTCTGCTCGTGCGTTTGATCGAGGGGCAGTGCGGAGAACGAGCGGCACGATTTTCTGAAGGTAAATTTTCCTGCCTTGAATTGTTCCACAACTGCGGGATGCGTTGATGGCAGTGACTGCATATCTCTTATGTGCACAGAGAGCCATCGCGAATAGTTTGGCCGATCAAGGGCAAAGAACCAAGGAACAAGACGCACGAGAGCATCAAAATACATGGTGAAATCAGAAGACCTTAATGATTGCACAAATGCAAGGACAATCAGCTCTAGCTTCATCACCAAGTGCCAGTATTTGAATTGTGGATGTGCGGCAGCTTTATCTAGACACCAATCGTCGAAACTCTTCACAACCTTACCTTCCTCCTGGCAAGCAATTTGATACGCCATGTGAGCTTGGCGTTGAAGAACATAAAGAGATGCAACAGTAACTTCATGAGCATATCTCGTGCGTGTAACATGACTTGAATGAAGGAAGGATTCTGCTTTTCCCGCTGACGAAACATCTGCTTGTGTGATTATGTCAGTCCAGCCACTGTCTTCTAGCCAGGTTCCTATTGCATTCCAGGCAGCCATTTCAACGTGCAAACCTCCCATTAACACTAAAAATTTGTCTTCACCAAACTGGTTTGGCCATGTCCACTGGATGTTCTTCGCTGTTGCAAAAAGTGGCTGGTCACAAGCTAGAACTGGTATTTGACCAGGATTCAGATATTCAACAGACCTTTGAACAAGAGACATGGAATGGCGAATCATCGCTACGGAATGAGCAGCATCTTCAAAAAGTGGCAATAAGGACGTCTGGCATTTTGGAGTGTTCTTGTCTAATGGTTTAATACTTGCGTGGAAAGCAGACCATGATGTGTTTTCTTCATCTTTGTCCTCTTTCATAATGACATCGTTCACTTTTCGTAGCCAACAATATTGATCGATTATATCTGCATCACTGACCTGAGTACAGAGGAGTGTATGATCCGGAACCGATGGTATCTTCACATTGCGTTGAGTTGTCGATGATGGTGGAACATAGGCATAAAACTCTGGCAGCGGCTTTACAACTTTAGAGGAACATTCGTTGACTAGTGCTGCTTCTAAGCGAATTCCTTGGCCCTCAAAATCTGGATGCTGAAAAAGCGAAATCCCTGTTCCATGAAACGAGCCTGTCGAAGTTGTGGAGGAAGGATTGTGGTCTATATTGTCCACTGCTGCAGAAGTGAACACACCTGAGCTAAAGTTTGATGGAACAACAACGTTCTCATTGTGAAAGCGGTCGCAGATGGCATTAGAAAGTTCGGTTGAAACACGCAAAACCTTGTCATACGAAGCACAAATTCCTAGTTGGAAAAGTTTCTCGATCAGCCCTCTCTTTCTCGTCTGCCCATAGATCATCAAGCCTATGTAGAGTGGCAGCGGCGTTTCTTGTTGCCTTTGGTGACGTATCTCATTTAACACTGCTGCTGTTGGTGATCTTTTGTGTTTGACGCAGTTAAACTTAATTAAATGTGCAATCGTTAGTACTTCTTGGCGAATTGGGGAAGCTGCCTGGAGCACAATGTTTGGACCTTCTATAAGCATTCTAACCAAGGCTTTAAGGGCAGGTGGCAAAGAGTCCTCTTGACAGTCTGGCTTAAAAGAACCGTCAAATTTGGATGGGTTGCAGAAAACTTCATTGCGGACTATCTTGGCAGCCTGAGCCAAGCAAATAGCAGAAGAGTCATTTTGCTTTTCAAAAAAATTTCCAAGAAGTCTCCCAATGTCCTTACCTCGAACAAGAAAAACATCTCTTCCTTTGGCATAATCTTGCAGACCAGGAATATGTGCCTCCAGCCTCTCCTTCAATCTTGTGGAATGTACTTTAGTTTGAATTCCAAGCTGTTGTAGTCGTGCACAATATATCTTGACCAAGTCTGCAAGTTTTAGAACTGGTGCAGCTGGATTTGACAGTTCTTCTTCTACAAAGCAAACAAGCTCAGCAAATACAAGGCTTTCCTCAAGGTTTTCGGCTTGGTTGGAAGGTTCTGCCTTCTCCCTTTTAACTGCTTCTGCTTTACGATAAAGATTTGTCAAGCATTTCAAATGTTATTTCATTTCAAGAGCAACTACATCACCGCCACTTAACTTTGCGAGCAATTTTTTGTCTTCTAGTTTGAGAGCTGCGGATCGAACATTTGAATCTAACCCAAAAGTCATTGCTTGAGTCAACTCTTCTTTTCCTGTTTTTTCACAAAAGAAGCATTTTGGACTCTCTCTTTCTTTCTGTAAATTGATGCAACCTGCATAATGCGATCTTGTACGTTTTGATGACTCCAATAAATCTAAATCAGCTTTATGTTGTGCTTCGTCGTGCTTTCTCTTCTGTAGCCTAAGCAGTTTAGTGTTGTTAAAATGGTCCCTGCAAATTTTATGCCATTTGGCCGAATTTTTCGTCAATGTGCTTGCAATGCCACTTCCGTCATTTAATCTTTGAAGAGAAATATGTTTTGGTAAAGCATCAATTTTCAAAAAGTTTGTCATGTCATTCTCCAGGGTTATGTAACCTTTACCCGAATCTGATCGCCTTGAATCAGCCGGACAAGTTAATTTATCGAGACTTTTCCCATCCTGGCAAAAAATGCACAATGTCCAATTGGTCTCCATATCCGGTTTCTCTCGAGCTAGAGGCATTAAGTTCTGATTTTCCAACTGATTTGGAAGTGATTCACTTTGCTCCATTTTTGAGAAGTCTCCTGAGAAAGGAAATGGCCTAAAGTAGAACCTCCATTTAGGAAAAATTAAAATAAACGGATATATTTTTATCAGAATAGAAAGCTCAGCCGTAGCTATTTGGATGAAAGTTTGATAACACAATGGAAGTAGATATGACATTGATAAATGTAGTTTTATATCTTACCTAGAAATCCATCTCTGTCCAAACTACAATATTCTTGATAAGCTGTTCATCATCTCAACCAAAGACAAAGCTATCTGGCCAATTATAGTTTGCTATTATCTGAAGCAAGCAACTTTAAATAATGACATCTCAGTTGTCTTACAACTGAGTAATAAGTATAACCATATGTACATAAAATGAAATTGGAGCTCCACTTTCATGCACAATCACTGTTAAAGTATGTAAGTTAATAACGCATGTTTATCCTTCATGTCAATGTCATGCTAGCCTGTGGTTAGCTACTCGTCTAGAAAAGTACATTTTTAAAGAAATGATTATAAAAAATGGAAAAATCGAATGTCTAGCATGAAGCCATTACAGGTGAAGCCACTTGGTGTTGCTTAAAAGGCGCAATTCAGAATGCTGCTGCAACTTCATAAGTAATATTTATTTGCAAAGACGCTGGTCCGCATATTGATCACTTTCCAGTCTGGAAAATAGCCCAGACCAAAATTATCACTTAGCACGATAAAGAAATTGGATGGATTTGTAACTGACAATGAATATCAGTGTATTTCAGATTGCTACTCTTACTTGACAAGCAACACAAACACTGGTCCGCACTTTAATTCTATTCCAGTCCGTAAAATAGCCCAAACATGAAATTTCGCTTGGCACTATGTCCAGAAATTTTTGGCATTTAAAACTGATTATGTATGCCAAATTTCATAATTCTACTACGAAGTGCACAATCTTACCCTTTTTTCGAGCTAATCCGCCGGACTATTTCCCGAAGTATGGAAATATGCAAACGTAGTGCCGGTTCATAAGAAAAACGAGAAAAATTTAAAAGAGAATTACCGTCCAATCTCTCTCTTACCAATTTTTGGGAAAATACTTGAAAAACTCATATACGATTCTCTCTACTCACATCTTTTATTACATGAACTACTTAACCCTAATCAATCAGGTTTCTGCCCAGGAGACTCAACAATCAACCAGTTACTCTCAATAACACATACGATATTTAAAGCCTTAGACTGTAATCCTCCTCTTGATGTTCGCTCCGTGTATCTTGACATTTCTAAGGCATTTGACAGGGTTTGGCACGATGGTCTACTTTATAAATTAAAACGATGTGGTGTCTCAGGACCACTTCTACTTCTAATCCAAAGTTTTCTCAAGGATGGAAAGCAAAGGACTGTACTGAATGGACGGAATTCTAATTGGGGAGATGTTTCAGCCGGGGTGCCTCAGGGCTCCATCAGGGCTCCATTCTAGGACCCTTGCTTTTTCTTGTGTATATAAATGATTTAGCTGTAGGCTTGAAGTGCAACGTTAGTTATATGCTGATGATACATCATTGTTCACAGTGGTAGAAGATTCAAATACAGCTGCTAATGACATGAATCACGACTTGGACTTGATAAGCCAGTGGGCTCACACATGGAGAATGTCCTTTAATCCTGATCCGCAGAAACAAGCTGTTGAATTAACATTTTCAAGGAAGAAAACTGAAATCGATCATCCAGCGATCTTTTTTAACAATATACCTGTGAAGAAAGTAAGTGAACATAAACATTTAGGGATCATCCTAGATTCAAAGCTATCTTTCTCAGCTCATATAAAATCTGCTATCTCTAAAACAAGAAAGGGCATTGGCTTGCTGAAATATCTCTCCAAATATCTGCCCAGACATACCCGTAATGAATTATATAAGCTCTATGTGCGACCCCATCTGGACTATGGAGACGTCATTTATCATATTCCTGAAAAAGTATGCGAATTCAGTCAAAATATCATTTTGCCAAATTTAATGGAAAAGTTAGAGTCTGTTCAGTATTCTGCTGCTTTAGCCGTGTCAGGTACATGGAGGGGAACATCTCGAGAGAAGCTGTACACAGAACTTGGTTGGGAGTCACTGAGTTCCCGAAGGTGGTGTAGACGCCTTACCCTGCTCTACAAGTTTGTAAATAATCTTAGTCCTGGTTATACTGTAGATCCGATTCCCCCTCTTCATCAGTCGCAGTACTGCCTTCGTGATCAGGATGTCATTGGGCGTGTAAAGGCAAGGACAGAAAAATTCAAATCTACTTTGTATCCGAACTGTCTATCCGAATGGAATAAGCTTGAGCCTGAACTGAGACTTGCACCTTCTATCGCTGTTTTTAAGAAAAAACTTTTATCAATAATCTGCCCCCCCCCCCTGCAAAATCTGTTTATGGAATTCACGACCCTAAAGGGTTGTCCCATCTTACTCAACTTAGAGTTGGTTTCAGCAAGTTGAATTTCCACAAATTCAAGCATAATTTTGGAGATACCATTAACCCAATGTGCCCAACAAGTGATGGCGTTGAGGACACAGAGCACTTTTTGTTGCTCTGCCCTTCTTTTGATGTTCAACGTCAAGATCTTCTTGCTGAAATTGTTGAATTATTACGACCGTTTTTACAAATCATCGATCTGTCAAATGATGTCCTGGTAAAGCTTTTACTATATGGTGATCAAGACCTTTCCTATGACTTAAACAGGAAGATACTCAAATTAACTTTACGCTATATCCATGAAACTGGTCGGTTTGATTAGAAGTTCTATTGTGACTTCGGTACTTAGCAACCACCAACCCCCCTGTTAAGTTCTTGTTGCTTGTTGATTCTTTTGCACATCAGATGTCAAGCATTTTCAACATTTGATCCACTATCAACTAAAGAGTTTCGCCTGACGTTTGATGTGGAACAGAATGTATTGTAGTTTCCACCAGTTCTTAATCGTTTGTAGTGTTGTTGTATGCTAGTTTAACGTTGCACGTCTTTTTTATTGGCCATGGGGTAGTCATTGTCTTTCGCTCCCCATGGTATCGTACCTGTAGTGTTGTATAGTAATTAGAGTAGGTATAGTTAAATGTAATGATATATTGTAAATATTTATAATTGAATAAAAAAAAAGAAATTCAATGACTTGTTCTACCTTGGGGCACAAAACTGAAACTTTATTTTCCGTACAATAGGTGTTCCATCGTTTTAAGTAAGACTGGTACTGTTTTTGAGTACGTGGACGCCAAGAAGATAAAATGATTTTTTGTGCATCCTTGGATAAGTTTGTAGAACTTAATTTTTGGCAGACAAGAGGCAAACAATCATCTGTAGCTGTTTGAATAGAGGGTGCTTCATCTCTGGCCTGTTCGGCAGTAGCAGCACATTCTGACTGAAATTTTGTAAGTAGACCAATCGATAGTGAATGCATCTACTGCAAATGCCTCAGGATCTGGCTTAAATGATAAAAAACACGGAAACTGTCTGTTTATCCTTGTTGCAAAAAGATCGATGTTTGGATAGAGGTCAAGTTGTTTTAAACACGAATGGAGAAGCTTTGGTTGCAACTGCCACTCCGTTGAAGTATTTTCTTTTTTCTTTGATGCACTGTCTGCCTCAATGTTATCCTTCCCGGGAATGTGTGCTAATGTTAGCCAAATATTTCGCCCAATGCACCACTCCCAGATTTCTTTGCACATATCATTACACTTTTTGAAGTGGCTTGTGCCCATGTTATTTAGCACAGAGACTGTAGTCGTGTTATCTGACAAAACTTTGATATGAGTTTTGTGAAATTCTTTTGCAAATGTTTGTAACCCAAATAATACTGCTTTCATTTCGAGATAATTTATGCTATTTTCTTTTTCAGAAAAAGACCATATTCCCCCTGCAGTCATTTCATTATAAAATGCGCCCCAGCCTTCTAAGGATGCGTCGGTTTTGATCACATGCACCGGATCTTCACGTGTAAGTGGTTTAAACGCCAAACTTATATGTGTATCCACCATTCTAACTCTAATTTGGCAGATGGGGAAGGGCTCATAAAGCTCTCAAAATCACCCTTATTCATTTTCAAAGCTTCTGTTTTTTCCTTCTCTAGCTGGCGGTAATAAAGCGGCCCATAAAGAATGCCGGGGAAACAAGAGATTATAGTGCCGAGTGCTTTATGGCACGCCATACGTTGCAATATTCAATCTTTATCATTCAGACTTCAGACTTTCGCATTCAGAGTTCAATCTTTATCATTCAGACTTCAGACTTTCGCATTCAGACTTCAATCTTTATCATTCAGACTTCAGACTTTCGCATTCAGACTTCAATCTTTATCATTCAGACTTCAGACTTTCGCATTCAGACTTCAATCTTCATCATTCAGACTTCAGACTTTCGCATTCAGACTTCAATCTTTATCATTCAGACTTCAGACTTTCGCATTCAGACTTCAGACTTTATCATTCAGACTTCAGACTTTATCATTCAGACTTCAGACTGCCAATGCTGCGATGGAGAAAACCTCGTTCCAGTTATAGCCTCCCAATTTTTCCTACATTCCCGATGCCATGCCCGCCAATTTTGCTCTTTCTATGATCTATCCACTTGTTGACTCATTCTGAAGGGGCGAGTGTTTTGCAATGGCGGATGAAGAGCTTAAAAGATTGGCTGCATGCCTGGGAGAAGCTTCGGAATTAGTTTCTAACTTGGTATCAACTTCTAAGACCACAAGATCAATAAGCAACAACCAACGCCAAGGTGATTTTCGTGTGGAACAGGAGGATAAACATCAACAAAGCCCAAACTTAGAATTACTGGGGCAAAGGCAAAGCAGGCTTTCAGCACCAACATCCTCCACATCCCACGTGAGGCATCAAAGACCACGCGCTACGGCAACTGATAGTTCTGCACCTGGAAGATCAACAACATTTGCCAATCTAGGATGTGTGGTCAGTCGTGCCCAAGGGATGATGCAACAAGCCTCAAGTAGTGGTCTTTATCGTAGGCTGTCCCAATCAGAGCGACTCAGGGCAACAACATCATCATCATCCCCCCAGTTCAGATCAAGCTCTCGTGGTTTCCCAGCTAAGAAGCTGTGACAGGATAGCCGAGAGATCTACACCGATTTAGTACAAAACTTTTATCTGAAGAATCGACTACGAGTACTTGCGCTACTCCTATGGCTCGCTGAGCCCAACTAACTAAATCAAATGAAATCACTTCTTAAATACTAAAAGTCATACCAAAAATAGTCCCATTACCTTACTACCCTAAATAAACAACAAAAGGAAAATCTACTAAAGAATCTCAATCCTGTGATGATAACAACCAACCCTACGTGCAAACACAATATCGATAATCGTCTGATGAAAAGCTAACTGATAACATACGTAATAGAATTAGAAGTACCTTCAAACGTCATAGTGTCCATAGAAACCAAATATAAGAAAATTCTAGAAGGAAAGGTTACCTAATGTTCTAAGAATAAAGAAAATCTAAGTAGTTAGTCCTACGTCCGTCACACATCCCTTCCCTTCTGCAAAAGACGAAAATTAATTCATTATTTTTCGACTTTTACTAAGAATGTTCTACAGTGCCTTTTTTTTTCTTGATTCTGTAAGGATAGTCTCTTCACAATCTTGACAATGCGTCTGCATTTGCGTTCTCTCTGCCAGGTCGATGCTCAATATTGAATGAATACGGTTGCAGGGACAGGCTCCAACAAGACAATCTGCCGTTTTGATCTTTCATTTTTCCAAGCCATTTCAGAGGATTGTGATCGGTCTGCAGAATGAATTTCTTTCCCAGGAGATAAACTCTAAGTGCTTCGATTGACCACTTGATTGCAAGGCACTCCTTCTCAATCGTCGCATAGTTGCGTTCTCTTGGCAACAGCTTTCTGCTTATGTATACAACTGGGTGTTCCAAGCCGTCTTCATCTTTCTGGCTAAGTACAGCTCCTAATCCATGTTCACTCGCATCTGTCTGTAACCTGAACTCTTTCGTGAAATCTGGGGCCTTCAGAACTGGTTTTTGACATAAAATCTCTTTGAGACGTTGGAAGGCTCGGTCACATTCTTCTGTCCACTTCACCACTTGAGGTTCTCTTTTCTTTGTCAGGTTTGTTAATGGGGTTGCCAACTCAGAGAAGTTCTTGATAAACTTTCTGTAGTATCCCGCAAGTCCCAAAAATGACCTCACTTGCTTCTTTGTCTCTGGAATTGGGAATCTCTTAACGGCCTCTGCTTTCTCACTACATGGCTTCACCATTCCATTGCCGACTATATGTCCCAAATATTCGGTTTCCTCCATTCCAAATCTGCACTTCTTTGGTTTGATTGTTAGGCCAGCACGCCTCAGTCTTTCCAACATCTCTCGCAAATGCACCAAATGATCTTCCCATGATGCACTGAATACTGTCAAATCGTCAACATATGCACCAGCATAATCTTCTATTCCTCTGATCAGTTTTGTGTCAACCAACCGCTGGCATGTAGCTTGTGCATCAGCTAGTCCAAAGGGCATTGTAACAAATTGCCACAATCCAAATGGTGTAACAAAAGCTGTCTTCTCTTTCGAATCTTCAGTAAGGGGAATTTGCCAATAACCTCGGGATAAGTCCATTGTTGTTATATACTTTGCTTGACCCATTTTGTCAATCAAATCTTCAATTCTTGGAAGGGGGTATGAATCCACTTTTGCTACTTGATTCACTTTTCTGAAATCGACACACAGTCTGACTTCTGAAGAATCTTTCTTTGGTACTATCACTATTGGCTGTGCCCATTCACTGCTGGATTCTTCGATGATTCCATGTTCCAACATCATGTCTAGCTCCTTCTTAACTGCCTCTCTGTGTACCCAAGGAAGTCGATATGGTCGCTGTTTGATTGGTTTGGCATCTCCAACATCAATCTTGTGCTTCACGAGTCCAGTTTTGCCAGGAATACTGCTTAATACGTCTCTGTACTCGCCAAGAAGCCCTTCCATCTGCTGTTGTTGACTTACGGACAGTTCTTCGTTGATGTACGGATTTCCATCATTGTCCTCAAAAGGCTGCTGTATGTCCTCACTGTAATCTTCAATGCCATCTACTTCTGTCATGGAATACGTAACATTCTCCGGGGTATTCCAGGGCTTCAACATATTGATATGAAATATTCGCCTTCGTTTCTTCTTGTCATGCATGTCCACTTCATAGTCTACTGTTCCAACTTTCTTTGTTACTTTGTAAGGACCTTGCCATGCTGCATGAAGTTTCTTCTGACTTGATGGAAGTAGCACCAACACTTGTTGTCCCTCTTCTAACTCTCTGTTTCGAGCCTTTTTGTCATACCACTGCTTCTGTTTTTGTTGTGCTTTTCCCAGGTTCTCATGAGCAATCTCTGTCATTGTTGCAAGTCTTTCTCGCATCTTCATTACGTATGTCAGGACATCTTCTCCAACATTTTCTCTTTCTTCCCAGCTTTCTTTCATGACATCCAGTGGTCCACGAACATGGTGTCCAAACAACAATTCAAAAGGTGAGAAGCCAGTTGATTCTTGTGGTACTTCACGATATGCAAACAACAAGTATGGCAGCAACTTGTCCCACTCATTTGGATGCTCTTGCACGAACTTTCTCAGCATCGTCTTCAAGGTTCCATTGAATCTTTCCACTAGGCCATCAGTTTGAGGATGATATGGACTGGTCTTGATGTGTGAAATATCAAGCAATCTGAAGACTTCACCAAGCAACTCAGCCATAAAATTGCTCCCTTGATCTGTCAGCACTTCTCTCGGGATACCAAATCGTGTGAAAACTTCTGCCACAGCCTCACTGGTAGTTTCAGCATCGATGTTCTTCAGTGGTATTGCTTCTGGGTATCTCGTCGCATAGTCACACAAAACCAAGATGTACTTGTTTCCTGTCTTACTTCGATCCAGAGGTCCCACGATGTCCATAGCTATTCGACTGAATGGCTCCTCAATGATTGGCATTGCTTGAAGACAAGCTTTGTTACTCTTCTTTGAAACCTTTTGACAGGCTGCGCAAGATCTGCAGTACTGTTTGACATCATGTGAAATGCCTGGCCAGAAAAATCTCTGCAGAATTCGGCTCAGTGTTTTCTTTCTCCCCAAGTGTCCTGCCATTGGAATGTCATGAGCAACCTCTAGCACCTTCTTTCTGTAATACTTTGGTAGCACAAGCTGTTGAACGCTCCTGTCCTTTTCATCGCCAGATGTGAAATTTCGATACAATATCCCATCAATTTCTTCATAACCGCCACGTCCTTGTGTAGCCAATGCTCTAATCTTGGCCAATGTTGTGTCAGTCTTCTGCCATCTGATCAGCTCTGCTTTTCCTTTTCCATCTCCATTCCAGATGAGGTCTTCATTCTTCAGTTCAACCTCCATCTTGTGCTGCTTCTTCAATTTCTTCCTTTCTCGCCTGCTCTTCTTTGCTTTACCCTTTCCAACAAAGACATCTTCCTCAAAATCGAACAAATCACCAATTGATTTCGGTGTTGCCTTTGAAGTCATCTCCTTTGTCAATTGTATCGCTTCTTCTTTCTCCTTATCACGCTCCTGTTGTCTTGTTGTCACTGCCAGCACTTGTTGGGTGTGTTTCTGGTCTTCTTTGATAATCATCGTTATTAGATCTTTGACATCTCTCCCAAGTAAAGCTTGCCTTGGTAGATTCTCTGCTACTGCTGCTTTCAATGTGTAAATTTTACCATCAACTTCCACTTCAACACTGGCGGTTGGATAAGTCTTGATGTCTCCATGAGCACACTGCATCGTCACATTCTCTCCCTGATGAATCTTTTCTGGTGGAACAAGGCTTGCATCAATCAACGATTTAGAGCATCCAGTATCAAGCAACAACTGAACTTGCTTCCCTTCTACTTTGCCTTGTACTCGGTACTCCACTGGTTCCTCCTCTTGCTGTATTGTTTGCTTTTCCATCACATTCTTTGGAGTGACAAAATTCGCATTGCCATACCTCGTCTGTGGTTGATGCTGCTGTTGTGATCCCTTGTTCTCAGGACATCTTGTTGAGATATGACCCAGTTTGTTACATCTGTAACATCGTGGTTGTAGATGCACTCTCCCCTGATTAACTGCCGTTGTTTGTCCACCAGTCACCTTCGTCTGCTTCTGTTCTGCCGATGCTGTGCTTCCGCATTCTGCTGCAATATGGCCAACCTTGTTACACCTATGACATCTTCTTGGCACATCTTTTGTTGACTTCCGTGATGCAATGTAGTCATCAGCTAACTCCCCAACCTCTTCTGTTGTCTTCGGCTTCCTCTCTTTCAACCAAATTCGCAGTCCTGGTTGCATGCACTCGATCAACTGTTCCATTACAATAATCTCTGAAATCTCCTTCTTTGTTCTCGTTTCCTTGTCTGCTCCAGTCCACTTGTTGAACATATCAGTTAGTCGAACGCCGAGTTCAGCATAGCTTTCTTCTTCTTTCTTGACAGTCTTGCGGAATCGTTGTCGGTACGTCTCTTCGTTTATGTCATATCCTGTGTTGTCTCATTTTGCTGCCTGCTGATCGCTTCTACCATCTTCATCATCGTTTCGTCTCGAATCCTGTCCTCCTCTCTTCGTCTGTCGTCTCTCTCCATCATCCATTTCATGAACTGTGTGAACTCGCTCCCTTGCGCTTGTGTTCCTTGCGTTCCTTCTGCGTCACTCGACTCTGCACCCTCACCGGTTTGCGTTGTTTTTCTTCCTCCACCCATCATTCAGCTCGTCTGTTTCTTCTTTCGTGAGGCTTACTTACTGACTCAACAGTCTTCAGCAAGCGTTCTAAAATCCCACTTCTGACACCATATGTGACAGGATAGCCGAGAGATCTACACCGATTTAGTACAAAACTTTTATCTGAAGAATCGACTACGAGTACTTGCGCTACTCCTATGGCTCGCTGAGCCCAACTAACTAAATCAAATGAAATCACTTCTTAAATACTAAAAGTCATACCAAAAATAGTCCCATTACCTCACTACCCTAAATAAACAACAAAAGGAAAATCTACTAAAGAATCTCAATCCTGTGATGATAACAACCAACCCTACGTGCAAACACAATATCGATAATCGTCTGATGAAAAGCTAACTGATAACATACGTAATAGAATTAGAAGTACCTTCAAACGTCATAGTGTCCATAGAAACCAAATATAAGAAAATTCTAGAAGGAAAGGTTACCTAATGTTCTAAGAATAAAGAAAATCTAAGTAGTTAGTCCTACGTCCGTCACAGAAGCCCAAGGTTGATGAGTCTAGACCATTTGAATTTGTACTTGTAAGTTTTGGAGAAGAGGATGAGGGAAAGAATTTGAAAGATGGTAATGTGCTGCTGCGTGGATTTGTGACACTTTCAACATCTGATTGTGAACAGGTGATAAAAGACAAAATTGCCAAAGCAATCAATACGCGGTTCCCGATAATCAATGGTAAAGACCTTATTTTTCTCAAGGCCAATCGCAGAAAGCTAGAAAACATTGTAACAGCAGACAATTTTGATTACAAGCAAGTGAAACTGCTAGCTGGCCAAGGAGCAATCTACTTGAAGCTCAAAGATGGCTATGAATTCATGTTGGAGCAAACTTCTCTTTCAGATGAAGATGATGATGATTTTGCTTCCAAGGTTGATGACCATGAAGAAATCCCACAGATGCCATGTTCAGATCAAACCACTAATGTTGCAAACAAAGACAATCTGCAAATCCCTGTGCCACAGAGTCCGGAATCAAGGTATGAAGAATTGCTGCAGGCTGATATCATTAAATGTATTGCATTTTGCAGAGAAAACCAGATAGTTGAGCCAGTGGAAGTTTTACGTCAAGTACAAAAGTATATTGTTCAGGGAAGGCCCCTTGATGCGATTGCAGATGATACTACATTGGAAGGAGAAACTAACTACATCCTAGTCAACAGGCAAGATGTTTTAGGTTCAATGAAAGAGGAATTGAAAACAATTTCTAATCCAAGGCTGACACTTGAAGTTTCCTTTTTTGGTGAGAGTGCAGAAGACTATGGAGGACCGCGAAGAGAATTCTTTCAGTTGAGTTTGAATGCAGTGAAGGCAAAGTACTTTGACAGTGGGTGGCGAAGCCATGTTGCTGCTGATTATGAAGTTGTTGGTCTTGTACTTGCCCTTTCTGTACTACAAAATGGTTTGATGCCCCGTTTCATTCCGGTGGAGATGCTGGAGGATGTTTTCAATAGTGATACCAACAACCCTTGTGTCAAAAGCTTACAGAAAGGTATGGATAAAGTGGGACTTTGCCAATTTGTCAAGGAATTCCCAAGTTTGCACTTCTTATTCCAAGATTCAAGTGCCTATGTGCTGTCATTCAAGCGCCTTGCGTGTCTTCTTGAGCCAACATTTTCTGAAGAGGGCTCAAATAGCCGTTCATTTGAGAGCAGTGTCTACAGTACCTTTATCAAATATGCAAGGGAAGTAGCCAGTGGAAAGCGTGAAGGGTTGAATCTAGAAAGCATTCTACAATTTGCAACCTGCTCTAGAGAGGAACCACCACTTGGGTTTGCCATGAAGCCTTCCATTCACTTCTGTGAGGCTCAGTCAGAAGTGAAGTGGTCATTTGTTCCCAGTGGAAACACATGCATTAATAGATTGCATCTGCCAAGGCCAACAAAAGACATTCCACTGCCACCAGAAGATGACTTATTTGAGGTATATGACCATGCTTTTATGAACACATATTTTGGTCGAAATTAAAGTGACAAGTATCAGTAACAAAACCTGATGGATGTCGTTTTCATTAGGTTCATTTTGGTTATATAATTTGTTAGTTGGGCTACTAGATTTTATGAGGTACAAATTGATCATAAACTGTTGCAGTCAGTGGCAGACACTTTCAGATGACATGCTATCTTGCTCTCACAGTGCTGGGACATATTGATGGTTTTTTTCGAAGCATTGATGCTTTTCAACAATGCTTTTCACCTGAAATGCCAGCTTCACCCTCCGCCAGCATTTAGCAAGGTTTTTGCATAATAGAGTTTGTGCGTCAGCAGTTCTTGGCACCATAGTGACCAGCTTACATCGTGCCAACCCTTTTGTGCTAAGGATAGAGAGGTATCTGCAAAATGTGCTCTTAAAGCTCTGTTGAAAGCTATCTACCAGGAAAAATTTAGGCAATAACATAAAATTTTGAATGTCCTGTCTTGTTAGCACAAAGGAATGGAGATATAAAATCGCAAGCAGAAGAAGGGAAATTCAATAAAAATATGTGTTGCGTGTGGTACTATGGTAATTAAACGACAATGTTATAAATAAATGATTAAAGTACCAAGTGAAGCGTAGATGTTAAAAAACACGACGTTTCGAGCGTATACTCGTTATCAAGTGACTCGAAATCAATCGAGCCGAGCAAAGAGAAGAAGAGAAGACAAGATTCGACAGATAGGAGAGAATGTGAGATGCGACGTGACGTAGCATGAATGAGGAGAAGGAAGCAATTAAGAACAGGTGGTGGAGGAGGGGCCTATTGCAGAAAAGTAAATTGCTTATTAAGTCCACTAGGATAGAGAGTTTTTAAGTTAAATATTAAGCGTTTCTCCAAGGTTTTGCGTTTGGTGGTGTCTTGAGGTGCATGTAACAAGCCAAGAATGGACATATCGGCAGTTGAATGATTAGCTGAATTGAAGTGTTTGGATATGTTGCTGTCAGGATCGTTTTGATGGTTTTCTTCGAGGTGAATCTTATTTCTTACATTGCGCTTGTGTTCTCCAAAACGGTTGTTGATTTGTCGGGAGGTTTCGCCGATGTAAAAGGATTGACATTTGGTGCAGATGATACAATAGATTACACAGGATGAAGAACAGGTAAAGTGGGATCTGATGTTGAAGGAACGGTTTTGGTTGGTGATAGTTGTCGATTGGTTGATGTGGGTGCAGGTATGACAGAGGCGATGTTGGCAGGGAGAAGTACCAAGCTGTTGTGTAGTAGTTAGGTTGGTTCTGACTAGGGAGTCCTTCAAATTCTTGTCTCTGCGAAAGGCCAACAGTGGAGGTGTGTCGAAGATGTTCTTAGTATGTGTGTCGTTGGTGAGGATGTTGAAGTTGCTGTAAATTATGTCTTTTACGTTGTTGTTGAAAGGGTGATAGGTCAGTATGAAAGGGATGCGGTTGTTACTGGTTGCGTTGTTCGATGGAAGAAGGGCGTCATCTTGAGAAAGATCCTTAACTTTGTTCAGTGCTCTTTGAGTGATGTGTTCTGGATAGTTGTTTTGTTTAAAGAAGGAAGACATTTCCTCTGCTTTTGAATGGAAATCCTCATCATTAGAACAAATACGGCGGAGACGGCGGAGCTGGGAGTAGGGGATGGAGTCTTTGCATTTCTTCGGATGTGATGATTCATAGTTGAGGAGGCAGTGGGCATCTGTAGGTTTGTAGAAGATAGAAGTTGAGATTCGGTCGTTTGAGATGCTAAGGAGGATGTCCAGAAATGGCAAGCTTTCTTCGGTGATAGAATGGGTAAACTGCAAGGCTGGATGGAAGTTGTTTGTGTAGTTAATGAATCTTTGGAGATCAGCCAGAGGAAGAGAGGTTGCAAATCATAAACAAAATGTTTTGTAAATCTCAACTGAATGCAAAACATATTAATTTTCCTGGCCGCAAGTTCATGTTCATTCAAGCTTGAAATCAATTAATTTCCTTTCCCACTACCAGCTGCAAATTCAATTTTGTACCACTAGCCCAGACCAACTAGCCAACTGAAGAAGGGAAAGCTAAGGATATAGACTTACCACATCAGATCATTTCTGTTCACAAAATCCTTATATTTAGGCACTTTTCTAAACAGATGCACGGCGTGAAAGATGTCAAAAAACGGCATTATACGGAATCTGATATCGGAGATCGATACATAGCATTTCATAAAAATACGGAATTAAGGCCTAACTGTAGGAAATCGGTATGCGTATTCTTGAGGATCGAACATCAAATGTTTTTTCATTTTCTGTGTCTATGTAATACGGCAATATGCGGGAAATATTTCCTTCCAGTCAAAATCAGGATGCCATGTAAATTTGAACAGACATTGATATGGTTCGTTGAAGAAAATACCCGTTTTTTATAAGAGACTAGGATCAGGCCATTGTACTTAAACTTTCTTAATTTAACACAAAATTTGGTCCATTTAGTATTGCAAAAGGTTCAACGATATATTTGCTATAATATCCATGCGTTTAACTTGGGTATCCATGCGTGAAAAGTTTCCTAGTACTTCTCAGACATAGTATTGGGGTTTCCTAAATTTTTGGCCATCTTAGTACCAGTTTCTTATAAACCAGTTTCTTATAAAAAACACATGTATGGAAGCCGACAGAGGATAGGCATATGCAAATACAAATCTTTCAACTGTAGCACAAATTTTGAGTTGCAATGCGTATAACTAAGTGCAACTTGCAAATATGAATTTTGGTTTTTTGCAATCTTTTCCATAGCAGTTTGTAAATCTCAACTGAATGCAAAACATATTAATTTTCCTGGCCGCAAGTTCATGTTCATTCAAGCTTGAAATCAATTAATTTCCTTTCCCACTACCAGCTGCAAATTCAATTTTGTACCACTAGCCCAGACCAACTAGCCAACTGAAAACTTATTCTTTGCCTGGAAGTTCACGTTCACCCACACAAAAACTATCATCGAGGAAGAATTATTCGTGAAAACTGGCAGAGAAGAAGAAATAAGCAAATTTTCTCAATCAAACAATTACAAAATGAATCTGAACAAATCAATCGATCAATGAATGCAGATGTAATCAAATCAATCCATCAATTCCAACAACCACGTGACTAAGCACTGGTCAGAAAGCGCGCGAAATTCATTCACTGCAGGTCCAAATCCAGGCTGGGCAACAGCAGCTTTCTTTCTCCAACTCCTCAACTCCTCAAGGACACATGCCTGCAACTTCAACGAGTAAATTCTACAAGGGGTAGGTCTGGAGGCCTATCTTCAACCTAAATACAACTGTTACAGCAAGATGGCATCATTCTCCATCCATTACAGCCATAAGATGCAGGTAATTTTTGTAACAACACTATTATTACCGGCTTTTGCCAGGACCTTCATGGCCAAAACGAAAACCCGCCACCATGATTGATTAGGCCGAAAGCCCATGTCGTCAAAAACACAAGTTCCAGCAGGTAGGCTGGTAAAATTTTTGAGTTAGCAAGTGGTAAATTTGTGGTGTAAAATTTGGCAGCCAAAAATTCAAAATCCATGCCAATTGAACCCTAAAAATAATAAAAGGGTGTTCTTTCTTGGCGTAACAAAGAGAAGTGCTTTATGTAAATCTGTGGTGTACTGATTTTGTTGATTCCACTGTGAGGCAGAATGCATTCAATGCAACTAGATTCTAGGATAGCCCCTCCCTTTCATAAAAATTAAGTGTATGCTGATATACGTTGTTGGACATTTCATTTAGAATGCGAACATTTAAAATTTAATCAGATATGTTAACGTATTTCGCAGTATATTAGCTGCGCGGGCACAAAGGTTTTCAGCCTTGGTTGCAATATTGTTAGGCATCAATATCTGACTTGAAGTTAACCGTTATGTGCAATATAAGTTTACTACAGATACACATTTTCTCTCTTGTAAGAAACTTGGATTAGCCCATAGTACTAAAAGTTTCTTAAGTTAACATGAAAATTTCAGCTTTTTACTACTATATGCTTCTTAATTATTTTCTTACTTCTTGCATGGAAGTGGTTTCTACTGCTATGCTGCCAGGTATATCTTCCTTGACATGCAGCACAATTTTCGTCAAGAAAGCAATTTCTTCAGGCTCAAAGTATAGAATTATCATGAATATTACCCAAAAACAAAGGGTCAACAAAAATTTCCCACAACTTTCTTTGATTTTGCTGTTGAAAAAGATTCTTGGCAAGTATCAAACATTGTACTGTGGTTTCTTAAGATTTTTGCCATCCTAGTTCTAGTTTCATATAAACCAGTCTCTTATAAAATAAAAATCATGTATTTTTATCAGAAGCAAGGTTTGAAAACTTCTAACATTCTGGTCATTTCGAGTTGCAACACACAAAATCTAACAGAGAGTATACAAATAAGAATGATACTAAGACAGAATGGGTGCTTAATGCTTATATTGTAACGATAAAAAAAACAACCTGCAGAATCATAAATTCAATAGATCGTTACCCTAAAGATGGCAGCAAGGAACTCATTACCAAGATGCATTTATGAATGCTTAATGATTCTATAGGAATTTGATTAAAGAACGCAAGGCATCTTGGTAAAAAGTTCCTTACCGCCATCTTTAGCGTAATCGTCTATGCAGAGCGGGTGAACGATACAAACTGACAAAAGATTATTTGCAAGGAAGCATAATCCATTAGGTGACCATTATTCTCAAGTCTCAGTCTTTATTTTGCAGAAGCACCCTTTAGAAGACACATACAAGGTGAACCACTCCCCCCTTGAAAATATTTTTGTCTCAAGAGTTTTTAAAAAGTTTCTAAATGATTTCTAAACCCTGCATACTTTACATAAATACTCCAGCTATACGTACATATAGCATTAATGAGATGCAGAAGAAGCAGTGAGATGATTCAGTATACTGGGAACTGCCTGACT
The DNA here is from genome assembly GCA_964020215.1 of Aurelia sp. 3 sensu Dawson et al. (2005). Classification (NCBI taxonomy): domain Eukaryota; kingdom Metazoa; phylum Cnidaria; class Scyphozoa; order Semaeostomeae; family Ulmaridae; genus Aurelia; species Aurelia sp. 3 sensu Dawson et al. (2005). The sequence continues at coordinate 13,390,102 of OZ026591.1, read as the reverse complement.
GATGTTGTAATCAGAGCACAACTTTTGAGCATTGAAGACTTATAGCTTGAGTGCTTAATATGTTTGCGCAGCTGTTTATGCTATTTGTAAAATTATTTAGGCACATTGTGCTTTTGGCTTTATCATAATATTAGTGAAGAAAAATGACATATTAAATATTCTTTGTGTTCAAGCATGTAGCAAATTGAGCAAACACTATCACATGAAACACCAACCACACATGGAGGAGGTACAAGAGCTTTGATATACTTTGCTAGGGTATTTTCAAGGGGTTTTTCCAACCTATTAAAACCTCTTCAATTGTAGATCTTGAGATGAATTCAACTGTATGACATTTATTGTAGATGCTTGATAATCTCCTTGCTACTAGAGAGCCCTATTTTACCAATTTTGTCACAGGGACAAGATTCTCATGTTCATCACATATACCTTCCCACTATTCTTTTGTAAACACTGGATAAAGGAAATTGGCAGGTTTACAGTTGACACTTTTAACAGCATATGTTCCTTCTTCCTTTTATGATACCGAATGGTGCAGTCAAAGAAGGCACAACTATATATTCAAATAACCACCAATTTGGTCTTTTGAGCTTTCTACATGGAAGAAAAAAATTGCGGCGGAAAATTATGTCACATTGTAATCCACCTAACCCAGTTAGACAGTGTTGGGCATCAGTGCCTAAGATTTTGTTAGATACAACACTTTTTAACAGCAGCAAACAAAGTCCTATTTATAAATTTTAGCTTATAGATACTCATAAGTATTGCTTCACCAAAAGTTGGTTGAGCTATGGCACAATTAGTGCCTCTGTCCAATTGCTAAAGCTTGGTCAAAGCTTTTGATGGGTGTAAATTAAAGTTAAAGTATTCTTGAATAAAGCTCTGATTAAATATGTTGGCCAGAGATAAATTATAGCTTAAAATGCTTTTGCCAAATGTTGGTCTAGCTAGGCGCGATTTGTGCTAAAGCTAGTCAGACAGCTAGGCGCACCAGTGCCAAAGCTGGGTCAAAGCATTTAGTGGGGGAGATTATTACAATAATTGTGCAAAATGTGATACCAGCATGAAACTTGGTGCAGATAGGCAGTTTGATACGCTGAAAAAGATAGGATGTGGACACAAGCTGAAAAATGCCCCCTTGTGCTATTTTTAGACTGGGGTACTAGGTACCAGGCCTCTAAAAGGGATATTGTAATAACTTTGCTGCAAATTGCGGTACCGCCATAAAAATTGGTAGAGGTGGGCAGTTTGATACGCTGAAAAAGATAGGATGTGGACACAAGCTGAAAAATGCCCCCTTGTGCTATTTTTAGACTGGGGTACTAGGTACCAGGCCTCTAAAAGGGATATTGTAATAACTTTGCTGCAAATTGTGGTACCGCCATGAAAATTGGTAGAGGTGGGCAGTTTGATACGCTGAAAAAGACAGGATATAGACACAAGCTGAAAAATGTCCCCTTGTGCTATTTTTAGACTGGGGTACTAGGTACCAGGCCTCTAAAAGGGATATCGTAATAACTTTGCTGCAAATTGTGATACCCCTATGAAAATTGGTAGAGATGGGCAGTTTAATACGCTGAAAAAGATGCAATATGGACGTAAGTTGAAAAATACCCTATTGTGCTATTTTTAGACTGGGGTACCAGGTTCCAGGCCTCCAAAAGGGATATCGTAATAACTTTGCTGCAAATTGTGATACCAGCATGAAACTTGGTAGAAATGGGCAATCTGATACCTTGAAAAGATTGGATGGGAAAACAAGTGTAAAAATGGCCCGATTTTCTTTTAAGACTTGCTTATTTGGTTCAGTATTTCCTACTGAAATGTGAAATTGGTGTTGCAACACTAGCTAATTGCCAAAATGTTTTACTGCATGGTTTAGATTTATATATGTATGAACACGATAGGTAAGTCTTCTCGTCAATTAACTATCTCGTGACACTGCCCTCCACACTGACAAAGGTCGGTGCATTCCAGGTTGAATTGCTTGCATTTGCATCTTGTTCCACAGTTTCGTTTGCATCCACATTTTACCAGTTCATAGCAAGCCTTAGATGCTTCTGGTAGCAGCGTCCACTTTGGAGATATAAGACCATGTTCTTGCTTCCATCCAAAGTCATTTACATCAGGTATATCCTGCCATTTTTCCAGTGATTGGCCCCATATGATGCTGAAAAAGTAAGAAGCAATGAAACTAAGATTTATTGTTCTTGATACGTTATTATAGATACATTCTTATGGTCATCTACCCCAGCTATCATTTTAGCCAAATATGCTGGACTGTGTTGCGTATCACAGTTGCCACGAGGACTTAAGAATATGACACCAACGTTGATAAGAAGTCTTGAACAGTGGCTGCAATGTAAAAGACATCAATGAAAGTGACTGGCTGCCCTTAGAAACGTGGTTATAACTTAACGTAATTCAGTTAAAGATCAACTTACCCCGCTTGCAGTAGCGCTCTCCTAGAATGTTGAATTAGTGCATCTCTAGTAGGTGGTAAAGTCTCGATGCTGCGTCCTTTCTTGGTGAATAGTGCTTTGCGACATTCATTCACGTCCTCCAATGTGCTCGATCTGTCATAGATCAGGATTACGTATCGCTCGAGAGACTTGAAGTCTTCTTCAGTAATTTGTCTGGTGTTGCTGTCAGATAACCTGAAAGATGATTAGATCATTTTGTAGCTGTATGGGTAATGCTATGGCAATTATTTGGCACTCTCACTTACCTTTGCTTCATGGACTTTATGTAGTTAAAACCTTACAAATCTACAAAGCATGATAACAAGAATGTGACATCTCACCTTATAAATGTGTCCGTTACATCACGATGTGATTTCCAAACATCCCAACATATCTTCTTCCCCCGGCCACCGAAAGATGACACTGTGTCGCAACCAGTGAATGCATACCAGTATGGCAGTGCAGCACATACATCGTCCCCAAGACTCGCAACATATTCATGTACTGGAAGCCACCGTTTGTTTCTCCCCGTTCCGAATTCGATCCATAGCTCTTCAATGTTCAACTTTCTAAATACATGCATCGCTATCACGACGACGTCAGTGTCCACAGTACGAATGCTGATAAGTCTGTGTCCGTTAACTGCAGCATGTTTTGCATGAAGGAACATGCGGGTGTCAGCTTCTTCTTGATTTGAAGGACTAAGGGATTCTGTGTTGATGATAGAACTACATCTAATATCTTCGGCTGATGTTGCTACTATGATCTTTCCTGTGACAAAGCTGTCTTCGAGGTGCTTTGCAAGAAGGGAGAAAAGCTCTTCCTTGTTTTCGTTTACGCGTAGAAATCGCCGCCAGTTGTTGCAAATTGGAGTGGTAGCTTTAACGGCTACACGTGTACCGGTCCCTCTTTTCTCACGGGTGTCGGACTTCAGGCTATCAGGAAAATATCGATCGAACACAACATCTATGCGGCACAGAGGGTCACTTTTCAATTCCTTCAAAATGCTTTCTGCAAAGACCTGTGCATACTGACCGAATGTTGTCGTTGATCCAGGAAGCGTCATTTGAACAATTGCCGCACCATCTAAAATCTTAGCCGTTACTTGAAGACTTTGCAATTTTGCTTCAACATGATTCTCTATGCATTTCAAAAAGTCCGCCTTGTGTCCCTGTCTCAGCTTTCCATATTCTGATATGGAAGGCGGATTGGCATGATTTTCGTGTCGGAAGAACTCCCTAAGATCTCCATCTCTCGCTTGGCAGGCTACGTACAGGGATGCAAACAGCTTGCAATCTTGCTTTAAAGATACCATTTTCAGCCTTTCTTTTGAAGTTGATACTGCATTCTTTGCGCGAAATAAGGGTAGCTTATTCTTTGGAATTGAAGTATGAATTGAAACTTCACATGTGCGAAGCCTTGTTTGTACAAAGTCATCGTACTGCTTCTTTCCTGTGTCGTATGCAGTTCTTACTGATGTAGCTGCTGCCTCACTCATGATCTGCCTGGAGACAACATGCACCAGAATATCCTCCTCCTCAAATGGGCTCCCAGCTTCATCGAATGTGTTTTTGAATGATAACACATGTGTTCTGAAGCGCTTTTCATGGGCATCAGTGTCTTCGTGGTGGGGAGAATCTTCTTCATTTTTGGCCCCCTCAACTTCAAATAAATGTAAAAGGCGAGAGATTTCTGGACCTGCTACCATCCATTTCATCATTGACATATGATTGTCGAGAATTCCTATGGCACCTCCGTCGATCTTCACCAATTTATTGTTCTGCTCGTGGGCCTGGTCTTCCGATATGCTCGAAAATTTCCTGCAACTATTTTTTGCCGTAAAATGGCCTCTTCTAAATTCATCGTAGACTGAAGGGTGCTTCGCTGAGAGCTGCTTCATATCATTGATGAATATTGGAAGCCAGCGTGAGTAATGGGTGTGGTCCAAGGAGAACATCCAAGGTGCTATTTGCTCTAGGGCGTTAACAAACATTTGGAAGTTGGACTCTCTGATACTTTTGACGAGCAGAAGTAGAGTCAATTCAAGATTCATCACCGTCTCCCAGTATTTGAATTGCACAGATTCCTTCGATTTCTGGCGCAACCAGGCATCAAAAGGGAGATCAGATTCACTGCGCTTAAAGGCCTCTTGAAGAAGAAGGTAAAGAGCTGCACAAGACACCTGATGGGCATATCTGGAGCGTTTAACTTGGCTACCAGAGAGAAACGATTCAGCTCTTCCAGGTGTATTCACTTCAGCCTTTGCAAGGATTTCTACCCAGCCACTACCTTCAAGCCAATCACCAATTGTGTTTAAGAAGGCCATCTCTATATGCAATGCTCCCATCATCATTACTACTTTACTCTCTCCGTACAGTTCAGGGTACATCCACTGAACTTGCTTACCAAGGGCATATACGGGCTGGTCTGCCGTTAATACTACAGCTTGTTGTGGGTTAAGCTTCAACAAAATCTGCTTTACAACTCCCATAGTATGTCGCAGCATAGCAGTCGAGTTTACGCTTTCATTTAGTAGTGGAAGCAACGTTGAGGTAGATTTGACTGGACTAATTGCAGATCTTTTTGAGTGAAAGCCTGACCAAGAAAAACGATCTTTGATGTCACTCGTGCTGTCCTCTTTATTTAGATTCACCAGGTGTTCTAACCAATCTTTCATTTCATCCTTAGCTTCATGAGTTGACTCGTCATTCCAGTTTACAGCTTGTAATGAATATTCTTCAGGTTTTGTTTTGGTCGGTGAAAGAGTTGTGTAGGATTCTGGAAGTTCTATCTTTGTAGATGAATCTTTGATGTCAATTTTTAAATCGGTTTGTATGGGCTCCAAAGGTGTCTCAGGATGCTGAAAAATAGAGATGCTGGTACCATGAAATGCTTTTACTGCAGTGGTTGAAGAAGGATTGTGGTCAATATTGTCCACTGCTGCTGTTGTGAAAAGACCTTTTCTAAGACTTGGAGGACAAACGACACCTTCTTCGTTGTACTTCTTGCAGAGCTGCTTGGTGACGTTCAACTGTACATCTTGTACTCTTTCGTATGTAACACTTAAACCTTTCTGTACAAAGGTATTCACTACTCCTTTCTTTCGGGTTTTGGCATGGATTAGCAATCCAGTGAATAATGGGAAAGGTGTTTCCAGCTCTTTGCTATGTCGGAGGCTATCGACTTCTTTGCCCTTACGGCGCTTTTCCTTAACAACATTGAACTGAATGAGCTGTGAAATGGTCAGTGCAATTTTGCTTTCGGCAGTTGCAACATTATCAGTAATATCTGTTCCACCAATTATCCTACTTATCAAAGTGACAAGTGACCTGGGGACTGATGCTTCTTGGCAACCTTTGGCAAGTAAACCTTTTTCAGCTGCACGATCATGCTGAAGTATTTGTTTCCTGACGATTTTTGCTGCAGATGATAAACAAATTCCATCCTCTTCGTAGTCCTGTTTACACGCTGTATAAATGGCAGATCCAACTTCTTCCTTGAAAGTAAGTATGACATCTCTTCCTTTTCGACTTTCATGTAGCTCTGGAATGCGGCCAAGAATCTTCTCTTTCAAGCGTGTACTGTGAATCTTCTCAATACAAACATCTGGAGATCCATACTCCTTCAGGCGCTGAGAATATAAAGATTTGATATCACTGAGCTTAAAAACTGGAATGGTCGCCGATGATTCATTAGAACTCTTCAAATAATCCACGATTTCTGCCAAAACGATTCCCTCTATGATAGCATTATCCGAGTCTTCTTTCGGTCGGGAACTTCTCAGTTCTCGAAGCCTGTTGTATAATGCAGAGAGACATGTTTTGTGATAAAGAGCTTCAACAGCTATCATGTCACCCTCACTCAACCTAGCTAAGAGTTTCTCGTCACAAAGCTGACTGGCTGCATCGCGAACTTTCCTATCCAGCTCAAAAGTTTGTGCCTGGGTGAGATTTTCAACGGAATCTTCTCTGTCGCAAAAAAAGCATTTTGGCTGAAAATTCTTGGCACTGTACCTTGCTCTTGTGCTAGGAGGGGACACATCTTCGGATGTATCATCAACAAATTGTTTTCTTTTCTTTGAAGCTCTCTCATAGTGTTGTTTGTCGTATCGATTTCTGCATTTCTTGTGGAATTTTGCCTCGTTGGTGACAAGTTTTGCAGCTAGATCTTCGCAGCTCAGATAGCTAATTCTGGCAGAAATGGTTGCAGATAATTCACCAATGGCATGGAACTGTTGCAACCGCTGTGCAATGGTAAGGTAACCACTAGCTTTATCGGTTCGAGTGCTATTAGTTGCTGGACAGACAAGTTGTTCTCCCGACGGCTCTTGACAAATAAAACAAAGATCAAAATCTGAATCTCGGCTTGCTGATCTTGTGGCTTTAAGTGTCTGAAAGTCAGTCACTGCATCTAGCAAAGTAAACCTTTTCTGTGACATTGTGACATTTTGCTCGATACTGATGGCTGTAAAAGAGGTTTCTCAACAAGATCTTCGCAGGAACACCAGCATTTCTCGTGATAAATAAAATCTAATCGATCGTAGAAACTCTTTGTTTTGTTATTAGATAGCCTTGTTGCTAGACATGCTCACATTGATAGACAATACAAGTGTGAATACTTCGAAAATTTGAAAGGAGATAGGCACCATTAAATTTGATACAACAATAGCAAATAATAGGACATTTCAAAACACGTCACAATCGAACCAGAGCAACATTAAACAGAATAATCAACACATGCCTTTCGCTGACATTGAATTCTTGGTTTTGAATTAGAATTTACCAAGTGGGAAAAGGGGCAGGGCGCCTAGCATCTAGTAGCCCAATCTAGAAATAGCAAAGGGGGCATTTCGTAGCTTTTCTCCACATCCCATCTTTTTCAGCGTATTAAATTGCACACCTCTGCCAATTTTCATGGCGGCACCACATTTTGCAGCAAAGTTATTACACTATCCATATTAGAGGTCTGGAACCTAGTACCCCAGTCTAAAAATAGCACAAGGGGGTATTTTTCAGATTGTGTCTACATCCCATATTTTTCAGCATATTAAACTGCCTACCTCTACCAATTTGCATAGGGGTATCACAATTTGCAGCAAAGTTATTACAATATCCATATTAGAGGCCTGGAACCTAGTACCCCAGTCTAAAAATAGCACAAGGGGGCATTTTTCAGCTTATGTCCAAATTGCATCTTTTTTAGCGTATCAAACTGCCCACCTCTACCAATTTTCATGGCAGTACCACAATTTGCAGCAAAGTTGTTACAATATCCCTTTTAGAGGCCTGGAACCTAGTACCCCAGTCTAAAAATAGCACAAGAGGGCATTTTTCAGCTTGTGTCCACATCCTATCTTTTTCAGCGTATCAAACTGCCCATCTCTACCAATTTTCATGCTGGTATCACAATTTGCACAATTCACCTATTTTTGTGGGCTAACAGCCCTCACTAATTTAATAAAAGTACATTTGAATAATAAAGCTCTCTTTAAATATTTTGGCTTAGAGATAAATAGTAGTTTAAAATGCTTTTACCAAAAGTTGGTCTAGCTCGGTGCGATTTGTGCTAAAGCTAGTCAGACAGCTAGGCGCACCAGTGCCAAAGCTGGGTCAAAGCATTTAATAAAAGTACATTTGAATAATAAAGCTCTCTTTAAATATTTTGGCTTAGAGATAAATAGTAGTTTAAAATGCTTTTACCAAAAGTTGGTCTAGCTCGGTGCGATATGTGCTAAAGCTAGTCAGACAGCTAGGCGCACCAGTGCCAAAGCTGGGTGAAAGTATTTGATAGCTATAAATCAAAGTTAAAATTACATTTGAATAATAAAGCTCTCTTTGAATACTTTGGCTTAGAGATAGATACTAGTTAAAAATGCTTTTACCAAAAGTTGGTCTAGCTAGGCGCGATTTGTGCTAAAGCTAGTCAGACAGCTAGGCGCACCAGTGCCAAAGCTGGGTCAAAGCATTTGATAGCTATAAATCAAAGTCAACAATGCATTTAGATAAAGCTATGCTCCAAAATTCTAGCTTCTGATTACAGAATAGTTTAAAAGGCTTTGACTAAAAGTTGTTCTGGCAGGTTACAATTTGTACTAAAAATTGTCAAACAGTAAGGCATGCCTGTGCTGACATTGGTGAGGAAGTTGCATGTACATTGAGTATTTGTTATTGAGCTTTATTGTAAATCTGGGTTTATAGGTAGACAGTAGTCACTGTGAACAAAGTCTTAATGAACTTTATAGTTTCTTCCATTTGGAATATAGTGGCTATAATATTGCTAAGCATGTGTATGTTTTGCATCCATGGGCAAGTTGCATTTTATAACAAGATGTGTAGGATAACTTTGACTGTTGCTTTTATATTGCCCAAAGGAGAAAATAACAGATCCGAGCGGTGTAGGCCATTCAAAGATCATTGACAGCGAAATTTGATTGCCTATCAAATTGAATTTCTCATAGGAACTGGACGTACCAAGCTGCAAAGAAACCACGTTAATGCAAACTTAGTCCCTTACCCGTTTCTACATAAGTTAATCGTCATAATAAATTTGGCAGTGAGTTTTATTTGACATTCCAATTGCAGATAGATTGAATGCATCCAACAATTATTCAACACAGTACTTGAATGCCGTTTTAATTTTCTTATTTTAATTTTAATTTAGACTTTCTTAGGGCAGAGAAGTAAGTGTCTGTCTGTTTAATTGGCTTTGAAAACACTATCAAAGTGATGTTGCAGACGAGAGCAAATTTCTTTCCCAATAAGCTGCAGGGAACAATAAGATGAGAATCATAACCAATGTTGGACATGACATAGCTGGTGCAACATGTGACTATTGTCATCCTTGTCTTTAAGTTTTCTGAGCTTTGCATGTTTTGGATACAAAGCAGTTGAGTTTAAAAATGTCTGGCTTGAAGAACCTTAGGACTAATTTGACCCAAGGTTATTTTTGGCTCGTTAGATTGCTAAGATTTGTTTTACAAACACAGTGCTACAGAACACCACATCGGGAGGCCTTCATCGATTATATTTTTCTGAAAGTTAGCACATTTTACGTTCTTTAAAACAGCTGTATTTTCTATTGATTCATGAGATGAATTCTGTTGAACTACTGCACGACAGTAGGCAGCGCATAGAGGACTGGATTATGAAAAATTTTGGGGACTATAACGATCACTTATATAAGAAGCTGCTGACAAGAATATATTGAGAAGGGAGCAAGAATTATCTTGTTCTAGGGTTTAAGTTGCTGTCAAGGAACTCCCGCCAGAAGTGTGAAAAAGTCCCGACATTTGATGTATGAACAATCCCTGATTATCAAAATGCACTTCAATAGATTCTTGCTAGACTTACAAATGTATAAAACTAAATAGATGTAAAGATTGCAGTTAGTTAAAGTTCATGACTCTTCAAAATCAGTCCAGTGCATGGATTCAAGTGGATGGCCAAAACTTCTTAGTTTATTTTGACGTATCCAGTATTTCACTGCTGTCATTTAATTTGTTCTTATTTTTTAGGCTTGCAAAGCAAGAAGTTGTCATAGAGATCTCGAGAAGCTCATAGCAGAGGGCATGTCTGATCAAGGATCAGATAGTGAGAATTGTTTCATCATCAAAGAATTAACTCCGAGAAAAACAAAGAACGTCTTTGTACTAACTTTCCAGATGAAGAAAGAGCCTCTTCTGCCTATTGACCTTGCCTACCTGGGAAGCAAACATGCTCACCCCTCAAAGCCCATGAAATTTTGTGTTTCATGAAAATACGTAATGTTCTAGGCATTAAGTCTATGCAAGTACTTGAGCGTATGTTGAAAACCATGCCCATAAATCCGGACCCTATCATGCAGAAGGTATCCTCAACAATTGCACAACTCCGTACCATGGAGAAGTTAAGTCACCCCCTCTCCCCCTCGTGGATGGTCCTTTTTATTGCACAATAGAGCTAGCATCAATAGCGTTCGAAAAAGGACGTTTTAAGCCTTGCATAATCCTTATGAACTTCTTTGGTTCTGTTTCAATTGTGACAAATAACAACTTTTGTTTTATGATCGAAAAGCGGTTGATGTTGGTTAGGTATGCGGACTTAATGCTTTTACATCGTTGTGATATCATTATTTTCAGGTAGCTGCTTACTGAGATGTCAAAACTGGAGGGTCATGAGTTTAAATGCTGTTATTTTGAATTTAGAGAGTTGTTCCCATTCAATTTAAACAGAAAGGCCGGAAACTAACCCTTTACGAGAATCATCTGAAAAATGCACTTAAGAGGAGCACATGTCGGTGATTCAGAAGAAACTTGGACCGTTTCCAATCCTCCTCGATGCAGTTTACTGCACATTTTTTTTCTATGTAAAATTCATGGCACAGGAAAAGGTTAACTTAGATCTGAAAATTGCATTGGTCAGAATCGATCTTTCTGTTTCGTAATCACGAGCAATTTTAGCAAAGTCGAATTTTGCAAGATTTCTGAAATTTGCGGTCAATCATTCCCATGTACATGGACGTGTGAACTTCCAAAACCAGGAAAAGTGCACTGTTTCTCTACGAGTGAACACAAAAGGAACGATCAGTTTTATTCAGTTTTTGTTCCTAGTGAACTATGCATTGAACTTCATTGCCAGGAAGCAGAAAATTTTTATACACCTTTTTATCAAGATAGCCACATTACGAAAGCGCAAATAGATATGGAAAGAAGTGATTGATTTAGACTAATTTGGGCTTTTTTCCTGAATCATTGAATTTAAAAGCATTATTTGAGATGTTGTTTGGCCAAAATAGGACTTGTTGAACTCACTCTGTAGTCGGATCCGAAAGGGAAGTTCTTTGCTGATAGTTTCTTTAGAACTTAGGACTGACAATTCGTTTTGTAACAAAAGAATTAGATGGTTTTGTGCTGCTAACACAAACCCTTCATGCAGAATCGAATTGGCTCACTGAATAAAATCACGTGAAAACTGAGGATTACCTTCGAGTTGTGCAGATCTAAGACATTATAAAGCTCAGTAAAGCGTTAGCTGTAATTAGGCTTGAATTTTCAGACAATCCTACCCTTCTATCCAAAATGACTGAGTCAATGCTAAGCTTCATCTCAACACTAAATGATTGGAATGTTTGACTTCGAAATCTTGCAAAGATGCGTTTTACTTCCATCATTCAAGTAACTTAAAGGTTGGTTTCCCTTGAATGAGCTCTGTTCTTTGATTGATTGTCTTCTGAAATCAACGACCTTAAATGTAGCTTTTACGATCGTTCTTTTTCAACACTGTTGGAAGGACTGAGTCGGTGAAAAATGTGACGGCTGCAAAATTTGAGCTAGCGTTCACACGATACCGGAACAATTTGAAAACGGTAGGAACTTAGAGGGAAAAAACTCGCTGCAACACTTTGATGCCAAAGAAGCTTACCTACACCCCAAGAGTCGATCAGTCTGGTTCCAAAAGTGTCAAGAAATGTTCTGTGTTCATCATTTTTAAGTTTTTACACGATGCCGTTTCCCAAATGTGTCGGTTAGAGCTCCGTTTTCAAAATCTACCGTTTCCAAAATCTGCCGGCAAAAAATGTGCCGTTTTCGTGTGAACGAAATTAAAATTGCCTATCCGCTGAATTTTTCACTGTTTTCAAAATGTGCCGGCATCGTGTGAACGCAGTCCTAGTGTACTAATTTATGTCTTTCGCGTATATACGATCCTGTCTCTACACGAATTTTCTTATAAGAAGCTAAGAATTTTAGTGTGTACTAGAAGTTCATTAAAATTATCAGATTTTCACTAGTTAGAGTTTAGCCACCGGGGGGGGGGGGGGGGTTCTCGGCTAAATTTCAGGTAGGGGGTGCCGCCCACAGTTTCAAAATTTAACCGTTGGCTAGACCAATTTTTGTGAAAATGATACCCTTGGCTAGACTAATTCCTTCACCAAAAGTGCCCTGAGTTTGCGTTTTCTAGACAAAACTTGCCAAATACTCGCATTTTCTGAACCAAAATTTTTGAAAAATTGGCTTTTTTAGAGGAATTGCTGAATTTTGACATTTCTTTGAGAAAAATTGTCAAAGCATACCCTTGCCTAGACCAAACTCGGCTAAAATTGCCGAAAAATATACCCTTGGCTAGACTAGGAGTCCGAAAAGTATATCCTTGCGGGCGGCACATCCCCAGGTACCTGGCCTGCACTATCGTAACGTAAACGCTTCAAACAAGGCGACCTTAAAACCTCTATTAAGCCCCCGCGGGACTTATTTGATTTCGGATGCTCCAAAGGGGGACTTAATAGAGAAGGGTGCTTATTGGAGGGGGGGGGCTTGTTCACAAAACCAAGTTACAAGGATATATTTGGTAGCGTTTCAGTTGTTTTATCCCATATTTTGTGGAATCAACATAGAATTTTATGGCTCAAATAATTTCGACAGTTTCTGTCCCAAACAATGGGTCTACGCGCGGGCTATCCCAAACCATATCAAATTTAACATGAAAGGTTGTGTAGTTAAATATATGGCAAAATATTTAGTAAATTCTAGAATTTAGTATAAATGGGGGGGGGCTTGATGAGAGGGGGCTTATTTCTAATTTTGACTCCGATGGGAGGTGCTTATGAGAGAGGGGGCTTCATAGACAGGGGCTTCATAGAGCTTTTACGGTATTCAAGCCTTTGCAACATTGATACAGCACTCAAGTACGTTGCGAGCAATATGATACAGGAAAAAAGAGTTTCTTAATTTTTTGGCGAGTTGACTTTTGGAGTCAGAGAGTTGAGTTTCTTATAAGCAGTTTCTTACAAAGAATGTGTGTATCCTGGTTTGGTGTATATAGAACTTTTTATATAAGTCAAAGTTATGCAATTATTATACAAGTAAAAGTTATGTGCAAGATGAAAGGAATAACTAATTTTGAATTGTCTTTTTATTAAGTTGTACTTCAGTTTGCATTTCAGCCATGAGTGGATTGATAGCATTGCGCAAAGTTGTAATGTCAAGCCCCAGCTCATGCTAGGACCACTGCATCTTAGTGCCTACTTAGCATGGATGAGTTTCGGACCTTTTATTCCAGCTGTAACAGAAAATCTGCAGTGCACATGAGATGAACTTTCATTTAACTCTTTTTCGTCTTTTGATATAGTAAAAAGGATAATTTCTGCAATAGGATTCTTGGTCCCGCAAGGTTGCGGTAGAAAGCAAGCTTCATTTTAAGGATGAAACAGTTGTATTTTCTGGGTGTGTTTGCAGATACTATGATACTCTTCACACTCAAACAATGAACTAAACCATTTTAATTTCGGTTATTGCTCCTTTTAGTTTTGACAACAGGCGACATTATATTATTAGATCTTAAATGTAATTATCAAAGGATTTTTTTGAAATTTCGCTGGTATCCCTGATTTGCTGGTTCCTTTCAAAGATATTGCAAATATTTGAAGATACATCATAATAATCATGCCTTGTCATTTGCTTGATTGACAGGTTCTGTGGTCTGGATCCGCACAAAATCACACCCGTATATGTTTCTTCTCTTAGTATACTTATCCACGTATTCCTCCGTATCGTGACCGTGGATACGGTGTCCGTATTCGTAAGGTTTCTTAGGAGTCCATATCCTTGACAATACGGAATCTTGCATCTACATAGATATGTCACCGTATACATAAGTATCATTTGGAAAAGCGGTTATGCATCGTGACGGTTTTTGATACCTTTCGTGCCGTGATGGGGAATACAAAGTAAAACACTTAGATTAAATCTAATGGCAAAAGGTTTTTTTGGATCCTCTGACTCCCAGGTTTTTTCTCTCGTATGCCATTTTTCTAATTATTTCTGTGACACCTTGGTTTGTACTGAGAAGGTAGACAGAAACATGCAGGAACTGAAATAGATTCCTACACTACTAGCTACTGATCAAAGAACAAAAGGCATGTTTATGACTACGAGGAAACAATGATAACCATGTGCTCCCATGACCCATTATCAACAAAACATGTGCAAACCACCAAAGCAACATACTGTATAGGCTGTAAACAGTGTATGTCAAACATATGATTGTGAGGAATTGAATAGCTACAAGGAGCAATCATAAAATGCTTATCTGATCTTGCAGTTAGTTTCAGTTTCAGGAATGTTTTACTATTTAAGTTCAAAGTGTCAGCGAAATTCCTTTGAAGACTGTCCAGAAAATACAGCATCGTAACTTCTAGGCAAAAATGACTTTCATGCAGCATGAAAAAGTCACTATGAGACTGCAAAGGATCATGAGAGCACAGACTCTTTAATAGGTGTAGCCTGAATGTAACAAAACAAATAAACAAAATGAGTTAAACAGAAGCTATACAATTTCAAGTATGCAAGTTTTACATGGTTCAGACAAAGAATTTTTTATGATTATCCTACTTCATGTCAGAAATGTATTGTTTATATCAAATGGTTATGTTGTTTTAATTAGAACTACAATGCAAGTACTCCCAAAAATTTCTGTATGGCAGGAATAATTGCCAGAGAATTGCCATTTCATTTCAAAATACTGCAAAGTGAGGCCACAATTTTCTGCCCAAAATTTAGCTTCAATTTACCATGTGTGCCTTCCATTGATGTTAAGTAGGTCAAAAACATTTTTTAAACCAAAATTTCTGACAATTCCCAAGGAAGTGAACCATTTTATCTATCTAGTCCCAAATAGAAGGAAAGGAATGGCCTTGATAATTATAGGGTGGGAAAGATTTGTGATGTTAATAGGTGGAGGTATTAATTGGTGAGGGTTACCTATTTCTTAATAGAAGTATCTTGCAGCTTTCAATTAAATTGTGGATTATGTGATTAAATTTATCCGTAATGAAATTAAACTAAATTTTAATTTAATTTTTGGATTAATTTGATTTAATGTGCAGTGGCATGTTTTTTATGGCACTGGAAAGAGCAAATCCATAAACTGTGATAACCACTGCAAAATTTATGTTTCACTTACTAAGCTGCTTCAAATGATACCTTTTTAATAATCTTGATAATATGCTGTATTTGGTTATGAAATGACAGTTGTATTACTAAGGACAGTTTTGATCCGCAACACCCTTGGGAGTACTTAACACGTTTTCAAATGTGCTTCCTTTGCAAAAAGTTTTCGTTTGAGAGTATGAAACAGACTTTACCATATGGTTAAAGGTTCTTTTTGCTTTGCTTTTGTTAATATTGATATTGTGTTATGTTCATAATTGTTGTTTGTTAAAAGCCATTATGAAGTTTTCACCTATGAAAGGAAATGTCTCCTTCTTACGTCTATCATGTCACCACAGGATCCGCAAAGAATCTCTTTGCCCTTACTTCCATGAAGAAAGTATCGTTAATTGGTAGTGGCGCGGAGAAGAGGGTTGCTAGGTTACGATTTCAATTTTTGTGAATGCACCAATCTTTATAGCCTGTGTGCATATTTCAATCCACTGCGAAGGAAGGTCATGGGGGGATTGGCATATGCTCTTCTTCGGAGTAGACAGTAAAGATGCAGGCTAAAATCATTAGTCCAGTCGACAGTAGATCCAAGTCGAAGCAAAGACCCAAAGTCGAAAATTTTTCTATTCAAAGCGCTTTGCAGAGTGGTTATTTTACCACCTAATTGCCACCAGAGAATCCAGCACAGAAAACCTAACAAAGCTGGTTTCATTCACGGGGGGGGGGGTCCTCGGCTAAATTTCGGGTAGGGGTGTGCCGCCCACGGTTTCAAAATGGCACCAATTTTTGTGAAAATGATACCCTTGGCTAGAGTAATTTTTCCTTCAGAAGTGCTCTGAATTGGCATTTTCTAGGCAAAACTTGTCGCATTTTCTGGACCAAAATTTTAAAAAGTTTGGGTTTTTATCTCTTTGACCAAAATTCCCAAAAAGCATACCCTTGCCTAGACTTAACTCGACTAAAATTGCCAAAAAGTACACCCTTGGCTAGACTAGAAGTCCGAAAAAGTATACCCTCGCGGGCGGCACATCCCCAGGTACCTTTACTATGGAAGAACCCCCCCCCCCGTGGTTTCATTAAAGACTTAAATAGTCTCACTATCTGTTCCAGTGCTAACAGAACGCTTCATTTTCCTCACTGGCTTATCAACAAATGTCGACTTCCCAGATTTCCTGGTTTTAGTTTAAGATGCTAATGTTGTTCAACAAGATCTTGATGTTGCTCAGCAATGTCTATTGCGCGCGTGAAGACATCAATTCCCATCTGCATGGAGTCCATCATAGGGTCTATTCCTTGAAGCACCCGTTCAGCTATTGCTTCGGCCCCTTGAAAATTTATAGGCTCGACGATAACATTGTTATCACTGTCATCAAAGGGTGTTGGTCCTGGAACATCTTCTGCGAAAAGCTCCAAATCCTCTGGATCTTCATCAAGCTTATCCGTAGCTAAAGGGTTGTTGGGGTCTAACATTCCATTTGTCCATAACTGGTTCGGGGTCATGTTTCGGGCAGTTCTGATCTTGTGGTCGTTAAACATTTTCAAGTACTCTTCCAGAGCGAAGTTGATCCTTGGAAGAAACACCAGATGCAGAACAAACAGGTGAAGGTCGTTGCTCATATTTAAAATGCCACTTTGTTCCATCGCATAAAACACGTAATAGAAATAGTGGCAAACACAGCGGAAAACGTCACGCCATAATCTTTCGATTCGCTGATTGCGTGTTGACGGCCCCGCTATGAAACTGCCTCTTCCATGTCCACGAACTGCAACCATTAAATCACAAACAAGGACATTTTCCACTCCCCGGTCGACCCTAATCCTAGATGGCCACAGACCATGATTTACGTCCACTGCTTCTGTGAACAATTGTAGGACAGTCTCTGCATAGTTGTTTGGACTGCACTTTAAAAACATAACCTTCCTCGAAAAACCGTTGATGCATCCATGAATTACTAGCCCCCACCTGATCAAAGAGTGATGCCCATCCAGATGCCACACAGAATTTGGCCATGGCACATAATACACTCTTCGAGAGACAACAACACCCCAGCGCAAAATGCGATTGTCTGGATCCACCCTAAGAAGACAATCTCTAACACGACGTCGCTGCACCCAAAGTCCTTTAGACTTTAAATAACCACTAATGAACACCTGACCCATTGTTCTGCCTTGCCTTTCGAGTAGTTCCTTGACCAAAGAGTCGAGATCTTGGTCTGATATGTCAGAGAAACCTTGCAAGCTTTCGAGACCATACTGCTTAACGCGACGTGAGATGGTCCATCTTGAAACACCAAGCATTTGGGCGATTTTTGACCATGTGAATCCTAGCCCTCTTAATTCTTCCAGTGTTTCACATGGTATGTTGAAACTGGGTCTCCCCAGCAGATCATTTGTAAGGACGCCCGGTCCACCGTTGCTGATTCTACGAACGGCCCCGACAGGCGAAATTTCCAACACCGCATCGCCCCAACCTCTGAGGATGGACCTGAAAAGCTGATAAATTTCATCAACTTCACTGGACAAGGAACCTTCAACAGATAACATCAAGTGACGCAAAAAGCTAGCTGCATTATCAACTGAAACCATGCATGTCTCTAACTGCTCCAGGAGTGTGTCATCTTGTTCGTTTTCGGTTTCAGTTCGTCGAATAAGGAGTTCGATATCTGCTAAAATTCGAAGAAGAAAAGCTTCTATTTCGCTGCCAATGTCCATAATGATCAGCCAAATGGCCTAGCTGCACGTGGTTTTGCGCTCCCCGTTCCTCTATCGTCTAAATATGCGGAAGTCTGGACAATGAATGGAGAAGTCAGAACGCTAAAGTCTGAATGATAAAGTCTGAAGTCTGAATGATAAAGTCTGAAGTCTGAATGATAAAGTCTGAAGTCTGAATGATAAAGTCTGAATAATGAATAACAGGAATTGAATAATGCTACATTTGGCTAACCATAGTGCTTTCGCGCAACTTCTAATGGTCGGCTTCTTTTTGCTGAGCAATTTTTTACAAACAGCCAACACTGATTCAATCTTTTGCTGGGTGGGTTTTGCTGTCATAGTCTTGGAATTTAAAATGAAACCCAACATCTTAATCTCTTGAGACGGTATGAAAGATGATTTTTCCGGGTGAACAATAAATCCTAATGCCAACGATAGTTTGGTAGCCCTAATGACGTTCGACAAGCAATCATTAAAATTTTCACCCTGAAGGTATAGGTCGTCTACATACGCAGTTGCTATAATACCCTCTTTGTGTAATTCCGTCAAAGCCGGTTTCAATAATTTCGTAAACACCCGTGGGCAACAGGCTAATCCGTTTGGGAGTGCCTTACATTCCAGCAAATTGTCATTGAATTCAAATCGAAAATATTTTCTGTGCTCCGATGCGACTTCTACGCTATAATAAGCGTCTTTTATGTCTAATGACGCAATGAAGCAGTTACGTTCCATCAAACTAGTAATTGTATGCAAAGTTTCCATTTTGAAATGATGATAGGTTATGTGTTCATTAAATTGTTTCAAGTTCAAAATCATACGATAAGAACCATCGGATTTGGGTGTCAAAAAATATTGGTGATATGACTTGTCCCTTTTCAGGTCTAGCAATTTCGAGAATCTCTTTTTTCATTAGTTTTTGAATTTCAGTGTTTAGAATCTGCTCCTCCGAAGCACTAAATATTCTATCCCGGTGGGATATACAAGGAGGACTGTTCAACTCCACTTTTACCCCTGACACATATGATAAAATTTCAGGGTCCTTTGTTATGTGTTGCCAAGCTTTTATGTGGCTTTTTATTCGATCGGCTTTAAAGTTATCACACTGATATGTAAGAAATAGCAATAACGTTGGAAGAAATTCTTGAAATTCACTTACATGTAACTTGCTCAAGGTTTCTAGAATTTCTTTTGCGGTCAGAAACTGTGTTGTTGCTGTTGTTGGCCTCTGGGCTGGAATGTCTGGCCCCACTGCTTTTTCCTTACAGATGGGTGGCGATGGCCCTGCCATAAAAAATCACGCCTGGGGCTGTAGCCAAAGCCAAACTGACGGTTTGAACCCAGAAGGTTTGATTTAAAATGGTGTTCTCTCCCTTCATTGGGAGTAGGCTTGAAGGCCTTTGTGATTTTATTTGTTTCTTCGACATCTTTTATTTGTTTTCCTATATCCTCGCCAAATAAGTACGGCGAATGAGCAATTTCTGTAGACGACGAACATAGAGTCTGATACTCAGGTTTTAGTGCATTTTTCATTGTAAGGCGCCTTTGATTTGAGAGGTCGCCGATAAGATGTCCAAGCAAAGCGATTGAATCATAGGACATCAAAATCTGATTGTTAATTTCACTTTTGTCGTCAAAGTTTTTAGCATTTTTCAGCATAAAATCTGCCATTTGCAGAGTAATGCAGCCCACTTTTTTTAGTGTCTGCTGCATGTTGCTCAAACGAAGATCAGCTTGTTTCTTGTCCCATTTCAAATTTTCCCAAGCCCCTTTGTTCACTTTTACAGAGTGGAGCTTTTTACAATTTTTTGGTTGCTTGTATTTCTCGACAATGCTTTTGATTTTTTCAGTTTTTAGTTGTTTTCCCCAGCGGTTTTCAACAAATTCCACTAATTTTTCATTTACATTGTCGCTGACTTCATCAGCTACGTCAAAGCCTTCCGCTATTTCCTTACGGAATTCATTGTTCTTATATTCATCTGATTTTCCTAGCTCATCTTTATCCAGCTCAATATCACCGTTAGCATGGATACTTATCGTGTCATCATCACCTTTTTCATCGTCTCGAGTAGATTTAGCCGGTGGCTCAGACGAGTTTTGTTCTTTACCCGTGGTGCCCCGTTTTCTTTCATTTGAAGGGCCAGGTTTTGAGCTTTGATCTGATGTCGAAAGCATGCCTTGTCCTGTGGACTCGATATGCCCGGTGGACACATTAATACTTGACCCGGTGGGCCCTGCTGCAATATTCCCGGTGGGTACATTCATGGCTGGTCCGGTGGACATTGTTTCAGCATGCCCGGTGGGCCGGTTAAAGGAGCTCTCAACCAGCTTTTGTAATAAAATTGTCATAGCCCCCATATTAGAATTGATTTCGACTAACGTTTCATTTAAGTCAGGTTTTTCTGGCTCGTCGCCAGGCGTGTTTTCAAATGGCTCAGTCTGTTCGTTGTCGCTTGACATCTTTATCTTAAATTAAAAACACGGAACAATTTGAAAACGTGTTACTGCAGTCGCCCTGCTGTTAACTGTTCTAGGTAATGTAAATAACCAGTTTTAACGAAAGTAAAATGCAAAAGTTTCTTACCGTTTGTCTTTAAAAACCAGGAGCGATTTTCTTCACGTGCGGATGACCGACAAGATGCCACGCAATGACTGGCAACGCATGCGCTCGCTTCTCATGTGACTACGTAGTGACGTAGTTGATGACAGAGAAGAATAGGAAACGGCGAAGGGGCATCACTGGCAACGGAAATCTGAGGAGGGGCATCACTAGCAGGGGGTATTCTTGACGAGCATGACATCCAAAATGTAAAGGAATATCAAATAAATGTTCTAATATGTCTTTATAATTCTTTATTTTCACCTCTCCTCCAATATGGAATTTTAGTTTGGGGTTTTAGGTATGAGACTTATATCAATCCAGTGTTCCTATTACAGAAACGGGTTATAAGGGCAATTGCATCTGAGAACTTTACTTCTCACTCAACTCCTATCCTCTCAGATTTAAAAATCTTAAAACTGCATGATCTCTTTCAACTTAAACTTCTAACCTAGAAAATGCTAAAAGTCACCCACGTATGAGTATTTCTTGAGGAAAATCTAGTCTTTGCAACATGAATTTTATTTCAGATCATTTTACTATATTCATCAAGGAACATTTCCACACAAAAGGGTTTTGGAAAATTTTTGTACAGCTAGTTGAAAATTTGATATGAAAATGTCCCATTTTGAGTCAATACCAGCATAAGTTAGCATAGAAAATGCTATTAGTCACCAGCATATAGATATTTCTTGAGGAAAATCTAGTCTTTGCAACGTTAATTTTATCTCAGATCATTTTAATATATTCATGAAGGAAGTTTTCCACACGAAAGGGTTTTGGAAAATTTTTGTATAGCTGGTTGAAAATTTGACTTGAAAATGTCCCATTTTTGGTCAATACCAGCATAAATTAGCATAGAAAATGCTATTAGTCACCCGCATATAGATATTTCTTGAGGAAAATCTAGTCTTTGCAACATTAATTTTATCTCAGATCATTTTAATATATTCATGAAGGAAGATTTCCACTTATAAGGGTTGTTACGTGCGAAATGAACCCTT
The DNA here is from genome assembly GCA_964020215.1 of Aurelia sp. 3 sensu Dawson et al. (2005). NCBI lineage: Eukaryota > Metazoa > Cnidaria > Scyphozoa > Semaeostomeae > Ulmaridae > Aurelia > Aurelia sp. 3 sensu Dawson et al. (2005). The sequence continues at coordinate 13,368,415 of OZ026591.1, read as the reverse complement.
TTTATTTTTGGGACGTTCAGAGACGTTTAGAGACTTGCTTTCTCGCTTGTTTGTCAGTCTGTTCTTTTGTTCTTTAAATTATTTATTTCATTTTTGTATTTGCTGTGCACGTGCACATGCATTACTGTTATTTTTTATTGTTTGGACAGTTTAAATTATATTTTCTTCATTGCCATTATAAGAAACTCGTGGCTATAAAAGTGGGGTGCACGCGTTTCTCTGGGTTGCAAGATTCAGACGCAAAGACAAAGAGAGGGAGTCTAGATGTTTTTCCTGGGGCAGTTTTGCCTGGCCGTTTTAGGCCCGTTTTTGGTTTCTTGGCGCTTCTTTATAGCTACGAGGACAAACAAATTTGTAAGTAGAAACTTTGCTTTATATTCTTCATCTTCGCTGTACATTTCGTTATATTTTGATATTTCTATTTGATGTTTCGTGTATTAGTTATGTTTTTGGAGATTAATTTGTTGTTTATTTATTTTAGCAAACCGTTTTGTACAATATTCAAGAACATGTTGTTATTTGAGTTGTTTGGTTCTTCACGCGTTTAAAACGAGAGTCCCTGTAGCCCTAAAGAGGAGTTACATCAGTTTGAAATTTGGTTTATTTTATCATGGAAGAGGAAGGAAGTCCTACACGCATTAGGCGAAGAAATGCAACCCTGGACTGGGATGGTATTGACGCAGAAAGGAGAAGAAGTTTGAAGCAAGCACGAGGAAATGCGAAACGTTCATTAACGATTGTCATGAACAAGATAGGAGAGTCATTGCTGTTTGGAAATTCAGTTAAAGAAGTCAACTCGTTAAAAGGGAACCTTGATCAAGCATTTGAGAATTTCAGACAATCTTGCGACGCCTACCGGGAAGCTTTGGAGATTGAAGATGACATCGATGAGTGGAACGTCTATTTTCACGAGGCACAAACCAAGTACCTTTGCATGAAAGAACGTATCGCTCTGCGACTTGAATCATTCATCCACCCTGTCCAGCATACCCATTCCGAAGAAAACCTTGTAGAGAATCGTGAATGGAGACTATCGCCGAGTGATTCGGTAAGTCAAACTAAAAGTAAGAAAAGTTTATTTTCTAGATGTTCCAGATCCTCAAAGGGAACCAGGAGCAGTTCATAGTTTGATGAGAGAATGTTGAAGAACGCAACATGCAAGGCATCTTTGTTAGCTGAAGCATCAATGCTGCAACATAAACAACTTATCACCAACCAGGAGCTACAAGTGAATCAGATAAAAGAAGAGCTGCGTTTGAGAACCGAACTGGCGAAAATCCAAGCAATGGAAAAGGTTTGTGAAGAGTTTTCGGCCTCAAAGATGACACCACGTTCCAGAGCAACACACGATGGTCATGATTTCAGTCAAGTTGACTCGCTGCAGTCACGCCCACCATCATTTACAGAGTCATCTGCCCCTCAGCAGTATATCCCTGCCAGTGATGCCCCTCCGCAGTTTCCTATTGTCAGTGATGGTAAGAAGTGTATTCCTTTGAAGAAAATACCACAAGTTCTTGGGCCAGGTCTAAAACACGGACATCGCGGACATTATTAGTGCCATTTTCAATGTTGCATGCAGTTTGCTCTGTGCTCCAGTTGGATTGTTGTTGTTGTTGTCGTTGTTGTTCCATGCTCAGAAGCGAGGCTGAGAGTCAAACACGTGTTAGTGTTGTGATGGAAACTTAACACCACGTTGCACGGACGAAATCATTGTGCCATGATAGTAACCCGATAGTAAGCGAAAGATTGAGGCAAGAATGAGTGATTTGGATAATACTGGCTGCTTTGGAACAAAGAGAGGATGCTGCGATGATTGTAAATGTTGTGAAAAGTTTATCCTGGAATGCGGGAGCATCAAATGTGCCTACTGCAACTGTGTGCCAGCTGTCCATGAAATCTTGACTGAGAAGGAGCCAAAGGAGATTTTAATGCATAGCATCAATGAGAAACCAGCAACATTGGAACATTTAACTGAAATCAGTGACACTGAAACTCAAAATGCAGAACAAGGTATTGCTTTTTGGGTTAATCTAATTTCTTTCTTTAACCCATCATGACTAGGCTGCTTTCCTGACCACAGTTCTAATGGCATATTCTAACCTTTGATTGGGCCAGGTCAATAACGCGGAACGCCAAAATTCGGCGGAACCGCGGAATGTAAATTCCGCGACAAGGTGTTCCGCGTCATTGATTTTTGCATAGGGCCAAAATCAATAACGCGGAATTAGATTTCGCGAAACTTTTTGAAATTTGAAAAATGCGCCTTAGTGCCATAGTATCGATTTTTTGTTTTCCTTTGATGTTCCTTTCCCCAAAAAATATCTTATCGTATGTAAACTAAGCTTTACAAAGAACAAAATCATTAGGACTTTATTTAGGCCCATCTTGAAGAAACAACCTTTTTCCTTTGAAGATTAGCATTGCATCAAAAGTTTGAAATTACCCACTTTGCTGTATTTTTAAGACAACGATGATAAAATACTTCAGTTCTTCATCTAAAGCCGTGTAATAGGTCTCTCCACAATCGACTGGCCTGTCCGACGAGTTCCGCGAGATGGAGTTCCGCGTTATTGATTTTTGCATAAGGCCAAAATCAATAACGCGGAATTGGATTTCGCGGAACTTTTTGAAATTTGAAAAATGCGCCTTAGTGCCACAGTATCAACTTTTTGTTTTCATTTGATTGGCAATTTTTTAACTTTGTAACAAGAAAAATTCTATTCAATTTATCTGTAGTCCAATTTTCTCCAAATTTGTCTCAAATTGTAGGAAACATCCTGCAGATTTAAAATACATACTTTTTAGATATTTTCAGCTCCTATTTTTAGCACAATTAGCTTTTAATTGGCTTTTTGTTCCATGAACAGATTTTCTTTGCAGTTATTTCTAAGTCTTGTCCCTTTATCTACTAAATATGGACTCAGAAGTAATCAAATGACGAAGTTGAAGCAAAAAAGACAACAATTTTTCATATCTTACATTTATTCATTAGATCAATGATGTCATAAACGTCAATGACGTCATAGATATTAAATTTTGCTGATATCAGCAAATATGAAATATATACATCAAATGAAACTACTCATCAAATGCAATCGAATGGTGTATGTTTGAGATCAATCGGACACATGAGACAAAATCTATTGAGGTTTTAAGAATTTTTTTGTTGACTACTCTCCAAATATGGTATTGCTGTGGTCACATGATCATAGTTAGAACAATGAAATGTTAAAAATTTAATTGCCAATTAAATTTAACTAAAAGTCTCAAAGTTTGGTGGTTGAATTACAGGCCGGTTTCGTGCAATGTAGAAAAGTGTGTTAGGGGGGGGGGGGCGAAAAACGCCCCCCCAGTACTAATAGGGTTAAAATTTATTATCAAAGTTTTCAAATTGTTTCATTTAGAACTGTCTGTGCCAATCTCCATCAAATGCACGTGGCTGCTGCTGATGATGGCAATTGTTGCTGTTCCATGATTATAATTGACTATAATCATTTGGCCAAGTTTTGTTGCTTTCCAATTTTGCTTTCCATTTGTTTTCACCATTTCATACCTTTGTCAAATATTACATCCATTATTTGATGTTCCAAAGTCTGATAGGTGAACTTGTAGAATTTTCAACCAGTAAACCTGTCAACCTGTAATCTGTCAACCTGTCAACCTGTAAACCTGGTAACCTGTCAACCTGGTGACCTGTCAACCTGGAACCTGTAAACCTGTTAAACCTGTCAACCTGTCAACCTGTGTTTTACACTTGCCGGTGAGCCATTCCTTTCAATCTTGCCTGCTGGTCAGATAATCCAATGTATCTAATCATGCATTCCTGTATTTACTTTGATATCCAGAGGTTATTGTTTCTTTTCATCTGTGATTTTATTGCTCTTGTCTTGTTTTGGAATAATACTTCTGGGCTGGCATTGCAAACTCAAGAAGGAACGGAATGGGTATCCACCAGGATTCTGGTCCGTTTACTTCCGTTCCTACTGGTCCATCGTCTGGTTGTTCCTTTATAGCCATCCAAACCATTACTTGACGTATGATGTCTGACGTTGATATTGTCGGCCAATCATACGGTGTGTGAGACCACTGAGCCCTTGGCCCTAACAGTGACCCGCGTGTTTGCTTTTGCGTTTGACCCGCAGATTACGTGACCTGCTGGCCTGCAGAATGAAGTCGTCAGTCAACAAAGAACTGAAACAAGTCAAGAAGTGGCTTGATGCAAACAAACTTGCTTTGAATGTTGATAAAACTAACTTTGTTATATTTCACTCTCCCAAAAAATCTTTGGATGAAGCTATAAATATAAAGATTGGCAAGGAACTTATGAAACAGGCAAAATATGTTAAGTTTCTTGGTGTGCTGTTGGATGAAAATCTGACCTGGAAGCATCATTTGAGTGAACTTTCAAAAAAATTAGCAAGGACTTGTGGCATTTTCTTCAAGATAAGGCATCTCCTACCTACTAATGTCTTCTTTCTTTATATAACTCCTTATTTTCCTCATTTCTACAATATGGGATCATTGTCTGGGGTCTTACCTATGACATCCATATTAAACCAATATATCTTCTACAAAAGAAAGTTGTCAGAGCTATTGCTTTTCAGAATTTTACATCCCCATCTTCTCCAATTTTTTCTGACTTGAAAATTCTTAAATTATATGATTTATTTGATTTAAAATTACTTACTTTTGTTTATGAGTCTGTTAATAGATTATCTCCACCATACTTTCACAATTTTTTTACAACACTGTCAGATGTTCATCAATATGATACAAGGCAGGCACGTGAGGGTGGTATCTTTATGACACAGCCAAATACATTACAATACGGTTTAAGATCTGTCAGGTATGCTGGTGCAAAATCTTGGAATAGCATTCCATTCAACATTAAACAATCTCCTTCGGTGACAAGTTTCCGCCGTCAATTAAAGTTGTTTCTGTTCTTTACAAAATATCAGTCCTGAGTTATTGACTAGATCACTTGCTTTGCTAAAATCTTGACACAAAATGATAACATGACTTTGGGTGATGGGGCCTTTCTGGGGACTGCTGTGGGCTTTCTGTCTGGCGCATGTTGGAGGGTGGGGGCTGGGGGATCTTGGGGTGGGGTTGTGTGCTTGGCTGTGCTTTGCGATGGGCTGGTTGGGGGCATCTGGGGCTGCATAGGAATCAGTGTGGCCTTTGGTGCCTCTGATTGGTGTGTCTCGGTGTGCGGCTGGGCGTGGGGCTCTTTGGTTCTGGATTCTCCTGGTCGTTTCATGCTCCGATGTGCGTTGGGTGGGGGCTGGTGGTGTGCCTCGGGCTGGTCTCATCATTTAGATCACTTTCCAAATTTGTTTTCTGGATAATCAACTTCCAAACATGATTAAAATTTTTCAAGTTGCACAAAGGATTTTAATACAGGGGGTGCTCTCTCCTCGATTAGTTTAACTATTGAGAGAGCTCCTCCTTTAAGAAATTCCTCTTCATACAAATCTTAAAGTATTGTTGAAATGTTTTTATGTTAAATGTTTTTTTTTCTGTTCATTAACTTAATTGATGTTGTTTATTCATAATCTTGTATGTTGTGGAATTTTAAAATGAAACTGAAATTGAAAACTGAGTTCTCTACAAATAGGAATGAAAGTTTTAAGGCAAAATCATCAAAATTTCAAGAAACTTTCAGTACTGACCCAAACTATCAGCTTCTTGTTCAATTGCGCATATTAAAAAAAAAAACGTTTTCTTAACAATTTGACAGCTGTTTGGAATACAAAAGTGTTTCTTATGCCATGGTATACACACCCTGTTTTGGGGCAATATATTCTAACATAAGAAACCAATAAGGCTGTTTTTGTGAAATATGTTCCTTAAAGGCGGGACTTTACTCAGGCGCGCAACTAGGAATTTTATGGGGCAGGGGTCCAAATCAAAAAAAAGGGCACACTCCAGATCATTTCAAAGCAATGATGTTGTCTTGGATGTCAGTCCATAAAATCAGAAGGCGAGGGCAGAAATCAAGGATATTTTTCAATTTTTTGCCTTTGTAAATCATATCTATCAATGCGGTAGAAATTTTCTTAAATCAAGCTCTCTAGATCATCGGAGAATGGCCATCGTAAGTAGTAATAAAAAAATTAAAGGGAATGTAAAAAACCGCCAAGGAGAGATGGAAAGGCGGCTCTTGCACATAGTACCTATATAAGAAACTGTACTCTGAACTCTGAAACGGTTGGGCTAATTAGTACTTGTACCTGCTGAGAAAAGAAAAGCAGTGAAAGTGAAGTTGCGTTTTTTAGCGCCAAGCGCTGGGATCGCAGAAATGGAGCAGACCTAATCGAGTACGCAACCCCTAGTCATGACGCTCAAGTGGTGGGGCCCTACCGGGACTCGAACCAACTCCGCCTGACTGTTCTGTCTGGCTGCAATGTCCATTGAAAGGCCACTGCTTCCTGAATAACAGGAGCTAAAGGATGATATTATTGGCAGAAAGATCTTTCAAAGATCTCTCAACATGTTCAAATACTTTAAGAATTTACCTGACCTGAATGAAGTTGGTCATTCCATTCTGAAATCGTAAGGGATTTCTAGAGGAAGCTCCTTAAAAAGATCCAAGAAACCTTAAAAATTGGCCTAAAATGACGACCAAATTTTCCTATAATTTCTGCTTCGGCCTGTCCACAGGTTGGATTCAAAGCCATCACTTCAACAAGCATTGTCGCCATGTTTTATGCTGTTATGCTCCCAAGGATAGAAATAATACTTTCATACTGTTAAAAGGGATAACACGTGCTAAAGCATGTAAAATCCATTGCTCAGAGGAAGAAAATTTGGTCGCTGAAAGTTTCTTGAGGAAATTTTTGGAACTGAGTTGCCGATTTCAGTCAGGTAAAATGTCATCTATTAAATTAAATATCCGCCTGTATCATTACGTTGATGTCCAGGGAGCAGTGGTCCTTTAACAGAGTTTTTCGCTCACCAAGTTCTAAATCTTAAAAAACAAGTCATGTCTTTTACAATGTGGTTTGAAAGTGGAAATTTTCAGCGGTATTTGATCCTCCATGGCTAGATGCTGATAATTTCGGAACGATAGTCCAAGTCAAGCACAGAAAATGCTCAAACAAACTTCAAGATATTTGCAACTCGAGATAGCATTCAACCGACAAAAGACCGATCAATAATGCTGCAATTTCAAACAGTCTTTCCCCTGAAAAGGGCACTTTTGCCCTTTTGAAAAAAGGACAGGGGTCTGGACCCCCAGGACCCCCCCCCAGTTGCGCGCCTGTTACTGTAGACAAGATTCATTTTTTACGCCCCATGTTGTTGATGGGCCTAGGCCAAAAGGCATGTACAATTTGTCGATAATGAGTACTTTGTTCTCTCTGACGTGAATTTAACAAACCTGGAGCAGTCCAGAAGGATTCATTTTTGACAATAAAAACTGCATTACCTATATCAAAATGGCAGCTTGATGTTACCTCAAACTTCACAGGTGAATGCAGGTAAGTCACTTATTTTCTATTTTGTACACCCTTCCTAAAATCACAAAAAAATCACATACAAAAATCACAAAATGACAGATAAAAGTCGCAAAATCACAAAATCACAAGGAAAATCACAAAATTACAAGGGAAAATCACTAACAAATGAAAGAATCACAGGGAAAATCACTAAATCACAAGGAAATCATGGAAAAATCAATAAATTCAAAGCAGCAGCAAAGGCTCCAGGACTGACATTGATTACTGATTTCTTTTATATTAAATCACTGACAAATTCAATCGATGCAAATGAGATTGTACGCAATTCCTTGAATAATTCATGTGGTAAAGCTTGACTGTAAGGCCAAGTTTACAGAGACTTATAGGAAATGCAGAAGTCAATGCATGTAAATCATCCTTAAATATTTACAGGCACAACGAAAAAATAACCTAGTTTCCTTCATCCTTCTATTGTTTAATTGGCAAGTCTTCCTATGAACTACTGGGTGAGTCAATAAAAATGCCTGACGTTTGAAAAAATCATGACCTGTGAACATCAAAGCAATGATGTTGATAACTGTCTTGTTTTATCCCCGATATGTCAAATTGGGTTCAGTAGTTTACTCGGCTTTAATCGGTCATTCCTTCCCCTCGAAATAGGAGATTTTCTGCAGAAAGCCCCTATCAAATACCTGCAAAAACGAGCGAAAACAGCAAGCAAAATTTCCCTTTGTTCTCCTTCCTAGCAATAATGACATTTGCATGTGCTCATGTATTTGTCCTCATGGGAGATTAACCATGCAAGGTGAGAGGCAGGAGGTGCTACCTTGCAGTGTTGTTGCAATGTTTTTTGACTTATATACCTTACTAGACAGATAACTCAATATCCAAGCTTTCCTAGCCCAAATCAGCCAAATTTCATGCAAAGCTCCATTGTTTCGAAAAATTCTACCACATTCTCACAAAGCATGTTTAGGAATGTTGAAATGGACTAGCAGTAACAAAAATATTATCTTTTGTCAAAGATGCACAATGAAGAATGGGAAGATGCCAGGAGTGTTAGTATGCATATAAACAAGTTACAAGGAGAACTATAGAAGAGGCAGCCAAAAAAGATATCATTGCTGACAAAATCAAAAGAACAGCATCATACAGGCACAAGATAATCCAGGAAAGCACAACTGCAGAAATTTTGGAAAGATTTCCATTCATTGTTGACAAAAGAGTGGTGATGTAAATAAAATTGAGTCCTATAACTTTGAATGTCTTTGCAGCTTGCTTCAAGCCCCATACTAACTTGTTTTGAGTATGATTTGAGTACGTTTGAAAGTTAGGCTCTATCAAGTTTTCCCGTGCTTTCAGCTGTTCATATTGGTCTTGTGCAAAGTTCTTACTTGATAGGCTTTTGTGTGAGTATTTATTCATACAAATGTAGGGTACCTACCATATAGATTTATTGAAGGGTACCGACGTTCACAGAGACTTTACCGACCAGCTAAGACAAAAAAAGGGAGGCTACCGAGGCCGTCCAAGCAGCTATGTTCACCAACGGCCTATGATGCATAAAGGATGGTAAAGACACCTGAAGTTTAACATTTTCCATTTTGTTTTGATAAATATCTATATTTGCTTCAGGCTACTGCATTTAATTTTGTTTCAGTTATAGTTTCAAGATAATGGTAGCTTGTTAGAAAATGAGTCATGAATAGAATTTATTACTAAAAATTTTCCAAGAGTTTGGTCACATGACTCAGGATGGGTGAAGCAAACCTTGGCCGATTAGGCCAATTAATTCCCCTCTTAGTTAGACGTTCTTTCTTTTTTGTAGTAGTTACGTGTAGTTTATGTGCTATCTTTGTCTTTCAATGTCGTCACAACTAGTGCTATGTTCGTGTTTTTAGTTTTATGTTGCCATTTGGTAGGCGTAAATTTTCGCTCCAAATGGTATTGTTTTAGTAGTAGGGTAAAGTATTTTGTAGGTAGTGTTATTAGGTAACATGTATTGTAAGTTTTTAGCTTGATGTATAAAAAAAAAGAAAAAAGACCAAGTGTGAGGGCAAAAAGAAGTCCAATTTGGCGAGAAGCCTTCGCAAAAAACAAGGTAACCATGAACTTAAATTCCTTTATGTTTACGCTTACTCGTGCATGTTTGGACCGGTTGCTGTGATTTTGTTCTGGGTGAGGGGATTTCCTATGATTTGACCAGGGTCCCTTTTCAAAGTTCATCCACTTTTCAGAGCTTTCATAAAAGCATCAGAAAGTAGCAATGGTATTTCGTTCTTTTGCCTTTCATGTAAAATTTGATTGATTCAAATCTAGGATGCTATAAATTTCAGAAGTGGAAACTTTTCTGCCCACCCAGTAGATGTAATGTTTGGTTTTTCACGATGGTTCATAGTACACCCTTTGTAGAAGGAAAAAAGCTTGAAGTTGTTGTCATCTAAAGTTTGACTTGCAAAATATTGGCTTGCAAAAAGTTGGATCATATGAACCCTTATCCTTATCCTTGGTCCTAGTCACCTAAATCACCTTTTATAAGGTCAATGATTGACAATCCCCAGGCGCAGACCATCCTTTAACGAATAAGGACCCAATTGACTACCTATTTGAATTTATTTACTCTTTCTTTTCACAAGAAACCAACAATTCGTTGGTTTGAGCCAGCACAAAGCTTTAAACACTACAGTATTAGATTTTTGGCATTCTCTGAGTAACAATGTTCTTAACGAGTTTCATACGAGTCCCATAGCCTTCCTGTGCCCTCAAGTACATTTCAAATCAAAGTTTCTTAAAGCATGTACTCCGAATTTCCTGGATTGAGCTACTAGTTGCTCAGCACACTAGAACAGCTAAAACAGCTTAAACAGCTAAAAATTTGTTTCCCAGCACACGTCTTTTTACAAGAAACTGGCTTGATAAGAAGCTAGTACTAAGATGGCCAAAATTTTAAGAACCTCTAGTACTATGTCTGAGAAGTACTAAGAAAGCTTTAAAAGCCAAAAGCATGGATCTTATAGCAAATACATCGTTGAACCCTTATTCTTGAGTAACAGTAACTAACCATTTGTATATTCAACATAATAAAACACTGTTTATTACTACCTATATGATGTTTTAAACGTTAAGAAACATATCTGCAGCAGTGTTAGTGACTACATTGATAATTCTGCATTCAAAAAATAAGAAAACAATTAAGAAACTTTTAGTACTAAAATGGACAAAATTTCATGTTAAATTAGAAACTTTTAGTACTATGGCCTGATCCTACTTTCTTATAAAAAAACGTGTAATGGAGTGTCATTAATATTAGATTCAACATAAGAAACTTTTGGCTCATTTCTAAATGGATGCATAACGATGCTAGCTAGATGAAGTATCTTATAAGAAAATTTGCAATTTGAAGTTTCGATTTCCCCTTGTCAGTGACAAATATCACATTGTGAATGAAGCCTGTTAAGCTTTTAAGAAGCGAATTAATTCTGCATTTTAGAGCACGGAAAAGTTAAGAACCTCATGTGAAACTCTGAGCAGTCAAAACGGCATAGAATTTGAGGAGCTTGATATGCCCAAGTTTCTCAAAAAATTTCTCCAAAATGTTTATGAAGGCGTAGGTACTACCCTGGGTACCAGAGCCTCAAAAACAAAAAAAAAATAAAAAGAAGAAAGAAAAATTTGTCTTTCTTCTTTTTATTTTATTTTTTGTTTTTGAGGCTCTGGTACCCAGGGTAGGGTGGCACAGGGTGATTCGTCTTGATCAGGACTGTAATGAAATTTCTACGAAAAACTTCTAAGAAACCCCCCTAATTTGGTCAACCGGCATGCATCATGATTGGTTCTCCTGTTTTTTGACCAATTTCATGCAGCATGAAAACTTGGCCAAATTTAGAAATAGGGCTGCAATGTGTTACCGTTGATCGCTACATTTCAAGACATTAACTGGTGATATTTCTCTTTTCAAGGCTTGAGGGAAAATACCAGTAGAAGATCTGCCTACTCTCAAGGTGACTAAAGATGAACCAATATCAAGTATCGATCCCGAACTGGGAAAATATTAAGGAGCATGGACTTTAGAGGTTATATTTGAACATTTGAAGGCTTTCTTTGAATTCTTGAATGTTGGAAAGCACTCATTTTTTTATCAGAAACATTCTATAAAAATCTCCAGTAGTGTTTTCAAGGGATTAAGAAGCTCTGCCAGAAGCTTGGTCAAATAAACTGGACTTGAGCGATCAGAGGTTGTTTCGAAGTTAAAGGGATAGGGTCACGTAACCGTAAACAAACTTGTTATCTCTACATTCTATATTTTTGCCCACACGTGACCATTGTCTTCTGCTCCGGTTTTCGTGGATAGGGTGAATCCACGATAAAGTTACTTCTAAAAATACACCAATATCTTTGCAATCCAAAAACAAATGAGCGTATGGTTTGTTCTCTTCAAAATTCAACACTCCATCTTCAAAATGACACCTTTATTTCGAAAAAAGTAGTAAAAATTCTCTGTGATATGGACTATCAACAATACTGCAAAATCGTCGTTTCAAAAGAAGTTTGCTTACACTACATGCCCCAGCCCCTTTAAGATACTTTTTGAGTTATTTTGGTCATAAATTGCAACGCACTACACATAAAACAGTATTACCAGCCCTCATGATGCTAAAACGTTTAAGTTTTGCTTATGACTTGGTTCGTTGTTGAACAAAGCTCCTCTGGTATACAGCATGATAAAGAAATCCTACAGCAAAGCCTACCCACAACGATGTCTCTTAAAAGGGCTTTTGTATCTTTATCTTGTATAACGTTAGCCAGAAGGGAAAGGAAATCTTGGCATAATAAACCATATATTTCACTTGCAGACATAGTTAATGAATTATTAGCGTTTGAAATTGAAGTGATGTTTCAAAGAGTTATGCTTGAAGACGTGGTCGAAGCAGTCAGCAAGCGATGGTGTGGTGATTTGATATTTGGTATACAAATGGACTTGAAGATCCTTTGAATTTTACAAGGCTCAGTGTTGAAAAATACGTGCCAAGTTACAGACTATGATCAAAGATCACCAAAGCCATATAGAAAGTGTGAGAAAAAACATAGGGTAGACAATCCCCCCCCCCCCAAACTACCGCTTTCAGCTCATTATTGGCAGTAAATATAACTGCACAATGAATATATTCTCATTTGCAATTCATAAAAAATCTTGTAATTAGTTCTTTTTGCTTGACATTAGAGGGTAAAGATAGTTTCGTAAATTGAATCTTCATGTAGTGCGGTTCACCCATAATATACCTTCTTAGCTTATAGACAATTAGTATTTGAACGCTTAGAGTTTGGAATTTGCATCTACTTTCATGTTGGATGAATGCCGTTTCTCGTGATGATCTATTGCATTAATCATTTTGCCTTTGCCTGCTCTGGAACAAATGAACAATGGCCACTGCTGCCGACATACCACTGCAATTTTTGTTTGGTGTTTAAAACAACCAAAGAGTTTTTTATCAAAGCCCCAGGTATTTTATGAAACCCCTTTATGTGTTTTGTAAGGAACTTTTTCAGGATTCTTTAGCAACTTTGTTAGGGGTGCTATGAAAACCCGTGCCATTGATTTTTAGAGCAACCTAGGCAAGGGTTTATTAGCACCTCGAGGTTGTTGCGTATTTGTAGGCTGCTGAAAAACCCCAGAGGATTTTTACAAAACAACAATAGGGTATTTATAAGAACCCCTGACAAAGGCTCTTTGTTAGCACCTCTAGGGGTTGCGTATTTGTAGGCTGCTGAAAAACCCCAGAGGGTTTTTACAAAACAACAATAGGGTTTTTATAAGAACCCCTGGCAAAGGGTTTTTGTTAGCACCTCCAGGGGTTGCCTATTTGTAGGCTTGAAGGTTTTTCTTAGCACCTCTATTTTTTTGAGTGTATATCATGAATGAAGTTGAACAACTAATTGATTTATTGAAGAGATCACACAAGGACCCGCCAACAACTGGCAAAGCAATCTTCAAATAAAAGCTTGCAATGCCATCGTGGCCTGATCCGTGCGATGTCTTCATCTTATTTAAAGTTGATGATAATTTATCGGTCATAATGGCGGAAAAAGAGAAGCTCAACAGAGGAGTTTCGATAGCGTATTCACCTAATAAGAGTGGATTAGCTTTTCTGGGAATTTTCTCACTGAGTTTGTTCCCAATGCTACAGAAGTACTCGTTCATAGAAGACGCAATTTTTTTGTGACCTCTAACTGTCTGGCCGTCTACAGTAAGGCAGGGCACAACTGTAGTGCTAGACTTTTTGTTAATAACTTGGTTGATGGTTTTCCAAGTTTTCTTGAGATCTCCTTGAAACTGCGCAAGTTTTTCAGAAAAATATTTGCGCTTAAGTTGCGTATTCAAGTTGTTTACTCTGTTACGAATTTGCTTGTAGCATTCCATCAGCAGCTTTGAGTTGCCTTTCACAGCTTGACTTTTGAGTTTATCTCTCGTTTTAGCCAATTTGAAGCAATCAGCGTTAAGCCAAGGCGTGTATCGATCAGAAACTCTTCTACTTAAAGTAGGAGCATGCTTTTCAACAATTAGCGCGAAAATATGGGTCCATTGACGAACTGCGTCATCTATGTCATGAGCATTTGCAACAATTTCCTCCCAATCAACCTCGGAGAGATCAGTGAGGAAGGCATCTTGATGGAAGTTTTTTAGTTGTCGAGAAGTAATATATTTATGTTGGCGTTTGACCCCACCATGTAACTTTCTTATACAGTAAACAAGATAATGGTCACTGAGATTGATCTCTAGTACCCCGCTCTCCGCGATGTTATTGCAATTTGTAGTGGCAATATGATCAATCAAAGTTGAAGAATCAAGGGTAACCCTGGTAGACTTCTTGATTAACTGTGTCATACCAAAAAGGTCGTACAAGTCATGTAACTGCACAACATGGCTCGGACTATTGTTTGCATGATTGAAATCACAGTTAGTATCTCCCAGAATGATAATTTCCTTTCCCTCTCTGTCAAAAAACTCAAATTTTCTTGAAGGCTGTCAAAGCAAGAATTGGGCTCACTAGGTGGCCTATGCCAAGCTATGACAATAAAAGGATTGGAGTGAGCGGGCTCTACTTCAACACAGATAATTTCAAGCGATTTATTTGGAAAATCTTGCCGGGGCCTAAACTCAACTGTATTTCTTACATAGAGAGCAACACCACCACCTTGCCTATTTCTGTCATGTCTTATAAGGGAGAAGTCATCTATGGCAATAAGCTGATCATCAACTTTATCATCAACTTTTGTTTCATTGACAGTCAAAATATCAATGCATTTATTTTTCGCAAGCATCCGTACCTCGTCAGTCTTAGCAAGGAGACTATTTACATTAAGTGATGCTATAGATAAGCCTTTTCTACGACTCAAGGGGCAATGGTCAGAATCACGACCAGTAGCTTAAGTAAAGTCCTAATAATGTTGATCTTCGTAAAGCTTAATTTACATGAGATAAGATATTTTTGGGGGCAGGAACATCACAGGAAAACAACAAATCGATACTTTGGCATTAAAACAAATTTTTTCAAGTTTCAAAAAGTTCCGCGAAATCCAATTCCGTGTTATTGATTTTGGCCTTACGCAAAAATCAATAACGCGGAACTTCAGCTTGCGGAACACGTCGGACAGGTAAGTCGATTGTTGAGAGACCTCTTACACGGCTTTAGATGAAGAACTGAAGTATTTTATCATAATTGTCTTAGAAATACAGCAAAGAAAGCCATTTCAAACTTTTAGACGCAATGATAATCTTCAAAGAAGTGAGGCTGTTTCTTCGACATGGGCCTAAGTCAAGTCCTAATAATGTCGATCTTCGTAAAGCTTAATTTACATGAGATAAGATATTTTTGGGGGCAGGAACATCACAGGAAAACAACAAAGCGATACTGTGGCATTAAAACGAAGTTTTTCAAGTTTCAAAAAGTTCCGCGAAATCCAATTCCGCGCTATTGATTTTGGCCTTATCCAAAAATCAATAACGCGGAACTTCAGCTTGCGGAACACGTCGGACAGGTAAGTCGATTGTGGAGAGACCTCTTACACGGCTTTACATGAAGAACTGAAGTATTTTATCATCATTGTCTTAGAAATACAGCAAAATAAGCCATTTCAAACTTTTTGATGCAATGATGATCTTCAAAGAATTGAGGTTGTTTCTTCAACTTGGGCCTAAGTAAATTCCTAATGATGTCGATCTTCGTAAAGCTTAATTTACATGAGACAAGATATTTTTGGGGGCAGGAACATCACAGGAAAACAGCAAATCGATACTGTGGCATTAAAACGAATTTTTTCAAGTTTCAAAAAAGTTCCACGAAATCCAATTCCACGTTATTGATTTTGGCCTTATGCAAAAATCAATAACGCGGAACTCCAGCTTGCGGAATTCAAATTCCGCGGTTCCGCAGAATTTCGGCGTTCCGCGTTATTGACCTGGCCACCATTTGGCTTACCTTTGGCTCACTGTTGGCTTACCTTTGGCTTACTTTTGGCTTACCACTGGCCTACTTGTGGCCCACTGCTGGCCTACCAGCCTTGCATCAGCAACACTTATGACCTATGGACTTGCGATAATAAGGTTGTCTTGATTGATTTTATGTGTTTTCTTTGGAGATGTACCAGCAACAACAACAGTGGACTGTATCATATGCAGCAAAGCCAGTCACTCAGAGCAAAATCTGACTTTCTAGTACAGTTTGCAGCAATCAGCATCTTTGCATGAGTGAGGTAAACTAAGTTTTTTGAAGGGAAGCTTCCTAGGATTTCCAAGGGACATAAAGCCTATTATACTGTTACCAAAAATTGTGCTAAGTTTGCAAAAACCTAGTTACATTGAAAACAGTGACATCAGTAGTTGGGGCCGAGCAACTAAAACATGCCTTTTGACAAAAGTGGGTTGGACATGAAATTAGTCAATGTGCAAGTTTACAAGGTCATTTTGTTGTTTCACATACATAATAGTGCCTACTACAAAGTGTTTTATGACCAAGAAATATCATGATTTCAACTTTTCATTTCAACTGTTGGTTATTATATATTCCTCCTAGTAATTCTTTTATCTAAAAGAGTTTCATCAAAGGAACTCTTCTACAAATGCAAGATTAAGTGTCTTATGAGATGCACTGCACTGCAATTAACCATCAGTTACGGGATTCCAATTGATACATGGAAACAACTGACCATGTGCTTACAACAAAAGACAAATATTAGATACGCAAAATAAAACAAGAACATGTATGGTAGGCTACATGTAACCATAGCCCTAGGCCAGCAATGGGCCACAAGTAGGCCAGCGGTGAGCCAAAAGTAAGCCAACAGTAGGCCAAAGGTAAGCCAACAGTGAGCCAAACTTGAGCCAAATGGTAGGCCAAATGGTGTAGGCCACGTTTTGTAGACACTCGAAACTGCATGTACTTTAGCATGTTGATTGAGAAAAATAGCTGATGCACAGCATCTAAGATTTTAATTTATTTCCTTTGAAAACATTTTTTATGCTGCCTTAATTCTCCATGTTCATTCCTTCTACTTTGAATAACAAGATGCAAAGAGAGACAGGTGTATGAAATCTGTATGAAAACACAGTGAAGTGGAGTGGATAAACCCTCAAGTTTCAATGTCCTGCTACAATATTAGCAAATAATGTCTCAGCTGTTCAAACTTACAAGATCGAAGCTGCAGGCATCGTTTTCTTCTTTCTCTTGAATCTTGGCGGGGCAGAAGCCACTGGAGTTGACTGAGACCTTGGGCAAAAGAAAAAAGTGATCTCAGAAGGATTAAAGAGGTCATTTGTGGAGAAACAACTTTAAAGATCACCTTCAGACCTAGACAAATAAAGCATGCTGCTGACCACTTGTACAGTTCATGCATTCAAGACGCCGAACTGTAACACATATTCTTAGCCCTTAAAGCTCAAATTATGCTGGTCGAGCAATCTAATTTATTGTCTGTGGCCTTGAAAAGTCAAGAAAAGCAAAATGATGCATGAAAGATAATGACGAACAAACCTGACGTCTGTGCTACCATGAAAAGATTCCGGTTGATGCTTTGTCCAAGACATTATCATCGAAGTTTACGAACGGTTACTGAAAACTTTTAGTAATGCAAGTTCTCCCAAGAAAGAGAGAGTCACTTTGGCGCTCAACCGTATCTTCCACTCGCGTTTTATCCAACTGTGCCACATGCAATCGATCCTTTGTTAAATTCTTTTGTTTTAAAGCCGCCTTTTGTTTTTGCAACTTGCGCACAACTGTTATTTGACACATTGGCCTTGTCACGAAAAAGATTTTAGAAGTTAGAGCACGCACGCATGGAAAGATAAAAACCGCTGTCGCTTTCTTCTCCTTGTGTCAGAACTGTGTACTGAAAACTGAGATGAACTGAGATGGCCGTGTAACTAAATGATGGCGTATCAGCATTCATATCAGAAATCTTGATCATTGTAGTTTATCCTTTCTTGATGGCAGTCAATTTTAATGCATATATTTATATGTTAAAGTAAAATATGTGCAAATTGGAATGCTGGCCAAAAGAATCTCAGATGGAAGTTCTTTCCTGTTTTCCCTGTGATCTTTCACTGAAAATTTGAAGTGCTGATTTAAGTTATGAAAACTTGTAGGAAATGCGCCGTTTCCATTTCTGTACATTTGACATTATGAAGAAATTTGTAGTTTCAGTTTCCACTATAGGAATCTAGGTAGAAACGGCAAATTCCCATACACTGAAAACAAAAAGAAATCCCTATAAATTTTGCTGTGATTTAATGATCGTATTTGGATGCTTTCAAATCGTTGTTTCTTAGAAGGTGACATTTCTACAAAAATGTTGTTGCAGTAAATTAGAAGCGGCAATATCATGACTCTGTATATTATTTCTGCTGCATGAGGCGTCAAGTTCGGTCTTATCCTGGACAGTAATTTGACTCTTGAGCTTGCCTTTTTAAGAGTTTTCTTGATGTGTTCTGCGTAAGTGAGGCTTTTATCCATCACAACCCCTAAATATTTGTAGGCTGCTGATTCAGCAATTTTCAATCCATTCAGCTTTACCTCAAACGCGGCCGATTTAGATGTTTTTTGATGTGTCCTGTAAAGAACGCACTCTGTTTTTGATTTCTTCAGATTTATAACAAGGTTATTTTCATTGAGCCAACGAGCAATCTGCTCTAATTCACTACCCAAGATATTCTCGATTTCAGTACTTGTCTCTCCGGCATAGAACAAAACCGTATCATCAGCATAGCAGGCCTTTTCGTTTTACGCGAGTGATCGCTCGCGATCGCGTCAGCACTCGCGCAAACATGATCACGCGAGCTCTTTATCGCTCTCGCAAAATTGCCAATTTTAGGGGAAATCGCTCTCAAGGTTTTCTTGTGAATTGCAATAGGATAAAATGCTCCTTGATCAATGAAGAAATCTTCTGTTAAGTTGTGAAAAACAGAATTAATGGATTTGACCTCAGGTGGAAATGATCATACTTCAAGAAATCATCTTTTTTGGGAAAACGAAATACAGTATCAACATGCGATAGAAACCTGATATTGGAATAACTGCATTGTGAGATAAAACTTAAAGCTGGAAAGTATCTGACTGGGATCGGTAGGGGAGATGATTTAATTAAACATTGGTTCTAAGAGCAACGGAAATATAATTTAGAGAATTTCAACATCGTGAACGGGGCCTAAAATACTAAAAGAAGGGAACCAACTTTCGAAGAGTTTGTAACAAGGAGATTTTAATTCATTCAAGAAGACAAGGGATCATCCTCATAGAAACCACAAATGGGGAATCAACATTGTAGCAGAAGGCTTATCGATGGTACAAATATGATTGCCAGACATCAGATTCGTCATTTCATCAATGAACGTGCATCGATCCTTTACTTTTATCATTGAATGGGAAACCTTTCTTCCCATTTAAAGCCCGGGGGGTAACTTAACTTGTCCATGGTACGGGGTTGTGCCATTTTTTAGGGTACCTTTTTCATGATAGATTCCGGATTTATGGGTATGGTTTTCAACAATTCTTTGCATTTTCCGGATTTATGGGTATAGTTTTCAACAATTTTTTGCATTTTCCAGATTTATGGGTATGTTTTTCAACAATTTTGTGCATTTTCCGGATTTATGGGTGTGGTTTTCAGAAAATTCTCCAGATTTATGGGTATACTTTTGAGAAATTTCTCCAGATTTATGGGTGGTACTTCTACGATTTGAATGGCACAACCCCGTATCTTGGAAACTCAAGTTACCCCCCCGGGATTTGAAGTCCTTCGATGTGAGAGCATCATACTGTTTACCGTATCTTAACGGAATTATGGCAAATAAAATTGTGGTCTAAATTACAGAAGGAGCCAGGAAGATTCCTTGCCCGATGTTCAGAGTTGATAAATAGTAAGAGCAAATACACGTCCAGAAACAGAAGACAGAAAGTAGGCCTAAAGATTCATCAGTTTTGATGAGCACGACGAAAAATGATGGTATCCTATCCGTGCTTATCATATGATCGAAAAGACTAACATTTAGTGTTCCAACGATTCATTCTCATTTGACAATAATAATATCGAGATTCATTGTAACTTGCTTTTCCAAGGAATGAACGGTGCTTGTGAATCTTTGCCTGAGCGATCGCTCGCGCAAACGAAATCACATGAGTGTTTTGGCACTCTCGTGCAACTTTCCTCAAGAAAAGGCCTGGCATAGAGAATTATTTTACATAATCTTACATTAAACTCGATGTCATTTATTAGCAGTATGAATATCAATGGACCAAGGATAGATCCTTGTGGGACTCCACAAGATATTGATTGCATTTCAGAGCTTTGTCCATCAATTGCAACATATTGTTTTCTGTTAAACAAATAACTACTAAACCATGACATCACTCTGTTTTTGATCCATAAATTGATAGTTTGGACAGAAGTCGTGCATGATCCACAGTATCGAATGCCTTGCTTAAATCAATGAAAACTGCACCAGTCATGAGGCTCTTACCCATATTTTTCCTGATTGAATCTGAAAAAAGCGTAACTGCATGTTGGGTTGACGATCAATTTCTGAAACCAAATTGTCGTCTTGAAAGCAGTTCATTTTTTTCCAAGTGGTCATAAGCCTGTTGGTGTACTACACGCTCAATGACTTTTGAAAGGACTGGAAGGTCTGTAATTATCCATTGAAGATCTTTCACCAGACTTATAAATTGGTGTTACTTTGGCGATTTTTTCCTCTGAAGGAAAAACTGACGTCTCTAAGCAATGGTTTATCAGCTCTGAAAGGGGTGCAGATATTTCATTTGCCTCGTCTATGATCATGCATGTTGGGATATCATCGTGGCCAGGGGCCTTCCTTCTTTTGATCTTTCTTAGAATCGCCAATACTCCAGTTTTGTTTGTAGGCTTGAAGTGAAAGCAGCAACTTTTTGGATTCATAGTCTGCTTCATAGTCTCATGGTCATGATGCTTCCAGATGTTATCACTCACAGAGTGTATAGCTTTTTGTAGTGCTTTGACAATACTGGCAAAAATATGCAAAACCAATTCGAAATAGCTTTCAAGTCCGATGTTTGTTTGCCGTTTATTTCAAAGACCCTGCTGTTTTTTTATCTGTGCTCTTTGTTGGAAAACACCGCTTTATTTTGTCCCAAAATTGTTTTGGACATCTATATTTTCTTGCAGAATTGATTTAGTATAAGTAGCCTTACTCATCTGATTGAGTGTGTGACCGAGTTTCTGAGCCGATGATACGTGGACCAGTCATTCTCTTTTCCAGTTTTTCGCGCCTTTCTCAAAAGGAAAACCCTTTTGTTAATCTTTTTGCAGATTTCGCTTGTAAGCCAGGGACAATCACGCCCTCATACCTTCTTCTTTTCTAAGGGTGTGTGCTTATCGATCACAGTTTTCAATAAACTTTTAAAAGTATTCCACCGATTGTTCACATCATCCTCTCTCGTTGCTTTTATCCATGGTTGACTTCGTAGACCTCTTTTGAAATTTTCTATGTTGTATTTAGTATAATTTCTTTTGTAAATCACTCTGGGAATAAACTTCCTGTTGTTTTTCTTTGTGATCACACCAGCAAGATCGTGATCGCTTACTGAGTTTCCGTAAACAATAGATTTTAACATATTTTGTTCATGGGATGTTGCCATTACATCCATTAGCGTTTTTGTATCCTTGGTAACACGAGTAGGTTCCTTGATAATCTGTTCCAAGCCGTTTTCTCTGATTATTCTCTTTACTTCTTTGTATTTTGATTTTCTTAAATAGTCTGCATTTAGGTCCCCAAGGAGGATCGTTTCTTTGCTTTTGCAAGACCCCATTGAAAGCATGTCGTCAAATTTTGCTAAAAAATCTGGATCTAGGTATTTTGACATGTCTGGCGGCTTATAAACAAAGCATACGAGAATGGACTTTGATTTTTGGACAAAAATTTCAATCCTTATCACCTCGATGTCCTTTTCAAGGTCTTCTCGTCTTTGCCATTTCATACCGTCTTGAATATAACAACCTACCCCACCATTGGGTCCTGTCTTTTTTACAAGATTGTCAATGATATAACCCCTGACTACACAAGATACCCCATTCCATAATTACCACAAGCTATGTACTCTTTCCGTTATGAAGATGTAATTGGGAAGATAAGGGCAACAACGACAAGATTCAAGACAAGCTTTTATCCTGACTGCCTCTCTGAATGGAACAAACTTGACCCAGAAATTAGATTATCACCCTCACTGAGTATTTTTAAAACAAAATTATCAACACTTACCCGACCCCCTCCTAAACTAGTATCTAGCATTTATGATCCAAAAGGTCTAGCTATTCTCACTCAGTTATGGGTAGGACTGAGCAAACTGAATTTTCATAAATTTAGGCATAACTTTGGAGATACAGTCAACCCTTTGTGGCGAGCAAATGATGGGTAGAGGACACGGAACATTTCCTGCTGCTTTGTCATTCGTAGAACAGACCTAGATCTGATCTTCTCAATAGTATGAATGTAATGTTGCTCCCTTATGGTTTTTTGTCTCTTTCAAATGAAGTCTTACTCCAATTCATTTTGTATGGTGATGAGCGACTAACCATTGATACCAATAAGAAGTTACTTCAGGCAACCTTCAAATTCATTCATGCTTCAGAACGCTTTTAAATGTTCCATTGCTGCAAATTCCCATTCATTAGCACCTACTTTTTGTTGGTTAACTTTGCATTCGTAATTAGTGGTTTAGTTATGTTTCTTTCTAAATTTGTATTGTAATTATTTTATATGCATAAAAAAAGAAAATTGTCACAATAAAATTTTCCTTTTCTGGAATCTCAACAAGATTCTCCTTGTATATGTAATGTAATTTGCAAGCACAAAAGAGGCCCTTCGATAACTCTAGCATTTTGAAACATACTCCACGATGCCATCCGATGCATAACTGCTACCAGTTGACCAGGAAAGATTACCTGCTGAAAATTAGCAATTCTGTCATCAGAACTGCACTAAGTAAAGGAAACCTTAAAGTTCTACGTATCATATAACGCTAAAGTCCATCTACAGTAAGTCAAAAGGCTCTCCCCTCAAACTGCACTAAGGGTAATTCCATATCAAGACACCAAAAATTCAAATGGACACCAATGTCTCAGATTTTTCTAATTTACTGCTTAAACTGTTCACCATGTCTTATAACCACTATAAGAAAAAATTTAGCTTGATATCTCATTTGGTTTTGGAGATATCGCTGTTTCAGTTATGAGCATTACGCCCTTAAGAATTGTGGCCAACGCCCATTTTTCATGCGTTCCTCTTTTAAAAATTTGTCTCTAATTTCTTCACGAAACCATATTTTTCAGTGAAAATTTCCAGACCAGGGTAGTTTAACGTTTAGAGTTTGAATATTTCATTATCATCACCATCGTAGCAACCCTTCTTGTTTTATTGCTTGAAATAAACTAAAATAAATCATATGCGGGCATTGAAAAATGCTTATCTTTTGTTCTCAAGTAATTATGGGTGCGGTCATCTTACAATTTTGAAAATTTGCAGAAATGTTATCCATAGGTACATGCATGTACTGAAGAAGTTGTGAGATTGTAAGTTGCCTTGTTCAAGAGAAAGAAGCTCTTAAAGTTTATGTTATATTTCTATGAACACCAAACAACTTGTTGTTACAACTTTGATATGCTGCCACATCTGCACAACATTGTAATAGCAAAAAAGGACTTAAATCTGCCACTAAAAGTGGAATTATACTTCATTGATCCTTCTTTTTGAAACAGAAAAGCAATTTTCACCTTGGTATTTCACAATCCTTTGAATTTTCAGTTTCCTAGTGATGATCAATTGTAGACATCGTACAATTTTACATGAGTCATTCATTTGTTAGCTTCAATAAGGGAAGAGATTTACAGTATTGGATTTTGGAAATTCCCAAGCAAAATTATTTTCTACATATTTGGAAAATTTGGCAAGGTGGTATTTTCCTTCAAAACACCAAGAAAACATAATAAATTCTATTTCTCATATCCAGGTTATACAATGACATTCAAATCTGCTCCATGATATGCCCTTGTCAATGATGTTTCTGTTTATTTGTGAAAAGTTTGGCAAGGATTTCCTCATCAACTGCAAGTAGTTTGTACTACCTTCCAGTTGCTGTTATTATGGCATTAATTTTGTGAAGTACGTTGTCTTCTGGTACCCAACATATATCGTCCCTGTCTGGCCACAAATACGACCATGCCCGGCATTTTGGATGCATAAACTTGACTTTTATATCCTTTTGTGCCAAATCAATTTCTTCAATGAGCCCAATCCAGTACTCCCCATCATACAGACATATAGCAAAGGAATTTAGTGAGGGGTTAACATGTATCTGTTCTATGTCCAATGCAAAGTCAAATTTTGATGCGGATTCTTCATCAGTCGATGTTCTTTTTGTGCCAATGCATGAACTGGAGAGAGGGACAAAATGATGGTAGCTCTTAGTACCATGGACTGCCTTAGCATCTAAAAATCTTTCCTTGAGGTTTTCCCTTGTTACTTCCATTGTTTCCTTTGATATGAATTTAAACTTGATGCCTTTGATTTCCTCATTACAGAACTTGAACATATCAATGGCACGTAAAATTTTGCTGCCAAAGGGTTGTTGCAAACTCGCTCGCGATGTTATTCTTTTAACCGTACCTCCAACACCATCACATGTTGACTTGCCATGACTTGTAGCAAAAAATGACCATGTGCAGCCAATTCCAAAATCGGCACGATGGAAGCATAGGTTGAGAAAGTTCTTACAGTTTTTTCTATTGGCCAGCACATCCATCAGAGAAGTAGTTGACAGTTTTCACTTGAGGATTGATATCTTCAATTACATGCTTTGTTGTTTCTTTTAAAATCTGGTAAACCATGTCCACATCATGATTGAGATCATCTGACATAAAGCAAATGGAGTGATCCTTCAATTGGCCATCTATCTTCGTGTACACAACAGCTGGATGTAAGGTACATTGTGACTTGTTCCAGTGATATCCCTGAATTTCATCTTGCACAAGAAACTTGTAATTTTCAGCAAAATCAACTAGAACAATCACTTCATCTTCCTCCAAACTTTCTTTACACCGTTTCAGGTATTTTGCTTGGGTTCGAGCTATAAATGAATGGGAAGTGATCTTGTCTAGCTTCTCAGCCACAAGCTCTACAAACTCTGAAACTGTTGCCGTTTGCTTTATTACCTCTGTTCTGTCTATGCTAGTCCATTGACTAAACGTTATCTCATAATCTTCTTCTTCTTCAGCGAATGTGTTATCTGCTTCACTTGTATCTTGATTAGTTTGGTCCTTGTCATTGGGTCTAATCTTGAGCTGCTCTCTAAGGTAATTCTTAAGAGGTTCAATGCCAGGGCAGTTTGGGCAACGATGGATCATGCATTCCTTTTGCGAGTCTGATAAATCACGTGCCCTACGTGCCATACGTGCCCCATGCCAAATTTCATCCCATGCCCCCGTGCCCTCTAACTTCCCGTGTTCCCGTGCCACCGTGTCCCCGTGCCAAATTTCATCCCGTGCCCCCGTGCCCTCTAACATCCCGTGTCACCATGCCAACTCTCATCCCCTTTTCCTGTGCCCTCGTAGGCACAAATTTTATCCCGTGCCCTCGTGCCCAAGCTTAGCTCATACCAATTTTAGCCCATGCCCATGTCTTTTGAGTGATTTACAGAAAACTTTATTCCTTACCTATCTAAGACTGCCTTCACACGATGCCGGCACATTTTGAAAACGTAGACAAATGTGACGGGATAGGCCTCCTGTTCACACGAAAACAGCACATTTTTTGCCGGCAGATTTTGAAAACGGTAGATTTTGACAATGGATTTATGAAAACGGCATCGTGTGAACGCTAGCTCAAATTTTGCTACTGTCACATTTTTCACCGTTTTCAAATGTGCCAGCATCGTGTGAACGCAGTCTAAAATGAGTAGGCAGTCGGATGATGGAGTATTACTTTGTGGGTTTCTACTTCTGTAGCAGAAATTCTGTAAACGAAGAGGTTTTCCCTTAGCTTTCCATGCTTCTTATGGTCGCTTTTGGTCCAAGAATAGGGCATGGCGATAAAGGCCATGGGGACGATGTTGTACCAGTAAAGAAAGTTCATTCGAAAAATCAAAGACCAGTTTACATAGCAATGACAATAACAGTCACAATAACAGTAACCATTATCGTAACCATAAAATAATTCAAACTAAACAAATTTTCTTATGTACTGTAAGTATGTTACAGCAATGCAGTGATCTACCAGCCGAGAAGAAGTCTACGTAGTCTAATTCGTAAAATATCTAAAATTAGCATTATTCAAGAGCTCCATTTTGCAGTTTCGCTCAATGTGCTATGCCTGTGTGGGAAGATCCTTACCTAAAAGTTGATATATTGTACATTCATCTTTGAAACACGAGTGTGCAGGAAAGAGATCTGACGGAAAACAGTAGATTTTAGTTACGGGATATTAGAGGGCACGGGCGCACGGGCTGAAATTTGGCACAGGGACACAGGGGCACGGGGACACTGGATTTTAGAGGGCACGGGGGCATGGGATGTTATTTGGCACGGGGACACGGGGACACGGGATGAAATTTGGCACGGGGACACGGTGGCACGGGGACATGGGATGTTAGAGGGCACGGAGGCACGGGATGAAATTTGGCACGGGGACACGGTGGCGCGGGGACACGGGATGTTAGGGAGCATGGGGGCACGTATGGCATGTAGGGCACGTAATTTATCAGACTCATTCTTTGCTGTCTCTGTTACAAACAATCAGTTCCAACAACTGATGGTGGTCTTTGTCAGGCTTGATAGCATTGAGCATTAATGTAACATTCTGATGGGAAGTGCAGACACAAACAGAGTGTGTACCAGAAGCACCGACAGTAATACACCATTTTGACCTGAGCATACAGAACTTTCAAAAGCCAATCTTGACATCTTGGAACCGGTTCCTGAAGGATGAATACAGCTCCTTTAGTTTTGAAAGGATTAACCTCTTCTGCATGTGTTGATTCCTCCCAGTGCTGACATAATCCTTTTTCCCTGGGAGTAGTCTATTTTCATCATCGCAGTAGAAGTCTCTACCAAGGAGCACATTTTCATCTGCTAATGCTGGCCC
Organism: Aurelia sp. 3 sensu Dawson et al. (2005); assembly: GCA_964020215.1. Lineage (NCBI taxonomy): Eukaryota > Metazoa > Cnidaria > Scyphozoa > Semaeostomeae > Ulmaridae > Aurelia > Aurelia sp. 3 sensu Dawson et al. (2005). The sequence goes on along the minus strand of OZ026591.1, from coordinate 13,341,298 downwards.
GCCCTTTCTTTTGCTCAGGGCTTGCTAACATACCATGCTCTTTATACAGTTTAAAGGCTTGTCGAACCATGTAGTTTGAAACTCCAAAGAATTCAGCGGTTTGTCTTGCTGTCCACGACGAAGGAGTCATTGTTAAAAGTTGAACCTGAACTCAGATAGCGTTTTTTGGTGACCTGAAATGGAGCCTGTTAGGACCCCTTCCAGGTGGGCAAAATTTGCATTTTACGATGTTCGCATTTCATGGAGTGGGCCATTATTTGAGAGGTCCAACGTTTCCATGTCGCATTCTTCTTCTGCACCAATAATAAAACTAAAATATAATATGAATCTTAGAAACGGTATTCATAGTAAAATAAACGAGTTTTGAAAGAATGAAATAGTGATTGAGTTGGATAAAGTTCATACCTATTCAAGCACGTTTTTTCTTCCATGTTGGTTCTCGATGCAGTGCTTCACTAGTGAGCTCTCAGTGCGTGCACCTCTCTCATATTGGCTGCTGCACATCAGACACAGGGAAATGGAATGCATCATCACTTACATCATCACACAATTCTGTGGCATCATTGATTTGCGCTGTTTGCAGCGACAAATCTTTAAAATCGGCTTCATGCCTGAACGTTGACATAGCGCGCATAACTGAACTACAATGAACATTTGATGCTTTCAGCCAATGATATACTTGGAAAGCAGACTCATGTTTTCTGCGCTCAGGATTGACGTCAAAGGAAATCGTCATCCATTGTTCTCCACGTACGAGGGAAAATTTTGCGCACGCGCATCGCGGAAGTGATCTGCATCAAACAAAAGATACTACCTCCATTGGCTGGTGTTGACAATGTTTGGAGCGTTACTTCTTTGTTATGTCGTCAACTTCCGTGTCTGTTGTTGCTAAGCTCCCGTAGCATTTTTAGACTTGTTTACCAACTCTGACTTGAATATTTGCCAACAATTTTTATCTGATAAAAGCGAAGATTGATGGCTTTTCTCGGGCATACCGGAAAAACCAGACCGTATGACCCTGAGACTCCTATGACTCCTAGGACCCTCAAGTACTGAGTTTGAAAGGACCATTCACATTGGGAGTCATTCCCTAAGATGGCCTCTCGGATAACAAGACCGTTTCCTTGTGGATATGTCAACTACTGTCAGTTTTAAACAGATAGGCCTACGTTTCCCTAGTTGCTTCATGGTTTCAATTATCAGCCAAGGATTTATTGTTGCTATGTATTACTCTGTTCTTTTTCTATTCAAGGGTAGGAAAAGCTTACCAGACTGATTGCGCTTTGCAGATATGTGTTGCTTTTCGTAGCCTAACATATGATAGTTTTTGGCAGCTTACGAACGACCGAATGTTCCACGAAAGGAGATGATGACTGGATTGTTGTAAATAATGTTCAAGGATTTTTCCATAATTGATGGGAAACTGATAAGCCTATGCTGTATTTGTACACTTTGCAAGGAAGGAAGAGCCCGAGTTAAGAACAGAGACTCAGATAGATGATATGATTATGTTCACAACCGGAAGAGACAAGACATTTGTTTTTTCTGTACTACTGGTGTCATCTCTGTACAAGGAACTGATCCATGGAAATGATATTTACCCCAGGCTGAAATGAACGGTATTGGCACTAAATTTGAACAATTATAACAGCTGTAACCTGATTAGCATATAGTATCTTGAAACACTGCCTTTATCAAGAGTGGATGACCCCTCTGTACTGAAGGGTCTTAAGGGTCATTGGCGTCTCAGAGTCCTAGGGTCTGGTTTTTCCAGTATGCCTTTTCGTGGTTCTTTATCAAATTAGAGGTTATTAGGAATCAAAGAGCCTGGAAGTCAATGAAGGAAGCCTATTGTCTCAAGTTATACCATGGGTTATGGGTTGTAAGACACTGCAGTTATTTTTCTGTTTGTGTAGAAGAGGAATCTTTTTCATTTTTCCTTTAGCATTATTCATATACAAATTAGCACTTCAGCAAATTGAACTGTATAAGATCTGTGTACAATGATAATACCTCAAGAATAAAAACCTACAGCCGTATCCAAGGAGTTGTGTTTGAGAATCTTGCTCTTTAGGTATGCAAGTTGTTTTTTAATGTCTATCTGGTGTCGGTAGCTCACAAATTTGGCAGGTGGATTTTATAACTTGACAGCTGCGTAATGAAAGCCCTTCTTTGCAAATTCACTGCTACATCCAAATATCAAACGCTAGCTCCCCGTAGCAGTAAACAATTTTTCCTCCACAAAAAAGGAACTATGCTGTGGTAATCATGCACAGGGTCTAATGACACATGTTACAGCTTTTATGTCGCTGTGTAAGACTAATGGCAGACATTTAGTCAGTCGTGGGATTTCTGCTTAGAGGACGGTCATGGGGATTAGCGCGGTTTCCCTTTGAAGTCATTGAGGTGTAACTTCACATAACGCAGAATACAAAAGGCTTTGACGACCGTCTTTCATTGCGTTGAAGGACAATTGATAAAGCGAGGCTGGAGTTGTATTGAGAGCGACATGAAAGCTTTAAGAGCGCAAATCTTCAGATAGCGATATCTCTTGTTTACTTACTACCTCGGTTGCAATTTTGGTTTCCTTATTTAAGCCATAGAATGAATGCGTGTTTGTGTGACTTAGTCATGGTCTTCAAACAGTGGGCAGGAAGAGTGGCAAAAACAGACTGAACTGGTTGTGTACACTTGGGAGGGAGGCAAAGGCATCTTGTAATATCAACAGAATGAGAAAGGCCCATTTCTGTTATTCCATTTTATATGATGGTGCAGTTTGTTCGCACTTCCCAAAACGCTGCACTCACTAACTAGCGTTATTGCTAGTTTAATTAGATTCTACTGACGTAAGTTAGAAGATTTCTAACAAAAAGTTATACCCTGGTGAAAAAATTCCACGTAATCCTGGGATTATCCTAAATATCCTAGAAAATTTTGGTTGAACATCCTCGGATTCTTCAAGGATATCCTTGAACTACACCTTCTATTATCCTAGGATATCCAAGGTTTGAAATTGAGACAATGTAGCTGAATAGGAGTAACAGGAAATCCTAGAACTGTTCTTGGTTGCGTTATTTGGCGTGTTTTTTGTCAAAGGATGTTCCAGGATGGTTCAGGATTCTTATTCCAGGATATCATAGGATATCCTCGGATTTCGTAAGGATGATTTTTCAGTGGAACAACCTGGCATATCCATGAACCGGAATGATAGGATATTCTAGGTTATCCTGGGATTCTTTATACGTGATTTTGCAGTGGAATAACTTGGTATATCCATGAACCGGAATCATAGGATATCCTGGGAATTTTTATAGGCGATTTTGCAGTCGAATAACCTGAGGATATTCTAGGATATCCTGGGATTCTTTATACGTGATTTCGCATTGGAATAACATGGTATATCCATGAACTGGAATTGTAGGATATTCTTGGATATCCTGGGATTCTTTATACGTGATTTTGCATTGGAATAACCTGGTACATCCATGAACCGGAATTATATGATATTCTAGGATATCCTGGGATTCTTCATACGTGATTTTTCAGTCGAATAACCTGGTATATCCATGAACCGGAATGAAAGGATATCCTAGGATATTCTGGGATTCTTTATATGTGATTTTGCAGTGGAATAACCTGGCATATCCATGAACCGGAATGAAAGGATATTCTAGGATATCCTGGATTCTTTATACGTGATTTTGCAGTGGAATAACCTGGTATATCCATGAACCGGAATGAAAGGATATTCTAGGATATCCTGGGATTCTTTATACGCGATTTTGCATTGGAATAACCTGGTATATCCATGAACCGGAATTATATGATATTCTAGGATATCCTGGGATTCTTCATACGTGATTTTACAGTCGAATAACATGGTATATCCATGAACCGGAATGAAAGGATATCCTAGGATATCCTGGGATTCTTTATATGTGATTTTGCATTGGAATAACCTGGCATATCCATGAACCGGAATGAAAGGATATTCTAGGATATCCTGGGTTCTTTATATGTGATTTTGCAGTGGAATAACCTGGTATATCCATGAACCGGAATGAAAGGATATTCTAGGATATCCTGGGATTCTTTATATGTGACTTTGCAGTCGAATAACCTGGAATATCCATGGATCGGAATGAAAGGATATCCTAGGATATCCTGGGATTCTTTATACGTGATTTTGCATTGGAATAACCTGGTATATCCATGAACGAAAATGAAATGATATCCAAGGATATCCTAGGATTTGTTATGGATGATTTTGCGGCGGAATATTCTGGTATATCCAAGGGCTGAAATGAGAGGATATCCTTGGGATATCCTGGGATTGTTACAGATGATTTTGCAGTGAAACCATCTACTATATCTGTGAACTGAAATGGGATCGCAGTTTTTCTGATTACAGCAGAGGGAGAGAGGTAATACAGGATACAGAAGATCTTTGTTGCGATACATATTTCATTACGAAATGTTTCTGTTCTACCACATCTTTTCTTGACAATTTATAAGGTACATCAAGGAATCATTAAGAAACTAACAAACTCTAGTACTTGGAAGAGTACAACGTAAGAAACAATCTATCTATCATTCTGAGATTTATCAGGCACATAAGGTTTGCAAACTTACCAGTCAAAACCGGTTCATTCACGGTGACCAAAGATACTTCATAAAAGTACTTCAAAAATTTCTCACAAAGTCTATGTAGCTAGTTGGTTCATCTTTTCACAAACCAAAGTGCTTAGTGCAAGGTATTTTGAACACTTACGGGGGTTAATTTCGTACACTCTCCGGATTTTATCAGGTAGCTAACATTTTCACCTAATAGACATAGCAGAAACATATTCAAACATGAATTCCACCCGAATTCAAAAGACTTCACATCCCTTCTGTGCCATGTCTCTAGCTACAGTGCTATTTAATTGGCTTCAACGTCGTGGACTCGAAGGATATTTGTTGCCACTTCTTAGAGGTTCCAAGGTCGGCCTAGGCCTAACTGTAGAAAAGAGGACTCGCAAAGTTTTTGGCCTAACCCCGAGATACTGCGCCGAGATACTTTGAAATGTTTAAGTCGTGTTTCTGGCTTTTGAACACTGCATACCCCATTGCCTGAAAATCCTGCTGAGTGATGTCAAAACATTGGGAGGCTTCAAACAACTTTGTTTTGGAACATTAATTAAGGAACAAGTTGCAAACGTAAAGAGTGGATGGAACCTTTGGGAAACTCATGAGAAACTTTGAGTGGTACTCTACCTAAGTCTGATAACTTTTAGAAACTTTCATTATTCGCTGAAACTCTTTGTTTCTCATAGAAATGAAAAATATTTTGTTGTAGAGAAAGAAAGATATTCCAATCAAACACAAAATGTAGAAAGCGATGGGTTTAGGGCTAACAGTCTATCAAATTTCCTCATGAAAACTACTTTTGGCACAGAATGAGCAAAACAGACCTCTGAACCTAGCATGCAGCATGGCCAGCAAGCCTGTAGTTTTGAGAATTTTGAAGTTCAAATTAGCTAAATTCCGAGTCTACCATTTTATTCAAAGCACAACTTTTGAAAGCTCGTTGGACTGTACGATGTGCAAGCAAAAGTCCTATAAGATCTAAAAATGTTCGAGTTTACCAGGTTCTACTTCATCTTTGCATAACGATGTTTGTATGACTTCTTGGGACTCGAGATGAAGTTCATCTTGGGGAGGTCCTAAAAACAGAGAGATAGGCGTCGGCAAGTGTAAAACACAGGTTGACAGGTTGACAGGTTTAAAAGGTTTACAGGTTCCAGGTTGACAGGTTACCAGGTTTACAGGTTGACAGGTTACAGGTTGACAGATTACAGGTTGACAGGTTGAAAATTCTACAAGTTCACCTATCAGACTTTGGAACATCAAATAATTTGACAAAGGTATGAAATGGTGAAAACAAATGAAAAGCAAAATTGGAAAGCAACAAAACTTGGCCAAGTAATTACAGTCAATTATAATCATGGAACAGCAACAATTGCCATCATCAGCAGCAGCCACATGCATTTGATGGAGACTGGCACAGACAGTTTTAAATGAAACAATTTGAAAACTTTGATAATAAATTTTAAGACATCTACTAATGGGTGTTTGGAAAGCTAAGACCCCGAAAACGAAGACCTAAGACCTCGAAAACGAAGACCTCGAAAACGAAGACCTCGAAAACGAAGACCTCGAAAACGAAGACCTCGAAAGCTAAGGCCTCAAAAACTAGAGTTTCTTATAATTTTTGCCATCTTAACACTAATATCTTATACCAGCACGTGTAAGAGCGGACGTTTCCAAGGATGCCTTCCAAAATGTGCATATTCTCATTTTGGAAAACGCGCTGGGGCAGTTTTAACCAACTAAAACGGAGCAATGTGAACGGGCAGCATAAACAGAAGCAGTGTGAACAGAAGATGAAATCGAAAACTAAGTTTCTCCAGAACAAAAATCACGAAAACGAAGACCTCGAAAACGAAGACCTCGAAAACTAAGACCTCGAAAACGAAGACCTCGAAAACAAAGACCTCGAAAACGAAGACCTCGAAAACGAAGACCTCGAAAACGAAGACCGCGAAAATGGTTCCGGACATACACCAAAACTTTTTAATGTTGATCGAGCAGAAATATTTTCAATTCCTTTTATCAAAGCCACGGGGTAGACATGATATCTTGCTCCTCGTGGTATTGTATTTGTAGTATCGTAGAGTATTTTGTAAGTAGTGCAGTGAGTATCTTGTATTTGTAAATTTTTTAATGATGATATAAAAAAAATCCTTTTACTGGGGAAAGGGATGACAGATTTTTTAATGACAGAGATGATAGAATAATTTTCGGCACCCTATTTCAAAATTTACATGAAAACATTTACATGAAAGTGTAATCTAATAAATAAGAAAATAGTCATCAAAACGACGAGCCATCACTAGCTATTTCAATTAAGTTCTTCCCTGCATGATGAAATGACGAACACAGCATTGAGACATTAAATAAAAGATATAATTTTCGATATAGTGTTGAGATGGCAAAAATTCTAAGAAACTCTGGTTTTAAGGTCTTAGCTTTCGAGGTCTTCGTTTTCGAGGTCTTCGTTTTCGAGGTCTTCGTTTTCGAGGTCTTCGTTTTCGAGGTCTTCGTTTTCGAGGTCTTCGTTTTCGAGGTCTTCGTTTTCGAGGTCTTAGGTCTTCGTTTTCGGGGTCTTAGTTTTCCAAACACCCATCTACTAATACCCCTTTCATTCAAAATATGACCTCCCTTAAAAAAATCTGCCATACCACCAAAATCTTGAGAGGCTCTAACGCTGAAAAATGTTTTAATTTGTCCGTGAATCGGAAATGCGATTCCACTTGTTTCTTTATTTTAAGACACAATACAATTCAATCAGGTAAGACAAAGGAGTGATCCCCCTTGCAGTTGATAAAATATCTGGTGTAAGAAACTTTTGGAACTGAATCTTTGTATTGATCCAAAGTCCATGTGTTATTCTCACTGCAGAAATTTGACTGTTATATTGATGTTTTATTCTAAGCTTGTAACAAGGTAAAATTAGCTTTTCAAATTTGATACTCAAGTCAAGAAAATTGCCAGGTCCTAAGCTTTTATTTCAAAATTGCTCATTTCCTGCAAGGAAACTCATTGTACTCCTCAAGAAACATTTCATAGTTGTGCAAATCTTCTTCCATAATTGCATATTGTGTTTTACACATATACCTGCAACCTGTGTTTTACACTTGCCGGATAGGCGTAGAAGATTTAACTTTCTAAACCGCCAACTTGCATATCTCATATCCAAGATTTAATTGAAATCAAAGTGACTTTGTGGTAACTGAAAGTTTCCATATTTTTGTTCGCTTTTCTTGTCTACGATGAAGCGTCGTTGAGGCCTAAGGGAAACCTCTTGCAATGCATAAACGACAATGAAAGCTGCTGCAACAGTCTGTTTGAAATCATAACAACAACGACGCAACTTCTTCGTTATGGAATGAATAAAAATGAGATATGTACGGTAGAATGCATTACCTTCAAACACAAAAGTCAGGATACGACTTGGCATTGGCACGAAGTCTCCATCTTTGGCTTTGATAAAAAACCTTGAATGCAGAGCCTTGCTGACGTGATTCTGTTGATTTTCGAGCGCAAAGATCACATGATATTTCCATGGCCAAGCTAGTATTTTTACTGGGTAAGTTCCAGTAAAGTTCAAGGTTGTCACTCACACCTTTGACAATATCAGTTCAAGGTTGTTCACGCTTGTGACAGAAGAAAACTGAGCATGGTTATTCCTGGTTTTAGGTTGCAGGATGTACCAGGTTGCACCAGCTTTAGATTTGATCAAGGTTATTCCAGGCAACAATGTGAAAGAACAGTTCCAACTTGTCTCAGCTTTTCGATGAAGTGCAACCATGGTTCCAGGTTGTTCATGCTTGTGACACAAAAGTAAGGCCGTGCAAGGTTATCCAAGGTTACTGGTATGCGTCCAATAACAGGATGTACCAGGTTGTGCCAGGTATCAATAGATCCGAGTTCCAGCTTGTTCCAGCTACATGGTATGGTTCAAGGATATCATAGGTACCTGTCACAAATCTGCTAATTTTGATTGGTTGTTCAAGGTTATTCAGTCAACCTGTAACGTTACTTTTCCGATCGTTCTAGGTTGAAGAAAAACCAGTTTTTTCATTTGGGAATATCCTTGAACTGTCCAAGTTTGTTCAAACATATTAAAGATATTCAAGGAACCATGAACATTTTTTCGCCCGGGTAAGCTTCAGGCTTATATCTGGCCCATCATGAAATACGCTTGTGAAACATGGAACATAGGAAAAGAAGAAGGAAGGAAAATTGATAGTTTTGAATTTTGGTGCTACAGGAGAATGCAAAAAATCAGTTTGACTGAAAGGAAAAGTAACGATGAAGTGTTGAGGTCAGTGGGCGTAGAGAAAGAGTTACTGAACGGAATCAAAGAACAACAAATGAAGTTTTTCGGACATATAGTTAGAGAAGGAAACATGGAAGAATTGATCACAACAGGAAGAATTGAAGGCACTAGGGACAGAGGGAGACAAAGAATAAAAGAGCTTGACAACATCAGAGGTTGGTTACAACTAGACAGGAGCTGCGAAGTAATTCACAGTTGCAGAGATAGAGAGAAATGGAGGTCCATGATCGCCCAAGCCATACGGCATGGCACCTGAAGAAGAAGAAGCTTCAGGCATCTCAAAACTTAGACAATTAAGGCATAAGAATTCTTTAATTACGCACATATTTTTTTGATAAGAGACTAAGAATTTGGGCCAGTCCTGGAAGTTTCTTAAAATGATCAGATTTTGAAAGGTTCCATAACAATCTTCATGTCAACTTCCTTGTAGGTCAAGGAATTTTGAAAACATGGTTTTTTTAAGCCTTTCCAATGTTTAGAGTGTACTCAAGTACCTTACAAGTAATATGATACAAGAAACAAGTGGAAATAAAGGGTCATTCCAAATAAGCACACCAGTTTCATGTCAGGTGAGGTTCTCAAAAGTCCTTCTTATTTTTAAAATTACCACATGTGAAAAGAGGTATACAAGATACGTACTTGTTTGGGTTTCTTGTTTCGTATGCACTCCTGCTATGTTTTGTGTTTGTATGACCCTGTTTTCTTGAGTGATTGGCATGGATTGCAGTGCCCCCTTTGTCTGTGTTGATAGGAGGTTAAGATTTGGCTCAAAGCTGCTGTTCTCTTCCCCTTTTTCTGCAGACACCACCCCCTCCATGTTGAGCTCCCAACTTTCCACAACTCTGTGTCAGGGTTGCCAGATTTGAATTCTGAACATAAGCCAAAATATGCTAAAAAACAAGCCAGATGGCTGGAAAATAAGCCAAAACGGAAAGGTTAGCGCATGACGTCATTGTTTCCGTCACTGCGCATGCTCAATGGTTTCTACTGTGCATTACATCATTGGCTTTCCTCACCACGCATGCCCAAGCAAGCCAATTTTTTGAGTCTTCATGTGTTGTTGAACTAAATATGGTATCCAGGAATAGCCTAATTTCCTAAGATGGTGAATTATTTCTACCATAAACACCTAGACAATGAAACTTTTGAAAAGAAAATACGAATTTCAAAAAAGCCAAAAATAAGCCAAATTTAAGAAATAAGCCAAACTCGAATTTTCCATGCCATAAAGAGTTGAAAAAAAGCCAAAATCGTGAAATTTGGCTTAAAAAAAGCCAATATGGCAACCCTGCTCTGTGTCGGTTGTTGCCAGATGATTCATATAGGTTAACGTACACCTTACTGTTGTGTTGATGATACAGTCAGTGCTTCTTCCAGTCAGGAAGTTTTCTGCAAAACAGATCCTTAAAACATTGTTTCCTAAATCATGCACCTTGCAATTTAGAACCTGTTTCAGTATTATAAAACATAGGTTATTGCAGGGGTGGCATCATTGATTTTTGATTGCTGTCATTAAGTTCATCTTGGTCCCACTTGGCTTTTAAAGTTTGATTCCCCTCCCCTATCTGTTATTAGGTCGACAAGGATGCTCCCCAAAACAAATAATAGGACACATTGTCCCATGTTAGTTTAGAGCATCCAACATAATGTCCATTGTCTTGCCCTCCTTTCTCACCGCACCCGTTTCACCATTCCTGCATTCCCCACTCACCACATCCTCCTCACTTTTTCACCCCTCTCCTTGTTGGCATGATTCCATTTCCTGCATTCCTATGAAAGGATTATCCAATCGTTATGGAACCTCCAATTGTTTGTCTTGTGCTGTCTTTGTGGCTCCCGCATACCTGTTTTGAATTCAAAATACAGAGTACACAAAAGCCAAACCCATAAGAAGAAGTCTCTCTCCTACTTGGTGAGTAAAAAACGCCCAGGTTTTGAAAGGCTACCGCTCCCTGAACATATAACCATTGATATTTTGCAATATCTGATTAAATAGCTAGCATGTTCAATCATTTTTTTGACATTTTCCTGGCTAAAATCGGTTACTCTGCTCAGATTCTGCAGGCAGTTATCTAAAATGAATCCCATTGAGAAACCTTAGAAAAACAATCTAAAGTTACAAGCAAAAATCCCTAATTTGTTTACCGCTCAGTGATAACTGTCAGCACGCTTTAGCATGTGCTTTTGTTAGCGTTTTATTGTACAATCTACAATCTATGTATATAAGGCAGGTAAACGATCATCCAATTAGCTTTCTTCTTTTGTTAACCATTGTGAACTGAGGAATCATCCTTTTGTAAAATAATAATAAACGATTGTATTTGAACAATGAATATATTGGATGTATATCCAGGAAATCAATTCAATAAACTTCCTTGTTGGGTGACTGTGGTCCTAGGGTTCTAAGTGTGAAAATCGCAATCCTGTCCTTTTGCCCTATGTGAAACAAATAAATTTTAAAGTTCTTCCTCTTATTGAACTCCCATCTTCAGAAACTGATCTCAAGATACGTTCACTGAAAACTATGAAGGCTCAAACGGAGTTTTGCTATTGGGGCTTACGTTAATTTCCAAAATTTTCGGACGTTTAATTTTCGGACATTTAATTTTTGGACAAAAATTTTCGGACAAAATCATTATCGATTTTGGACAATTTCGGACAAAATTTTGGACATTTTCAAACAGGTAAATGAAATTTCAGACACATACGATTTGATAATGAGTAGGCAAATCACACACCAGATGTAGCAAAATTTCTTCACTCTATGTCGCAAAACGGAAACCAGCATAGTAATCAAGTGTAAAATACAAGCATTATAAGGATAATAATGAATTAAAGTTAGGGCAAAAAGACTTGTCCCTCATGTAACAACAATAACATCAACAATATTGAGAGTAACAAAACAACCATAATAGAGGTCAAATATACGTCTTTTATTAAGAACTTAGAATTTGAGCCAGTGCTGAGAGTTTCCTAAATGATCAGAATTTCAGCACTCCAGGATTTCAAATCAGTTTCATAAGATCTGTCACAATCTTCAAGTTCACTAAAAATTATTATGTTTTTCTTTCATTGAGACATTGCCTGTCCTTCATTGAGATTTCCAAGGTTTGTCCATTAGAACAATAGTAATCTTTTTAACAGAATTTCATTTCTTATCCAAAAAAATTTTGTGTCATTGTAATTTGCCAGATAATTAAATTTTCGGACCACTAAAAACTTCAGACGCTTAACTTTTTGGACAATTAAATTTTCGGACCTATAAAAAAATTCGGACACTTACATTTTCGGACAATTATTTTTTCGGACTACTCATTTGTCCAAAAATTAAAACGTCCGAAAATTTTGGAAATTAATGTAACTGAAGACCTGTCTTGAAAGAGAAGCTAAGCCTCATCATCCGCAAAACATTCAAACAGAAACTATGGACAAAAAGGGGAACAATTCTTCTTCATCTCTTCCCTTCACAGAAATTTTTTCATTGCATACCTTGTTAGTAGATTACTGTATAAATACTTTTGGATACAATGAAAATGAAACAATTAACCTCCATCTTTCAATGAACAAAGTGGCCTCCCATCTTTGTGCCTCTCTCTTCATTTCTGCCAAGTTTTGATCAGTACCGTCCTCCTCTCTACGTTTAAGTAATGAGAAATTCACACGAAGACATAGCTGTCAAAAGATTTTGCTGCTTTTCAATCTTCAAAATTTGCATATCCAATAGGCTTCTTTCAATTGAATTTTATAGGCAGAAGAATTTATTGTCGTCACATATAAGAAGAAGCGCTCCAATGGAAATTCAATAGGAGGAAGGACCTTTCTTCCATATCTCAATACTTCTTGCTACTATGCAATACCAATTGTTTCAAATTCTATACTTTTTCCTATTACATCATAACGTATGTCTTCTTCATTGATAAAACCCCACAAAATGCCAGGGCTGGATCAAGCCTGTTTGGGTGACTACAATATTTTTATGGTAAGAACCTTTTATGACTTTAATTCTCTAAACGGAGTTTTGCTATTGGGGCTTAACTGTTGGCCTGTCTTGAAAGAGAAGCTAAGTTGTCATCAACCGCAAAACATTCAAACAGAAACTATGGACAAAAAAGGGGTATAATTCTTCTTCATCTCTTCCCTTCACATAAATTTTTTCATTTCATACCTTGTTAGTAGATTACTGCATAAATAGTTTTGGATACAATGAAAATGAAGCAACTAACCTCCATCTTTCAATAAACAAAGTGGCCTCCCATCTTTTTGCATTTCTCTTCATTTCTGCCAAGTTTTGATCAGTAGCGTTCTCCTCTCTACTTTTAAGTAATGAGAAATTCACAGGAAGACATAGCTGTCAAAAGATTTTGCTGCTTTTCAATCTTCAAAATTTGCATATCCAATAAGCTTCTTTCAATTGAATTTGATGGGCAGAAGAATTTATTGTTGTCACACATAGGAAGAAGTGCTGCAATGGAAATTCAATAGGAGGAAGAACTTTTCTTCCCAGGGGCGGCGTGGCCCACCGGGACACCGGGAAATTGTCCCGGTGGCCCCTGAAAATCCTGGAAATGTGGGCTCCCTGAATCTAAACTGGAAAAAAAAATTAGTTCAAAAACGCGCCTTTCATTGAATGTATCTCCTCTATTGCATTTCACAGAAAGCAATCTGAGGCCCGTTCCATTGACATTTGAAACTTGACTGATCAATCAAAGTCCTGACTACGTTGACAGATCGCATCTTGATTGCACTTTACAGGTTTAAATCGGTTGCCCACTTTTGTCTTCGTTGCCATGAAACTTGTAGATCGAAATTAGCCCATCAATTATGGATCTTCGCCAAAGCAGAATAAAGATGTCGTGACGGTTGTTAGCTCTTCATCTCGTTCGTCATTGGTCATTTGTCATTTACGTATTTTACTTCTTTGAGTATTGAATCGCTCTTTCCATTTCAGCTCGTGACAAACTTTTGTTACATATCGTTTAGTGCTACTTAACATATTTTGGTATTTACCTTTGGTAACTGACTAGCTGTTTGTCTTGTTTGATCTGCATATACCCATGATATTATCACATTCTTATGTTAGGCACTTTCCTGTTTTTCTTATTTCTTATTGGTTGATAATCCCAAATGTTTCTGCGTAACTTCTTATTCAAACAGTAGAATTGTAGATAACCTTAACTTTCAATCACGTTTGATTTTCATGTCTCATTACAGTCGCTCATAGAATTTTATAAACGCTTGGAAAATGAATCTTTGTTGTTTTATTGCTGTTTGATGGCATTAGTCTAACTGCCCTGCCGTCACATGAACATTTGAGGAATATGGCGGATAAAAGATCAACAGATACGCAGGACGTTCCTGGTCCTGTAAAGAAAAAGCAGAAAAGTGGGGCTCAAAAGCGATGTGAAAGGGAAAGTAAAAAACTTGATGACCTTCTAAAACGCATGAAGCTGCTGAGCTCCTTTTTCCAACCAACAAGTGAAGGTAAGGGAATCTGAATTGCTAATTTCAATTTAGCAAGTTTAATTCATTTTTAGTTGAAAAAAAAACTTGTATCAAATTATTTCTATAATTAATCATTTAGCAGAGCTCCTATACAACTTTTGCTTATGCAGCAATGTTCAGCCCTTGGCACTGAAGTCACATGTGATTCATGCTTTCTAACTAGATGTTTTTTCGTTCATTTCTCTCTTTTTTAAACTAATGATACAAGCAAGTTTCCTCACATGTAGCAGAATGGGCTTCTTCGACACCTTTGCCATAAGTCAAGTATCAAAATTTTTTTAACAAGTCTCAAAGATGGATTTATGTTATCACCTATCTTAGAAATGGTCTGCTATGATCGAGGCTATGCGTTTAAATATAATGAATAAAGAGTGAGAGTTGCCTTCTTAGGTGAAGAAGTTTTCCTTCCAGGCGGCTTTGAAATGCTCATTGAGCTCACTTCTTTTAGGTGACAAAGAATCCGAAAAAAAATTCCCTGCAAGAACGAGCATTGATATCACCAGTGAAAGAGCTACAAAGGTGGGGCAAAAGTCGGTAGAGCACAAATCTAACGCTGAGTGCAGTGGAGAAGAAGAGCATAATGACGCAATGCCTGGGCCCGCAACTGAAGAGGAACTTCCAGAAAGACTTGAATTCTCTGACACCGACGATACTGAAATTTCAACAGAAACTGCAGAAATTGATCAGACGTATCAATTTGAAGAAACAACAGGTGGAGCTGGTTGTACAAAATATGTCGAAATGTTCAAAAAGCCAGTTACTAGCCAAGTCGAAGATTTCTTCAAATTTCACCCACAACTTCCAACTGTCAGGACAGTACCATTTGACATCAACAAAGCATTCAAAAGAAGAACGTCCACAGGCACTGAAATTGAACGGAATTGGCTCACTTTTGATAATGACAAGAAAACAATGTATTCCTCCCTTTGCTTGGTGTATGCAAACACTCCAGGTGCTTTCACGACTGGCCTTACCAGCTTCAAGCATATTCATCAAAGAATCCAGGAACATGAAGGATCCTTAAGCCATTCAAATTGCGTTGAGGCCTATCTGCTACGCAAAGCCAAAGGAGACATAGTATCGATCGCAGGCCTTTCTGTTTCTGGAAAAAGAAGGAAAGAAATCGAAGACAGAAGGGCTGTTGTTCAGAGATTGGTATGTATCATTCTATTCATCGGAAAACAAGGGCTGGCATATCGCGGCAAACGGCATGAAGGAGCTCATGGACTAAGAGATGACAGCGTAAATCATGGCAACTATCTGGAGCTTGTAAAACTTATTGCCGAGTCAGATGAGAAGCTTAACAATCACATAGACAACATTGTCAAAACAAGCAAGAGAGCTCTAACAAAGCATGTAAAAGATGGTAAACATGATGGGAATTATGGCTGAGGATCTTTGGTGACATTCTTAAGTCATGACATAACAAGCAGGATTATCAATATCGTTAAAGATTTTATCCAAGGAACGATCGTCAATGAAGCAAAGAAAGCTGGAATGTTCTCGGTCGAGATGGACACGAGACAAGACATCACAACTCAAGATCAGTGTTCTATTGTTTTGCGATACGTTCATGATGGTGAAGTCCATGAAAGGTTACTTTCACTTGTAAAAGCAACATCCACCAGTGGAGAGTCACTATTTGTGCTTTTAAAGGATACCCTTGAGAAACACAACCTTGACATAAGAAACTGTGTGGGAGATTCTTTTGATGGCGCACCAAATATGAGTGGTACTTACAACGGAGTTGCAGCAAAAAATTCAAATGTTGCTAGCCTACACATACACACCTGGTGCTACAGCCACTCCTTGAATCTGGTTCTCAGTGATGCTGCATCTACAAGCACACTTGCAACAACACTCTTTGGCATTCTGCAAAAATCCTCCACATTTTTCAGGCAAGCTCACAAGAGAATGGATGTTTGGGAACAAACGCTGGAAAAAGCAGGAAGACCTTCAAGAAGGCTCGGCACTATCGGTGAAACCAGGTGGCTTTCAAAATCACAGGCCCTGACAAAGATATTTGGCACTTATTCAGCACCGGATAGAGGCCTATGTGCTGAAATGCTTTTGGCGCTTGATGCAATAGCTAATGACACTTCATTCCAAGAATCAACTCGTAGCGATGCAAAGGTTATAATGGATCACTTTCAGAAATTTGAGACGATCCTAACAGCTTTCATGTTCTTGAGACTCTACAGCATAACAACGCTATTGTCTTTGTACCTGCAGACAAAGGGTTTAGACATGCTTCAAGCATGGAGAATGGTTGAAACAACAAGCAAAAAGGTCAACAATATATCAAGAGATTTCGAGAGCATTCACACGAAAGCCAAGGACTTTTGTGACGTAGTTAACGAGGCACTGAATGAATCAAATTTGGAAGTCGGTACTGCCTTACCAAAAAAAAGAGTACGCCGGAAAAAGCGCTTGGATGGTGAGCAATGCCAAGATGAAGCACTTTTAGATGAGTTGCAGTCATTTAAAGTCAATACCTTCAATTTGATAATGGATCGCATAGTCACAAATTTGAAGACAAGATTCCTAGACCATGAGATGCTGTACAAAGATTTCTCTTGTTTTGATCCAAAACGATTCAAGGAGCTCAGAACATCAGGAATTCCAGCAGCTGCCATGTCCAAAATTTGCGATCTCCTAGGGAGCAGGGTGAACAAAGATGATCTGTCCATGCAGCTCGAGAGTTTTGCCAACGCGTTTCCGAGGCTTGCTATGTCACTGCCAGAAGAATTCGAAACCATAAGATGGGATGAAGATGAAGATGGAGTAGAAGCCGATGTCACAACTTGCAAGCAGTCCTCAAAGCGTTGTTTATCGTGTTTCACTTGTGCCTATGAAGTTCTGCATAAGCATAATTTGAACTGTGTGGCATACTCCCAGCTTTATACAGTCTACCAATTTTTGCTCACGCTTGCAGTTACGCAGGTGGAATGTGAAAGAAATTTCTCGAAACCAAAGCTGATCGAGACCAGGTTGAGGTCATCGCTAAGCCAAGAAAACCTAGAGTCATTCATGCTGATGAGCATCGAAAGTCAGATCCTCAGCAAGATTTCTAGTGAAAAGGTTATTGACAAACTAGCCACAACATCAAACGAAATGAAAAGATTGCTCACTCTTTGACTATCCATATCATAACTCTATCGATCATTTTTAGAATTAGAACAGTTGCGAATTGCTGCTTAAAGAGCTGCTTTCCTCAAACGCTTTGCCTTGGGTTCAGAAAATAAGATTTACTTTGCAGTCACTTTTGTGCGTTTAAGTTTTTTTTGTTAACTCATAGATAGGACAGACATAAGATTGTTAGCGGTTATAACGATAGTTTCCACCTGTGACAGATTTTGCAGAGCTAGCTTAAAATCCATATTTCAGAACAACCCTTGGTACCAGATTCTCTAGAAAGACATTCACGTTTCTTGATAATAAACTGGTTTATAAGAAACTAGTACTAAGATGGCCAAATTTTTAAGAAACTCTAGTACTATGTCTGAGAAGTACTAAGAAACTTCGAAAAGTTAAAAGCATGGATATCATAGCAAATATATCGTTGAACTTTTATTCTTGAGCAATGTTAACTAACCATTTGTGTTTTCAACATAACAGAGCACTGTTTATTCCTATCTGATGTTTTAAATGTCAAGAAACATATCAGCCACGCAGTGTTAGCTGTGACATTCATTATTCTGCATTCAAGAAATTAGAAACCAATTAAGGAACTTTTAGGACTAAAATGGAAAATCTTTTGGTTAAATTTAGAAACTTTTAGTAGTACTATGGTCTGATCCTAGTTTTTTATAAAAAAAAAACGTGTAATAGATATCCAAAACATTACCTCAGCAGCTTTAATTAATGTCCTTAGTCAAGTCAGTTCAATCCTAATGCTTGAAACGGCTCTGTGATGTGCTTTAAAAACAATATCTCTTAAGGATCACCTTTGCAAGGGTCTTTTACAAAATTACTTTGAAAGTTTCTCGTATCTCAATCAATTTTTCATGCATTCAACCATTTGCATTCATAACTCATTACTGTTATCCATGTAAATTTCGAAGCTACCTAGATAGTTTTGTCACATGTGTGTGTTACAGTTAGCTGCATCAACCGTTGCTGTGGAATCAGAAGTTGCAAGACCTGATCTTTAGACAAGTTCGTCAAACAAACCATTGGCCCCTTTTCGGGGAATTTTCCAGGGCCCTTCACCCTTGCCACGCCGCCCCTGTTTCTTCCACAACTCAATACTTCTTGCTACTACGTAATACCGATTGTTTCAAATTCTATACTTTTTCCTATTACATCATAAAATATGTCTTCTTCATGGATAAACCCCACAAAATGCCAGGGCTGGATCAAGCCTGTTTGGGTGACTACAATATTACTATGGTAACAACCTTTTATGACTTTAATTCTCTAAACAGTGAAATCTAACATGTTTGTAGCTTTTGTAGTGCTTTGTAGTGCTGTGTAGTTTTGTAGAATTTAAACATTTGTTTTCATAGGATTTGCAAAAGAATTCCAAGTTCCAGACACACCCATGACATCGAAGTTAATTTTCAAGGTAGCAAGAGTTGAAACAAGCTCATCAAAGTGAAGTAAAAGACTCCTAGCATTCATATGAAAGAGGGAAAAGTTATTTTCTGAAGTGCCAAGAGTAGATTGTTCCTGGAGGGTACGATAGCTTGAGTTAGCATTAGAAGGTAGATGTTCATCAATATCGTAATCATCCAGGTTAGGTAGGTTAGGCAGCAGATTTCCAATGCCAGTTTGAAGTTGCTGTTTGAAGCTTCTTTGAGTCCAAATAGTTCCCAAAGGAAAGCAAAGCAGAAGGTAAGCCTAGTTTCCAAGGCTACATCCAGTTGTTGTTTAACATATATAACTTTTCTCTCCTCACTAAACATTTTAACAAACAGTGCTTTGACACTCTTACTTTGATGCGACGTTGATCTGTCACAGTTTTTGCAATCATTTGGTCCGCCATTCTTCCATTTCATCACATAAAATCAAACGCAAAATAAGGGGGCCCGCTCTGCAGCTTCATCAGCAAAAAGCTTGCTCTTAGCCAATCAAATCACAGCATTGCTGTAATGATAATGATAATTTTGCGACAAAAAGTTGCCACAATTTCCATCTCAATCAACAGTTAGGTTATAAGACTAAGGTTTGCTTTACACATTTCAAGTCATGTGACCATACTCTTGGGAAGTTTAGGGTGGGCACTAGATCATAGTACGCTAACGTACATGACGTAATATTACATCACCGAAAATTTTTGAAATTGAGATTGATTAGAGATCAGATAGAGGCTATGAGCCTTTGAATTTGAATAGCATTGAGAAAACACCATGATATTAGGCTCTGTGTATAGCTGTCCATATTTGACATCAGTCAAAAACAGTTAATTTACTAGTAACAATTGTAACAACAGAAAGCTTCTGTTTCCTTCACAAGATTTGATATTACTGCCATTCAGACGGTTCTTGTTTTCTCTTTTGTCTGAATCAACTGGAATGTTGCCGCTTTGTTTTCCTCCATCCACTGTGGATGCCCGGGGGGTGCACTTGACCAGATTTTGGTCGGGGACGTGCCATCGAGGTTTCAAAAACATACCCGTTCCTTATACCAATTTTTGAAAAAAGTATACCCGACCTTATACCAATTTTTTGAGAAAGTATATCCTACCTTATATTTCATACCAAAACCTTGAAAATCGGTACCGTTCCTTATACCAAAATTGTGAAAATTGATACCGTTCTTTATACCAATATCTGGAAAATCGATACCCTTCCCGATGGCACGTCCCCGTACCCAAAATATAGTATAGAAATAGCAGATGCAAGAAACGAAAAAGGTCTATGAACTTGGCACACTGAGGCCTTTCAAACCTATGTTATCATCAGAGTGTGACTAACAAAACCAAAGCAAACCTATATATACATGTTGTTAAGTAAACTGATACATAATTGAGATAAATGAGGTTAATTTAAGAGGGCATGTCCTGATCTGAATAGTTGGTCTTCATAAGTGGTCAACAGGTGTGGGCTTTTTAATGCCATAAAAGCGTATACTTTAAAGAAAGGTTCTTTCAGGTTTTTATTCTGATTTCCACATTCAAAGACGTGTCGTGGGAAGACACATGACGAAATCCCTGTTCTTGACTCGGATATGTGATTGTTCATTCGATTACGTAGGTTCGTTGTTTGTCAAATGTAGTTTGTTCTTCCTTGGCATAAGTTACATGATAAAAAGTAAACGATGCTCTTTGAATGGCAAGTGATATGTGATCTGATATTCCAAATCGTGTTATTTGCTGTTGTAAACGAATCAACAGGTTGTAGGTACGATTTGCAAAATTTGCAGCGAGAATTGTTGCACAAGTGGATTCCTGGCGTTGCTTTATTGAAGTCCTGGGTTGTGAGCTAAACTTTGAACTTGTCAGTAACGATTTTATGTTTCGAGGTTGTTTGAGCGCAAGGACTGTTTTCGAGTTTTCGAATTTTCGTTTCGTTTCGTTGTGAGTAAAATTATTAAGTAGCGATCGTATTGTTTTCATCATATTTTTAAATTGTAAGCATGGATAGTATGTGGTTACAAGAGGTAATACACCTTGTTTACATTTTTCTGGTGCAGGTCCCTGTACTTTAGCACGATGGAAAGCCGCTTGAATTTTTTCGAATGGGTAGTTGCAATCTAGAAGCCATTCTTCGAGTTCTTTTAAACGTTGTTGTACTAGTTCAGGATCAGAGACGAAAACGATTATTGTTTTGGCCAGATTAAATGGTATACTTTCCTTTATGTGCGATGGATGAGCACTATATATATATATATATACCCAAAATATATGGTGTGGATGCTTTCATGGATGCTTCATCTCTTTGTTGTGAAAGAAAATGGTAGAATAACCATATTCTATTATGGGAATATGATATTCATGCATCATATTTGATAAAAGAACAAAAGGCAAGGAATTGTCTAGCTGTTTACACGACAAAAGCTTCCTATCAGTCTCTTCACTTCTGCCCAGGACTGGAAGGGGAATTTTTGGACTTACGAAATATAAAACCGTGTGGGAATTTGGGTAGTGCCAGTACATTATTTTCATAAACTGTGAAAGACAGTTGTTCATCCTTGAAACTGCATCAAATCCTCATCATCAACACATGTGAAACTTACTGCGGGATACTGTGGGATACTGTACACAATGCTGTGTGTGCCATGCGCAGAGTGACAAAGCTCAGGGGCGGATCCAGACCGAAGTTGAAGGGGGGGCAACTTGGAGAGGGGGCGCCAAAAATACAGTGAAAGATTAGCGCGCCGAAGGCGCGCGAAAATTTTTGGGGCTTTATTCGAGAAAATTCTCTGGTTTTTCTACTGAATAACGCCTTAGTTTCTATGTTTCGCCGGCCAGGTCGAAAACGCGGAAAGCGTGGAAAACGCGGAAAAAGATGAAAAGGTTGTGAAATGCGAGAAATCATGTTCATTGGGTTTATTGAATCAAAATATGGGTAAGAAACCACTTTGACAAACCAAAGATTCCATCAGGAAGACAAAAAAGAAATTTCCGCATTTTCCGCGTTTTCGTTTTGGCTACAGGTGATTTTCGAAAACGCGGAAAACGCGGAAATTTCTTTTATGTCAGTTTTATCAGCAGCTTTTTGTAGCTATTGACAAGTAGGACGTCAAGCTTTGTCTGGTGATAAATTCTGTACCAAAATAGACTTCGTAGCTCAATAGAAAACTTTTGGATCGTAAGATAAAAATTCAGTGGGCCTAAGTGGCCTAAGTGGAATTCGAGGGACAGGTTGTTCATAATTTCATGATCATATCCCACTCTGATGCAATGACAGAATTACAGCATGTTATTTCGCCATACTGAAGTATTTAGATCGACTTGTTTTGTAAAACTTTATTTTTTTCGCGTTTTCCGCGTTTTCGTTTTGGCTGTTGGTGATTTTCGAAAACGCAGAAAACGCGGAAATTTCTCTTATATCAGTTTTATCAGCAGCTTTTTGTAGCTATTGACAAGCAGGACGTCAAGCTTTGTCTGGTGATAAATTCTGTACCAAAATGACCAAAAAAAATTTTGGGTCAAAAGATAAAATTCAATGGGCCTACGTAATCTAAGGGGAACTCGAGGGGTACTTTGTTTATAAATTCTTGATCGTATCCCATTCTGATGTGATGTGCGAAATACAGCATGTTGTTTTGCCATGAGGATCTCGTTTGGTAAAATCGAATTCCACTCGAATTCCCTCGAATTCCACTCAGGCCACTTAGGCCCACTGAATTTTTATCTTACGATCCAAAAGTTTTCTATTGAGCTTCGAAGTCTATTTTGGTACAGAATTTATCACCAGACATAGCTTGACGTCTTACTTGTTAATAGCTACGAAAAGCTGCTGATAAAACTTGAAATAAAAACGAATTTCCGCGTTTTCCGCGTTTTCGAAAATAACTTATAGCCAAAACGAAAACGCGGAAAGTGCGGAAATTTCTTTTTTGTCTTCCTGATGGAATCTTTGGTTCGTTAAAGTGGTTTCTTACCCATATTTTGATTCAATAAACATGATTTCTCGCATTTCACAACCTTTTCGTCTTTTCCGCGTTTTCCGCGTTTTCGACCTGGCCATGTTTCGCCGCATTCAGAACGAATCACTGAAGAAAGACTGCATTTGGGTCAGGATAAGGGGCGCTTTTCTTGCCAAAAAGGGGGCGCCAAAGCTGAATTTTCATCGTGAAGGGGGGGCAGTTGCCCCCATCTGCCCCCCCCCCCTAAATCCGCCACTGACAAAGCTGGACTTGAAGATTTTGCTGAGATTTCTCAGGCCTTTCTTTTTGACACCATAGAAATCGATAGAAATGAAAACAATTGGCATGATTCATTTCAGACGATTGCTGTTCATGCAAACGATTCATACAAACAAAAGTGTATTTTCTTCTCTGGTATGCATCACAAACGAAAGCAAAGGAGCACTTTGAAATATTGAGCAATTGCAGTGTTTTTGATTGTTCAAATTCAGTTAGGTGGAACAAACAATATTGATGTGAATGCTGCCTCAATAGAAAGCTCTAGCTGCGAGAGAAATTTTCGAAAGTTGGAAAGTCTCTCCCATGCTCGTTTACATGAACCATTTCTGCTCACTTTAGTTTGAAATCCTTTAAATCATTTTTTACGAATGTGTAGAATTTGCAAAATCTAGACATACTTTCATTCCATTCTCTCTTTCAAAAATTATGTGATGTCATGTACGTTAGCATACTATGATCTAGTGCCAACCGAAGTTTAGGTATCATGTTGCTTTTTTCCTCCATGCCAAAAGCCAATTTTGACACTATCTGCAGTGGCTTTTGCTTTGTGGATCATTTCAACGTGCTCCAGATCAAACTTGTGTTACCAAGTTTAGGCAACAATTCTGATGCGGCTCTAGAGGGGTATCGCCCTGATTGAGGGTATTTTACATTGGTGAACATTCCTACTAAAAGAAAAAATTTCCAGAACGAAACTTACCATGAACACAATCCTAAACTCTTCACTGTTGATCCTATAGAACATATTTGTCATTGGTGATGTTGTTGCATGCTACTCAAGAACAGAGTGGTTGAGAGGGCCTAAATTTCCAACATTTGTTGTTATCAAATGTTTTTTTATTGGGTTTACCGAGTTTCGTTATCTTAAGAACGGACCTTTGTTGCCGCTTTCGTTGAAAGGCTTTTCAAGCACGCTGACATCAGTTTTCCTCCTTCGGTGAACTGAACGATGCTTAAATCAATTCACGATTTAAAAACAAAATATTTTTTACAGTCCACTGATAGAACAAACCTGCTTTTGCACCGTAATATGTGCTTTTACAGCAATTAGTAGTCGCCTGTCATGCGTTGACAGTGCAGATTTCGTTCAAGAACCGGAAGATACCACAGTACCCTCAACCAGGGTGACTTTTTAGGCCAATCAGATGGCATGCAAAGAGAAGCTCGTCGTGGTGGAAGTGGATGTCATATCTCTGAAGTTACCTCAAGTACTGATTGTGGACAGGCGGAGCTTGGTGAGAGGCCATGTGTTTGTTGTCAAAGTTTTAGCAACGTCCAGAAACCAAGCAAAAAGAAAATTGTGCAACGAAATGTGAGAGGAAAAATGGTGAATACTTACTGTTACACCTCAGGTGACCTACGTAATCACTTAAGCCTGGTTCACACTTGGGACTCATCGCGTTAAATGCGTTAGTGCTAATTCTTTGACGCCTTTAACCCCAATGTGTACCTAAAGCTTGACGCGTTATAGCCCATCCCTAATCCACAAATGCGAAGCGTTAAATATCAAAATTTTTTGATATTTAACGCTCTTGACGCGGAAAAAATTGCTGAGCTTGTGCCAAGTCACGCACGTGCTTGCTAGGTCAGTCCAATATGGCGGCCGAGAACACGTGAGAAGATGTGCAGTTCGACGAAAAACTTGCAGAGAATGTACGAAAATTTCCTTGCCTCTTCGACGAATCAAGCAAGGACTACAAAGATAAATTTGTTGTTGCAAATGCCTGGGAAAAGGTGGCACAGGAAACCGGGTTGGAGGAGGGTACGTAGAAAATGGATCTTACATTTATATATCACAGTATTTAGCATGGCCTAACTGTCTACTAGTAATAATACAAAGAGATTCGATTTCAACAGCCATAAAGAGACATTTGACAGGAGTTGTGGGAGATGCTCCTGATAGAATTTCGGAAATAAATGCAATGAATGGAGTCTTTTTGGATAAACACCTGTTAGTCATCGCCACCTTCCAAGGGTAAATGATAAATCACAGGTTAAAGGGAAAATTTTGATTTGTAAGAAACAGCTTCTAAAAATGGTAGGCTCACTTCTTGGAAAATTAGGAAATTACCTTAGCTGAATTACAAGAGCTAAGAAAATTTAATTTCCACTCAAAAATGTTTTAACACTATACAGCAATAGTAACTGTCTTGACATTGTTTTCAGTGCTTGTCATTCCTTGTAGTAATTTGGGGGCCTTCCAAAGAAAACTTGTGAACTCATGTGGACTTTGAAACATAGGAATCATTGCAAACTGTTGGTAATGGTAGCAAACAATTTATCCTTAAGACACCTTATGTTTAAACAGAAACTGGTATTTGAAGGCTGAAGCGTCAAACTTTCAAACTTTCATCCTTCGTAGTTGTTAATCATCCATTGTCATTGCCATTTTAGGTGAAAGAGCGAAGAAGCAATTCAAAAATCTCAAAAAAAGATACAACAAGAGAAGAAATGAGCTAAAGAAAGTTGAGCGTTCAGGTACTTCCACGATTGCAGTGGCATCAGCAAAAGAGAAACTTGAGCAATGTAGATTCCTCTCATGGTTAGCCCCTTTCATAAAGCCAAGAAGCACTAGAACAAATTTGCCGAGAGCAGGAAATTGTGCACACCGATCCAAAGCGATCGAATCAACTGTTCAAGATGAAGAAAATTATGAATCTATGTCTGAAGAGGATCCGCTGTGTGCTGCAGAGGGCAATGGGGATGATGATAATGTGAGTTTTTCAGTACCACTGCAAAGTTCAACCACAAAAAAATCATTCGACGATTCAGCAGGTGTATCGAAAACGACGGGAAAAATGAAATGGACAAAACAGAAGGAACATGTCGACCAAGCAGAACTGGACTTCTTGAATGCAATGAAGAAGGCAGTAGTGGAGCCAAATCAAAAAGGCTGTAAAGACGATATTGATCTTTTTGGCATGCTAGTTGCTGCTGAAGTAAAGAAGCTGTCCCATCAGAACCAACTGATAGCCAAAAACCAAATTCAAAACCTACTATTCAACCTTCAGATGGGGAATGAGCAAACACAAATGCCGTTTGGAACTCAGCCGCAGTTTATGTGGAATAACATGGGAATACCCCCGCCTCCACCAAGTTTCCACTCTGCAACTTTGAGTGAGGACAGTTCTTCATATGAACGATTATAAGAGTGAACGGTACCATTAAGTTGAACAAACAAGAAAAACACAAATTTCATAACAGTTTTGTAACAATTTTACTTTTCATAATAAATTGTGTTCAGTTTGTTCATGGTTTTTTCATCTTTCATTCTGTTTCATCATTTTGCATTTCTTCCAGTACTTCGCACATGCTTAAGCTGCCATGGGACGCATCCATCTGCACTGTTCAAAAATTCTTTTATTGCATCCCGCATTTCTGCAGCACTGCCTGCATATCGTGATCCGCGAACTCTAGGGATGTCTTGAAGGCCACCTCTTGCATCTGCTTCAACAATGCTTCGCCATTCACCAGGCTTGATGCGTCCATTGCTGTCTTCTGAATCTACAAATCCAGTTGGACAATAAACTGCATTCTCGGTCTGGCGTAGATAGTTATGAAGACACATGGTGGCCAGCACATAACGCACAACGTTTTCACGTGAAGCTTGGATGGGCCCTCTAAATAATCTCCAACGAGCAACCATTATTCCAAATGTGTTTTCAATGACTCTCCGAGCTCTTGATAGCCTATAGTTGAATATTCTCTGGGTTTCTTCTAGCTTTCCAGGGTACGGTCGCATTAACCAATCTTTCAAAGGGAAAATCTCATCACCAACTAAAAAGTATGGTAAATTGCCTAGAGGATACCCTTCTACTTGTTCAGGTAAAAGTACTTGGATTGAATCCTCTTCAAAGCGTTGGCCCATTTCGGAATTTAACAAAACCCCACTGTCGTTGTTACTGCCATACTGGCCAACATCAAACATAGAGAAATTATACCGAGCAACACAAATGGCCAGCAAATAAATGCTGAAGAATCCTTTGTAGTTGTAGTCCTGCGTCCCTGAATTTTTCAGACAATCAATAGCGATGTGTTTGCCATCGATGGCTCCAATGACATGAGGCATATCCCAAAGACTTTCAAAGTCCTCCGCTATCAACTTCCATTCGCCGGAGGTAGATGGAGGTTTCATGTAGGCGGGTGCCAGATGGTCGTAGATTGCTTCGCAAACTTCTTTAATGATGTTGCTTACTGTAGAACGACCGACACGGAAGGCATAGCTGAGTGTTTGCTGCGAGCAGCCAGTGGCAAGGTACCGCAAAGTTATGACAAGCCGTTCCCAAGGAGACACTGCCTTGCGTAGTTGTGTATTTTGTTTTGTTATTCGCTCTTCGAGGAGGCTGAATAAATGATCAAACCTCTCTTTCGACATTCGTAAATATCTAGAAGGGACAAGAACATGGTAATTTCACGTGGTAAAACGCTTCAGCTACAATAATCAAAACATTTGTTCCATTTCTTTGGAAGGAAGAATCACAAAGAAGCATTTACTTTTTTGAATTTTAAAGGACTGGTCTACACTTTCAAGCAATAAAATTATGGTTATGTAAACACTTATCCTTGTGCTTTTGTTTGTTATTAGCTTCCTTTGCAACGACGCCGTACAGCTTTGCGAAGCAATTTGATAGGTATTGATGCAGAAAATCTGTACAATCAAAAATAGTACCATTAAGTACCATTAACATTGAAATGCGTTAATAGCTGTCACACCTACCTGGCACACCAAAAAAAGTTGCCTCGTTGGACAAATTTATATTTGGAGACAAGTGACTGGATTAACATAGAACTGTACTTAGTAGCAAAGGAGCCAAAGAAGTTCCTATTACTCTTTTCCCACATTTCTTATCACATGGGAATGTTAGAAATGTTCGATTTCAACAACAGCCTCGTTTCTATATTTCATTTCTGTTCACGAAGAAAAGCAAATCTCTGCATATCCATGAATCTAAAGCTTTAGAAAATTTTACAATTTTTACATTAAAGTGGTTGACATTACCTGCTGTACAGGTTTGTGGACTTGGATGACCGAGCGATAATTTTGAACACTTCTTTGTCAAATAAACAAAAATATATACCAAAAATGAAATAATATTTCTTTGGCCTTTAAGTTACAAAGAAATTGTTGATTCATTGTTGCGAGCCAGCAGGCTTTATCGAATGGGGCAGCATTCGTTTGATAAAACCGGTTCATATACTTGAGGTCTACACATCTACTCACGTTTCAAGGCCTACACAAATTTGCAGACAGCTTACCTGTAGTGATATTCTCGGTCATTCACTCTCAGCTCTTGAAATAAAGTGTTGAATTCTCCAGACCTCTTGGATTTAAAAATCTCCCTAACCCAAAACCTCCGTTGTCGCATTCTTTTCGATTCACGTCTCCTTCTTCTTCTTTTTCTCAGAACGTAAACACAAGCAATCATTCCTAGAACGTGTTCTCTTCCAAAAGGTGCCATGCTTGTATGAAGTTATGGCGGGAAACTCCACTTTATTTACCACCGAACGCTACAAACCACAATGTGAACAAAGCTTAACGCTGAGGACATATCGCGTCAAGGAACTAACGCTAACGCCTAACGCGTTAAACTCTCTAGTGTGAACTAGGCTTTACAGGGCCTTGGCCCTGGACCTTTTAACCCCTCTACCACCCTTCTCGATGTTCCTGTATCCAAGCACATCAAGTTTTCTATCCAAGCGCATGGAAGTCCTATCCAAGCGCATAAGCTGGTTGTCCTTTAAATGATGCTATTCAAAACAATTAAATGTTATTGTCAATAAAGGTATTCATTGGGACCTCTCACATGTATTTGTGATATTTCCCCCAACTGAAACACCACAATTAGCCCTCAGATTAAGCCAAATTATATCCAGGCATATCAAGATTTCTATCCAAGCGCATGGAAGTCCTATCCAAGCGCATAAGCTGGCTGTCCTTTAAATGAGGCTATTCAAAACAATTAGGTGTTGTTGTCGATGGGGCTGTTCGTTGGGACCTCTCACATGTATTTGTGATATTTTCCCAAACCGAAACACAACCATTAGCCCTCCGATTAAGCCAAATTACATCCAGGCACATCAAGATTTCCATCCAAGCGCGTGGAAGTCCTATCTTAGTGCATAAGTTGGTTGTCCTTTAAATCAGAATACTCGAAACAATTAAATGCTATTGTCGATAAAGCTATTCATTGGGACATCTTACGTGTAAATGTTCATCAATAGCTAAACTTGAACATAGGTACTATACCTTGTTTGTTGATACTGTTGCCTCTAAAGCAGGAATATTGATCTTGGAAGATCAAATTTGTGCCCATCTTTAAACCCGCATTTTGGCCTTTTGGCCTAAACAAATTCTTGAAGCAGACCAAGTATGTCAATGATAGCCTAAGGTTTGAAAATATTAGATCGTGTTTGCTAGATGTACCCATTGTACACTTCATTTCTATATGTCTTCAATTTTGGTTTTTTATCATGATGTGTTTCAAGAAATTGCTTTAGGCCACACAGCCAAAGCTCTGGTCAGAAGGCAAATTTGAGGCTTCAAAATTAACATAGCTTGCAAAGCATCAATATCAACAAAAAAAGGTGTCTACATTCAAATTGACTATCATGGAACATACTGAAATTGATTAGCCATTGATTAAAGCTAAATTCACATCACTGGTCCCAACCACACCTGTTTGCTCTTTTTGGGGACACCTGGTACATTATCACTTCTACGGTTTATAGTTAGAAGGACATTTTCTATGTTAACATGCTGCCCTCACTCTTAATAACGAATCTGCTTCTATGTTCCTGCACAAGCTCTTCAGTTGGTGGTGGCTTCTTAGCACCTCCAATAGTTGGGGCTATATGCTTTGGGTCTGAAGGCAACCTTTCAACTCTCCTTGATGATGACTCCTTGTCTCCTAGACGCTGTTGTAGTACTTTTGCAATGAGGAAAGATAAATAAGGATAATTCTTCTTTAGTTTCACTTTCTGAGCATGCCAAGATTTTGTTCTCTTGCAGTATTTGCGCATGTAAGTTTGATTACCATTCTTTGTTTTTGCATGTGACCCCCCAATGTGGAAATTGTGATTAATTCCAGCTACCTTGCATCGAGTGACAAAGTACGGGTACCTAAATTAGTGAAAAAATATAGTTTAAGAATACATTAACCATTTAGGTGTGACACTTACATTAAAAATAAAAACTTTCAGATTATCAAACGTTTGGACAAAATTTAGTTTGAAAGTCATTTGTCCGAATTGCGGTGATGTCAGAAAGTTTTTTTGTCCAGTAGTTTCAAATTCATTGCAAATAAAATTGTGCATAAAATTTAATAATCAATATTTTGCCAGCAGTACTTTGGATCCTTGAAGCTTTCATCTGAAAGTTTGATTGATTCCTTGAATCGTTTCTTGAAAATAGTTCATGTATGGCAGCACCTTTTTATTTTTAGTCACAGCTGGTTTTACTGTAGTTCAGTCTAATAAAAATTACACTCAAATGTCTTTGTAGATGTGATGATCAACATGTACCTACTGTAAGTTAATTTTTATGATAGAATCACAATTATTTCTAACATATACCTTGGTATCATGCTTGTTTTCTGATGTTGTGTCCGTCCAAAAGTTTTGTCTGAAATTCCCGAAAAAGCATCCAAAAGTCCTTTTGTCCAAATTGAAACTTTTCTATCCGGAAGTTTTTATTTTAATGTACAAATGCTACAACGGGCATACAGTGCCAATGGTAATCTCTACAATTTACATTCTGAAATACATTGAAATCTCCTCAATCGAGTTACCATGAATGCTGTCTGCACAACAACAATCTCTTGTAAAAGCTGAGAATAAGATGGACTTGGTTCATGGCCAGGTCTATGGCGCGGACCACGCGGACCCCGCAGACCTTCTCGACAAACATGACTTTCAGGTCCGCGAAATGTGGTCCGTGTTTTAGAACTTTCCTATAGAGCGAAATTCTAAAACGCAGACCTTAATTTCACAGACTTTTTCCAATACAATGTCCGCAAGATTTTGTTCGCGTTATAGAACTTCGCTATAGGGCGAAATTCTAAAGTGCGGACCTTCCTCTCGCAGACCTAAATTTGCGGACTTTTAGTACATTTTGAAACTTAGCATTTTGAAGTGAAATCTCATTTAAAATCGAACCATTAGAAGTAACAAGAAATAGAATCCGGGAAAACATTAAAGACCCGTAACTGACCAGCATCCTCTGCGGGCCCCGAATGCTCTTCCCCACAGCTTCCATTAATTTCTGTATACAGAAAATAGCTGTGTTCGTAATCCGTGTTAATCTTCGATTAAAATAACTTAAATGGAAAACAAA
This sequence comes from Aurelia sp. 3 sensu Dawson et al. (2005), assembly GCA_964020215.1. Taxonomy (NCBI): domain Eukaryota; kingdom Metazoa; phylum Cnidaria; class Scyphozoa; order Semaeostomeae; family Ulmaridae; genus Aurelia; species Aurelia sp. 3 sensu Dawson et al. (2005). The sequence continues at coordinate 13,309,706 of OZ026591.1, read as the reverse complement.
TTACATCAATGGCTTCTTCAGTCCATAAACAATGCATTTAAGCATGTATTTTCGCTCTGGATAGTCAGAGCTACGCAAATTGGAGGAAATAATCATTGGCCAAAGTAGCCAGGAAGAAACCCGAGAAAAGGGGAGGAAATCTTGCTTATCTGCAGACAAACAGGCATTGGAGACTGAATTTCCTTTACGATCAAACATTAAACTCAACAAGGAATAGGATCTAAAAGCCTGAAAATCAAATTGTGAGGAAATAATGAAGGAACTGTACCTCATGTTTTGGTTGAGCTAGAGCCCGTAGAAGAAAGAGCTTCGTAGGCCACAATTTACGGATCTAAGCTGGTCTGTTGGTCTTCTTCATCAAAAAACTCAAGGAACAAAGCCCTGTACTTATTCCTTCGATGTCTACTCAGAGCTATGCCGATCCTCGAGCGAGATCTAGAGGTAATCCTTGATCTTCTCTGCCTTGCGATTTCATGTTTTCCGTAGAAGCATTGAAGCCAGCAGAACACTGCAAGTAAGAATCTTCTTACGTCCTGAGCCTCCAGTATAATAACTGCGTTGTTGTTGTATCTAGTGTCAAGTTCAGTGGTGTTCAGGACATTAGGGACTTTAAACATGAGCAACGATAACGACAACGCCAACGCTAACTCTTAATGTTACCGTTTCCGTTTGCGATCTGCATGTACGTCATTAAGCATTGTGACAAATACGTTAGGTTTATCATGTGCTTTGGACACAAGGAACTTAAAGTTTTGGTTTGGCGGGAAAATTATTTCTATCTTATTTCATTTCACAATTGTTCTAAAACTTCAACATGCCAAATTTACGCGAAATTCGAGGTGCCTTACTTGCAGCCTATGATCTTGGAGTGATAGATGATGTAGAGTTTGCTTTGCTGTATGATCTAAACACATCCAAAAACCTTGAAATTCCATATTGACAGTAGGAGCAATTCAATTTAGAAAATATGAATGCAGATGAATGCAGGCAGAATTTAGATTCAAAAAAGAAAATCTACACGATTTGGTTGATGCTTTGCAACTAGAAGAGGAACAATTACTGTACAATCGATTAAAAGTAGATGCAGTCAAAGCAGTTTGTGTTCTTTTAAAACGTTTTGCATATCCATGTCCTTTCTTACCTGTAACAGCAGACGCGGGAAGCATAGTTCCCCCGCTGCAAACACCCAAAGTCCTGTCCGCCATTACTGCGAAACTGTGCTAAGTCTCTGGCCAGTAGCATCGGTCACCGATGAACCGATAATCGTATAATTACGATAATTTTCGGGTCAGAGCAATTCCTGTATTTACCCGCTAGTCTCCACTTTTGTCAGTCTGCCATTCTGTTCTTGCCATTTCATCCACTTGGCTCCAACGTCTTTGACATTGTCAGACTATGGATATGCAAACTGGAAACCACAGCCTTGATGCTGGCATGTCCCAAACCAACAGTCATCATTGGTTGGGTTTGTCAAGCATGAATTGGGAAATTCTTGGTTATATGAGGGAATATCAGGGATGACTGAATGTATTGCATCCAAAGCCAAGAACATATTTTGGTGATAGATGCAAGTACACACATTGGCAGGTGTGAGAGAACTCAAAAGAACATTTGGAGGACGTAGCTCAGCAAACTTTGTTAGCCCTTTTTTGACAGTGGGGCTGTCATCTTTTGAATATGCAATGTGCTTCTTTACTGCTGATGTAAAGATGTCTTTTCTGTAGCTTCTGTTTCCCATCTTTGACCCCGTTTACACGATGCCGGTAGAATTCGAAAACTGTAAATTCGGGAATCTGAATTTACCCTCTGCGAAGTATCGTGGCAAACTTTCCCCCTGCGAAGGAGAGTAAACCAGATTCCGATAGCGTTCGCGCGAACTCCTAAGATCCTCGAAAGGGCTGATCCGCAGAAAAAGGGTTCAATCTTCTGAATTCTCTCTAATAAATTAAACCAACTTGATTCTTTATAATTTAATTTCTTTAGTATGAAGTTCGTAATGTCTTTCTTTCAATTCGACGGCGATAAGAGCTCTGCCAGAGGTGTAACAAGAGCTAAACATTGTTCTTCGAATGTAACGATAGGTGCTCTGCCAGCGGTGTAACAAGAGCTAAGCATTGTTATTCAAATGTAACGATAAGAGCTCTGCCAGCGGCGTAACAAGAGCTAAGCATTGTCCTTCAAATGTAACGATAAGTGCTCTGCCAGCGGTGTAACAAGAGCTAAGCATTGTTCTTCAAATGTAACGATAAGAGCTCTGCCAGCGGCGTAACAAGAGCTAAGCATTGTCCTTCAATTATAACGATTCACCGTACCATTCCAAAACGATAAATAAATCCCAATAACTCCATCTGAATTCTGTTCATAAGATGATATGTTCAAATAACAGCAAGTAGTAAGTCCAGTCTCTGAGATTCAAGACAGCGAATGAATATAACTGCAGTGTGTTCTTTTCCAAATCAATAAATAACTTCGTCCTTCGGGACGATAATACAGTCGATAAGTAAATCCAGTAAATCTTTGTGCTTCCGCACGAAATACAGCGATAAAGCTTGTTATATTGAATCTTTGTGCTTCGGCACGAAATACAGCGATAAAGCTTGTTCTTCTGAACGAATGAAACGATAAAGTTTCCAAATAAATGTTGGGCTTCGGCCCGAACGCTTCGAAGTTAACTTGAAAAATGTGTCGACTACTTGATCTTCTTTCACCAATCAAAAAAACAAATTGTTCATGCTTTTCTGACCATGAACAAAGCCTATTGTTTAACAACAAAGACTCGACTCTCTATGTACAAAGGTTTTTGAACGCACATTGTTTCATGTTCTTTGTGACGTACGTTGTTTACGCAAACGTTGCTTCGGTTGGGGATAACCCCTAGCTTTTGTGTGGGAATCACCACACGCCCGGATCTAGTGCGGTACTGAACATCCTCCCCAGCTTGATCTTCTCTAGGAAGATTAACAACTTTCTGCATGACTAGATTTTCTTCATCGTCTTTGTTCTCTGAAATTTTTCCTCCTTGTGTCTCTTTAGTGGCAATGACATCATGTGTTGCAGACGGATGAACCCTTTCTCGTATCTCCAGATTATGGATCCTTTGGATTGGTCGTCTCAGTTGCCCCTTTTGCGTGCTGAGTATAACAGTGCGTATTAATCCACCACTTCCTGGGTGTACTGCAGTGACGTATCCCATCGGCCAATGTCCTCTTGCGACTCTATCTTCTGATATGAGAACAATATCTCCAACTGCAACTGGTAAACTTTCCTGTTTCCATTTATTTCTTGGGGATAATTGATGAAGGTACTCTTTCTGCCATCTTTTCCAAAAATGGTTTAAGATACGCTGTTGATACAAATATCGTTGAACAATTGGCTGTTCTTCTGAGCTAGATTTCTGTACTTGTGGCAGTCCTTTCAATGGTCTTCCGATGGCTAAGTGTGCAGGTGTAATTGGTTCTGCATCGTTGATATCATCTCCTATGATTGTGAGTGGTCTGGAATTAATGATTGCCTCAATGTCTGTCAATACTGTATACAACTCTACATAGCTGAGCAATGCATTCCCTAAAGTCTTGCGAAGAGGTTCTTTCACTGACTTTACGACTCTTTCCCAAAAGCCACCTCTCCAGGGAGCTCTTTCAACAATGAATTTCCACTCTACGCCCATTGCTGCTAACTCTTTACGGACACGGTTCTGGTCAATGTTCTTCATCTTTGACTTACTGCTTGATGATGCAAATAACTCCTGAAGAATACGATCTGCTGCTTTAAATGTCTTCGCATTGTCTGACTGCATTGATTGGCAAAGTCCTCGACGATTGATCATTCGACGGAATGCTTGAAGAAACTCATCAGTGTGTAAACTATTTGTCAGTTCTAGGTGTACCATTCTCAATGCTGCACAGGTGAAAATGCAAATGTAAACTTTCTTACTAGTTGAATTGGTGCGAGCATATAGCGGTCCAGCAAAGTCCACACCCACGTGATTGAAAGCGGGTGAGTGCCGTATTCTCTCTTTCGGTAAATTTCCCATCTTCTGTGATCCAGCAACTGCATTCTGTCGTTTGCAACGAAAACAGTCCTTTATAACACGTTTTACTTAACGATGTCCTTGTGTTAACCAAATCGTCTCGCGAAGGATTGCTAAGGTAGTCAAAGGACCGACGCAAACGGAATCTTTATGTACTTGTTGAATTTTCATTTCGACAATCGGATGACCATGTGGCAAAATCACCTGATGTTTCGTCTCTTCTGGCAAATCTGAATGCTGAAGTCTTCCTCCGACTCTGATCACACGATCTTTACTGTCATAGAATGGATCTAACTTGAGGATTCTGCTGGATTTAGGGACCTCTTCTTCCTTACTTAAAGACTTCATCTCTTCTGTGTAAACCTCGGATTGCACCTGTCGATACCAAAAGTACTCTGCATCTTTGATCTCTTTAGATGACAGCTCTTCCCATGGCTGTGACTGCTTGGATTTTGCTTGTTTCAAACTTTTAAATCGTTGAATAGCACGAAAAACAATTGCAGTTATTCTGACAAGCTTTCTCCACAATGAATACCTCTTTGGATCAGTAACTGTACGTGCATCTACAACTGGCAATGACTGGACTGTACTTTTCAATTCTTGTTGTACATCCTCATTGTCTAACTTTGTTTCTATCATATCTGGCCATTTATTTGATGGCTGATCAAGCCACGATGGTCCCTTGAACCATTTCTCATTTCCAATAAGATCTTTGGGCCCGACTCTTCGTGTCAGCAAGTCAGCTGGATTGTCATTTCCGGGACAATGTCTCCAGTGCTCTGGGCTCCACGTTGATTGAATTTCTGAAACTCTATTGGCAACGAATGGCTTCCAATTTGAAGGTGGTCTCTTTAACCAATGAAGTGCAACCCTGCTGTCAGACCATAACACGACTCGGCTGATATCTCGTTTAAGCGAATCTGCAACAAAACGAGTCAATCTTGTGTTTACTACTGCTACAAGTAGCTCAAGCCTGGGCAATGTTACTACCTTTAAAGGTGCAACTCTTGACTTTGACATCACAAGAGAAGTGTTGATCTTTCCTTTAATATCTGTAGTGCGAAGATAGACTGCGGCTCCATAAGCTTTAGGTGAAGCATCACCAAATCCGTGAACCTCAATACTCTTGATTTCATTTTGCTCTGCGACAAAACATCTAGGAATTTTTATAGCTGGTATTTGCTTCGAATCTTCCTTCCATCTCTTCCACTGGCTAAGGATGTCTTCTGGTAGCCTTTGATCCCACTGTAGGCCTCGGCTCCACAACTCTTGAAATAATACTTTGGCTCTTAGAATGTATGATGACAGGAGACCCATCGGGTCGAATATCTTTGAAGCAATGCTGAGAAGACTTCTTTTGGTTTCAGGATCTTTTCCTTCACTTATCTTTTCAGCAACATCAAAACAGAACTGGTCTTTCTTTGTTTCCCAACTCATGCCTAGGGCCTTTAAACTTTCTCTTTTATCAAACTCTACTGTCAACGATGGTGCTCTCTCCTCTGGATCTATATGCTTCAAAACTTCTTCAGAATTGCTTGCCCATTTTGTTAAATGAAAACCTCCTGATTTCATCATTGAAAACAAGGTATCGTGTAGCTCTGTTGCCTTTTTGACGTTTTCTGCACCAGTTAGGCAATCGTCTATGTACATATTATCAATCACCTCAGCTGCTGCTGCTGGAAACTGTCTCTTTGATTTCTCTGCATGATTCTGAATAGTAGCTATGGCCAAAAACGGACTACAATTTACTCCAAATGTCACAGTTTTCATGCGAAAGACTTTTGGTTCCTCATCCGTTTGTACATCACGCCAAACATATCTGTGTGAATCTTGATCTTCGTCTGCAATCTTGATTTGAAGAAACATCTTCTTTACATCAGCAACAAGTGCTATGTGATGCATTCTGAATCTAATTAAGACTGACACCAAATTTGGCTGCAATGCAGGTCCTTGCAATATGCAGTCATTCAATGAAACTTCACCTCCTTCACTTGCAGAAGCATCAAATACTATTCTTGTCTTTGTTGTACTTTTATCCTCTCTGTAGACAGCATGGTGTGGTAGGTATCTAACCTTTTTACCCGTTTTACAATGGTCAACTGATGTGACTTCTTCAGCAAACCCTTCTTTCACATACTGTGAAATTGCCTTGGAATATTCTTTAGCTTTGGCATCATTTCTTTTCAATTGATCTTCTACCCTTATCAACCTTCTGACAGCTTGATTGTAATTGTTCTTTAGCTCTGGATGATCTTTTTTCCAAGGAACATGTACCTTGTACCTTTCTCCATCAAAAGAAAGTCCTTCTTTGAATTGCTTCAAAGCATAAATCTCATCATCTTTCATCGGCAATGATTTCTCGTTTAGGATACCTATACTCTCTAACTCCCAGAAACTTTTCAGAGTTTTGGAGACATCTTCTTCAACTTTTGAAAACATTGTGGCTGTTATTCCTTCCTGCTGGCTTTCAATTTGACCACACAAGATCCATCCTAGTTTTGACTTAACAGCTATGGGTGCATTCTTGTTCGTACTTCCTTTAACTGAACCTTCAATGATGCTATAGTAGAAATCTGCACCTATCAGAATGTCCACTTGTTCCGTATCTCTTTGGTAACTATCTGCAAAAGTCAATCCTTTTAAATGATGATACTTTGATGGGTCAAGGTGTACTGGCTGCAATGGAGCACAAATCTTATCAATGGCTAAAGCTTCAATCTCTATGCAAGCATCCTCATAATTGCTGTTTAACTTTCTAATGGAACACATGGCGTGAAAGATGTCAAAAAACGGCATTATACGGAATCTGATATCGGAGATCGATACATAGCATTTCATAAAAATACGGAATTAAGGCCTAACTGTAGGAAATCGGTATCCGTATTCTTGAGGATCGAACATCAGATGTTTTTTTCATTTTCTGTGTCTATGTAATACGGCAATATGCGGGAAATATTTCCTTCCAGTCAAAATCAGGATGCCATGTAAATTTGAACAGACATTGATATGGTTCGTTGAAGAAAATACCCGTTTTTTATAAGAGACTACGATCAGGCCATTGTACTTAAACTTTCTTAATTTAACATAAAATTTGGTCCATTTAGTATTGCAAAAGGTTCAACGATATATTTGCTATAATATCCATGCGTTTAACTTGGGTATCCATGCGTGAAAAGTTTCTTAGTACTTCTCAGACATAGTATTGGGGTTTCTTAAATTTTTGGCCATCTTAGTACCAGTTTCTTATAAACCAGTTTCTTATAAAAAACACATGTATGGAAGCCGATAGAGGATAGGCATATGCAAATACAAATCTTTCAACTGCAGCACAAATTTTGAGTTGCAATGCGTATAACTAAGTGCAACTTGCAAATATGAATTTTGGTTTTTTGCAATCTTTTCCATAGCAGTTTGTAAATCTCAACTGAATGCAAAACATATTAATTTTTCTGGCCGCAAGTTCATGTTCATTCAAGCTTGAAATCAATTAATTTCCTTTCCCACTACCAGCTGCAAATTCAATTTTGTACCACTAGCCCAGACCAACTAGCCAACTGAAAACTTATTCTTTGCCTGGAAATTCACGTTCACCCACACAAAAACTATCATCGCGGAAGAATTATTCGTGAAAACTGGCAGAGAAGAAGAAATAAGCAAATTTTCTCAATCAAACAATTACAAAATGAATCTGAACAAATCAATCGATCAATGAATGCAGATGTAATCAAATCAATCCATCAATTCCAACAACCACGTGACTAAGCACTGGTCAGAAAGCGCGCCAAATTCATTCACTGCAGGTCCAAATCCAGGCTGGGCAACAACAGCTTTCTTTCTCCAACTCCTCAACTCCTCAAGGACACATGTCTGCAACTTCAACGAGGAAATTCTACAAGGGGTAGGTCTGGAGGCCTATCTTCAACCTAAATACAACTGTTACAGCAAGATGGCATCATTCTCCATCTATTACAGCCATAAGATGCAGGTAATTTTTGTAACAACACTATTATTACCGGCTTTTGCCAGGACCTTCATGGCCAAAGCGAAAACCCGCCACCATGATTGATTAGGCCGAAAGCCCATGTCGTCAAAAACACAAGTTCCAGCAGGAAGGCTGGTAAAATTTTTGAGTTAGCAAGTGGTAAATTTGTGGTGTAAAATTTGGCAGCCAAAAGTTCAAAATCCATGCCAATTGAACTCTAAAAATAATAAAAGGGTGTTCTTTCTTGGCGTAACAAAGAGAAGTGCTTTATGTAAATCTGTGGTGTACTGATTTTGTTGATTCCACTGTGAGGCAGAATGCATTCAATGCAACTAGATTCTAGGATAGCCCCTCCCTTTCATAAAAAATAAGTGTATGCTGATATACGTTGTTGGACATTTCATTTAGAATGCGAACATTTAAAATTTAATCAGATATGTTAACGTATTTCGCAACATGGTTTCCAAGGTGGAAGATCATAGTATCCCCATGAAATGTATATTAGCTGCGCGGGCACAAAGGTTTTCAGCCTTGGTTGCAATATTGTTAGGCATCAATATCTGGCTTGAAGTTAACTGTTATGTGCAATATAAGTTTACTACAGGTACACATTTTCTCTCTTATAAGAAACTTGGATTAGCTCATAGTACTAAAAGTTTCTTAAGTTAACGTGAAAATTTCAGCTTTTTACTACTATATGCTTCTTAATTATTTTCTTACTTCTTGCATGGAAGTGGTTTCTACTGCTATGCTGCCAGGTATATCTTCCTTGACATGCAGCACAATTTTTGTCAAGAAAGCAATTTCTTCAGGCTCAAAGTATAGAATTATCATGAACATTACCCAAAAACAAAGGGTCAACAAAAATTTCCCACAACTTTCTTTGATTTTGCTGTTGAAAAAGATTCTTGGCAAGTATCAAACATTGTACTGTGGTTTCTTAAGATTTTTGCCATCCTAGTTCTAGTTTCATATAAACCAGTCTCTTATAAAATAAAAATCATGTATTTTTATCAGAAGCAAGGTTTGAAAACTTCCAACATTCTGGTCATTTCGAGTTGCAACACACAAAATCTAACAGAGAGTATACAAATAAGAATGGTACTAAGACAGAATGGGTGCTTAATGCTTATATTGTAACGATAAAAAAACAACCTGCAGAATCATAAATTCAATAGATCATTACGCTAAAGATGGCAGCAAGGAACTCATTACCAAGATGCATTTATGAATGCTTAATGATTCCATAGGAATTTGATTAAAGAACGCAAGGCATCTTGGTCAAAAGTTCCTTACCGCCATCTTTAGCGTAATCGTCTATGCAGAGCGGGTGAACGATACAAACTGACAAAAGATGTATTTGCAAGGAAGCATAATCCATTAGATGACCATTATTCTCAAGTCTCAGTCTTTATTTTGCAGAAGCACCCTTTAGAAGACACATACAAGGTGAACCACTCCCCCCTTGAAAGTATTTTTGTCTCAAGAGTTTTTAAAAAGTTTCTAAATGATTTCTAAACCCTGCATACTTTATATAAATACTCCAGCTTTACGTACATATAGCATTAATGAGATGCAGAAGAAGCAGTGAGATGATTCAGTATACTGGGAACTGCCTGACTGATGTTGTAATCAGAGCACAACTTTTGAGCATTGAAGACTTATAGCTTGAGTGCTTAATATGTTTGCGCAGCTGTTTATGCTATTTGTAAAATTATTTAGGCACATTGTGCTTTTGGCTTCATCATAATATTAGTGAAGAAAAATGACATTTTAAATATTCTGTGTGTTCAAGCATGTAGCAAATTGAGCAAGCACTATCACATGAAACACCAACCACACATGGAGGAGGTACGAGAGCTTTGATATGCTTTGCTAGGGTATTTTCAAGGGGTTTTTCCAACCTATTAAAACCTCTTCAATTGTAGATCTTGAGATGAATTCAACTGTATGACATTTATTGTAGATGCTTGATAATCTCCTTGCTACTAGAGAGCCCTATTTTACCAATTTTGTCACAGGGACAAGATTCTCATGTTCATCACATATACCTTCCCACTATTCTTTTGTAAACATTGGATAAAGGAAATTGGCAGGTTTACAGTTGACACTTTTAACAGCATATGTTCCTTCTTCCTTTTATGATACCGAATGGTGCAGTCAAAGAAGGCACAACTGTATATTCAAATAACCACCAATTTGGTCTTTTGAGCTTTCTACATGGAAGAAAAAAATTGCGGCGGAAAATTATGTCACATTGTAATCCACCTAACCCAGTTAGACAGTGTTGGGCATCAGTGCCTAAGATTTTGTTAGATACAACACTTTTTAACAGCAGCAAACAAAGTCCCACTCATAAACCTTAGCTCATAGATACACATAAGTATTGCTTCACCAAAAGTTGGTTGAGCTATGGCACAATTAGTGCCTCTGTCCAATTGCTAAAGCTTGGTCAAAGCTTTTGATAGGTGTAAATTAAAGTTAAAGTACTCTTGAATAAAGCTCTGATTAAATATATTGGCCAGAGATAAATTATAGCTTAAAATGCTTTTGCCAAATGTTGGTCTAGCTAGGCGCGATTTGTGCTAAAGCTAGTCAGACAGCTAGGCGCACCAGTGCCAAAGCTGGGTCAAAGCATTTAATAAAAGTACATTTGAATAATAAAGCTCTCTTTAAATATTTTGGCTTAGAGATAAATAGTAGTTTAAAATGCTTTTACCAAAAGTTGGTCTAGCTCGGTGCGATTTGTGCTAAAGCTAGTCAGACAGCTAGGCGCACCAGTGCCAAAGCTGGGTCAAAGCATTTAATAAAAGTACATTTGAATAATAAAGCTCTCTTTAAATATTTTGGCTTAGAGATAAATAGTAGTTTAAAATGCTTTTACCAAAAGTTGGTCTAGCTCGGTGCGATATGTGCTAAAGCTAGTCAGACAGCTAGGCGCACCAGTGCCAAAGCTGGGTGAAAGCATTTGATAGCTATAAATCAAAGTTAAAATTACATTTGAATAATAAAGCTCTCTTTAAATACTTCGGCTTAGAGATAGATAATAGTTAAAAATGCTTTTACCAAAAGTTGGTCTAGCTAGGCGCGATTTGTGCTAAATCTAGTCAGACAGCTAGGCGCACCAGTGCCAAAGCTGGGTCAAAGCATTTGATAGCTATAAATCAAAGTCAACAATGCATTTAGATAAAGCTATGCTCCAAAATTCTAGCTTCTGATTACAGAATAGTTTAAAAGGCTTTGACTAAAAGTTGTTCTGGCAGGTTACAATTTGTACTAAAACTTGTCAAACAGTAAGGCATGCCTGTGCTGACATTGGTGAGGAAGTTGCATGTACATTGAGTATTTGTTATTGACCTTTATTGTAAATCTGGGTTGATAGGTAGACAGTAGTCGCTGTGAACAAAGTCTTAATGAACTTTATAGTTTCTTCCATTTGGAATATAGTGGCTATAATATTGCTAAGCATGTGTATGTTTTGCATCCATGGGCAAGTTGCATTTTATAACAAGATGTGTAGGATAACTTTGACTGTTGCTTTTATATTGCCCAAAGGAGAAAATAACAGATCCGAGCGGTGTAGGCCATTCAAAGATCATTGACAGCGAAATTTGACTGCCTATCAAATTGAATTTCTCATAGGAACTGGACGTACCAAGCTGCAAAGAAACCACGTTAATGCAAACTTAGTCCCTTACCCGTTTTTACATAAGTTAATCGTCATAATAAATTTGGCAGTGAGTTTTATTTGACATTCCAATTGCAGATAGATTGAATGCATCCAACAATTATTCAACACAGTACTTGAATGCCGCTTTAATTTTCTTATTTTACAGTCAGAACGGAAGTAGCGTGAACACGAGGCTCCAAAACATCCAATGAAATTTCGAACATTATTGGAATGTTGTTTTGAAAGTTTCGAAGATCTGTTGTAGCGTTCAATGCGGCGAACAGATTTTACGAGCCAGGGAAGGCAACACCAATTAAACTTAGGGAAGAAATCATACTTGCTTTAAATCAAGGTGCCAGAGTATTTGAAGTGTGCAGCTGATTTAAAGTTGTTGGGGTTGGAGTTGATCCGTCGGCTTCTGTACTAGGCACGGAAGGCCCTTCCGCAACGTCGCGCACAGTGTAGGCCATCTCCTGTTTTCCACTCACAGGTATACCCTTCATAACAAATTTAAATTCAGTTGGTAGCAGTTCTCCGATTTCGTCTTCGATTTGTGAACGTAGATATTCCAAAGAGGAATCCTGAGACCCTTCATCTCGCTTTACAAATCCGACCAATTTGCCATCAATCTTTACCTTGTACCTGCACGCCATTTTGTTCACACACGCATGCAAAATTGTAATGAAAGTTCGAAAATTTATGCAAAAATGCTGCGCAATGATTGGATATTTTTTCAAAGTTCATGTACATGCTACTTCCGTTTTGACTGTAATTTTCCTTTAGACTTTCTTAGGGCAGAGAAGTAAGTGTCTGTCTGTTTAATTGGCTTTGAAAACACTATCAAAGTGATGTTGCAGACGAGAGCGAATTTCTTTCCCAAGAAGCTGCAGGGAACAATAAGATGAGAATCATAACCAATGTTGGACATGACATAGCTGGTGCAACATGTGATAATTGTCATCCTTGTCTTTAAGTTTTCTGAGCTTTGCATGTTTTGGATACAAAGCAGTTGAGTTTAAAAATGTCTGGCTTGAAGAACCTTAGGACTAATTTGACCCAAGGTTACTTTTGGCTCTTTAGATTGCTAAGATTTGTTTTACAAACACAGTGCTACAGAACGGCATATGGTAAAAACCAGACCCTAGGACCCATAGGACCCGGATCGGACCCAGACCAGACCCATATGTAATAGTTTTTATTTTTAAAATGAGCTCGCATATCTAATGAATTACAGTAAGAAACACCAAAAACTTTAACCCCACATTAAGAAACCACCTAATAGAACTTTTAGGCTACCGAAAATTGATTCGCTCGCTTACTGATGAGAAATGCATGCGGCTCACACACAAAGTACAGTTTCTTGTATTTTGATCGATACTGAGTTATGATCTGATGGATGGAAACATTCCAGTTCGTACAGGGTTCATAAGAAACTGCTAATGTAAACATTTCCACACCCCTCTTATTTCACATCACAGCAGTTCTCAATCTCAAACAGTAAGACGTTCAAATAATCTCAGCAAAAAGGAGGACAAAAGTCCAAAACAATCACAAACTCATAAAAAGTTAATACAGTAAAGCTCCGCATTTAAGACACCACTTTTTCACACCTTAGCCTAAAATGTTTTTATATCTATAAACTTGTCATTTTATTAGGCTCAAAGTTTCTTATGGGAAGTTTTTGAAAAATTAGTTGCGACAGAATGGGATTTTTAAACGTTTTCTAGCTTTAGGTAAAACATCAATCAAATCAATCAATCAATCAATAAATCAAATCAAATCAAATCAAATCAAATCAAATTAACATCAATCAAATTCCAGGGGCGGACTGGCAGTAAAATTGGGGCCCGGGCGATTCGACAGCGAGGGGGCCCGCAACTACGCGAGCGAAAAGTTTGGAGGGCACTCCCTTGGGAAATTCCTTGTGGGCACACCTCCTGGATTAGCCTCAAAATATACTTGACTCACTTCTAACAATTTGAATGGTTTTCTATACGATTTGCATTCTGCTATCTACCTTTTCAAATGATGTTTGAGAGACTCACAAGAACAAAATCCAAAATGCATATTTGATGGAGCTGAGAACAAGTGCGAGCGCAGCGAGCAAAGCTGGGGGTCCGGGGGCTTGCCCCCGGGAAAAATTCTCCTAGCGACACCCTTTAGATTGTTGGAAAATGCCTCATTTGGGAGAATTTACCACTTAAAGAAGCAAAGAAGCATCACGAGTGATGGGGTCCTTCCGCAAAAATTTAAGAAAATTACTGCAATTTCACGAGTAGATACATTATTTTTGAATTGCACGATATAAAAAGGAATAGTTTGATAGATTCTGGCAACCTCCTGGAATAGAAATAACTTTAAATTTTTATTTCTATGAGCTTGGCTTTCACAGTTCACAGCCTCTTTTACTTAAAAATGAACGAACCTCAGCAAAGCATTACGGGCTGAAGCGCCTCAGCTGAACGTTTCCAGCAGGCCTGTTGGGAGAATGCAATTTTCCATAGCATAAGTTGAATGCGAGAGCAGAAATCTCAGCGCCACCGTGACTTTCAGTTCCACACCCGCTTCGTTCATGGTGAAGGTCTGGTTCATTGCCGAGAAATGCTTTCATTCATCCTTCCGCAAATTTCAAGATCCAGCTACTTACGAAAGGTCCTTTTGACGAAGGACCTCACTGGTAAAATTCTTGAAAGTAGAGCATCAAAATCGTCCACAAAAGGTCTTTTTGTCATGTCAATTACTGTACATGCTTTTGTATCATTGTTCTTGTGTAATTTTCATTTCATGATGCCTTAAAAGCATCATTAGATCAAATTTCAGAATCCTTGAATGTTGAAGACTTCTATCCAGAGGCGTACGCAGCATTTGAAACGGGGAGGGGTTCTGGGGCGTAGCCCCAGGAAAATTTTTAGTAACCACACCCTTTAGACGCTCGGAAATTACCTGGAAGACTTTTTACAACAGAAGAACATTAACAAGCTCAAAAAACACATTTTAAAGTTACTGTACACTTATTTTTCTTCTAAAAACCACCGAGAAATACAGTGGTTTGGTATAGACCAAGTAGGGTCGCAATATTTTTGAGTGATGTTAGAACGTAATCAGGGAGTCATTCTAAACCAATGTAAAGGTTACAATATTTGGATGCTGCATGAAGACAAATTATCAGGGATTTATCAAAGTTTTTATTCTGAAGCCATGTGAAATTTGATTGCAAGAAGTGTTTGTTCTGAGGCAAAACAATTTCACATAATTTCTCTCATCATAATAGGTTGCCATTGTGGTATCATTGCAGCATATACAGTGGATGCTGTTGGGAATTTATGTCTGTCAAATGACGACTATAGTTGTTATCATCCAGAGGCAGATAGTGTTTTTTTGCCTTGAAAAGATTCTTAGATCAGAATCCAACGGTTCATAATTGCTCTATAATCATGAATTGTCCTGAAGTAGATAATGTGACCATTTCATTGTTAGAACATTACTTGATAAGTGGTATCATCATTTTTTGGAGAGAAGAAAGAAAATTATGTCGGTGAGGAGAATTTTGCAATCAATTTTGGAAAAGATGAAGCTAGCTAATCAAGAATATTCATTGCTTTCTAGCCTGTTAACCAGACCCGATTTCAAAGGAAATAGTGGTCTGTTAAACCGCGTCGCTTTTCTTGTTCGAATCACAGGGAAACATCAGTGTGCAAATTATGCATCATTAATATGTTAAAAATTCAGCAGACTTTTTGGTTTCTAAAAACAACTCTCACATCTTTTCAACCATTCAACGATGCAACCAGAAAACGAACAACAAAAACAGGAAGACTTTCCAGTAAACAACAATAGCGTTAAATCGTCCAATCAGAGGTCCTTAAAAACGTTTCTATTGTCGCTTTGAACACAAAAGGCACAATCTATAGGCACAGTCATCATGTTTCTAACACTCCCACTTGATGATTGTGTCAAAAATACCTGAAGTCCAAAACATAATACTAAACTGAACTAAAC
This sequence comes from Aurelia sp. 3 sensu Dawson et al. (2005), assembly GCA_964020215.1. Classification (NCBI taxonomy): domain Eukaryota; kingdom Metazoa; phylum Cnidaria; class Scyphozoa; order Semaeostomeae; family Ulmaridae; genus Aurelia; species Aurelia sp. 3 sensu Dawson et al. (2005). The sequence goes on along the minus strand of OZ026591.1, from coordinate 13,294,025 downwards.
AACACAATAAACTCCTAATGAGTTCCTAAATTTCTCAAAAGTAACTTTCGGCAGTCCCTTCGTCATTATGTCTGCCACCATGTCTTGAGTTGGACAATAATCAACAACAATTTCATTTGATGTTACTCTTTCACGAACAAAATGATAACAAACATCAATGTGTTTTGTTCTGTTATGAAACTTTGGATTTCTTGAAAGCTATATCGCTCCTTGATTATCCTCATAAATCAAAGTAGGTAACATCATTCTGTTTCCAAGATCATTCATCAATCGACGTAACCACATAGCTTCTTGTGTTGCAAGACTCAACGACACATATTCAGCTTCAGTAGTAGGTTTCGCTACTGTAGCTTGTTTTCTACTGCACCAACTCACAGTAGAGCTCCCAATTTGAAAAACATAACCAGATGTTGAACAGCGTGAATCGACATCACCTGCCCAATCTGCATCAGCAAAACCAACAACTTTATCATTCTCACTATCAGAGAATCTAAGTCCATAATTCAATGTTCCTTTCAAGTATCGTAATATTCGCTTAACAGCTATCCAATGATCTTTGCTTGGGTTTGACATGTAACGAGATAAAGTTCCAACTGCTGCTGCAATATCAGGCCTTGTAGCAGTTCATGCATACGTCAGGCATCCCATTGCTTGTTGATACGTCTGGGTATCAAATGACTCTTCATCATCTGATAATTTTTGAAACTTTTACCCGGTTCCATAGGAGTTGAGACAGGTTTGCAATCTTTCATCCCAAAACGTTGCAGCACATTTTCAACATACTTTGGTTGACTTATAAACAAAGTTTTTGCTTTCCTATCTCTCTTGATTGACATTCCAAGGACATGATGTGCTTCTCCTTTATCAACCATCTCAAATCAAATCTCAAATCTTATACCTCTGAATGGAATAAACTTGATCCTGAAATCAGGCTAGCACCGTCTCTTGCTATTTTTAAGACAAAGCTACTCTCAAAAATTCGCCCCCCCCCTGCAAAACCTGTCTTTGGTTTTCATGACCCAACAGGCCTTTCATATCTATCCTAAATAAGGGTCGGTCTCAGCAGACTAAAATTGTGTATGAGATCCAGCTGTGGATCTGATGATCCCCGAATGTATTGTGTATGAGATCCAGCTTAATAGGAAAAAGTACTTTTTTCACTGTAAGTGTGGGTTCAAAAGGAAATTTTTCAGATCTTATTCTTCAGAATGTCAGACTGTGTTTCTTTTAATGATGGAAGATCCTTGTGGCAACTGAAGTTGATTGTAAATTGTATAACTGTACCTTTCTTGTGTGAAAATGCATAATCCACATGGTAGCGATTTTCTGGTGGAACTGAATAGAAAACAAAGTCATCAAAAACATCTACATATCTAAAAGGCAATCATACTGTAGCATTTCAACAATCTTTTCAAAGGCCATATTTGAATTTGTATTTCAGACCTACCTGTTTAAATCAACCTTATTTCCTGATAATGACACTAGCTTTTTGCATTAGCTTTTGCAGTCATATACTGATACTTATCTTTATAGGAAACTAAGGTCTGGGGCTGACATAAGTTTCTTATATTATCAAAGGTATTTCAGAGACGTAAGAAGTGTTTAACATATACAGCGAGAAGATCAAAGGCCCCGTGAGGTATATGTTATGTTGAGGGTACGGATAGTGTCGCCCACATGGGTGGGTTTTTGCAGCAAAATTTTGTAAAAACGGATCCTCTGTCCGCAGATTTTCTTCACATATGAGTGAGTTTGGCTGAAATTTCCCCAAGGATTGTTAAAATTGGGTAGCTTTCTGTCAAAATTCATCATAAAAATGAATACGAAAGCAAATTCTGGAAATTAGAAGTGTGTGCCTTTCTGAAAATAGGGTGGTAGACCCCCGTCCATCCACAAGTCAAGTACGCCCATCCCGGGGCATAGGCCCAGTATGCTTTCCGGCACACACCCATATTCCACACAAATGAGAAGTCTTCACAAAAGTGAGGGTGAGAACGATTAAAAACTGCATACACACACGACACAAATGTGCAAACACACACCACAAAAACTGCATACACACACCACAAAAACTGCATACACACAACACAAAACTGCATACACACACCACAAAACTGCATACACACAACACAAAACTGCATGCACACACCACAAAACTGCATACACACAACACAAAACTGCATACACGCGGCACAAAACTGCATACACACCACACATGATTTTGCATACACACCACACATAATTTTTGCCGGGATGGCGCGCCATACAGAAATGCAATTGCAAGGAACAATTTTCAGAAGCGGGAAGATTTAAAGAACCTCCAGCCAGGGGACAAAACCTTTGACGTTAGAAGAAAGAAGTTTATTGTATCCACCGATGATACATTCAAATCACAGGTAACAGTAGATTCATTTTGTTTGATAAGAAACAGCTTACAAGAAACGGTAGACTCTGAGAGACCCAGTTTTTCAAAACTTAAGAAACTACCCTACCAGAAGTAAACAAGGTAAGAACTGTTGTAATTTCCATTAAAACATGTTTGATAGAATAAATTTTAGGACAGTTTTGCTGCCAAAAGTTTCTTATGTGTTCTTAAATCCCCCATACGATTTGCTTTGTGTACCAGTTGTGTCATTGCCTTTTTTGTAATCTTAAGGATAGAAACTTTAGTATTTGTTTGAAGTTTACAAAAGTTTCGTGTTTAGTTGGTGTTTAGGTTAGTTTGAGTATATATTGCTTTTTGAAGGGCTTTAATCATGAAGGGACCATTATTAGCAGAGACATATTTCTTCTTATATCATTCCCAAACGGGCAGAAACTGTAGACGCTTTTCCTGCTCAAATAGATAAAAATATGCAATAGAAGAACAATTTGTAGGCAGATGGGTGAAGACACAGTCATCATACACAAAGATCTATTGATAAAAATTAATTGGAGAGACCACATTCAGTTGAGGAATGAGAAAAGATCAGTAAAGGCACACCTTCTATATGCTCGTCAATATCGTAATCATCCAGATTAGGCAAGTTTACAAGATCGGAGGGGCCAGGTCGAAAACACGGAACTCTCGGAAATCTTGGAAATCACATATTCTGAGGTTTCTGTGATGTCCTAGAGTTCTGTGTTTTCGACCAGACATATGCTATACTCGAAAACACAGAAATGTTACAAATGTACGGTAACGGTGTTATTAAAGCCATACCAATTAGCGTTTTGCCTTACTTGTCTCATGCATGACTTTAACAAACAATTAAAGAAAACGATACGGGAATCTTTTGACGAACAGCTAATTATCTTCAAAGCTAATTATCTTCTCGTTAATACGTAAATTTACGCATCGCCATCACAAAACGATTGGACGGTTGGATCGTTGAGACGATCTGCCTTGGAACCTCTACAGAATCATCTCCAATTGTCCTGCCTTGTGCCCCTCTAACTACCGAAGCAATACTGAATCCTGCAATGTTCTTTATGTTGTGCTTGAATCTCAGTTTGAGCCTTCCACGTTTTTGTTTTCCATACACCATTCCAATTTATGCATACATGACATTATCATCAACGTACAGTATTCATTTACATCTTGTTCCGAGATATCCGAGATTTCCGCGTTTTCGAATGTGCCCTACGTCTACTCGAAAACACGGAACTCTAGGATTTCTCGGAAATCTCAGAACAAGCTGTTTTTATGCAAAAAGGCACATATTTTGTATGATATTCATTTTACATTGATACCTTGCTCAAGGGGCATTCAGTAATCGCTATTGCCAGAGGCCATTCAGTGACGCTCTCAAAAATCTTGTACACTTTTGCCAATCCTTTTGTTTTCAAGAAAAATACAGCTACTTCGTCCAATAATGGGGGTAGTGACAAACCGTACGAGATGGCTTAGCAAACAAACTGCTTTTGAAACAATGATTTTGCAGTATTTTACATAGGCCATATCACAGAGATTTTTCGTTGCTTACCTCAAAATGAAGGTGTTATTTCATTGTGTGGCAAATTTTAATGCAGTGAAATTATGTACAGTTGATTTTGTTGGTTGATTTTACATAGAACTTCACAGTCTGTCTAATTTCACGACTGGCTAATTTCACTCTGTTTTACCTGTGTCGTCCAACTAGTTGATTTAAACAGATAGTGCAAAAACTTTCACAGGAAATTCACTACGGCTAATGACAATACTGATGCTAATGCAATGTACTATTTGCGCTAAATTTCTTGTAAGGTGTATGCATGGTAAGCCGCAAGGGTTTGTCAGCGATCATCATTTAAGTAACTAGGAAGGACAAGGTCAAACTCAAAGAGGCCTAAATACTCCTGAATACTCCTGAACACCTGAAATTTGCTTGAGCTCTTTCTATCCCGCTTGGTGGGCGAGCACTCCCTGGCCCTGGTGTTGATATGGGCCAAACGGCAGATGAAGGAGCATTCCTTCCAAGGGTCTACATTTCCTGACGTGCATTTCAGTGCACTTTAGCCGCTTCTTCAGCCATGTGCAGTATGTTGTTCGCCATCTTGATCATAGCTCTTGACCACGAGTCACGCCAGAATGGAGGCAGTGTGTGGGTGAGTGTGTGGGCAATCATAAGTAGATCACAAGTGATTTATTGATTGATGATGATTGATCAGCCAGCTCGCGATCATACTCCACGTCGTGAAACGCCATTACGATACAGTAGTGTCCCGCATGTAAGAAACAACATTTTCAATTTGAGATCTCATGTGTTTCTTATAGAATGAGATGCAAACTTCCAATCATGGTAAAGTTTCTTAAGTTTCTTATTAGAAAAATCATGCTCTATCAATGAACTACTCAAACACAAGCTCTATGATTGTCATACAAAACACACTATTCTGATTTGTATTTGTAAATTTTCACTACCGAAAACCTTTTTGCCTCATTTGCATGCAAAATTCTTATTTTTATTTCAATTAGGTGCAGTCTGATTCGACTGCAAAGGTAAATTTGTCACGGTTTTCAAATTTCTAATGTATACAGTTTTTGAGTAAGAAACAATCCTTTTTCCAGACCTGCACCAGTTTCTTATCAGAGGATTTGTTATTTTGAAAATCAAGCTCTGGTGTTTCTTAAATTCATGTTTCTTACAGGGTTGCCAGATTTGAATTCTAAACATAAGCCAAAATGTGCTAAAAAACAAGCCAGATGGCTGGAAAATAAGCCAAAAAGGAAAATTTAGTGCATGCCGTCATTGTTTCCTTAACTGCGCATGCTCAATAGTTTCTACTGTGCATTACATCATTGGCTTTCCTCGCCACGCATGCCCAAACAAGCCAATTTTTTTAGACTTCCTGTGTCGTTGAACTAAATATGGCATCCAGGAATGGCCTAATTTTCTAAAATGGTGCATCATTATTTCTACCATAAACACCCAGACAATGAAACTTTTGAAAAGAAAATACGAATTTCAAAAAAGCCAAAAATAAGCCAAATTTAAGAAAAATGCCAAAATCGAATTTTCCAAGCCATAAAGAGTTGAACAAAGCCAAAATCGTGAAATTTGGCTTTAAAAAAGCCAATATGGCAACCCTGGTGCTAGAACGAAATTGATAGCATTAATAAAAACATGCTATTCATGTCCCTGACTAGCACAATCTTTAATTGTTTGCCCATTTTTCCATAGATACTTTCAAGCACGGGGGAATGGTACTCTTTTCTTCTGGCTTTACTTCACCTACATTTCTGAACATTTACCTACATTTCGTAACAAAACCCTTTTCCATTTGATATGCTAAAACGACACGGTAGCATTAATAAAAACATGCTATTCATGTCCCTGACTAGCACAATCTTTAAATTTTTGTCTATTTTTCCATAGATACTTTCAAGCACGGGGGCATTAGTGCTCTTTTCTTCTTGCTTTACTTTACCTACATTTCTGAACATTGACCTACATTTCGTAACAAAATCCTTTCCCATTTGATGTGCTAAGATGACATTTATAGAATTAATAAAAACATGCTATTCATGTCCCTGACTAGCACAATCTTTAATTTGTTGCCCATTTTTCCATAGATACTTTCAAGCACGGGGGCATGGTACTCTTTTCTTCTGGCTTTACTTTACCTACATTTCTGAACATTGACCTACATTTCGTAACAAAATCCTTTCCCATTTGATGTGCTAAAACGACATTGATAGCATTAATAAAAACATGCTATTCATGTCCCTGACTAGCACAATCTTTAAATTTTTGTCTATTTTTCCATAGATACTTTCAAGCACGGGGGCATTAGTGCTCTTTACTTCACTTTACCTACATTTCTGAACATTCACCTACATTTCGTAACAAAATCCTTTCCCATTTGATGTGTTTGGGTGGTGGGCCATTCAAACAAAAAGTATTTTCTTAAAACAAAAAAGGATGCTATTGATGTGCTGGACTGACAAAATTTTTCATTATTTGCTGATTTTTCCATAATTAGCTCGCAAGGAAATGGGGCATAATACTATTCATTTTCTGTTTTATTCTATGAAAACTAACCTAGACTTTGTTACAACATCCTTTTCAATTTGATATTTTGCTAAGACGTTGCTATAATTTACTAGATAGAGTTTTTCGTGATGATATGTCTAACTGACCGTTAAATTGTAAAATATAGGTGTGTCCAAAACTTACTGTAACTATTGGAAATAACGTGGAAAAAATAGATTAGGTTGGGTGGATAAGAAGGTAGCTGTAACATTCTTATCCAAAATCCAAACGATAGATTTCGATGCAACCTGCTTGTTCTGGACTTGTTCCCTATATCATCAGTACTTGGACTTGCCACTTATTCCTTGTATCTGATAATTTTCCTCCTAACAGTTCCATGCACAGATACAGGTACACATTTTGGCAAAATTGGCATAAGGAACGGGTTTGTTTTTTAAATTTTGTTAGCACGTCCCCGTCCAAAGTCTGGTCATGTACTTCTCTCCCTGGGGTCCAGGTTACTCTTTAGTAAGATTCTGTAAATTTCCAACCATACCATTCCGTTTATTTTGTTCCTCAGAGTAAAAGTCAAACCAACGTTAAATTCATGGCATTTATTCGTGACATTTACATGCACCCGTAAACATCCTGCACACCTTTTGCATAGAATTTAATTGAGTTTACAGAATTTGTAAAGTTCCTGGAAACCTTTACAACTTGTAAATATCACTGAAAATCAAATACAGTATTTTCATGAAATTTACAAATTTTGTAATTGTGCTGTAAATCCAAAATTCTATGCAGTGCAGAATGCATTTTCCTTTCAAAGTTTACCGCTGAAATGTTGCTATTTCACTTATTCTCAGTATTAATGCTTTCATCATAGAACACAGGGTGTCAAGGGATGCTCAAACAGTGTTTCCTTATGACAACGCTTGAAATGGGTACACTTTAATACTTTAACCGTTTCCCCTTATTATCAATGATGAGATTTATACGTTTTTCTACTGATTGGATTGTTTTGTCTATTACAGAAATAGGCATAGCATGTAATATGCGTCTGACCCGACCAACGAATGGTTCAAATGTTTCATGGGTAATTACCTGTTCCATTGTGTCCTTTTCCAATGCCTTCACCTCCAAATGGAAGACATTTTCTATGGGGTTCACATCAGCATCGTTCCATTCACATAGACAGTGAGGATAAAAGCTAGATTTGAATTTTTCTATCCTTGCCATTATTCGCCCCATGACATCCTGTTTGCGAAGAGAGTAACGCGACTGATGAAGCTGAGGGATTGGATCCATTGTATGATCAGGGGCTAGATTATTTACAATCTTGTAAAACAAAGTAAGACGTCTGCTCTACCTACAGGAACTTAGTGATTCCAATTCTATGTGATGCACAAAATTCTAAATTGTTCTTCCGAAATCCTAACGTTTTGTCCCAAAATTTATAACACAGCTAATAGAACGTCAAACTGCTCGCAAGAAAGGGTACTCCTTGATCTCAATTTCGCAATTTGAAATCAATGCTACAGTAAAAATTTATGTGATCACATTCTGACTCATTCATATGAAGACACGTGTGAGTGTGTAATAAATGTCAGCAGTATTAAATTGCACATTATGCATGCTATTCAATACTTCTAGTAACAGGAACTGCAAAATGGGTCAACCACGTTGTTTTGTGGGTAGTGAGACACTGCATTAATGCTGCGGCATGTATGATTCTGCAATCAAATTTCCATCGTACTTCTTTCGTTGCCAGGTCTCCAGTAAACCATGTTTTTCCTCAACTATCAATCTTAGGCTATTTTTTGAGGAGCAAAGTTTTTACATGGAAAACCTATAACCACTGTGAAAATGCCTGTAAGCTGGGTAGAAACAACTAAATGATTGATTTAATAATCAAAATGAATAGAATTTTCAATTTCAAGATAAGTTATTCATCCCCGTGATGTTACTATCTTAGTGTAGGATCGCGCCTGAGGCCATTTTTCAAGGGGCAAAGTTTTTACCTGGAAAACCTATAAACACTTTGAAAATGCCTGTAAACTGGGTAGAAACAACTAAATGATTGATTTAATGATCAAACTGACTAGAATTTTGAATATTAAGACAAGTTATTTATCCTCGCTATGTTACTAGCTAAGTGTAGGATCGCGTCAGAGGCCATTTTTCGAGGGGCAAAGTTTTTACCTGGAAAACCTGTAAACACGTTGAAAATACCTGTCAACTGGGTAGAAACAGCTAAATGATTGATTAAATAATCAAAATGAATAGAATTTTGAATTCAACATAAGTTATTTATCCTCGCGATGTTACTAGCTTAGTGTAGGATCGCGTCTGATGCCATTTTTTGAGGGGTTAAGTTTTTACCTTGAAAACCTATAAACACGTTGAAAATACCTGTAAACTGGGTAGAAACAACAAAATGATTGATTTAATAATCAAAATGACTACCGGGTGAGTCAGAAAAAAATGTGGGGCGTTTGTCGGCCTGTGGCGTCACATTGAGCCACTCGATCATTGTCAACTAAATTTTTCCATGCAGCCAACAGTCTAACTTAGATAATAAAACTTTCCCGAATGAAATCAGTCTCTTAATGCATTTGTTAAAAAGGATTTTCTTCATAAGACTTTGTATGGGATTCAGGCAAACTGGTGAAATCTTTGACCAAGCCCCTTCAGCATTTTAGCCCTGCCAGAGTTACAGGTACACGTTGTATTATCAGCAGATACAGAAAAAATATAACCTGGTTCACACTAGGTCGCATAGGTCGCTATGATCGTGCAAAAAGAACCAAAAGACAAAGACCCAGAGTTTCAGTCCTTTGTCTTTTGTGTCTTTCTGCATGACTCTAACGACTCAAAGGACCTAGCGTGAACCAGGCTTTGGGAAAAAGTATTGTCTGGAAGACGTCCCATTGCTATTTACAGAACGTTGATCTGCTTGAAAGACACCTCTTCAGAAGAAAAAGAAGCACGCATTATTGATGTCTTTCAAACATTCTGTACGCAGGGCAAGTCATCATAAGATATCCTAGGGGAGAAAATACTATCACCTGACTATTTCATTCTCTCCAGAAAATACCACGTGCACCTGCAACTTTTGCCAAAAATAAAATGCGGAAGGGGCTTGGCAAAAGATTTCATCAGTTTGCCAGACTCCCATACAAGGTCTTACAAAGAAAATGTTTTTTAACAAATGCATCAAATGACCGATTTCGATGGGGAAAGGTTTACGATCTAAGTTAAACTTTTGGCTGCATGGAAAGATTTAGTTCACAACAATTGAGTGGATAAATGCAATGCCACATTCCGCCAAACGTCCCACGTTTTTCTGACTCACCCGGTAGAATTTTCAATATTAAGACGAGTTATTTATCCTCGCGGTGTTACTATCTTAGTGTAGGATTGCGTCTGAGAGGCATTACCTAATCCACGGCACCACGGCACCACGGCACTACAGCACCACGGCACCACGGCACTGAGTACTTTAACCAGTTCATAGAATTTTGTTGAAACATCTTCAAGAAATAGTCGGGTGCGTTACGTCAAAATATTGGCTCCCGCTCGATTTGCATGCTAAAATCAATTTTTTTGCATAGTTACGTTGTTATGTCTATGAAGGGTGCGAAAAACATAGGTGCCAATTTTTTATGTAACCGGAAGGGGGCTTAATTGCACCCGCAATACTGACAGTGTGTAATTGCCAGACTGGCAAAAAATTTTTAATACTAAGTAGTTTTGAAGAATTTTAATTCCTTATGTAGCAGAAATAACAGTAATTTATAGTTTTTTAAGCTATCAGTAGCCTTCTAGGCCTGTAAAATGATTAATTATATTTCATAGATCATTTTACGGACCATGGAATAGCTCGAATTGATTGAAATTAGATATCCCCTTTTTGTACCTCGTTTTCGTATTACTTCCGTTCTTATCGGTCTGAAAAACGGAAGTAAAATAACAAGCTGTGGTTAACATTGACGTTCTCATCCTCTCTTCATGCAAAAATATGATGGAATGAGAGTAACAGTCATCATAAATCAAACGGTAGGTATTTGACTTCCTTGCATTTTGTCCTCCTACTCAATAACAACGACCAAGAGACTGCTGGCGATGTTCCTGTATTAATTTTAGTACAGCCAGTTTTTGTCTTGATATAGGCCTAGCCTAGGCACATATGGCATTGTCGGTTTCGAACTTTTAAAAAATCGAAATTTAATGTTGACCTGATTTAATGCAGGCCATCCAAACGGCTTGTATGAAATGAAGCATATATTTTGTAATTACTTCTGCCCTTTGCTACTAAACAATAAAAGATAGTTACACAAAATGCTGTTACGAAGAATAATATGATGAAATTTTCTGTAACTCTAGGTCAATGTAGGAGTCAACGCAGTTGATGTCTGAAAATGGATACACCCGATACATCAAAGACGCTATGCATAATTTGCCTCCAGTCTGGAGGTGGTCTGATGGTTTCGACGCCAGAGAGGCAATGTTTTGAAATGATTAGGAAATTTTCAACACAGCGTGCTGCCTTTGGAGAATCAAAATTTGCGAATCTTTCGCAAAGAATCAAGGAGATGCCTGATGACGAACTGTTTGCGAGTAGTTACCATTCTTCTTGCTATAAGGATGTTGTCCATACTGGTAAGCTTAAAAGGGCTGAAAAGCGATTTCAAGAAAGTTCACTGGGTGGCTCCGTAGCACCACCAAAAAGAGGCCAACCTCCCTCAAGTAAATTATCCACAACAGAATCTGATAGCAGTCATCATAGAAGATCAACAGAAAAAGCTAAGTTCAAAAGCTGTATTTTTCGATGTGAAGAACCGGATAAAGGGGACCTTCATCGAGTCGAAAGTTTAAGCATGGGCGAAAGATCTATGCTCTTAAAAGAAAACAGCCCAGATGAAAGTATCAGAGTTGCTTTAGCAAACATCAATGAGCCCCTAGATTGTGCTGCATTTGATCTTTTCTACCACAGAAATTGTTTACGTGACCAAGAAAGAAAGTCAAAAAAGAAGGACAGTGTAATGATGCACAAAACAGGACAGTATATTGCTGATATCGAAATCATAAATGAACTCAGATGCTCTCTAGAAAATGGCATTGTTAGCAACATGAATGAAGTTAACCAACAATACAACAACCTCCTGAACGAGTATGATGCAAATACAGGACCTGACAGGAAAAAGTATCTGAAAAGCCTCATTTCCAAGAACATTCCTGATGCATAGTTTGTAAAGTCTCACAGGAAAAATGAGAGCGAGCGAATCTTAAGTAAAAGATCGCTTGGCTGTGCTGTTAATGAATTTGAAGAATATGTCGATGATGAAGAAGATGTAAAGTGCCTTTCCAAGGCTGCTTCCGTACTGAGACGGAAAGTATTTGAGGAAGTCAAATGGAAGTTTGAAGGATCAATGAATGACTTTGAAGTGCCTAAAGAATTAACCTCTTTTATCAAATGGATCATAATTGGAACAAGGTCCCAAGCTGTTGGTGATGCTCGTGAGGTTACCAACACAACGGCAACGAAGGTTATTGTGCAGCAGATCATGAATAGCTTTAAAACAGACAGACAAGTAAAGTACAACCCATCCGTTACAGATACAAGATACAGAAGGCGCAATGAAACACCCCTTGCTGTTGGCCTTTCACTCATGGTCCACAACCAGACAAGAAGCAAGAAACTTGTGGACTGTCTGTCCAAGTTAAACTTAGGTATTGGCTATGAATCTACAATAAGTCTCCAAAAACGTATTGCAACCGGTGTGGCTGAGTGCATGGAGCAGAGCGGTGGTTTCTTTCTTCCACATTTCATCAAGAAATACAAGCAACCTTTCTTTGCAATAGACAACATAGACTTCCTAGAATGCACGCCTGATGGACAGAATACCTTGCATGGGACTATCGTCGTTGTGAATCAAGGTGAAGTAGAAGATGGCATTGCTGTAAACGATCCCCTCGTCATTCCAAGCAAACGTAAACCAATAGATATTGGTATTGCCAATGACCGTGTTCCTCGAGTTCTACCACCGACAGAAGGTTTGGGGTTCAACAACTACAACTTCAATTGCAATCCAGAGCTAATTCAGAAATACAAGGAATTAGATGCTGTATGGTTTTTTGCATGCTATGCACACCGGAAAATGAGAAAAGAGTCAGGTATATGCACCGATGACAATGTTCCAGAAGCAAATATGGAGGGAGAGAATGCTCCAGAGGCAAATGAAGTAAATATGGAGGAAGAGAATCGGAGTGTTGCATTGCATTCACAAGAGGAAAAGAGAGAAATGCCGACTTGGGCAGCTACCAACTCGCTGTTGGTTGCTGCTAAAAATAAGTCTTTACCTAAATCAAGTAAAACTTTAACTGGCATAACAGCACCTTTGCTAAGAAGCTCCCCAACAGATTACGCAACTCTGTATAAAGCGTTATGCCTTACCCAAGGAATCTCAGCTGTCGTAACTGGTCAAAGTCACAGGACGATTATTACCTTGGATCTCGATTTATACGAAAGAGCTGTTAAGTTGCAACGAGCCAATGAGATAAGCAATTGGTTCCTGCGCATAGGGGAACTCCATACGTGCTTTGCCTCTCTACATGCTCTTGGTAAGTACGTGGAAGGAAGTGGCATTGAAGCCGTAAGCATCAAAGAAGGCATATACTCACCCGCAACCATACGACAACTACTTGGAGGGAAGAACTACAAGAGAGGTGTCGAATATCACATAACAAATGCTTTGGTGATATGGGAAATGCTTTTCGATGTTTTACTTAAGGACCAGCAAAACATAGAAGAGACCTTAAACGACTGTAGCAGATTTCGAGAGGAACTAAACCAAAGAAATGAGGATGTAGACACAATCTATGGTAAGATAGCAAAATCTCTGAATGATCTTGACATCTTTAATGAAGAGAAGTTAACTGGTGCCATGTCAATGTTCCTTTTGAGTTACCTTCACCAAGTTGAAAGTTTGCTGCGTCTCATCAGAGCTTCACGGCAAGGTGATCTGAAGCTGTATGTGCCAGCATTGCAAGAACAGGTCAAGTATTATTAAAACAGAGAACCGTTCTGAACGGACAGTGCTCTAATTGGGGAGATATTTTAGCAGGAGTGCCCCAGGGTTCCATCTTAGGACCATTGTTCTTTCTTGTGTATATAAATGATCCCACTTCAGACTTGAAATGTAATGTAAAACTTTTTGCTGATGATACGTCCCTTTTTACGGTCGCCCGGGAGGTCAATGAAGCTGCACAACACATGAACCATGACCTACAACTGGTAAGTCAATGGGCCCATGACTGGTGGATGTCATTCAATCCCGATCCGCAAAAGCAAGCTGTTGAATTGTTATTTTCAAGGAAAAGAAGTGAAATAGATCATCCAGTGATTCTTTTTAACAATATACCGGTAAAAAAAGCAAATGAACATAAACACTTAGGTATTATTTTGGACTCGAAACTTTCTTTCTTACCTCATATCAAAACTGCTATCTCTAAAACTAGAAAGGGCATTGGTTTGCTAAAGTATCCCTCCAAATATTTGCCCAGGCATACCCTAAATGAATTATACAAACTTTATGTACGGCCCCACCTGGACTACGGGGATATCATCTATCACATTCCAGCTAAAGAGGATGACTTCAGTCAAGACATAATTTTACCAAACTTAATGGAAAAATTAGAATCTGTTCAATATTCTGCTGCTCTTGCTGTAACAGGAACATGGAGGGGAACATCACGAGAAAAACTGTATGCAGAGCTTGGCTGGGAAACACTAAGTTCTCGTAGATGGAGTAGACGCCTTACTTTGTTCTATAAGATTATAAATAACCTCACCCCATTGTATACAAAGGAGCCAATCCAACCACTTCAAAAGCCAAATTACTCTCTTCGCAACCAGGATGATGTTGGGCAGATAAGGGCAAGAACAGAGAAATTTCTATCAAGCTTCTATCCTAACTGCATTTCTGAATGGAATAAACTTGATCCAGAAATCAGACTTGCACCTTCTGTTGCTGTTTTTAAAACAAAGCTTCTGTCAAAAATTCGCCCCAGTGCAAAGTCTGTCTTTGGTATTCATGATCCAATAGGCTTGAGTTATCTTTTACAAATAAGAGTTGGTCTTAGTAAATTGAATTTTCATAAATTCAAGCACAATTTTAGGGATACAGTGAACCCAATGTGCCCAACGAATGATGGCATTGAGGATACGGAGCATTTTTTGTTGCTTTGCCCATCATTTGACATTCAACGGCAAGATCTTCTCGCTGGAGTTTCGGAATTGTTACAACCTTTTGTCCAAATCGACACCCTTCCAAACAACGTTCTTGTTCAATACTTATTGTATGGTAATGAAGGACTTTCTAATGACGTAAACAGAAATATACTCGAACATACTTTAGATTTCATCCACAAAACAGGTCGGCTTGGATAACTTATTCAAACTTTCTTTTTACGCCACTCAGCCACTAGGTACATTTTTCCCGTTTCTTTTGTAAGTCCGTTTCACATTTGATGTTAGGCACATGAAGCAAAATATGGGAACTTATCCATGCTAACCAAAAGTATTTGCGCGGTGTGTTGAGGGGTGGGGGGCCTGGAGGAGGATCAGTGACGATAGCAATTGCTATTGCTGTTGTTCTCTCTTTCGGGGTTCCTGTTGTTCAGCACATTCTCCTATGCTGGCCTGACATCCAATGTGAAACGGATTCGAGTAATTAATCGTATATTTAGCGTTCTGTCGGTATTTATTTAGTTATTATTTGCGTGTCTTTATGTTAATGGCCACAGGGTAGTCATTGTCCTTTGCTCCTTGTGGTCCTGTCCCTGTAGTGTTTGTATAGTTTGTATAGTAATTAGAAAGTATAGTAGGATGTAGATGTAAAATGTATTGTAAAATTTTAGATGAATATAGAAAAAAAAAAGTATTATTTTGCACATGACTTGTACAAATATGCACGACTTGTTCCATACCACATTGCCCAATTACAGCAGCTGAAAGAGGATGATACTGAAACTTGGCGCACACTTGAGGATAATTTTAGCGTGACAAGGTCAGGTATCCCGTTCACAAACCTATTCGTTGATCAAACACTGGAACAACAGATCCGTGCCCTCAAAGTTGCAGGAGGTATCACTGGCATTACGCAAAATGAATCAGCATTGGACAGGTATCTGTTAATTGCCCCAGAGGTCAAGCGTTTGGTGGACGAGTTTCAAGCCAGCCATGATGTTAGCTGCACAAAGAAGAAAAATATTCACCATCAGCTAACAGGTTCAATGGCATCAAGAGTGCAGCGGAATGCTGCAAAGCTAACGAACAGCATTTTAAAGTATTGCATGGGAAATCCTTTTGCTACAGATATGGAATTAATGAACATAGCCTCGAATATTACAGTGTCACCCATTGCAGAGAGAGATATGGTCGAAAGAGACAAAAAAGGAGAGGAAGCATTCAAGAGTTTTGTTGCAAATAGGCTTCTCAATGCCACAGCAAAGATGTCCATGTGGGATCCGATGAAAAAGCTTTCATTGAAATCATTTGCTAACTGGCAAAAGAAAGCACGCTGCATCGTGAATAAGAAAGTTATCAAGCTAAGAGAAGATCGGCAGCTTCTTGCAGGATTTTTAGTCATTGAGAGATCACGACCAGAGTTGGTGCAGAAATTGAATGACGGAATAGGCACATACGAGTTCTCTACAATCCCAAGATCATTGTTTTCAGCAGATGGCCAGCTTTTAATTCCAACAGATAAAAGTGCATTTGTCAAAGCATTAGAGTCACATGTTGATTTTGAGAATCATGCAGAAGTTCAAATGGAACAAAATGAAACCACAACAAAGATTTGTATTGTCGATGCTATGGCGGTTGTTCAAACCATCAAAAAAGGCACCAAAATGTCTACTTGTGCGGCCTTTGCTCAAGCATTCGTCAGCATCATCAAGAAGACTCTTCATCAGTATGATGAAGGAAGGGTGATTTTTGATCGATACATTGAAGATTCTCTGAAATCACAGACAAGAGCGAAGCGTACTTCTGGCACAGATCCTGTGAAGTTCCAAGTCAGCGATACAACCAACATCAAACATGTGCCTTTGAAAACTCTGCTTTCCCATACTGAGACGAAGGGCCAATTGACAGAGTACCTAGGAAAAGCATTGCTACAGGCATACCAGGAAAGTCAGTTCTCATTAATCGTAGTGTATGGTACAAGCACATATTCAAACCATCGTGCTCTTTTCAGCGACATCATCGCACAGCATAATCACGAAGAAGCGGACACCATCATACCACTTCATGTACTTGATGCCTTAAGTTTATCCCCTCGTTGCGAAATTGATGTACGATCCCCAGACACAGACGTCTTAATACTGTTGATGGATCTTTGCGCAAGAGATCAAAATGGAGCAAATGTAAACTTCATAACAGGACAAGGAAAGTTAAACAGACGCATTGATGTACAGAGAAGATCCACAGTAGTTGGTAAAGAAAAATCAAAGGCTTTGATAGGTCTACATGCAATTTCGGGACCAGACTGGGGTGGAACGTTATTTGGAATTTCAAAGGAGAAGTGGATATCTTCGTTCCTGAAGCTCTCTTGTGATGATGACATGATAAATGCTCTGCAGTCACTTGGTGAGGACAATTTCGATTTGGAAGGAAGCATGGACTGCATCCAAAAGTTCTTATGTCTTATTTATTCACCAGCGACGAAAAGGAATACAGTAAATGAATTAAGATGTGAGCTGTTTAGCAGAAGGAATATGGAAGCAGAAAAGTTACCTCCAACCCTTGGAGCATTGATACCTCACATATAGAGAGCAAATCTAATCGCAAGAATTTGGAAAGGGTATAGAAATGCAATGAACGTAATACCACCTCTCACAGAAAATGGCTGGGAAATTGCTGATGACATCACAGTGCCGACAAAATGACTTGAGCTACCAGCTCCACAAGCAGTATTAGAACTCGTAAAATGTGGATGCAAGGGACGGTGCAAAGGAAGAAGCAACTGTTCATGCTTGAAAAATGATCTGTCGTGCACTGATTTATGCAAATGCAAAGACTGTGAAAATACTAGGGATTATACAGCAGAAGCAGAGAGTGAAGATGATTCAGAGGAAGATGAAGAAATTGACTAACTGCGAAGGTATAAATAGTTATTCTTTAGAATTTAAGCTAAGATTGATTTCACCGCATTGGTCTTCTAACGGTAAATATTTACAATATAGTCCACATTACTGCCGAAAACTGAATAGTTGTAGCAGTTTTCCTGGTTGATAGACAGAATTCCCCATCAATAACTGTTAAGTAAAATTTTTAAAAATGGTGGTTTCTGCAGATAAAATCACAGATTTCAGCTTCAGCCAATGCCCATGACACGCCCATGCCACGCCTAATGTGGGTCATTTTTGTCTCTTATAGGTCCCTCTTTTAATTTTGGGAGTTAAAGGCAATTACCTTGTGCTGAAACAGACCTTTTGGAGGCTAGCTCTCGGTGTGAAACTAATACTTCTGGTTTATTCTGCATAGCGGCTTATCAAGATACACTCTGAATATATAGAACTTTAATTTCGCGTAATAGGTACCTTAAAAATCGCAGAAAAAATGGCACCCTATGAAATTCGTTTCTATGCATATAGATGCAATGATTTATGGTGAAAAATTAATTTTGGCAATCAAATCGAGCGGAATTACATAGGTGACCCGACTAAAAACTGTTCTGGCAATAATCCCATCGACCAGTAAAGTCCAAGGTACACCAGCTCGTTTGTGAACAGGCTTTTTGTTCATTCAAGCCTGTCCAGAGGTTAAACAGTAAACGCCAGCAGTGGTTTGTTCACACAGGATGTCCTTGAAACCTTTTCTTTGGTTGCTCCTCAGCCGAAGTTCCCCCCCCCCCCTCCAAGCAAAATAAAGTCATGAGTTGGTACCAGTACAAAAGGCTTCTCCTGTCAGCCCCCTCTTGGGAGATCGGTTCTTTGTTGGGGATAGTTCTTGAAAGCAAAGGAATTCGTGAAAAAGGAGTCTGAGGACAAGGAATCATTATCACCCCTCGGCTGATGTGGCCAGTTGTAGTTTTAGTAGAACTAAGAAATTTTTAAAAGTTAAAATCATTATCATGGTAAAAATATCATTTGAACCTCTATTCTTGAGCAATATTAACTAACCATTTGTGTTTTCAACATAACAAAGCACTGTTTATTCCTACATAAGGCGGAAAACATATATCTTGCACAATAGGGGACTCTTGTCACCTTAATGCCCTTCCTTCCCTGTGGTGCTACACGTTTTTGTTTATAAGAAAATAGGATCAGGCCATAGTACTAAAAGTTTCTTAATTTAACCTGAATTTTGTCCATTTTAATACTATAAGTTTCTTCATTTGTTTCTTATTTTTTGAATGCAGAATTATCAATGTGGTCGCTAACACTGCGGCAGATATGTTTCTTGATATTTAAAACATTACATAGGAATAAACAGTGTTTCGTTATGTTGAAAACACAAATGGTTAGTCAATGTTGCTCAAGAATACAGGTTCAATTATATATTTACCATGGTATCCATGACCCCAACTCATAAAAATTCCATAGTTCTACTAATACTATAACTGGCCACATCTGCCGAGGGGTGATAATGGTTCCTTGTCCTCGGACTCCTTTTTCACGAATTCCTTTGCTTTCAAGAACGATTCTCAAGAAAGATCCGATCTCCCAAGAGGGGGCTGACAGGAGAGGACTTTGGTACCGGTACCAACTCATAACTTTATTTTGTTTGGAGAAGGGGGGGGCAACTTCGGCTGAAGAGCAACCAAAGAAAAGGTTCCAAGGACATCCTGTGTGAACCAAACCATTGCTGGTGTTTACTGTTTAACCCTTTGCATGCTGCAGTCGCCGATTTGCGACCAGATTAATTCTCCCTCGCGTGCTGCCGTCGCAGAATTGCGACTTACGATCGTATTTTCTTTTCCTCGTGTTTTGATCTCTTCCTTTCGCGAATCTGAGAAAAAATAGGCCTAACTTGTTCCTCAAGCAATGAGAAGTTGTTTGCAGTGAAAAATGAACATTGTTCACAGTGAAGTTTTCCAAGTTATTAGCGATGGAAGCTTCTGCAACTAAATCGCGAGTTTTTCGTTGATATTTTTTTAACTTTTCAATATTTTCAATCTGTTTCCTTCTTGCGATAAAATACGTTCTACTCATCCAATGCAGCTCCAAAAGGCATGTTTCGACAGCGTGGAAACTGCCCTTTTGATTCAGCCTCTTTCTGGTAATGTGGGTGACCTCTATGTGATGCAGCGAGGTCAAAATGTGGCCTAAATCGGCGATCGCCCGAAGCTCCGACGTAAACAAAACGCAAACTACTCAGAACTCATTCTACAGCTAAATCAGGTAAATTGAAATGTTTTACAGTGAAATAGAGGCAAGAAAAGAAAACTTCAGTTATTTCTGAACAACTTTCATACACTTTAGTTTCAAATTGACAAACTTCTTCCTGATGAAAAAGGAGTTTCAAATTTCAGATCGAGATGCTTGAAATCTTGCGGATATTGTCCAGCGTCACAGTACAGTGACCTGGAAACAATTCAGCATGTGAAGGGTTAAAGGCAGTCTGTCACGTATCTTATGGCCGCGACAAAGTCAGCGCTCAACACAACGGTTTTCTTTTTGAATCTGTGTATTTGAAACAAAGGAGGGCTAACCGTCTTCACTTTCTACGGCCGTCGAAAGTCAGAGGATTGACAGTGTAAAGCACCAAAACTGCTTTAGGTCAAATGTCAAACGCACTATCAGTCCTTCGGGTCCGCAGACACACAGCAAACAAAAAACTGCAAACTTTTCAGAACTCGAAATGTGGTTTGGTAAAACAAATTGAGCATGCAATGAATGTTTGTCTAAATTAGAAGAAAAGGTTACATGAGGATTAATAATAAGGCAACGGGTTATACGGAATGATCAACGAAAGAAACATTAAGAAACTATTACCGCTACGCGTGCAAAATTCAAAGTGTCAACATGGTCTCAAGTAATAAGTACATTCCAACGAATGACAGAAATCTCCCATAAGATACAGCAAATCTAACATTGATACTTAAAATGAGGTTAAAGAAGAAGAGAAAACAAACTTACAATCTATTTGCCTTCGTAGCTATAAAACAGCGATATTGGCTAAACCAAACTTTCTTTTAGGCCATGGAGCCTTCCGCTCCCACATCTGCTCCTCAGCATCTCCACAGCTCTTGAAACCTGGATGACTGGATTCACACACCGCCCAGTAACACGCGCAAAGTATTTATAGCTACGGAGACTGGGCCAGACTGGGCACAAACACAAACCATATAAGGACAAACACGCAAAACGGAAGTTCAAGACATAGACAAAATAAGAAACTGCAAAGTAAGACAAGGTCAAAGGTCGACAAACACATTACAATCAAAACAAACTTTTAGACAGACAAGATAACAAAACCAGACAGAAGCGTCCCTTGACAATAGCTGTCCCTCTACAATAACTGTCTCTTGACGATAACTGTAAAAACTTAGCTAAAGTTTGAACAAAAGAAACAGTTGCACGTTACATCCGGCCCCAAACTGGCGACCCCATAAGACAGTTTTCTTCTTCTTCATATAATACGTGCACATTCTTCAGCTCTTCATTCTGTATTGGCAGTTTCCAACAAGCATAATTTGTTAACAGGTCTCACCAAAATTGATTTCATTGTCTTCACTCTTGCTTTTTCATTCATTCAGTTCATTCATAGATTTTAAATTCCACTACATACAAATACTCTAATATTAAACTACTTACAACAATTATAATAAGTACATTAAAGACAATACACAGAGAATAAAACAAAGACAAATGACACTACACTAGAGGACTTGCATGAAGGGAATTCTTAAGGAGGAACTCTCTCAATAGCAAAGCTAATCGAGGAGAGAGCACCCCCTTTTTAGATAGTAATTTTAGAGACTAAGTGGGTAAATTATGACTGTCTATAATACACTATCAATAATTATTTTCGAAAAAGTAGGTTTTGAGCTTAGAACGAAAGACACTAACAGATGGTGACCTTTTTATATTTACAGGAATGTCATTCCAGCACTTTGCTCCATAGTAGCTTACTGATCTGAGACCGTATTGACTGGTGTTTTTCTGAGTTTGAAAGATGTTATCCTTGCCAGCCTGTCTTGTATCATATTGATGAACCGATTCCAAAGATTTAAAGAAATTATGAAAGCAAATAGGAGAGATTTTATGAACAGATTCATATACATAACACAGCAATTTTAACTGGAAAAGATCATGCAGCTTTAGGATTTTCAAATCAGAAAAGATAGGATTAGAGTGAGAAGTAAAGTGTTCAAAAGAAATTGCCCTTACAACCCTTTTCTGTAACAAGAACACCGGATTAATGTAAGTTTCATATGTAAGACCCCAAACCAAAATTCCATATTGCAGGAAGGGTGAAAATAAAGAATTGTAAAGACAAATCAAAACATCAACAGGTAAAAAGTGTCTTACTTTGAAGAACATACCACATGTTCTAGCCAGTTTTTTAGACAGTTCAGTTAGATGATACTTCCATGAAAGATTTTCATCCAAAAGAACTCCAAGGAACTTTACATAGCAAGTCTTTTTGACAGGGAGGTTTCCAATTTTGATATTGATAATTTCAGAGGAAGAATGCTTAGGAAACTTAAAAATAATGAAGTTAGTCTTGTCAATATTCAATGACAATTTGTTAATATCAAGCCACTTTTTAACTTTTATCAATTCTTTGTTAACTGTTCTTTGAAGAAGAATGAGATTGTCAGCTTCATAGTAAATGTTAGTATCATCTGCAAATAGATAGAAGGCAAGTTTCGATGATGATTGAGGTAAATCATTAATGTAAATTAGGAAAAGGAGAGGACCAAGAACTGAACCCCGTGGTACTCCACATGTAACATCAAGATAACTTGAGTTTGAGCCATTTACAGAAACATATTGCTTCCTACCTGAGAGATAAGATTTAAACCAATCGAAGACAGTTCCTCTAATTCCATAATGGTCAAGCTTGGTCAAAAGAATATCATGATTCACTGTGTCAAACGCCTTTTGTAAATCAATAAATATTCCACATCCAAATTTCCTATTATTTAATGAGTGCTCGATTGCTTCTGTTAAACCAGAAGTTATTTCAAAGGATGGCATTGAATCAAGAAATGATGGAAAATCAAAATCATAAAGAATTGAAAGTTCATCATTGTCCAATTGACCAAAAGGAAACATGATCTTTGTACATTGTAAACAAAACCAAGGCACATCATCAGCTTCATTTTGAAATTCCAGATATTCAGTATTTGAAATATTGCTGCATTTGATATGGACCCAAAAATTGCAGCTGTTACAAAAAATTGCTTTACAATGATCGGGAACATTTTTGTGGCAAATACCACAAGGACAATTAGGAGTTCTTACCATTATGATAATAAATAAATATGAACTGACAATGAAATAGATTGGCTGACCTAAACATAACAGTTATGTTAAGCAATGAAACTGAACTTGACAAAAAACTACAACTATACGGGCTCATCCCTATAAAGCAATCAGAGTTATTCATCAAATGAAATTTCACTATCACAGTTTACCGGAGAAAATCCAGGTTTCTTCTTCCGATTAGGTTTGATTATGAGGCGGTCCATGATGAAATAGGCCACTTTGCCTTCACTTCTTGCCTTCAATAACTGCTGTTTTTTCTCAGAGCGTCGATCCAGGATTCTTTGTGAGTAATCAGACACAAACATGACACCATCAGGCCTTTTCTCACGAGCTGCTTGCAGTATTCTCTCCTTCTGTTTCCAGGAGGACATCTTGGCTACAATACCACGAGGGCCCACATAATCACGGCCATCACGACGCTTGGCTCCAGGGAGGCGTGGCTTCCCAACACGATGTGCCCTTTCGATCTGTAAATCTTCTTGAAATCCAAGATGCTCTTTCACTGCAGCCCTAACAACATTCTCCGTATCTTCCCAGGATAATTCCTTTTCATCCTCAGGCAGGCCTAATATTTTAAGATTCGATCTTCTTGACTGGTTTTCCAAATAATCTATTTGGTCGGACATGTTTGCGAATCCTTCATCAACATCAGTTAGCGTGTCCTGTTGGTCGTGCAATTTCACTTCAACAGACTTCATTTTGGCATCCAGATCCTGTATGTCCTTCTGAGAGAACTGAAGGCTTGATTTCAAGTCCTGAATATCCTTACTGAGATTTCTTATATCATTCTTTACTTCAGCGAAAATCAGCTCAATCGCACTCCGATAGGCCCTTTCTTGGGAGGCCATCAGTTCTTTGACCACTTGAAGTGTCCACAGACGCCACCCATGTGAGATGCTGTTGGAGGGTTGAATATCCACTGTACATTTCGTTGAACTAGGAATTCATGGATGTTCTCTTGATTCCAATGAAGAATTGCTTCTCTGATTTCCCTTTCTCCACTTGTAAAATTGGTTCCATTGTCAGAGCGTATTATCTCTGGTTTACCTCGTCTTGCCATGAATCTTCTAAGAGCATTAACGAACAAGTTGGTGTCCATGCTGTGAATCACCTCAATATGCATGGCACGAATAGTCAAGCAGGTAAAAATAACTTCATACCTCTTTACCAAGCTGCGTCCTCTTTTTACCATGAAGGGCCCAAAACAGTCAACGCCAACAAATGAGAATGGGGGTTTGTCAGGTGTCACTCTGTCAGATGGAAGATCAGCCATCTTCTGCTCATGTGGGGCTTGGCATCTTCGTTTACAATCAAAGCAGCTTCTTACAATACGTCGCACTGATACTCTCGCTTGGATGATCCAAAAAAGATCCCTGATGAGTGACAAGACATATTCCTGTCCAAAGTGTCCAGATGTTTCATGATGATATCTGATGATAAGATCACTGACATGGTGCTGTTTTGGAAGAATCGGTGGATGTTTAGGAAGATCATAACCATCTGGCGCGTGCTTGAGACGTCCTCCTACACAAATCAAACCATCAAGAATAGTAGGATCCAGTCGACATAAAGGACTTGACTTCTTCACTGCTCGACCTGACTTCAACATGCTGAGTTCTTCGACAAAACATTCTCCTTGTATGCATGACACAATGCAACGTTCTGCTCTCCGCATTTCTTCCACAGTGATTTGTCCCTTCTTCATCAAATCACCACCTGTGTCTCCTTTTTGAGTTTTCCTCATGAGAAATTCCTTGTATCTTAACAACCATGCTACAGCTTTCTGCAATTTCTTCCAGTTTGAGAACTTTGAGAAAATATATTCATCATACCTTTTGTCGCTTCCACACTTGTTGAATATGAATGCATCGTTCTTTTTACTTCATCGTCTCCGTCAGGTATCTCTCCAAGTACTGCATCACATTTTGGCCACATCGATTCTGCCTTCCACAAGAATTCAGGTCCTTTGATCCATCGTGTGTTGCTGAGCAGGTTGTCAACTGAAAGGCCTCTAGATGCATCATCTGCTGGATTGAGCTTTGTATCGACATATCACCATTGATCAGGTTTGGAACCATCATGAATAGTTGAAATTCTATTCGCCACGAAAGTGTGAAATCTCTTGTCTTCATTTCGAATGTATCGTAATACAGAGGTGCTATCAGTCCAAAAGACAGACTTGTGTACCTTTATCTCCAGCTCCTTCTTGATCATTTTGTCGAGTTTAACGGCCACAGTAGCAGCAGACAGTTCCAGCCTCGGTATGGTCATTTTTCTTGAGGGGTGTCACTCGTGATTTTCCAAGAACAAAGGAACAGTGAATATCACCATTTTCGTTGATCAATCTCAGATAAGACACTGCACCATAACCTTGTTCTGAAGCGTCAGAGAAATGATGCAGTTCATTGTAGACAACATTTCCAAAACATGAAGGCTTTACACACCTGTCCACTTTTCAGCTGAAAATTGCTCCAATTTTGGGACTTCTTGCAATCATTTATTCCACGCGCAAGATGTAAGTCAGCTATTTCTGCATCCCATCCTATCTTCTCACGACAAAGATTCTGAAGAATGATCTTTGCTTTCAAAATGAAAGGAGAAACAAAGCCAATAGGATCGTAGACTGAAGAAATTATACTTAACAATCCTTTGCGAGTCGGTGGCTTCTCCTTGCTGCAAATCTTGAATGTGAACTTGTCGGTCTCTGCATTCCATCGTAGTCCCAAAGCTCGCTCGGTTGGAAGTTCTTCATCTTCTAGACTGATGTCTTTTAGTTCCTTCGACCATTCTCCTTCTGGTATTGCATTCAATACTGCTCGGCTATTGCTGATCCACTTTGTTAGGCAAAATCCACGAAGGGAAAGTAACTCACATAACTGCTTGTACATCCTGATCGCTGCTTCTGAATTCTCCACTGATTTCAACAAATCGTCAACGTAGAAGTCTCGGTTTAATGTAGAGATGACGTCTGGATCAAACTTGTCACGATTGACCACACACCTCCAAATAAATGCACCAGCATCTGATATTCACAAGGCTGAGCAGACAAATCACCATGAGGAAACCACAGAAATCTCAAAGCATTCACATCTTTAGGGTGTACGCGAACCTGATGGAACATTGCCTCCACATCGGCCATCACCACAAGGGCTTCCTGTCTGAACCTGCATAACACACCAACCAGAGAATTCGTCAAATCTGGACCTTGTAGGAATTGTCATTTAGTGATTCACCGTGATACTTTGCAGCGCAATCAAAAACCACTCTCACCTTGTCTGGCTTCTTCACATGGACTACGTTGTGGTGTGGAAGGTACCATACAGTTTCATCATTGCAACTGAGCTACTGGTCACGAACTCTGCATGCATATCCCTTATCAAGAAGGTCATCAATGAAATTTGCATACCTTTGTTTCAGAGCAGGATCACGAATCAGTCTTCTCTTCAAATGTCCCAGACGCTGATCTGCAATTCTTCTATTGTTTGGCATACACGGTTGATTTTGTTTCCATGGGATTGCAATCTGATAATGACCATTCACCAAATGAGCTGATTCTTCAAAGATTTTCAATGCACATTTGTCTTGAACTGACATCATCTTCCCATCGTCGACTAAGGACTCATTGAAATCTTGGTTGAAATAGTTTTTCAGCTGGTTGCTCAGAAATTTGTCACTTGAAGATGTTGCATTCATGAAGAAACAACATTTACCTCTGCTAGATCGATTCAGTGGTCCATTGAGAGTCCATCCAAATCTTGTCTTAACAGCAAATGGCCCTCCATTTCTAGATTTGCGAATTTTCAGTGGCTGTAGAGCTTCAGGCACATCAACTCCAATCAACAGACTGATTTCACCATTGTCAATTGCTCTTGGTAGCTGCACACCTTGCGAGTACGCCAATCTGTCTCTTGTCTAGCAATGGCATCCTTTGAAATGTTCAACTGTTGCATGGAAAACACATTGGGCAATTCAACTAACACATCGTCATCAAGATCCAACATTTCTAAGCTCGTCACAGAGGATTTGCAATCTTCCTTGACACCATCTATCGTTGCCACTGACATTTGACATCTTCTACCTTCTTCACCAAGCTCCCTGAGTAAACTAGCACTGCAAAAAGTTGCTGTCGAGCCAATGTCAAGTAAAGCATAAGTTTCAACGAGTTTACCTTTTCCTCTTGTCTTCGCCTTCACTGGAACAATCGATAATGCTTGGTTGCCACATCCGGCCCCAGTCTGACTTGCCAATCCAACAAATTGCTTCGGATCACGTGCATTGTCACTTTGGTCTCCACCCGCCGTCTTCCTCCACTGCTCATTGCGTCTTTATTCATATGCCAACACTTGTTCGTGTACTGAAGTCATGTGCTTTCGTTCGATTTCACATCCTGGTACTTCACACGCATGTTTACGTCTGCATCCAGCAGCATAATGAAATGAAGAAAGACAATTATCGCAAAGTTTCTTAGCACGTATAAATTTAAACTTTTCCTCACCATTCAACTTCTTAAATTCTTCACAGCTGTCAACTTTATGATTCTTTTCACAGTAGTAGCACTTGACATGTTCACCACTCTGCTTGACATTCTCACCATTTGTCTGTACACTGAAGTTCATGTTTCGATGTGATGTTGGTCTGTTAGTAGCTTGTCCAATTCTTCTGCCCATCTTCACTGTGGCTGCAGAATCCTTCCCTCTTCCATAAGTTTACCAAACACAGGGTCATTTTTCTCCAAAGCAACGGTCTTAACAAGTCTTTGCACATCTTCGATGTTTGGTTCATTTCCTTTGGCTCTGATCTCTTGAACATGTGATTGTCATCGTGATTTAACAAATCCAGGGCATCTCCCCAAAATCTTCACCAACCGATCTTCATTGTTTATTTGTGCCAGTCTTCCTGTCGCTTTGAGTGTTATTGCACAATTTTCAAGGTCGTCTGCCAGCTCCTGCAATGCTTCATGGTCTCCAGGTTTGATAACAGGTCCATTTGACACTTTCTCTGTCCATGAATTCGACACCTAGAAAACATCACCAAATCTTTCTGCCAACAATCTCTTCGCTTTCAGATAGCCTTCTTCTGGTTCAAGTAGGATACAGCTCTCAATAACCCTTCTGGCTTTCCCTGTAAAAAACTGGATGAGAAGTTGCAATCTTCTAGAAAAATCATCAGTATCCTTTTCAACATTGTTTTCAAAGGTTCGCATAAAAATGTAATATTTCAAGGGGTTACCATCAAAAATTGTCAGCTCTGATTTCGGCAACATAGTAGCAACTGCCAATTTCTTCATGGTTTCAAGGTATTCTACACCAGCATCATCTGATTCATGTGAGCTCGAATGGTGGCTTGCTGACATTCTCACAGGCTCGGTTTTCATCACTTGTTGCAAAGGTTCTCTCATAGTTTGTTGTTGCCATGGAGGAGCACTAGCGTTCAACATTGACTTTGGAAGTGCTAACTCGCCATCAACTGCAGACTGTGACTGGCTGTTCACAGGGTCGGGTTGTATCATTAGAGTAGGTCGGGACAGGGGTCGGGGTCGGGACAGGGTTGGGACAGGGGTTGGGACGTGTCGAGGACACAGGATAGGGGTGTGTCATAGACACAGGGTAAGGGTGTGTCATAGACACAGGGTAGGGGTGTGTCTTAGACACAGGAGGGGGACGTGTCAAAGACACAGGGTGGGGATGTGTCATAAACACAGGGGGCTTGCATTGGGAATCATCCTTCATCCTTGGTTGAAACTCTGTTGACATGAATGGATTGCTCTGGACTGATCTTCTCAATGCAAAACCTTCATTCCCTCTCTGCTCTGTACACCAGACACTCCTTGGCAGTGTCTCTCGACTGACATGTCATTTTCCATTGATCTCTGCACCATTTCACCAGACACTCCTTGGCAGTGTCTCTCGTTCGATTTCTGCACCACTTCACCAGACACTCCTTCGCAGTGTCTCTCAGTTGACTTGATAAACTCAGCACAAGCCTTCTCCTCTGCTTCGACTTTCGCAATTTCTGTCTCCAATTTCAACTTTTGTTTCAGTTGACTTAATCTCACTTCTTCGCATTTCTTCGTTTGCAAGGCTCTGATGTCTTTCGATCATCGATGCTTCAACCAGCAATGATGCTCGTTTCGTTGAATTTCTCAGTATTGTTTCACTGAGACGAGACATTCTTGAATTTCTTGAGCTCCTTAAAGAGTGGCTTCTATGAGAAGAATGAGATTTTGTTTGACTTACTGAGTCTTCTGATCTGATTTTGCTTCCTTCATGCTCATTACGATGAAATTCCAATTTTGATGAATCATTCCAGAAAGCCACTCTATCTTCCATGCTCAAACATCTTGTCTTTGCTTCATGGAAATACGCCGTGCACTCTTCGATGTCATCTTCGTCTCGTAATGAATGACGGTAGATTTCACACGCTTTGCTAAATTCACAGAATGTATGTTCCATCCATCTCGCAGCGGTTTCTATGTCATCAGATTCTCCACCAACTGTCAAGGCATGGGAAACACGATTGATCGCCTTCGTCAATTCACGCTTTGAATTTGCTCTTGAAGTCTTCAGCATCCGTGCGGTTTCTTGATCCGTTGTCATATGCTGCATGCTCCTTGTGTCTGACACTAATTCTCGAATGTCATCTCCTCGCAGCCTCATTCGTTCATCTTCAAAATTCACCTCTTTGTTGGTTTTCTGGTCTTCCATAGCACAAAAAGCTAGATTCAAACTGTAAAGCACCAAAACTGATTTAGGTCAAATGTCAACTATCAGTCCTTCGGGTCCGCAGACACACATCAAACAAAAAACTGCAAACTTTTCAGGACTCGAAATGTGGTTTGCTAAAATAAATTGAACATGCAATGAATATTCATCTAAATTAGAAGAAAAGGTTACATGAGGATTAATAATAAGGCAACGGGTTATACGAAATGATCAACAAAAGAAACATTAAGGAACTATTACGGCTACGCGTGCAAAATTCAAAGTGTCAACATGGTTTCAAGTAATAAGTATATTCCAACGAATGACAGAAATCTCTCATAAAATACAGCAAATCTAACATTGATACTTAAAATGAGGTTAAAGAAGAAGAGAAAACAAACTTACAATCTATTTGCCTTCGTAGCTACAAAACAGCGATGTTGGCTAAACCAAACTTTCTTTTAGGCCATGGAGCCTTCCGCTCCCACATCTGCTCCTCAGCATCCCCACAGCTCTTGAAACCTGGATGACTGGATTCACACACCGCCCAGTAACACATGCTAAGTATTTATAGCTACGGAGACTGGGCTAGACTGGGCACAAACACAAACCATATAAGGACAAACACGCAAAACAGAAGTTCAAGACATAGACAAAATAAGAAACTGCAAAGTAAGACAAGGTCAAAGGTCGACAAACACTTTACAATCAAAACAAACTTTTAGACAGACAAGATAACAAAACCAGACAGAAGCGTCCCTTGACAATAGCTGTCCCTCTACAATAACTGTCTCTTGACGATAACTTTAAAAATTTAGCTAAAGTTTGAACAAAAGAAACAGTTGCACGTTACAATTGTCCATTGAAATTTCCTATTCTTTGCATTGTCCAAATTATCTAATCAAATGCGTGACAGACTGCCTTTAACCTCTGGACAGGCTTGAAGGAACAAAAGGCCTGTTTACAAACGACCTGGTGTACCTTGGACGTTACTGGTCGATGAGATTATTGCCAGAACGGTTTTCTTGAAGATGTTTCAACGGAATTCCATAAACTGGTTAAAGTACTCAGTGCCGTAGTGCCGTAGTGCTGTGGTGCCGTGGATTAGCAAATGCCGGTCTGAGGCCATTTTTCGAGTGGCAAAAATTTTACCGGGAAAACCTATTAACACGTTGAAAGTGCCTGTAAACTGGGTAGAAACAACTAAATGATTGATTTGATAATCAAAAATGAATAGAATTTTGAATTTCAACAAAAGTTATTTATCCTTGCGATGTTGCTAGCTTAGTGTAGGATCGCCTCTGAGGTCATTTTTCGAGGGGTAAAGTTTTTACCTTGAAAACCCACAAACACGTTGAAAAAACCCTGTCAACTGGGTAGAAACAACTAAGTGATTGATTTAATAATCAAAATGACTAGAATTTTGAATATTAAGACAAGTTATTTATCCTCGCGATGTTACTATCTTAGTGTAGGATTACGTCTGAGGCCATTTTTCGAGGGGCAAAGTTTTTACCTGGAAAACCTATGAACACATTGAAAATGCCTGTGAACTGGGTAGAAACAACTAAATGATTGATGTAATAATCAAAATGACTAGAATTTTGAATTTCAAGAAAAGTTATTTATCCTCGCGATGTTACTAGCTTAGTGTAGAATCGCGTCTGAGGCCATTTTTCGAGGGGTAAAGTTTTTACCTTGAAAACCTATAAGCACATTGAAAATGACTGTAAACTGAAGAGAAGAACCCAAAAAACGCATTTGATCCCAAGAGAATCAACACATTTTTCATTTACAAAGTTTTATCTATCCTTACATTAATAGTTGTACCTTGAGTTCATGCAACCTCAACTTCAGGTGAAAGGTCATTGAATCGCCATGTGCAGATAAATCGATACAGGACTGGTTAAGTCAGAGACTGACCCCTCCTTCTGTTTGTTGGCCATCCTTCCATACGATCCCGGCTGTTTGTAAACCACGAAACCACAAAATCACGAAAGGAAATAGCGAAATAGCGAAACGGCATACTTTTTCCCAAAATACATGTTTGAAATGTAAAGTAGTTGTTTACATGAATAAATTGAGGCCCATGTAAGAAAAACTGACCTGGTGAAAGCAACTGCTGTCCTTATTTTCCGTAGAAACTTTAGAAACCTTCGGGGGCATTCCCCCATTTGGCCTTTCAGTTTCATGGAGCAGAGCAACATTGCGAAATGATTGATTTCGGCATGAATGGGATTATTTATCATAGGTCATCTGAGGTCATCAAATCGGTCAATCTATTTATGCTCTAGCTTTTGTGATGAATAAATAATCTTTGGTATTTCGATTCGCTTATGATCATGGTTGATGGTATATTTGTTGGATTTTGTGAATCTCAGGTGCATGGCATCGAGAGGGGCGTTTCACATAAACATGGTTTCACTCATTTGAAAAATTTTTGGAGAACTTTTCAGAACGAAGGTATTTCTACAGATTTCTGATAGATTTTTTTCTTGAATTTGAAAGCAAAAGGGCTATTTTAGGGTGAAATGCCCCTCGGATGGTGCGCTGAATAATATCAGCATATAAAGCCCCGGATCAACAGGCACAGGAATGGTGCAATAAAAAATTCCCCTGTATTATGACCCTTGTTGTGTGGTTGTTAAGTATATGAGTATGAATCCTTCAAATGCATTGCTGAATACAACTAAATTATCACAATAACCAGAGCATATAACAAAACAGCATTTCTCGGAGTATGATGCAACTTCTTCCCAAAAGGCTAAAGTGGAAAGTCCAGGTGAGAAAGGGGAATGCCCCCAAACGTTTCTAAAACTTTTACAGAAAATAAGGACAGCAGTTACTCTCAACGGGTCAGTCTTTCTTACTTAGGCCTCGATTTATTCATATAAACAACTATTTCGTACCCAAAAATACATATTTCAAAAGAAATGTATGTCGTTTTGCTATTTCGCTATTTCGTTTTGTGATTTCGTGGTTTCGTGGTTTACAAACAGTCTACAATCCCAAGTTAGTCAAATCACCTTGTAGAGGCAGATTCATAATCCAGTCACAGAATTCACACATTAGGAGACCAATAAGGAAAACTTGAAATTTAATGAAAAACAGTAGTATTTCTTTACAGTTTTAACTCAACAGAACTACAATATCTAGCAATTCATTTATCATAAAATCCGCAATTTTACCTAGAATCATCATTTCGGAACCTACGTTATTTGGATTTGATTGAATCTGAGCCTGGAATTTGAATCTACATCGAAACAAACATTTGTCAAACTCAATGCCTTGCGACTTAGAAGCTTGATTGTTTGAATTTGTTTTCCTTATAACTGTCAAGAGCTATAAAATGGCCTTGTGTGTGTTGTTCTTTGCAAATGATTTCTTCACACTTTGATCAGTGTTTTAGGCTGTTGCTCAGCATTTTGCAGCCAATAAATTTTCGTACACAAAAACATGCTGTGGTCTTTTGGTTTTTAAGCAAAAAATTCATATTCATCCACCATCCTCAGTCCTATGAATTCTCAAAAGTTGAAACTTTTTTTAGGTTCACGAAGGAAATAACAGAATGGAACTATGCAACCAAAATCATTTAAGATAAAAAAACAGGAAAGTGTTCTGCACAGCACACAGCAGTTACTTCTAATTGTTCAACGTATTCTACAACTTAAATGACATGCCATCATGCATTCCATCAGGATACCTAGTTTGTGGTTGATTGCTTTGGGCAAATAGCTTAGCAACTATTTCAACCATCCAAAGTTCATGGGCTGGCTTTTTCTCATCCTTCTCATTTCCATTACTTCCTCGTGGCATCACAGCGGTGCCCACTGCCAAACACCCAAACAAATATGTTTGTTTGCTTTGAAGAAGTTCCGCAATGTTGCCCTATGAGGTGAGGTCAATAGCACCACCATCACCCCTCACAAGCTCATTCAACTGCTTGTGAGCTTGATCAAGGGCAATGGCTGAAAAGGACTTTCCTGTTTTCTGGATTGTAAATTTACCCTTGTCAAATAAATCGTTGACCTGAGGGTGCTTGTGCTCCAATTCTACTATGTTTTCAAGGTTTGCATCACATCAGAAATTAATGGCCACATCAGTATGTACCAGCCTGCCAGTTATTATGTTGGTATAACTTTTTGCCTGCTTTCCAATGAGTTTTTAGCTGTGGTCCATAAAATGCACATTTAAGGCTGTTACCATGACAACCAGGTATTTTCAAAGTTGGCGCCACATCAGAAATAAATTCTCATATCATTTTGTGCCGGCTTGCCAATTTTCCGTCTGGTATCACGTTTTGCACACTTTCCACTAAATTTGTCGCTATGCCCCCTCACCAAAAAAACTTTGCCTGAAACCAAGATGTTTCACACAATCTGTGCTGGCAAAGAGGCTCCCGGAAAAAAGCAAAAAGCCTGCAGAAAAATTTGAAGTGGAGACTGGGATATGGTTGATGGCACCCTGCCGGCGACCTGTGACCTACGAGTTGCTAGCAATTCAACTTTTGCAGCACATTGCTGACACCAATGGGTTGCGTCAGATTGAAATTATATGAGAACCAGGCTTAAGGACTATGGTAACGACCTACAGCAGCATCCATCATTGTAAGCAGAATAAGTTCCAAAAATAAGTTCTGCTTTAGACCAAGAAAATCACCCATGAAATAAAATAACGGAAGTTGCTGTGTCTTACCTGGCCAGTCTAATGGTGGCCTGTACCATGCATTAAGTTGAGAGGAAATGTGGCTTCCCTACAACTTTCAGGGTCAACTTTTTCAGGGTCAACTTTTTCGGCCCATGTCCTGTATTTATAGTGAGGGCAACGAATGCCGGATTTCATAAGAATCGTGCATTTAATGAAGAAAGCATGAAAATTGGCCTATCGATAGATTTTGACATGCTGAAAGCGATAACATCGGGACCCCAACTGTAAATTGCCCTTAAGTGCTATTTTTAGCCAAGGGTACTTGGGCCCAGTCCTCCACAACTAATACTACTAATTTTACAACGTCTTTCCATATTAAAAGCATACAGAGTTGTATAAGCGTATAATTAGACACGTTGATAACAATACTATTGATAGTTAACAATAGATCGCCCCAAATGCTATTTTTAGATGGGGCCCTTGGTCCCAGACCTCCAGAATAGGTGCATATCATTTTTCCTTTGTATCTGGTGAACAAAATATGAAAATAACTAAAATTATAGAGATTTTGCGCCTCATAATGATGTAAGTTATCCCAACTATGAAATTAGCCCCAAAATCTATCTTAAGAAAGGGTACTTGGACCCAGACCTCTGCCAACTATTCAATGATTTTAGCCCTAAAGGTTCATTGTGAGAGTGGCATTAGTTCATATCATTACATGGGAAAAGTAATATCAATGGATAAATGGTTATCTTGTTGTGGGTGTAAATTGAACAGTTAAACTATTTTTAGAATGGGCTACTGGTGTCCAGGTACCCAAAGATAAGCAAAATACATCTGTGTCAACGCTTCTATTATACATCTGTAAGTTTTTTTTCAAATTTGCAATTTCTGTACCATTCAAATTATACTCGAATTAAGAATGGGATAGCTATGTGAGAAGGATAGCATCTAAACTCCGAAAATAACGCAGAATCCCTTTGATCATTCCTTTTGCATATGTATGAAATGAATGGACGATTTTAATTCTAACAACAGTAAACATCTGAAGGCTGTCTGGAAGGGTATAAAGGTGCAGCTTTCGTCTGGAAGGGTATAAAGGTGCAGATCTCAGTATACTGCAGATAGTTTTCAGCCCATGTGATGTGACAAGAGTGATTGTGACAAAAACTTGCAACATGCAGGCACACTTGGCTTGGATAAAAGAATAAGCGATGCAGCCACCCTGTTGTTGAATGACAAGCTTCTTGCCAGACTCAGTGAAGGTGACTTGGTCGCAATTGAGGCCCGTTACCACAAGAACTGTTTGAATTCTCTAGGAAACAGAGTACGGGCCATCAAATCTTCAGGCCTGCAGTAGATGCCGGGGGGGAGGGGGTAGCTTAACTTGTCCGTGGTATGGGGTTATGCCATTCTTCAGGGCACCTTTTTTATGATAGAGTCCGGATTTATGGGTATTGTTTTCAACAATTCTTTGCATCTTCCGGATTTATAGGTAGAAATTTTTTGTAAAAATTCATTTATTTGTGAGCTGTTTTTGCATTTCCGGATTTATGAGTATGATTTTTGGAAACCTTCCGGATTTATTGGTATACTTTTGAGAAATTTCTCCCGATTTATGGGTAAATTTTTGAGAAATTTCTCCAAATTTATAGGTGGTACTTTTACGGTTTGAATGGCACAACCCCGTATCTTGGACCCCCTGGGAGCAGATGTTGAAGGCAAAATTTTCTACGGAGTTGTATTAGCTGAAATCATTTCCTACTATATACAAGAATACTCCACCATTGAAGAAAGTGTTCCGGTTTTCAACCTAAGTGATTTGAAAAGTCATTTTTGCAAACACCTTGCCGAATATGGTGCATCTGAAGAATGCAAACATAACATTCACAGAATCGCCTCAAGGAGAAAATCATTGAAAAAGTTCCAGAACTCCACAGAACTCAGTAAGCAAAAGAAAGGAAGAGAAATACTCTTGACTTTGAAGGGAGAGACAGGATCAGCAATATTTGAATCGTCTTCGTTTAGCAGAAAGGATGATGGAAGATGCCTTGCAAGGGCAACCAAAATAATTAGAAAATAAATGTTTTTTTGGTGATGAGGATGTCCCAAAAACAGGAAGCAATGGTTCCAACCTCACTTCGTAGCTTAGTAAGAATGATCATGGTGTATCGGTGATTGGAGAGGAGCCTTGTGAAATGAGCAACAATAAAGCTGTGGCATCTATTTCACAGTTGATTAGGCTTAATGCCATCAGGAAAGAGAAGAAACGTCATGACACTGTTCAGAAAATACGGCACATGAAAGCTCATGAAGCACCGTTCCCCCCGGGGGGGGGGGGGTAACTACCATATATGAAGGTACGGGATGTGCCATTTTTTGGGGTGCCTTTTTTCCAGCAGAAAATAAATTTTGGGGTATCATTTGTGGTAAAATCACAAGTAGTCATAAATTTTGGGGTGTCATTTTAGAAAATTAACTCTTTAGGGTATTGATTTTGATCAAATTTCACTTACTTGGTTACCATTTTGGATGGCTGTCACAATTTTAGGGTATACAGTTTTAACCCTATAGTTGTTGGGCTATTTGATAGTACTATTTTGGTTGGGGGGGGCAAAAAAGCCCCCCCTACCTAACTCTTCTTTGGTAATAGGTAGAGCGACCAAATTTGGTGTGCTAAGGGCCTCAGGCATGTACTTTCTGTAAATATAAAAATTAACCTAAAAATAGCCACCATTTTTGCTTACGTCAGCATTTTCCTTTGCGTGGTCAAGAAAAGCGGCAAAATTGGCCAAAATCAGGAAAATTGAGATAAAATTAAATTTGGAGCAAATTTTCCATCCAGACATGATAATTATGATAGAATGCATCAAATAACACAAAATTACAAAAGAAATTTGCAAAATATTCCACTTCTGCTCCTTTTTTCGCGATAATTGAGATTTGAGGATTTGCGATTTTTCCTGGGTGAGTCCCAGAAAATTGTCTCCCGCCCCCTCACTTCACTGATGGATTTTCTCCAGAAATGAGTGTAATTTGTCCATGCCAAATTCTGCTAGATTGTGGATAAGTTATTTAGTCAGTAAGATATTTTTCAACTCTCTGCACTTGGATACAAAAATATCAGAAACTGCTGCATAATACTTGTGTCAATGTGATACAGAAGTATGAACTTTCAAAATTATTCAAAAATTAAGTAGGGGATGAAGAAGTGTGGAAGTTTGAATCTTCATTTCTATTTCTCAAAGAAAGAAATTAATTTCATACATTTCTTATCAAAATGTGGTCTAGTGGGGGTAAAATGGGTAAGTTTGGGATAAAACAGGTAAGGTGAAAATGTAATAAATTGTGCCAGAACCTTTTCATATTTTTCCTTTGCTAAGAGAACCACTTGAACTACCCTCCATAACATAGCGATCGTTGATTCATCAGTTTTGAGTCCACCGTTTCCAGCAGCAATCAACATTACCCATTTTACCCAGTAGACCCTATATATATAAGTTAACTCAAAGTAGTCAGTTCATGTGAAATATTAATGGTTAATCTGCTACACTGTTTGTAATAACTTCTGTTATGACTATCTTCTGTGCTAGTTCTTTTCATTGTTTGATGCACTTTCTTTCTCTGCCCAGAATTTACTTGCCAGTGCTGCCCTGATCTTATTTGCATGGGAATCACCTTTAAATTCAAATTGCCTTTTGCGAGACAAACCAATGTGTAAGATCTCCTGGAGTTCTTTGCGATCTCTCTTCTCATTTGTATGGCGATCAATGCTTGGGTCAAGTTTTCTTGGAATGGTATCACCTTTCTCCAGACAGACATTATGCAACACCATACAGGCCAGTGCATAAACTTTCACTTCTTCATGGGAACTTTCAGATTTTCTCATGAGAATGCGCCATCTTCCCTTCAGTTGCCCATATGCTCCTTCAATTACCATTCGGGCGCAACTAAGTCGATAGTTGAAGTACCTTTGTTTAGGTGTCAAAACTGCATTTGTGTATGGTTTCATGAGCCATTTTTCAAACGGAAAAGCAGAGTCACCAATTATGAGCGGAGGTATCATCACACCTTCCAAGCTGTTGCTGAAATCAGGCAGGAAGGAGCCTTCCTGTATCTTGTTCCACGGACTTGTTGCCTGTAATATTACAGAATCGTGGGAATTTCCGGGGAAACCACAGCTTCCCCACACAAACCTGTATTTGGCATCTACCATTGCCATTAGTACCACCGAGTAAAAATCTTTAAAGTTATGGTACTCTTTGCATGACTCCAAGCCCCCAGGTGGACACTTTATTGGGATATGGCAGCCATCTACGGCTGCCCAGCTGAAAGGAAACTGCCACAGTTCCTCCGTATCAAGCATTTTTTCTTTAAACTCCTCAGTTGTTTTGGGAAGAAATTTATGAACACTTTGTTCCCACATGCACTCAGTTATTGCTTTACAAACTTCGGAAACTATCATGGCCACTGTGGACAATCCGACACCCGCCATTTCTGCTACTGTGTAGAGGTAATCACCACGCCCCAGTCGATATAGGCAAATTCCCAACCGAAACTCAGGTGAAATGGGCTCTTCGCATAGTGTTTGCCTCTCTAGCCTATGACGAATCTTTGAAAGAATAAATTCAAATGTACCTCTTGAAACGCAAAAAGTTCTTTTAAACCTTGAATCCGAGTATGTATTCCAAACTAAATTCCACCAACCCTGGTTGCGCGGAAGTCTTCTGCATGTTCTTCTGGCCTTCATTCCATGGGCTGCAGTCAATTGCCTAGAAGCTGTCAACAGCAATACAGCAAGAAGCGCCACTTGGACTTTCTTTCTCCTCTGCTCCACTAAAGTCCTCAATCTTGCTTCTGCCAATCTCCTTTTCCTCCTTGATTCCATCAGCAACCTACCCACGAAAGCGAAACGCATGTTGTTGGGAGCCATCTTGAATGTTATGAACCAGCCTGAAATACTTCATGTAAGAATTTTCATTTTGACTTCGGAGCGGCACAATTGGGTTCGACGTTTGAAACAAGAGTTGCGCCAAACAACCTCAGGTGCCGCACCAAATTGAATTAAGTTCGGCACATGAAAAGTTTGACGTTTGAAACGGGCCTAAGGGAGAAGGAAAGAGCGGTGTATGGGGACAACATACAGCCATTTGCAATCAGAACGGATTTTAGTGTGGCCATAATTAACTCGTGCATAGCAAAGTTTAATGAAGGAATGACAATGGGAACTTACATAGATCATTGCTACGACATTGTACCTGGACAAAGACAAAGTTTTCAAGACAGTCATATGACACCCATCCTTGTTTGTGCTGTCCATGCCACGAAGATGAATTCAAAGATTGTTGAAACACGTGCATCTAAAAGAGTGGCATCCGAAAACATTGCATCAGTCAAACATCTCAAAATGCGAATTGTCGGACAATTCGTCAAAACTGATAGGCTCGATGATGCAATTGCAAATGTTAAACTTGCTTATATCACTTTCATGTCTGAATGCATAACACCAGTATTGACAGAAGCACTTGAGTGCTTATCTGTAGTTGTGAATGAATTCAAAGCAGCAGGAAGAGAAACTGACGGTGGGAAACTACAAGATGATAATGACAATGATGATCATGATCATGATGATGCAGAAGAAGAGCCATTCCCTTTGTCCAAATCGTGTAATAAATTTAAAGCCAGGCTGGAGAAAGAAATAAGCCAAATAGATTTGTCAGTGGATCAGGAAACAACACACAATAAATATAACCTTCCATCATACATGGATTACTTCTGTATTGTTTTGATACCTAAGTTGCCTCTCTGGACACGAATTATGCTGACTGTTGACAAAAATCCTGCTATTGACACCAAATTACAGTCAGCAAAGCACATTGTTGAAAAGACACTTCTCGACATTGGAGGAACAAATGCCCATGTGGAAAATTACTTTTCGTTTGTGGAACAAAATTTTGCTTCACCCTCCGTACCCATTGACCAATTTATTTACAAACATTTTGAAGATGTACAAGGAGCTGCACGGCAATACATCAATTCTGTTCATGTTAACAGTGGCAAAGAAGGTGGCAAGGAAGGAAAGATCTCTGGAAGTTTCAGTCAGCCCGAAAGGTTGGCACCTCGTTACCCACCAGATGCAGACATACCTTGTGAGCCTGACAGTGACATAGGGCAAGAAGAAGAACAGTGGAATAAGCAACCTCGACAAAGGAAAGTTGCACTATATCAGGCCACTATGCAGAACCTCCAGCGATCCCTATCAACCCCAACGCATCTTGCCAGAAGTCGTCTGACGAGCACAAGAGAAAAGGGTAAACTTGGGGACTTTAGCAAAGAAAACAGTATGCGTTTTCAAGTTTTCAAAACAGAGCACTGGTAAAGTATCACACGGACTTCCATACACCGAATGATGCTTAAAGGAGCTACAGAAGTGCTATGCAGATTTGTCAGATGCAGAGAAAAGAAAATCATCACACCACGCCCACATCGATAGAAGCAATACTGCATTTGCAAGAAGCAGTATGACCCCTACGGTCCAGTGATGGTACAATGCAACAATGCAAAGAATGGTACCATTCAACCTGCATTGGAATGGCAAGTGGATCTCTGGCAATCTGAGGTGCCATTGTGCAACATGTTTAGATCAAATCTTCAGGGGTAAGACAAATATCTATCTCACCACAATGATAGGATAAATGACATTGCAAGTCACGTAATTATGTAACTGTGCACTGCATTTGATTTGTTGGATTTGGATGTACCAACAGCGAGTGTACGATTCACGAGGCGCCACACAAAGACACGCCTGGGAGGACTAGGAGCTAGTGCAGCCAACGCATCTTGCTTCATCACAACGCGTCTTCTTCTGGTTCACAACTCAGTTTTGAAGTTTCTACGTCCTGAAGAGAACGCAGCAGCTTTTAATACAAGTATGGCTTTTACAGTCCTCAGGATGTCAAATTTCAATAAATCAACAGTTCCTTTTCATATCTGTACCTTTTAAGAGTGATTTTCTTGCAATTTTTGCCACTTTCTAGGCTATCCAATTCAAGTGAAGTTGTTGATGAAATTGGCTTCCCAAGGATCCGAAGTTCAAGTCCAAGAACAGCGAAAAAGGCACAAACTTTTGTAATTTTACTGAAACTCACATATTAGTGTTGTTGTTGTATTAGTGCATAGCTACTGGGGTCTCATGGCTATTTGATAAATTCAAAAGTTTATTTCTCCTGGTTTATTGGTCTGCACTTCTGTAGGTAGGCCTATGTGCCTATGTAGGCAATCTCCATTCCTCGCCCATGTAAATAGATTTATGAAGGGCTTTTAGAGGAAGGAAAACAACCCAAGAATATCTACCTTAGCTGTGAAATGTAATGGATAACTAAGTTGGAGGGACTGATTGGCATTTAGCAAAGAATTTTGTGTTATTATAGGACTTTTGACTATTTCCAGTGGAGGTTTTCCTGTTGGTTTCATATAACCATGGTTGTGATTGAATTTATGAGAAGGAAAATTATGCATATTGGGCATGCAAAATTGTACAAAGCAAAACATCACCTTTCACATTTAATTTCTTGAGTTCCCCATTAGGTTTGGCAGTTTCAATTTTAGCAAGTAGTTAATATATGAGAACATTTTGGCAAAGGTTCTTTGGAATAAGATGTCCGCAAATCATGTTTAAATCTTAATGCCAATTTAGAAACATTATTACCAATGCAAATTTTATGAAAGAAGGTTGTTGTATGTTGGTTATCAACCTTTTAGTAACAATTTTCAAATTGTAGCTGTTATACGATTCTTAACAGAATGCCATTGATCACATTTGTCCTTTCTGTTTTATTCTTGCTGATACATTAGATTGCTTTCACCCTTATCAATTAGGCAAAAAATGATGTGGACGAATCAGCATGACATCCTCTTGCGCCGCAAAATTCCTGTTGAAGAGCCTTATAGATTTAAACATGGTTCTTGCGAGCGTGGTCAGTGGTGTGATTGAATTGTGGATGCATTGAGTAAAATTGAGACACCCCGTTTATGGTTGATCAGAGGTCAGTAGGAGATTGCTTCATAAAGCTTGACAAAAATCACAAGCGCAAGATGGCAGCAGAAGAAAGGGCAAGTGGGATAGACCCAACCCATACAGAGATGGATGAGGCTCTCCAGGATATAGCGAGGGGCAAATCACTCCAAAAATCTCGTACACCTTCCAAAAAAATCCCAAAAAATCTTCAAAAATCCCTAAAAATCTCAAAAATCCCAGAAATCCTTAAAAATCTTTAAAAACCTCAGAAATCTTAGAAAAATCCCATGAAATCTTAAAAAATCTTAGAAATCCCGGGAAAATCTCAGAACAATCCTAAAATCTTTCAGAATTAATCATCAAAAATTGTATGAAAAAACATGGATCAAAGGAAAAACAACACCCTTGAGAACATTTTCCGATGTTGTTCCACGTGTGTTTGATGTGTCGTCAAGACAACAGCCTCGGAATCGAATTCAAGATGAAAGAGGTACTCCGTTCCTAAGGAGACGGCAGGAGAACACACGCGCTCACACGAGTTGGAGGTGTGAAGACAGTGCAAGGCGACGCA
Organism: Aurelia sp. 3 sensu Dawson et al. (2005); assembly: GCA_964020215.1. NCBI lineage: Eukaryota > Metazoa > Cnidaria > Scyphozoa > Semaeostomeae > Ulmaridae > Aurelia > Aurelia sp. 3 sensu Dawson et al. (2005). The sequence goes on along the minus strand of OZ026591.1, from coordinate 13,251,146 downwards.
AAAACCGAAGTGAACTGAAGGAGACGATGTTATATGACCAAAACGAGAAATACGACCTCGAATACGACATGGCAGAAGGGAAAGATGAAAGTACCGGTAAGTGAAATTGTTCCTCTCATTTCTTAATGCATTGGACCTTTTTATTGTCAGGCATTCTGCTGGTTCTTTCTTTGTCTTCAATCAATCAAACAGAAATGTTTGCATACGATAGTGCTATCTATCAACGTTCCTCAGCGCATGTCTGCTTACGTTTCGACAGCACAGCCTCTCCCTATTTATGATCATGAAAGTAGCTTTGCCAGGGACTGGGGGGCTATGGCCCCCAATGTTTGGAAAATTTGCAAAAATGAGCCATGATGGGGCAGAAAATGGGCCTTTGTCAGGTAAATTTCCATAAACAATTCATTTCTTATCAGACAATGGCCCTAAATTTACATTTGTGTGACAATATAAAGCCTTGCTTTATTCCACAGGTGAATTATCAGAGTCATTGCTTTCGTCAAAAAGTGAGCAAGGATTGATTGAGAATTTGAGAGAAGAATTAAAGACTCTGAAGGTAAGTAATGTCTACTGCAGGTAAAAAATGAATGGAAACGTTAAAGACTCTGCGCTAACCGGCATCCTCTGCATGATGAAGCTATACCACAATTCAGTTTGTTCAATCCCATGTTGCAATCCTAGAACGTCCACCTGTTTACAAATTTATTTTGAGTCTTCACCTTGTGGAGCTAATGTTATTAAGCCATAAATTCTGATTGTTTTTCAATGCCGAGTCTTCGCTCAACAAAACTTTCAACAAAGACAAATACGTAGGGTCCAAAACTTGATATTCCCTTTCTCCAATTTTCAAAGGGCCTTTGAAACCTTCATAAACAATGTTGTGAATTTTGTTTTGCAAAGAATGTGAGCAATGGTTGTTGGTTAGCGCAGAGTCTTTATGCTAAGTTTATAGCAAAATATTTCTGTAGGTATATTTGCCGCGTTGCTTTCTTTTGGTGGCAATGTATATGGAAATATACCATAGCAGTGTAGTCACACAATCATGAACTCATCACAGGCAGAGTCTCTCGTTCTACTGAATACAACTGAATGCGTATTTGTCTTTCAAAAGACTATCGTCTGATTTGGTCATTGTCTTGAAACGTGGGTGGGGAGGCGGCATTGCTATTATGATGTAATGCCAACAGAAATGAACTAACTGCAAGAATGAGCGGTCACGAGATGGATGGGGGCAGGTTGAGGGGGCAAATGCATCGTGTAATGTCAGAAGAACCAGAAATGCCTAGTATTTACTTTCATTCCATTCTATGTTGGCGCAGTTTATTTTCACTTCCCAAAACGCGGCATTCACTAACTGATATTATTGCTAGATCTTTATGTTCATTAGAGGCAAAATCTAAAGTGCTGAATCTTTTGCTCATGACCTTGAAATGAATATGGAATTAAAGTCGATGGAATCATAATTCAGATAACCCTGTCATCTGCAAACGCTGTCACATTTTCTGGATTGGTTCTTTGTGTGGTTTTAATGGCCTAATTTGCTCTTCGTCCTTACTTGCAGCAACAACTTCGTCCGGAGGATAACTCCATTCCAGAGACCCTGTGGAATATGTTCCTTCAAAAAGGTCACTACCCCAGAAACATCATGAGGTTCAGTGGATATGAAACAATCGATTCCATCCCAAAGCTTCGATCAAAGGAAGAGCAAGGAAAGATGTTTGAATTTGTCAAGTCAGTGAGTGAAATAATTGAAAATAAAGATGAAATGTTTTGGCTTTTCAAAGCAAACCCACAGAAGGTCATGATGCTTCCAGGACTTCAGGTACTTTCAGTTGTCATTACATACAATGCTGTTCTGTTCAGTTTTGAAAAGTTATTTGCTAAGTGTATTAGTTTCATTTTCATTATTTCATGGGTTTTTATAGCTGACTACCTTGCCCCACACACAAAGTGGAACAACCACAAGGAGACAGTATCACCTTGTTCTTCCTTTTTTCCTGCAAACCTTTACAAATGATATGCTAAAGTATAAGATGCCATTTAATGTGTATATATTGCTATGACAGTAAATCAATGTAGATGTAGCAATTTAATCTAAAGCATTTACAAAGAAGGACATATGGCCCTTTTGTTTTTTATTAAGGGTGTCAAATACAACAGGCTGTATGTAGAATCACCCCTGCCTTAGTTCAGGAACTCCAGAAGGCACCATTTCACAGCTCATTCCCAGTTAACATTGGTATTCCTCAGTTTGCTATAAGGAAAGGTTCCAAAGTCAACATTTGGAGTTCAACAAAAGGAGACATTGATCGAAACTGCCATATCAAAATTGTAAATGCATCTCAGTTAATCAAAATACACAAAAAGCAAACATTCAATCCTGTTAAGGTGGTGGAGACAGAGTGATTGGTGACTGATGACTGAAGCACATGTGCTGGCCAATTTGCAATTAATTTGTAACATCATTGGAAGTGGGGCCTCCAAATTTATGAAGTTGAGTACAAAACTTTCACATTTCACAGCTATGAATTCCAGGTAAATGTGTTAAATGGATACTACGTTTAACTAAATTTAAGAGCAATTTTCGGACCATCAAACTTTAAGACAAAGTTATGTCCAAAAGTTTAGTTGTCTGAAATCTGCTGATGTCCGAAAGTTTCTTGTCCGGAAGTTTTGTTAACACTCATTGAAAATAGAAAATCACACACTCAAACTGCAGTCACATCTTACAACAGATTCCCATCACAGAGAGCAAGAATGAGACTATCTGCCTTTGATAGCAGTCACCACAATGACATAGACCAAACCAGTGGCGTGGTGGCCGGGGGGCAAGTGCCCCCCAGCGACGTGAGAAAGTGGGGGTGCCAAAGGCACCCAGCGTTTTGAGGGGGCGCCCAATGCCAGAAAGCCTGATTCACACTAAATCACGTTTGGATGCACAAATGCAACAGAAAAAAGTATGCGAAATAGTTTTGCCTCAACTATAGACTTGTAGCCTTTAAAGATGTTTTGATGGAATCAGAACATAGAGCTCAAATCTTTAGAAAGACGGGTGTAAAGTTCTTTTACATTTTTCTTTGAATCAAAGTGCTCGAAAGGAACTTTGGGTAATTTGCTGTAAATCTGCCGTGGCAATTTTTTGATATCGTGATTAGCATTAAAATGGCGGCACTTATTGATTTTGAGGCTGTGACATCATCAAATGTCTAAATCCTTAACCAGAAGAGCTACAAATTTCTGCTTGCAATTATGTTGTAGACCTTCATAAACTATGGTTTTCTTGAAGATTGTGTCAATTTTCCTCAAGTAATTTAGGAGTTACAACGATTTTAATTTTCTCAAAATTTTTGATGGATTGGTACAAAAATAGTCAAAATGCCGCCATTTTGAAAATAATCAAGATATTAAAGAATTGCCATGGCAGATTTACGGCAAATTACCTAAAGTTTCTTTGAAGTCATTCAATTCATGGAAAAATTTGAAACAATTTTACACCCACCTTTTTGAAGATTAGAAAGATTTGAGCTCTATGCTTGGAATTAGAATTGAACAGTCGATAAGGACACGGTAGCTCACCAATAGCTCACCAGAAACACGTTCAAAATGTGTTCGGAGAATACAATTTTTATCGCAATTCTAAGGGCTATAAGGTGTTCAATTCCAGTGTGAACTTAGCTTTTAAAGCTTTTAAGCTTTTAATCTAATAAATCAGGCCAAGCCAGAAAAACATATTAGCAAAGATCTTCTGCGATTGACTTCCTTGTAAAAATCAACATATAAGCCCGTTCGTTGGGCTTCAGTATCCAGAATGGGGGTGCAAGACTTTGATACCATTTTTACTCATTTGAACGTCACAATGGATCCAGATGACTTTACGTAAAGGTGGAAAGGATGAATATCAAAAGTTTGGGCATAAAGGTGAATGTCTGTTGTCGCTAACTATCCAAAGGAGAACGAAGGGAATCATTTAAGTTTTATTTGCTTACTTCATTGTCTTCGAGATTTTGATACTCTATTTTCCAAATTTTCCCCGAGAGCCCTCATTATTTCAGATTCCTTTTCACAGTAAAATGGTAAATTCTTCACAGAGGGAGCATTTTCCAACGATATGAAGAGCATGGTTTCAAAAATTTTCGCTCCCTCCACTCGCGAAAAGATTTAGGCCCCTCCCTAACTATTTCTTTTTGATTCCAACGGGATTATAAAAGACATAGTTATTCAATTTCAAAGTATAGTCTAGAATTAACCACCTTTGAATAGCCATGGCACATTGTACAACAAACAACAGTCACAGTCTTGTAGGGGGGGCGCCAAAACTGGTTGTGCCCCCCAGCCAATGTTGAGCCAGCACGCCATTGGACCAAACAACAGGTGAATTTGGACATCCAATGTTCACAAGAAGATGGTCCAAAAACCGGTGGTAAATGGGTTCCAGTTTGTGTTCCAAACAAGAAAGGATATGAACATATTCCATACTTAATGGCAACAATTTTCAACTTGCGAAGGGAAGATTCTCTCCCCATCTCAAGGACAATTGACAAGGACAAGGATGATCCATGAAGGCTGAAAAGTTCTATTGCCGAACTTTCTCCTGAAAGTACACTTGTATTGGCAGAAAAATTTGATCTCCATATTTTAGAATGGGTAATGTTGTTAGCTTTTAGCTCCTTCAAGGCCCTTTACCAACCATGAACCTTTCTGCACCAATGAAAAGCAATGTGAAGTGAAGATACAAAGGCAATAAATGACTTCATATCAAACAAGTCAACTTTGATGCAGCAAATGATCATGGTCAATAAAAGGTGTATTGTAAGAATCTGTATTCAGTTTGTTGTAAAAGTCTATAGCATAGCAGTGTTGCCGGCCAGGTCAAAAACTCGGACTTCTCGGACCAAATTGTCCTAGTTTTCCAGGTCCGAGTTTTCCTTTTAGCCCTATGTTCAAACTTGAAAACTCGGACCTCTCGGACGAAGTTGTCCGACTTTTTCTTTGTCCGAACTATCAAATTTCTCCTATGCACTAGAGGAAAACTAGGACATGTTGGAACTCGAAAAAGCGGACTTCTCGGACTTCTCGGTTTTGACCTGGCCGTTGGGATGGTGGTCAAAACAGTCTTAAATGGCCTAAGCTTTGCTGCAGAAGTAAGCACAATGATCGCACCTGATTGGTCAATTTTAGGAGAAAATGTTATAATAATAATATATGTAAGTGTATAACAGTAGGCTGGTAGCCTGTAACACATCTAAACACCAGACTGGGAATTTTGCTGTGCGCAGTAGAAGAAAACTTACCCATGCAATTGTAGAAAAACCAAAAGGATTGCAATTTCAGATATGTTTTACAAGACGACAAATTATGCACATTCAGCAAAACATCCACTCTGGTCTACGCAGAACATAACGGACTAAACTACACTGTGTGAGACAATTTTAGGTGGAATTGGAAATTCGATAGAGTATTTACTATCGTCATATAACTTTTCAATCTTGTTTTTGAAAATGTTTAACGACTTTGATTTAATGATGTCATCAGTGAGACCATTCCAATAGCCTGTTACCCTCAAGCTGAAAAACTGCTTTCTAATGGTAGTATTGAATCTCTGCTTCTTCAATTTTTGACTATTCCCCCTAGTACGTGATTCTTTTTCTAATGGTAATGAAGTATCACTGTTCACTGCATACATTTGGTTCTTGAATTTGAAGGTTTCAATGAGGTCACCTCTTAATCTCCTGTACACTAAACCTGGAAGCTTAAGTGCCTTAAGTCTATTGGCATATCCCATATCCTTCATGTCTGGCACTAACTTCGTTGCTCTCCTCTGAACTCCCTCTAACAACTGCACATCTTTCTTATAAAGTGGTGACCACACACTGTTACAGTACTCCAGATGTGGCCTAACTACACTCTTGTACAACTGGATCAGCATATCCCCATCAAGATGCTCAAATGATCTGCAAATTTACTATTGGCTTTGCTTACTGCTGTCTCTATTTGTTTGTTAAACTTTAACTGATTATCAATAAGTACACCAAGATCCTTTTCACAAGATGATTCTTCAACTTGTACTTGTTGATCATTCTCATTCATAAGGTACTGTTGGCATGAATTTTGTCTCCCAAAATGCATGACTTTGCATTTGCTGGCATTGAATCTTAACTGCCAAGTTCTGGACCATTCTTCTAAATTTGATAAATCTGTAATAAATAAATAAATTTAAATAAATGTTATCAGATCAGAGCGTGGTTGAGAACCCTGCAGGATATTTACACAAAAGATAAGATTTGTCCGCCATGCTTTGTGGGAAGGGTTGACAAACCTTCAAGAAGGTGCTTGGTACAAAATCACAGAAATTGCTTGCAAGCATTACTAAGGTCTTGAGCTGATTACAGTTGATTACTAGTTGATTACCAGTTTCTGCAAAGGAACCTAGTCCATCTGAGAACTGTTCCAACGTTGTGTGAACACTGTCAAATAGTTGCATTCTGTTCTGTTCTTATGTGGATGGGGCCTAACTTTTTCATTTAAATCTAAAGTTCCATTGATTTCTTTCATCAGTGGAAATTGCAGATTTACCAGAGCGGAGCAGACTTTTAATAGGGTTTCCGCGTATGACCTGAGATATAGTGGTATGAATCTAAGTATCTTCAAGTCTTTCAGCTCAGCATTTGCTCTTTCAATATGGATCCTACACTTTGCAATACTTTTCGTCATCTTGACTTTCATTTCCAGTAAATTTTCCTTCATTGAGGAAGGGGGGTATGTTTATAGATACTCCTTCAGGTGTAATATCTTGAATTAAGAAACTCATGTCAGCTAGGATTAAATCTCCTGCCACAAAATGAGACAGCACTTGTGATCTTTCAACTAATAATTTGTCTGAAGTTGACCTGGGATAAAGTGGGCTTACATAAGTTATAACAGCATTTGGTGCAACACCAACCAAAACCTCGAAGGAGTTCATACCCCTGTAGGTGGAGTATGTCTGTTTCTGATATGACATTTTGGCAGGTGTTGCAATCTCAGTTCAGTTCAGTTCAGTTCATTCATAGATTTTAAATTCCACTACATACAAATACTCTAATATTAAACTACTTACAACAATTATAATAAGTACATTAAAGACAATACACAGAGAATAAAACAAAGACAAATGACACTACACTAGAGGACTTGCATGAAGGGAATTCTTAAGGAGGAACTCTCTCAATAGCAAAGCTAATCGAGGAGAGAGCACCCCCTTTTTAGATAGTAATTTTAGAGACTAAGTGGGTAAATTATGACTGTCTATAATACACTATCAATAATTATTTTCGAAAAAGTAGGTTTTGAGCTTAGAACGAAGGACACTAACAGATGGTGACCTTTTTATATTTACAGGAATGTCATTCCAGCACTTTGCTCCATAGTAGCTTACTGATCTGAGACCGTATTGACTGGTGTTTTTCTGAGTTTGAAAGATGTTATCCTTGCCAGCCTGTCTTGTATCATATTGATGAACCGATTCCAAAGATTTAAAGAAATTATGAAAGCAAATAGGAGAGATTTTATGAACAGATTCATATACAAAACACAGCAATTTTAACTGGAAAAGATCATGCAGCTTTAGGATTTTCAAATCAGAAAAGATAGGATTAGAGTGAGAAGTAAAGCGTTCAAAAGAAATTGCCCTTACAACCCTTTTCTGTAACAAGAACACCGGATTAATGTAAGTTTCATATGTAAGACCCCAAACCAAAATTCCATATTGCAGGAAGGGTGAAAATAAAGAATTGTAAAGACAAATCAAAACATCAACAGGTAAAAAGTGTCTTACTTTGAAGAACATACCACATGTTCTAGCCAGTTTTTTAGATAGTTCAGTTCGATGATACTTCCATGAAAGATTTTCATCCAAAAGAACTCCAAGGAACTTTACATAGCAAGTCTTTTTGACAGGGAGGTTTCCAATTTTGATATTGATAATTTCAGAGGAAGAATGTTGAGGAGACTTAAAAATAATGAAGTTAGTCTTGTCAATATTCAATGACAATATGTTAATATCAAGCCACTTTTTAATTTTTATCTCAATGTCTGTGCAGTCTATAGCCATTCTGCAGTTTCCAACAAACACAAATGAGCCCGGCAAAAATGTCCCATTCTTTTCCCTAGACGGAATTGTCCGCATACAATCTTTGTGAAGCAAAGAGTACAGTACATTTATTGATGTCAACACAATAATACGCACTGTAGCAGCGCTGCAGTAAAAAAGCTGTGCTAAATGAAGATTTGTGTAGTTCTGTCGTACTTTCATTAGTGCCATAAAGATCTGGTCTTCTACCGGGTGAGTAAAAAAAACGTGGGGCGTTTGGCGGACTGCGACATCGCATTTATCCACCCAATTGTCATGAACTAAATCTTTCTATGCAGCCAAGAGTTTAACTTAGATCGTAAACCTTTCCCCATCGAAATCGGTCATTTGATGCATTTGTTAAAAAGCATTTTATGTGTAAGACCTTGTATGGGAGTCTGGCAAACTGATGAAATCTTTTGCCAAGCCCCTTCCGCATTTTATTTTGGCAAAAGTTGCAGGTGCACGTGGTATTTTCTGGAGAGAATGAAATAGCCAGATGATAGTATTTTCTCCCCTAGGATATCTTATCATGACTTGCCCTGCGTACAGGATGTTTGAAAGACATCAATAATGCGTGCTTCTTTTTCTCGTGAAGAGGTTTCTTTCAAGCAGATCAACGTTCTGTAAATAGCAATGGGACGTCTTCCAGACAATACTTTTTCCCAAAGCCTGGTTCACGCTAGGTCCTTTGAGTCGTTAGAGTCATGCAGAAAGACACAAAAGACAAAGGACTGAAACTCTGGGTCTTTGTCTTTTGGTTCTTTTTGCATGATCATAGCGACCTATGCGACCTAGTGTGAACCAGGTTATATTTTTTCTGTATCTGCTGATAATACAACGTGTACCTGTAACACTGGCAGGGCTAAAATGCTGAAGGGGCCTGGTCAAAGATTTCACCAGTTTGCCTGAATCCCATACAAAGTCTTATGAAGAAAATCTTTTTTTAACAAATGCATTAAGAGACTGATTTCATTCGGGAAAGTTTTATTGTCTAAGTTAGACTGTTGGCTGCATGGAAAAATTTAGTTGACGATGATCGAGTGGCTCAATGTGACGCCACAGTCCGACAAACGCCCCACGTTTTTTCTGACTCACCGGGTAGTGTGAGGCAATCGTATTCCATCCTGCGAAGTGGTTCAAAAAATCTTTGAAACGACGAACATAACCAACAACAATGTTAAAGATCTGCTTGTTTGGGAGACCAGTTTCCATCCTAACAACGTTATCACTTAAATTTTTCACTGAATATCGCTCTGGATGATACAAATTCCCTGCTCTTTCCTTTTCCAGCTCTCGTTTAACGCTCTATTTGAAGAAGCACCTTTTCACTGGGCCTTGTAGGCCTATCAACATCATTGGCATCATAAGTGCAATGATCAGGAACCTGAAGCTGCTTTGGGGAGTTTTCTTACAATACTTTTGTGGTAGCCTTTGGTTTCCGTTTAACTGGCTCTTGTTCTTCAAATGTCTTCTCTGCATTTCTCTTAAACACAGTTGGCAAATTAACTTTTTTGCCATCTCTGAAATGGAAGCTACAAACATGCAAAGATGAAGTAGGCCCTTTGTCACCCCTCCTGATGAGCTTCTCCCATCTTTTTCTTTCCTTCTGACAGCCAGGAAATCGAAAAAAACTGCAGTCTTGAGCTTCTGATTGATGATTACAGTCAGGAACAAATCATTTAACCATATTGATCGATGAAAAAGCGATATAAAAGTTGACTGATGCGCTGTGATACTGGAGAGTATTGTAAATTTGGCATAACAACAAGTTGTTTAGAACCAAGATTGCGGTTGCACTTCGCACTTCGGAACTCTATAGTGCCACTGGCCTGAAGGCCATTAACCCTATTTCACATGGGGTATTTTTTCGATATTTTGGCATGGGGGCCTATTTCGCCCCCCTCTTTTTCTCTGTAACTACAATAGATATAACAATGAAACTTTCCTCCATTGTTCTTTGGACAATAAGCTTTCCAAATATAACAATGATAATTAATTAATAACGTCATTTGTTGCTAGGCAACCAAAAAACAAAGGAACACTGGCCAATTTATAGCTGCTTCGCAAGAAAAAATATATTTGATTGAATACTCAACCGATTTTAATGAGAATAGTCTTAAATGATAGGAAATACATTCTACAATTCAAATATATACTTTGAAGCAATCTGAAGTATCTATTCATAGACCAATTAGCGCTTAATTATCTCTTTATTCCTTTCTACTTATTGTCACTGCAGTTTTCCATAGTTTTCTTGCTATTTCTAATTAGGGATGAGGTGAGATCTCAGCAAAGAGCTCCAGCTTGGTAAGCGGGCTGGCTCGCCTTCCTATGAACAGGCCCTTATTTGCAAAGTGTAATTTGGTGCTTCAAACCAAACTCACAAGAGGAAATGTAGCAGAGTATGTAAGTCAAACCATGCAAGCACTTATATAAAGCTTGAAACCTTAATCCATTAAGTTTAGAAGGTGAAATCATGCATGATCCACCAATTTATGATCCATGATCCACTGATCCATGATCCATCAATCCATTATCCACGATCCATTGATTCCCTGCTCCCGATCTAGATGGTTTGATGTGGAGGTAAAGGCGTTCGCTCAATTTGTCACCTCTCATACTGATATGCTGAGTCTCAATGCTAACACAACTGACTGGCCAGCCACAAAAAATAATCAGTACTGGAGGAAAGTGCCTCATTTGCTGAACTGAATTCTGGTTTAGGAAATGTTGGAGCATGTATGTCCTTGAATTCAGGGTACTTCATACCTATCAGTGATTGTAGTTTGGGAACCTACAGTAGGACTACTGAGTGGCATTTATGAAAAAGCCTATGGGTGTAAAATGGGAAAGCCAAGGAGCAGATTATTTCTAGCCGTGGAAAATTCTTGTCACTCACTATCAATCTGATAAAATATCAGTATCAACCTTGTGCGTAAATGATATCAACGGCTTTATGGGAAGCAAAAAGTTTATTGATGATTAAACCAAAACATCAATAAATGAATGCATAGCAACTTTTTCCAAGCTCAAACCTATCTTATCCTACTATTTCAAACCCATCTTTCGCTACTATGGATCAATATATCTAATCTTACAAAGAAATACAAGCCAAAGTTTGGGCAAGGAATTCTAGTGCAGCTAATTCACAGTCTAAAATACTGGTAGAACTGAGAATGGTTTTCTTTGGGCCACTCGCTATGATACAGTATCAAGTTGATGAACCTTAACAGTTGGTGATAATTTATTTCTTGCTATAATTTCAGGCTCAATTGTAGGGTCTCATGTTGTAAATGACACAAAGACAATAGATGAGGCAGAAGAAGCTTTTGCCATGTCAGTTGAATATTACCAAGGGCACACAAAGTTCAATACAGTGCCTACAGGTTCTGTGGTTAATAATGCTGTTTCAGTTGATGCAGGTCAAATTAAAAATAGTATGTTAGAAATGACAACCCCAGCAGCTAAAATATTTGCTAAGTGATTTATGCAAAGAACTGTCAAACACCCAAGTAATTCTCATCAAAGTGGAGATGATAAATGAAAAGCGCTCTGATGAGATGAAATTTCCAAATGTTTGACAAGCCACTTATGACCGACATGGCATTAACGTAAATTTTTCCAAAGCAGAGAAAGGGGATACATACTATTCAGCGCTCCTCCATGTAACAAAGCACAATAATGACTGCAGGACATTGCCAAACCAGCCTGAAATGACAGCTCTTCCAAAAGCCAGTGATTGGATGACAGGAAGCAGATGCAGAAAGGGGCGTAGTAATGTTAAATGTGTCAAGAGATTGTGGGATCGCAAGATTGTATTTGACTTGTTTGCCATCATTCAGGAGAGGAAGTTGAAGAGTTGAATTGAGGTCATATCTTGACGCATCCAGGTATGTATGGTTTGTGGTCTGTTGCTGCACAGAGGGAGTCCTCCTTATATCATGGAGACTTGGTGCAACAGAGTACACATTACTTACTGAAGGTGAGTATGGTGCCGCTATTAGAGATCACCGGCCCCGGCCCCCCGGCCCCGGCTCTGGCACCATGGCCCTCGTCCCCCGGCCCCCATATTTATAGGTGTTTTTAAAATTTTGTAACTTTCTGCCTGTTCCCGAATTGCCACTATCTGTATAATCGCCATTTCATCCAAAAATTGTATTTCAAGAGCTTTGGAAACTCCTTTCAAGTAGAGTGAGAGAACTTTGAGGGGCCGAGCAGTTATCTGAGCCTTGCAAAACAAGTTGAGTATGATTTCCTGAACAAACCGCAAATGTGTATACACACTGATTCGCAATACGATCATGCGCCTTCGCACCATGCACTCATGCGCCTTCGCACCATACACTTATGCGCCTTGGCATTGAAAATCCTTAATAGATCGATGAGGGTGTCACATTTCTTTCCATATTGATACATTCTTTGATACATTACAGTATTTACTATATATATTTATTTATTGATTGAATGAATTTATTTAGATATAGATGAACCGCAAACTATTCAACATCTTCACTAGGACAGTTTCAGAGTGGGTGACAGGACACCAAAATGAATAAAGGTTGCAGTAAAGTGTACATCGAAGCTGAGTAGTACTCAGTACAAAACCAGGTGAGAATACTCTTTGGTCGCTTTCCAGTGTGAATAGACATTTTGAATGTTTTGAATGTCTGCCTGCAAAAATTTAAAAGATATCGTACCACAATAGCAATTGTGTAGTGAATTCCACGCGATCATGGAAAGTCATCTTCGCTATGCAAATTGTATTTGGGGGAATCTATGAAGAGCAAAATTAGATACCCTCCAACGTCTGCATGACAGCGCTCATTCCATAACAGAAAATGCACGCATAAAGGACGAATGGTCATCTAATTGGCTAAGTGTTGAAAATCTTACTCGATTTGATTGTTCTGTTATGGCATATAAGATTCTGAACAAGTTGAGCCCGGATAGCCTTTGGAACAAATACCAATATAGATTCACGTATTCAAATTATATAACAATGAATTGTAAGGATCTGCAGATCCCAAGGCTTAGAACTGAACATGCCAAAAAAGGATTTTTGCCCGCATGTCGCGCGCTATCGCGCGACTGGAGGGCTTCTGGTCTGCCCCACGTACATGGTGCTGCAAGGAACCAGCAGTTTCATCTGGTTGGAAAGTCAGCAGAATGTCAGCAGATTTTTGCATCTTTTACTGTCATGACAACTGTCAATCAAATGTTGGAGCGATGGCAGCGAGAAATAAGAGAGCTAGCTGCAGTGCAAACACACAGCCCACAAAAGGACAAAGAGATGGTCTGAAAGCTGCCTGTGTGTTGTTTCATATTCTTGCTAGGAATGAATTGTACCTTGATTTATAAGTAAGCTGTGTTTTTATGGGGTTTTCATGCAGCCATGATGAAAAGATACAGCACATGGCCATCCAGGCCTGGCATTTGTGAGAGTCTGCACACAGGCTAATAGGCATGGTGACAGCAACAGGAAGGAATTTGGCATCAACAAGCCTGACAGCATGGTAGAAACCCTCGCTGCTCATTTAGGCCTTCTGCGCTTGAGTTTCGCTACAGCAAGTATTTTACAGGTAATTTTACAGTAAAAAGGCGGAAGACATGTATCATGTGTCTGAAAATTTATTTTCGTTGCTTATTGGATTACAATAGCAGTTATTTTCCCTAGAAACCACATTGAATGAGAACATTCTTAGAATTAGCATGCAAGGAAAACAAAATCCAAGCCTTGCCAATTGAATTGTGAAATTGAACACTCACACCCATGTTTTGTCGGTGATTTTACCAGGAAAATATAGGCTCTGGTTGCCATGAATCGACTTTATGGCTTCTCAAAAAACAAGTTTAACTCGTCAAGTTACTGCCAAATTTTCCACTTGCTGAGTGCTCTGGGACAAAAGTCATTCATTCACTTTGAATTATTGAAAACATGCAGTTAAATACAATGTGTCCTGTTAAAAAGCAAAATATAACAATAATGAATTGGTTAATAAATATCTAATACTAGGAATAAACAAGGAAGTATGTGAAGTTGTTTTTTAATCCTTCCTTTGGTTTTAATTTGAAATTTGATAGCAAGGAAAACATTTTGATTTGCTAATCTAGACTATACCTAACGGTTGCCCCTCGATATGCAAATGATTTTTGTCCATTGTTGGTTCTAAACGGAATTTTAAATTCGACGATAGTGCAAAAATTTGTATGAAATATAAAATCTATTTATCAGCATTGTTCTGTTACGATTGAAAACATTGTACTCTTGATTGGAAACCTGATTGGAAACCCCGGGAAACCCCAATGTAACTTTATAACGAATTGTTGACAATTTCCCAGTGTCATGTAACATTCACAAACTTATACTTGGAGTAAGCGGGCACGTGTAGCGAGAGCTATTTCTAGTACTACTCTGCAATAAAGGCTTGGAACGATATCCCAGCTAATGTCAGAGAAATCCTAACACTCGGGCGCTTCAAAAAAGGACTAAAAGCGCACCTGAGGAGCTGAGAATGCCGAGAAAAAATGCACCAAAACACGACCTTCTGGAAGAACAGCCCTTTTTCTTTAGGTAATACTCCATTTTTTTATTATTATAGAAACATCGCACTAGGTTTTCGTGCAAGCTGAAGATTGTAAACATTGTACTAGCTGAAGAGGTATTCGTGTAATAATAATAATGATAATGATGATGATGATGATTTCTCTTGCCTTAAATCAGCGAAATCTCGCTCCATGACCTTCGTTGATATTCCACCAACGTTGATTTGTAGAGTAGCCGACACAAAACTGTAACAGGTTCCATTTTCGGCAACATTGGATCATGAGAGGCATTCCGAGCCAAATTGAGGAATGTTCACTTTTACAGTACTTACAAACTTTCCTTAACTATTACAATTGTTTCAAAGTTTCCATTCTAGCATTGGGAAACATTAGACCAAGAGTGTCCTCAAAAAATTTTCCCAAGAGCAAAATACCCCTAAGATCCTAACGCATGTAAAATCCCAATGTATCATGGAAAGATCAATCAATACTCTTCTTGATATCTAAAGGCCTTTTTGCTTATTTTCACAAAACTTTGAAATGAGGAAATTGGTACCTTGAAATCCAGGATTGCAGGAAGGTCAAGGACTTTTTGCAACTCTTGTAATACATCGTACAACCTTTTTCGCGGATTTCTTTTCGGAGGGGCTGGAAACAGGCTATAAGAAGCCGGTGAATACAGGCTGCAACTGGTTTTGATAAAATGGAAAAGCTACTTCAATGAAGTTCTTCGAATTTCCCCATTTCTTGCTAATGGTGACCTCGCCATCGGCAAGTTTAGTTTCTTCAAAAACCAATTTATTCTGCCTCTTTTCAAAACAGAGGAAAACGGAATTTTCAGGGCGAAGGCGCATGAGTGCATGGTGCGAAGGTGCATGATCATATTGCGAATCAGTGTGTATACACATTTGCGGTTTGTTTAGGAAATCATAAACAACTTGTTTTGCAAGGCTCAGATAACCGCTCGGCCCCTCGAAGTTCTCTCACTTTACTTGAAAGGAGTTTCCTAAGCTCTTGAAATACAATTTTTGGATGAAATGGTGATTATACAGATTAGTTTAAATTCGGGAACAAGCAGACAGTTACAAAATTTTAAAAACACCTATAAATATGGGGGCCGGGGGATGAGGGCCATGGTGCCAGAGCCGGGGCCGGGGGGCCGGGGCCGGTGATCTCTAATAGCCGTATGGTGCAAGCCAATCAGATGCCTAATCATAGGTTGCTCAATCAGAGGGCTGATTATGGGCCGGAGCACCCATAGGTTTGAACTGAGTGGTGCAAGCCAATAGGAAAGAAGTGTGAGGCGTGCAAGCCAATAGGTCTGAGGGGTGCAAGCCAATAGGAGAGCTATCTATAGAATGTCAGTAGAAGAATAGAGGCCTGATAGGAATGGCTGCTCTGAGGCAGATCAAATACACAGCGAAAGTGAAGGCGCGAAGACGGCTCAGTTGTTTCCAATGATATCAAAGGATGGAGTACAATGCTCTCAGGTCTATTGCAAAGTGTCCTGTGGATTCTTCCTTCACAGAAAAGGTGGCTGAACTCACTGAGTTGAGGATAAAGTGTATGAAAGTAATAGCTTTGAACTTTAATGGCAAAAATCAGAAGATAAACTTTTGTGATGTGTCAAGACTGCAATTTCCAAGGAGCCAAAAAATTGAGGGCTGGAATTTTGCTGCCAGTAAGGTAGGCTTCCATAAGCATCAGATCTATTTACTTAGTACAGGCTTTTATTTAAACAAGGATCATGAATTTGAGGAAGGTCTCTATTCGTCTGTTGCAATGAAGAAGGACCAAGCTTGATAATGACTTATAATACACGCATGGGACACGCAACATCAGGTATTAGAAGCATCCACGACGACAACATACACAAGTACACGGGAATTAAAATTCGGGATTGCAGATATTTTTAAGGAAAAATTAATCATGTTACATGATGATTACTTTTTCCTTAAAATACATGCAATTCAGAATTTTAATTCCCATACTTGTGTATGTCGTCTATAAATCATTATCAAGGATGGTCCTCCTCCATCGCAACGGACGCAAAAACCTTCCTCGAAGGATTCATGATTCTATATGCCTATATGATTCACTATATGTTCATCTTGGCGTAGGAGACAGAGGGTTGGGGGTCCACAGCTCCCCCAACGTTGGAAAATTTGAAAAGCCTGCCATTTTCAGGGTAAAATCTGCCTAAGTATGGACAGGAAATAAAAAAAGTGGACCTTTTATCAGGATGCAAGTCGTCAGAAATCTGTAGTACTGAGAATATGAGAATTTTTCAAAGGTTTCATAGAAAAAAATGCATGTGTGAATTTGACGAATCTTTCAAACATTGGAACCCAGATATATTGTTTGTGTTAAGCCGTATCTTTGGAGACCATGAAGCTTTGAAAAATTAATTACAGTGGGTCTCAAAAAACAAATCATAAAACACCCTTTTTCATCAAAGGAAACCCATTAGTGTATGGGACTCTTTTATTGTGAAAGAGTGTATGACACCCTCTTATGATTAAGGAATTCTTACCAACCATTGTATATCCCATCATTAATCATACTAAGTGTTGAGAACATGATTGATTGTCAGCCTGAAAAACTTTAAAGCCTGAAAAATGATTGAGACCAGATTAAATGTTAATTTTTGCAGTATTTGTTATTTGATAATCTAGTCTATTTTTCATTAATTTTACTATTTGGTGATTATTAATTTCATGTCATATTCACTTTCCGTGACTTTTGCTCTGCTACGCAGCAAACTTTTACTGTGAGGGAGCGTGAAGTGAGGTCCCGTTCATGGAGGAAGCTCGCTGCGCTGCACATTAGAGGTCACGGAAATGAAGTTATTTACTAGCCGGCGCGCAAACTTTGGTTACTGGGGAAGGCATCCAAAAAAGCCACGCATGGCCAGAAAGCAAGCAAACAGTGCAAACACCAGGATGGAGACCTAAGTTTGAAAGCTTTTTGAAGGAATGCTGAAAAGATCTACCCAAGGCACAGTACTTGAACACTGAATTGTCAATGTGGGCGGACTATTGGTGAAACTTTGAAGGCATCCAACCAATAACGCTGTTTTCTCTTCTTCCTTGTATTAAGTGAATATGACGCAAAAAATTTTTATTGTCTAATGTTATGCATTAAACATCGCTGGTCATGATAGTGTACTTTATTTTCTAATTTAGGCGCTTATTTCTTCAGAAAATGGGGTTGAGCAGCCCCCACTTTGCTTTGAAAAGGGGCGGCAATTCTGCTCAGTCAGACTGTTGAGTACCAGGCCTCTGTGATGTAAAGTGTTTGTGGAAATGACAACACCATGCAATGTTTCATACATGAAACCATTACAAAACCTTGATAAGCGGTCAGGTTTGGATTGTTTATTCACCCTTTTAACCGATTAAAACTAAGGAATTCCACTCCTGGTTTCTTGAATACTTCAACTGCTAAATTTACAATGTTTTCAAATATTTTTTCTCTCGTAAATGTGGTACAAAACGCTATTTGCAAGCTGGATATCACGAAGCCATGTCTCACAGCAACCTTTGCACATCTAACCCACTCAAGGGTTTGAAATAACAATAAATGATTGTCCATGTTGCAAAGATTTCAGACATTTATGGCTTATAAATGGTTGAATATTGGAATTTCACAGGACGAAGTTCTACACTATGGGGAAGGAAGCTTGACCAGTACGATATCCACGATTTTACACGATTCTCAAATTGATTATTCTCCTAGCGTGTCAGACACCAAACTAGGTTTGTCCTTGATTTAGTCTGGTAGCGCCATGGGTAGCGCTAAATAACACAATCAACACTTACCAAAGCAAAGTATCTGTAGTATCAGCACATCTCGGGACCTCATGAAACTTTTAAAAATACGATTACAGCGAAATAAATCTATCCCAGTCGAGTGCCAACCAGGCAGAATGGATATGGCCTAAACCCGTAGACCCTCTCTTTCAACTTTCGAAGCATAGCCAGTCAATGAAGATCAGTTGGCCTGAATTCTTTCCCTCCCTTCCTACGACCTGTCCAATGGATGTTGGGAATTCAGAGTTATGAAATTCCGACGCCAACCTAACTCATTTTAATCTCAATTCTTCAGTAAAATTTAGCGTCCATCCTACGTAATCACTTAGCGAATACATCCAAAACACAGCAATTGCCGACATCCAATGTGAACCCGACTTTAGTATTTATCAGTCGAAAGTGTTTGTACTAGTTTTTGTGTCTATATTTGAATGTATATTTAGACTTAGTTTTAATTACCTGTCTCTATGTTATGGCCATGGGGTAGTCATGGTCTTCTGCTCCTCATGGCATCGTTCTTGTAGTGTAGTACAGTAGTTTGTAAGTGCTGTTTTAGGTAATATCGTTATTGTAAATTTTTATATTGGATAGAAAAAAAAAACGACCTGTCCACTTGAGAAACTTTACAGCAGATGTTTCTTCGAGCGACACTGACTGTTTGTACTCTGTTTGCAATGGTTTGAAACTTGAAATCATGAGGAAACGAAGGGAGCAGTTCTGATGAAAGGATGAACTCATTCCTATTGTGCTCTTATTGTATCCTCGGAGTCATGCTGAAAGGCAGAACCCAATATATCGGAGTCATGCTGAAAGGCAGAACCCAATATCTCCATGGTCAAATATGATCCCACTTCTTTCATCAAAGAAAGCGTTAATTGAGTGCCAATATGTGGAATTCAGGTGTACAAAAGACATCAATTAATTGCCAAAATAGTACACTAATTCTGTGGAATTTGATTCATACGAGTGTGGAGGTTTCCTATAGGGCAACTATGAAACCCTAAAACCCTTGTGACTACAACACTATCCTTTGATATGCAAGTACCTTTCGTCTGTCTACCCAATCACTTTATGTCACGAGTCCAAAAACTCGACCCAGATCTCCGGACACTTTTTAGTGAAGAAATTCGATTTTCAAATGGCTGTATCTAAGGAACGGTTTAGTTTTGGAAAGTTTTATGTCGAAATTTGAAATCAGCACACTCAAATTGACGTTTTTCATCAATAAAAATTGTTGCGTCATATTCACTTTAAAAGGATAACCTTTCCGAACAATTTCACAGCTACGCAAATTCTTGCCACGCTACCGGTAATAACATGCACATGCGAGAGATCAATTTTTGTACTTCATCGGTTAAAAACCTATCTCCGCAACACCATGGCTGAAGACTGAACGCTGTAGCTCTCCTTCACCTACATCGATAGTCCAATTGGGTAGTCATTGATTGTTTTGCTTTGAGGCATCCACAACGGATGAAACTGATTGGCATTTTGAACACTAATCCTTGAAACGAGTACACAATGAACTGGATGTTAAGTTTTGATGCATTTGTAATTGCAGTACATGGTTTCCTCCACTGAATGCCTTTTGAACTTCTTTCCTTAAGGCCTGAAAAATTCACCTATAGCTCAATAGTAGGACATTGCAACGCGTCAGAGCCGTTTGCTTCATATCGTTATCCACCAATAGTTGTCTGCTTGATATCCTCTTGACATCTGGTCGAAAATATATCCCCATTGTAGAAAACTCATCAAACTATTTGCTGTGACCAGTGGCAAATAAAAATATTACTGTTAGTTTCATGAAATTAAATTCACTCTTAGTGCAATATGAGAGGAATATTTTTTTGGGCAACCTCTTCTTTCAAAGAGTATCGTTTAGGGGTACCATGGCAAGGGTCTTATACTTATGAATTGTATCGAGAAAAAACCACGATGGCAGGCTGTGAGTTGGATCTTCCTTGAGCGAAAGATGCTTGCAGCGAAGGACGAGTGAGAATATTAGAAGGCAGGAACACCACAATACGACGCAAAATAAAAGACGACTATTATTTGAATTAAATGTTTACTATATATATTGTATAAGAATATATTCTCATAAGCTCATTCACTATATGTATTAAAATAGAAATATGTACTCAGAAAAAACACATGCTTGTAAACGTTTCGGCCAAAGCCTTCATCAGTATAACTTTTCCAAATAAGATGGAGCATGCATATAGATTATGAATTTCAAAGACAATACAAAACAATAGCCGAAGCGGGTCCTACCTAATACAATGCGTGATAAAATGTGTTAAAGCAGCCGGTAATACAAAGGTGGCAGGAGAAAGATCAAAGAAAGCGCAGAGTTAAGAACTACTGAAGTCGGTGGCTGTGTCTGTCTCGCCGAAGCTGAAAAAGATAACATGTTACAACAAAACAAACAATAGAAAGATCAGAGAGCGGATTGGCAGAACAGAAAACCCTAAAAAACAGCGTGTGTACCTAACGAAAAGCTCAGCGCTAAAATCAAAACAACACAACAACAAAAAACATAAACAAAAATGAAATCTATGTATCAACCTGCCTAGTGTTTAAACCCTTAGGGGCAAAGCAATCTAGCCGATATTGCCAGAAGCTTTCCCGCATCCTATTACCCCCCGTTAGCCTATCAATTATCTTTACGCTAATATCCTTCAGAAACCCCCGGTGGCCTTCTTCAGTGAAATGTCTGAAGAATTGCGCCTGGGGTACTGAGGCCCCCGAATTAAACTTACGACTGCACGCCTTGTAATTATTAAACCTAAGCCTAAAAGGCGTGCAGGTGCTACCAACATATTGTACACCACAAACAGTACATTCCAACAAATACACAACATTTGACGAGTAACAATTAAACGAATAATTTATCCTATATTCCCGGCTATCTACATTAGAATGAAAATGCTCACTATTGCTCATGACATTACAGACTTGACAACGAGATTTACCACAACGAGAACACCCCTTCTTATCAGTCCCCCCATTTCCCTCATTACTCAGCCTAGCCCTAACAAGTATATCCTTAAGGTTCTTACATCTCCTAAATGCTATTAAAGGTGCCTCAGGAAACACCTTCCTATCCTCTTCCGAATTCGTGAGCATAGGATGGAGTTTCCTGGCAACCTTCCCCAAACCATTGAGCGCTGGATGATATGTTGCAACAAGTGGAACCCTTTCCCCCCTCCCTTGGTCATTGGTCCTATCGCCCGAATTTGCTAGAAGAGTTGCCCTATCCAACCTACGTACCCTATCGATTTGCTCGTTAACTAAAGACTCTTCGTAGCGCCTGTCCTTAAGCCATCCAGCTAACTCACCTACTCTCTCCTGAAATTGGCGATCCTCCGAACATATCCTACGAAACCTAAGAGCCTGACCATAGGGGATCGCTTTCTTGGTGTGCCAGGGGTGACAAGACTTCTTATGCAAGTACTGATGTGTATCAGTAGGCTTGCAAAACAAGTCTGTCGAAAGGACTCCCCCCTCCCCCACGCT
Organism: Aurelia sp. 3 sensu Dawson et al. (2005); assembly: GCA_964020215.1. NCBI lineage: Eukaryota > Metazoa > Cnidaria > Scyphozoa > Semaeostomeae > Ulmaridae > Aurelia > Aurelia sp. 3 sensu Dawson et al. (2005). The sequence continues at coordinate 13,229,165 of OZ026591.1, read as the reverse complement.
AACCTGAACATCTAAGAAACTTATACTACCCCGTGACTGCTCGCTAGTAAACTTAATGGTTTCATGACTACTGTTGAGATGATTGATGAAAGACTTCAACTTTTCTTCCCCATGCGTCCAGACAAAGAATACATCATCGATGAATCTCATCCAGATGAGGGGCTTGTCAGCTGAAGCATCCAACAACCTCTCTTCCAACCGGGTCATGAAGAGATTGGCATAGGCCGGAGCGAACTTCGTGCCTATAGCCGTGCCCAATTTCTGCCTATAAAACCTATCATTAAATTCAAAATAATTATTCTCCAAGACCAAGGACGCCAACCCAACTAGGGTATCAGTAGCCACGCCCGGGTTTTCCCTTCTATCCAGCGCCTCCCTGATGGCCTCTAAACCCTCCCCATGTGGGATGCTGGGATAGAGCCCCACAACATCAACAGTGCATAACAAAGCCCCCTCTGGTATCTTACCTAACTTACTTAGCCTAGACAAAAAATGGTTGGTATCCTTAACATACGACCTACTCTGGCTAACCAACGGGTTAAGATGGTGGTCTAGATATTCTGAAATATGCTCCGTTATAGTACTGCTATTGGAAATGACTGGTCGCCCCTTTACACTACTAAGACCCTTGTGGATCTTAGGCAACAAATAAAATCTACCTAACTTAGAATCCTTAACCTTTAAATAGTCAGTCACTTCCTCTAACCCCTGGTCCTCCTCCCTCAGCTCATTCAACCTAGAATTAATGGTCTTACCCAAATCTACCGAGGGGTCCACCTCTACTTCTTCATAAACCTGCCTATCGTCTAATTGTCGGTTAGCCTCACTTATGTAATCCTCCCGATCCCAAACTACAACCGCTGATCCCTTGTCCGCCTCCTTGATGACTATGTTCCTATCAGATTTAAGCTTTTTCAAAGAAAGTTGTTCAGAAGAAGAAAGATTACTAAAATTCTTACCCTCCGGCGAGACAGACATTACCTCCTTCTCCAGCAGTGAAAGGTAATTCTCCAGAACAGGGTCATCCTTGGGGGGCTGCCACGTAGACTTAGCTCTAAATTTATCTTGATCATCCGATGTAAAATTGTCCTCATTATTTCTAAAGTGCCACCTCAGCCTCATTCTTCGTTTGTAAGCCTCAAGGTCTTCTTTAAGCTTTGCTCGATCGATGTCAGTGGGAGTGGGGGAAAACTTCAGGCCTTTCGAAAGAAGACTCACGTCTTCCTCCGAAAGTTCCCTCCGTGAAAGGTTCACCACACTCCCACTGACAAATCGTCCCTTCAGTCTACCATCTGCCGTCACCTGGACTTCCTCATCTCTCTCTTCTCTTGACGTGGTCTGTATCGTTGTAGGATCCTCTTGACGTGGCTCCGCCGGCCGCAAGTCGCTGCTGTCAAATATTTCGTCATGATGGTGGTCGGCTGCTTGCAGGTCTTGTAACCTTTCTGTGGAGATATCTTTTCCCGAGTCTGCGCATAACTTGAGTGCCTTCTTTACCCGTTTCCGATGCAAGGCCTCCTTGGACGTTTTCACCTGTTCCTTTATATGATCTAACTCCTCCCTTGTCAGCTCTTGTCGTACTTTGCGCAAATTCTCATAGGCTTTGTTGAGCGCCCCTTGCAACTGATCCCGATATTGAATTATGAGAAGTGTCAGCAGCTGATCTTGGGCAGTAGCAAGAATGTTCTTCCATGTTTCTTCAAAGTCGTCAGATGGCTTTCCCAGTAATGATGGTGTTTTCTTTAGGCGTAGTCCAGTTGGACTTCCATTTTATCACGCATTGTATTAGGTAGGACCCGCTTCGGCTATTGTTTTGTATTGTCTTTGAAATTCATAATCTATATGTATGCTCCATCTTATTTGGAAAAGTTATACTGATGAAGGCTTTGGCCGAAACGTTTACAAGCATGTGTTTTTTCTGAGTACATATTGTATAAGAATATATATATATTTAAATATATTTAAATATATATTTCATACAATATGTATAATCAACATTTAATCCAAATAATAGTTGTCTTTCATTTTGCGTCGTATTGTGGTGTTCCTGCCTTCTAATATCTTATACTTATGTTGCCGTAATTTAGTTATCGCTGTAAAGCTATTTCATGAATAACACAAAGGCAAGATCCTAGATCATCCTTGATTTTCAAAATTTGATTGGTACCATTTAAAATCAAATTTATTTACTTTACACGCTATTTGGTGTAGCCTTGAAATGACAGCACAACTACCAAAGTTTGAAACCATAAGCATTTTGTTTTACAATTAAAAATTAACCATAATGGAAAAATATTTGTAATTATGTCAGTTCTTTGCAAAATGGGCGTTACCAGGTGATAGAAAATGGTATGGCCTTAAAAATTTTTCCTGGGGCTTCGCCACTGGATCCTTGTCATATCGTTTCGGCAGGACTCTTGCCACCGGATTCTTGTCATATCGTTCTGGGGCTGTCCGGGGCTTCTAGTCAGATTTCAGCATGGATCCGCCTCTAAAAGGAGGGAAGGACTATGGCTTTTGTAAGGCAACAATAGTCAGCAAGGACAATGAAATATATCCCAGTGTCGTATGTATTTCTGCATGGCAACCATTTCTGCATGGCTAACACTCAAAAGTGGTTTTTGCATTATGCATAATCAGTGCATGTGTTCCATACGCAAAGCTACATTTCACGATAGGCGGCGCACCTCTGGTTCTCGCAGTTTGCAAAGATGAAGGCCCTTGGAGAAGTCCCTCCTACACATCAATACATTATGTTGCTGTCACTTTAACTGATGATAAGTTATGCACTGATCCCCACCATCTTATCACGGCGACACTCCTCTTTTGGCCTACAGTAGGACTTCCTCTTACTTTAGGCCCATTCTACATATAGCTCCAAGCAGGCGCGGATAAACGGGGGGGCCGGAGGACCATGGCCCCCCAAGTGGTAAGATTTCAAATGGCGATAAATTGACATTAAAAAGACATTTAACACATAAATAGACCAGTAAATGATTGAGATCAAAACTTAACCATAACAGTATAACAAGAAACTAGTTGTATACATAACTTAGAAACCAAACTCTGTTTCACATTACATTTTAGGTGAAATATTTGCGGATTAAACAGTCAAAAACTTATTTTGTGGAAATCGAAAATCTCACCTGATATCTCATTTATTTACAAAAGAATCTGGAAAGAAGCTAATCGGAACACAACGCTAACTATGTCAAGCATGAAAGATATCTAATTCATCTTAAAATCTGAGTGATTTAATTCTTCCTTGGAACTTTTTACCTTCGAAACTTATTCATCCTAGATTTTGCTCTTAAAAAGGAAAGGTTGGTTAGGGCCTATCATTGTATGCGCTGGTTTTCTGCATGGGGGGGGGGTGGTTTCAAGGTATTTGCATTGCACAAAAGATGCCACACACCTTATGTTCTATTTAATTGATCCTTCAACTATTACACATGTATGCTCCGAGACGATTAAGCAAGCGTCTTAACAAACAGTCCATGAACAGACCTTTTATCCTTGCTAAAAAAGAATCTGATTTGAACTATAGTTTAATTCTCTTTGTAGAGTTTTTGATTGAGCACAATGCTGATAGAAGCTCTAGCGTCATTCAATTGAACCTTTGTGGTGTAAACATTTATGAAGAGATCACTCTATCCAGATTCTTCCCTAGAATAGCAAAAACGTCCATTAAAGTCATCTAGGCTTGAGAAAGAGAACATATATGTTGAACTAATCGTACACTTATCCTCTCTGTATAAAGGGTTGCAGTGTTAAAGGTGACCATATCGTTGTAAAAATTATTTTGCCAATCTTACAACTACAACTTTAAAGTGAGTTGTCTTGATTTCGTTGCTGCGAATGAATCAATGAGTTTCTGAGTCGTTGGGGTTCTTTCACGGTGAACTTGTAGAAGAAGTAGCGATTCTAGTCTCTCCTCAGACATGGTTGACCGGATTGCTGTCAGGGTGCTATTCAACTTTGAAACGAATTTATATATTCATCTAAAATAATTTACAAACAATTTATACGTTCTACTATACCTATCCAAAACTACTAGACGACACCACAGAGACGATACCAAGGGGAGCGGAAAAAAAACAATGACTACCCCAAGGCCAAAAACATAGAGACACACAACATTAAGCTAAGACTACAGGATACACTACTAGGGTTCTGTCTCATATTAAATGTTGGATCAGGGTTCGGATGAGAAAATATGGAAAAGTCGCGAGCGGAAGCTCGTCATGGTTTTAGATGACTAAGGGATCTGACATCTAATATGAAACAGAATTTACAAGGGAAGTAACAAGAACATTTACGCAAAGGAACTTGGTGGTTGCTTTGTACACAGCTGAAGCTTCAATAAGATCTCAATCAAACCGACCAGTTTCACGAATGAAATGTATAGTCAATCTAAGAATGTCACTGTTCATTTCATAAGAAAGGTCTTTATCGCCATATAGCAAGAGCTGTGTCAAAGCATCATTTGAAAGGTTAGCGATTTGCACAAAAGGTCGTAATGATTCTTCAATTCCAGCGAGAAGATCCCTTCGTTGATCATCAAAAGACGGGCAGAGCAACAAAAAGTGTTCTGTATCCTCAACACCATCATTTGTTGGGCACATTGGGTTTATGGTATCCCTGAAATTATGCTTGAATTTGTGAAAATTTAGCTTACTGAGACCAACCCTAAGTTGAGTAAGAAGGGGCAACCCCATTGGATCGTAAATTCCAAAAACAGATTTTGCAGGGGGGCGGATTTTTGATAGGAGCTTTTTCTTTAAAACGGTAACTGAGGGTGCAAGTCTCAATTCAGGCTCAAGCTTGTTCCATTCAGATAAACAGTATGGATAAAAACTGGACTTGAATTTTTCTGTTCTTGCCCTCAGTCGGCCAATGACATCCTGATTGCGAAGACAGTACTGCGACTGATGAAAAGGGGGAATTGGAAATACTGTATAATCAGGGCTAAGATTATTTACAAACTTGTAGAACAACGTAAGGCGTCTACTCCATCTTCGGGAACTTAATGATTCCCAGCCAAGCTCTGCGTAAAGTTTTTCGCGAGAAGTTCCCCTCCATGATCCAGTTACAGCCAAAGCAGCAGAATACTGAACAGACTCTAGCTTTTCCATTACATTAGGTAAGATTATATTTTGGCTGAATTCACATACTTTGGCTGGAATATGGTAAATAACATCACCATAGTCAAGGTGGGGTCGAACATAGAGCGTATATAATTCGTTTAGGGAATGCCTGGGCAGATATTTGGAGAGACATTTCAGCAAGCCGATGCCCTTCCTTGTTTTAGAGATAGCTGATTTTATATGGGCTGAAAAGGATAGCGTTGAGTCCAGAATAATTCCTAAATGTTTATGTTCGTCAACTTTCTTCACAGGCATGTCATTAAAAATGATCACTGGATGATCAATTTCATTTTTTTTCCTTGAAAAAGTTAATTCAACAGCTTGTTTAAGCGGATCAGGATTAAATGACATTCTCCAAGTATGAGCCCACTGACTTATCAAGTCCAAGTCATGGTTCAAATCATTGGCGGCTGTATTGGAATCTTCTACCACTGTGAACAATGATGTATCATCTGCAAATAGCTTAACATTGCACTTCAGGCCTGTGGCTAGATCATTTATATACACGAGGAAAAGCAAAGGTCCTAGAATAGAGCCCTGGGCAAGATCTTGTGTGCAAGAACTGTCAAGATCTTGTGGCATATTCTTCAAAACAAGATATTTTCTACCTTCTAGTGCTTTAGTTTCTTTATATAATTCCTTATTTTCTTCATTTCTCCAATATGGGATTATTGTTTGGGATCTTACTTATGAAGTTCACACCAAACCAATATATCTTCTTCAAAAGAAAGTTGTTAGAGCTATTGCCTTCAAGAGCTTTACCTCTCCATCCACACCAATTTTCTCTGACTTGAAAATTTTTAAATTATATGACTTATTTGATTTAAAGCTGCTTTCCTTTGTCTATGAATCTATCAACATGACTTCCCCTGTCTGTTTTCATAATTTTCTTGAAAGTTTGACATCTGTTCATCAGTATAATACACGGCAGGCCTCCAAAGGTGATATTTTTATGACTCAAGAAAACGCATTGCAATATGGTTTAAGATCTATTAGATATTCAGGTGCCAAATCCTGGAACGAAATTCCATATATGATCAAACAATCTCCTTCGATCATGATTTTTCGCTTTGGGCTCAAATCACATCTTTTCTCTACTAAATACCAAGTAAGTTGAAATATCTGTTTTGCACCATCATTCAATCTCAATATTTTCCAGTGCATGATAAAAACAGTCAATATGCTATATATAAGATGATACAGTAGGCTTTCAAAATAGGGGGTGTTCTCTCCTCGATTAGCCTAGCTATTGAGAGATCTCCTCCTTTAAGAAATTCCTTTACATACAATCGTTTGTTCTCGTTTGTTGTTCTTTATCTTCTTTATTTTTGTATTTTAGTTGTAGTTGTAATTAATCTTGAATATATTGTATGTAGTGGAAATTTAAAATAATAACTGAACTGAACTGAATAAAAGAATGCATTCAGGAATTGTCATGCTGATACTGATGGAGAAACTGCAAAAGCAAATTTGTTTCCATATGGTGAGAGCAGAGAGAAAAACGTTCTTGAAATGGTCACTGAAAGAGATGATATCTGCACTTGATGTGGAGCTGCAAATCAGAGAGTGTCACTTATTGTTATTTAAACCAGGGACAGTTGGAGCGAGTCAGGAATCAAGATGGCCTAGGACTAGAGGGGTGTCGCCCTGATTGAGGGTATTTCACATTGGTAGAATATTCCTGGTGAACGAAAAAAATTTCAGAACGAAACTTACCACGACCACCTTCGTAAACTCTTCACTGTTGGTGATATAAAATATATTTGTCATTGGTGATGCTGTCTTTAAGAGCGAGCTACTCGAGAACAGAGTGGTCGAGAGGGCCTAAATTTCCAACGTCGCCCTGGTTGAGGGTATCCAAATTTTCACATGGTTTCAGGGGTTTCAGGTAAATTTAAGATTAGCAGCAACTCAATGATTAAAGAGTTTTTCTTGTTATCAAACGTTTTCTGATTGTGTTTGCTGTGTTGCGTTTTCCTAAACGCTGACCTTTGTTTGCCGCTTTCGTTTAAAGACTTTTCAAGCAAGCTGACATCAAGTTTTCCTCCTTCGGTGAACTGAACGATGCTCAAATCAATTTATGACTTAGAAAAAATTGTTTTACAGTCCACTGATAGAACAAACCTGTTTTTGCCCCGTAATGTGTCCTTTTACAGCAAATAGTAGTCGCCTGTCATGCGTTGACAATGCAGATTCCGTTCAAGATCTGGAAGATACCACAGTACCCTCGACCAGGGCGACTTTAGGCCAATCAGACGACTTGAAAAAAGAAGCCCGTCGTGGCGGAAGCGGATGCCATATCTCTGAATTTACGTGAAGTACTTATTATGGACAAGCGGAGCTTGGCAAGAGGCCATTTGTTTGCTGTGAAAGCTTTAACCAAGCAAAAAGAAAATTGTGCAACAAAATGTGGAAGGAAAAATGGCGGATGCTTACAATTACATCTTAGGTGAGCTTCTTTGTGCACTTCTCCCTCTGTCTGTGGACGCAGTTTTAAGAAACACAAACAAGGAACTGTTAAGCAAATGAAGTCACTAAAATATTTTTGCACAGTTTTTGGTTTTAACTAGGCCCAAACGCCTGTTATTCAGCGCTAGTGTAAAATGCAGGTCAAATTTTTGCAGGTCACTTTGACAGGTCACTGCGAGGGCCAAGGGCTCATAGGCTGCATAAAGGAATTCTGTTGTGTATGAGATACTGAGAGCCGCTAGTGTGTTGACATGTAATGTGTCAAAGTGAAGTGGCTAGATGTGCCCCAATGACTAAGCCAAGTCATTACCTAATAATCTTTGAGACAACACACCAGTTCGACATCCGCGGCCTCCTTTTCGCTACGGGATCTGGGCACGAATTAGGGGTGAAAGAACCTTGCCAACTGTTTGTTTACAATAGCGATTCCGCATGTGAAGTAGAGAAAGCCATGAAATTCGACGAAAGTCTCAAGTTTTCTCAAGTTTTATTGCTCGTATACGTAGTCTCATATCACGGAAACAGTTCTTCAACGTATTTTGCTCTGTCAGAGTCAGGCAGACAACGTTTACAGCTCTATTCGTTTTGGGTGCCATTCCGATCGAACCGAACCTGTTTTTTCTGGTGGCCTATGTATCTACATCATCATGGATTTGGAACTGATTTCAAAGATGAAAGTTGAGGAATTAAAAACTTTTCTTCGTCTTTGAGGACTAAAAGTGTCTGGTCGCAAGGAAGAACTTATTGCAAGAGTATTTGTCGCACATGAGAACAACGTCCCACTGGTAAAATCAGCAGAGGAAGTGCAACGAGAGATAGCATTGGAGTACCGTAACAAACTCCTGATCGAAGGAGAGAACTTGCCAGATCCATTCCAAGTTCAAGATGGCTGGATAAAAGAAGAAGATGGAGTTAGTCTGTGGCCAACAACACTGTATCCTGACATTTTCAACTCCATTTCTTTTCATCCAAGTGAGCTTAAAAATGAGGATCTTAGTGACTACAAAACATCAAAGGCATACAGTTATTATGCAACAGGGTGGCTGAATCCATTATACTATCATGCTATATCAGATGAAAGCAAATTTTGCTTCTTGAAAACAACGTGCAGGCCATCTCAGAGAATATCGGATGTGCCACATAGGCTTTGGGTTTGTCTCTCAAAGACAAGTGGCAGTATAATGAAAGCACACTGCTCCTGCATGGCTGGCATATCTCAGACTTACAACCATGTAGCTGCAGCATTGTTCAGAATCGAATCAGCAGTCAGGCTTGGGTTAAATAGTCCATCGTGTACATCCAAACCCTGTTCTTGGCTTCCAAGCAGCAAAAATGTTGCTCCAGTGAAAATTAAAGATTTAAAGCTAAGCAGGGGTGATTTTGGACAAAGAGGCAAGAAAAGGGTTGAACTGAATTCTTCTCCAAAAAAGAGGTATGATCCAACTGTCAACTTGGATTGTTCATTATCTCTTCAAGATCTTTCTGAGGCATTAAAGAAAGTTTGTGACAACTCAATTATTTTTACAACAGAGGTTAAGCAGACAAAGGTAACTAGTGAAGAAAAGGAGAAAATCCTGACACTGGATGATTTTCTTCACATTTCAAAAACACCAGAAGAATTCCTAATGCACATGGAATATTTCCCATCACACGTAGATGAAATTGAAAGGCAGACACAGGGGCAAAGTAATAACCCTTTGTGGTTTGAAGTACGCAAGCACACTATATCTGCATCAAAAGCTCATGTTATCAAGACAAGAATAGCTAGCATTGAAAAGGCTAAAGCTGAAAACAAAATTTTAGACATGGGAAATATTTTCAAAACAATCAGCGGAAGAGGGCCAATCTTAGATCTCCCAGCGTTAAAGTATGGAAGGGTCATGGAGGCTGAGGCAGTTTCAGAATTTTTAGGTACTTTTAAGGAGACCCATCAGAAGGTTTCAGCCTTTGACTGTGGAATTTTTATTTGCAAAGACAGACCCTTTATTGGTGGAAGCCCAGACCAGATACTAGAGTGCAAATGCTGTGGGAAATTCTGCCTGGAAATAAAGTGTCCTTTTTCCATCAGAGACAAATCGCCAATTGATGCAGAGAATGGTTTAAAATACCTTGAACTGAACGATGCTAATCAACTGTCCCTGAAAAGAAATCATGCTTATTACACACAATGCCAAATTCAAATGGCTGTCACTGGAATACCTAAATCTTACTTTGTAGTATGGACTGCCCATGGACTTTTCACTGAAATGATAACATTTGATAAAGATTTATGGGGAACCATGAAACACAAACTCACAGATTTTTATATTGACTACTATGTGCCCTCATTGTTTTCATAGTATGTTAAGAAATATGTTATCTGAAGCCATGTAATGCAGTTTTAATGAATTTAGTCAAAGCAGACCGAGATTTTGACCAAGCAGCTACTCCCAAGTCCAGGATAGGCAGGACCTTGTTTACTTAAATTTACACACCAGGTTATTTTACTGTGGCCACTTCATTTATTAAATTTTATGTGACTGTGGCAATGTTTAATACTGTTTCTAACCCTCACTTGTTATGTTGTAAATAATAACCATACCAATCATAACTTGGGTTATTTTGCCTCCCCCCCCCCAATCATTAGCACTCAAACTATTTTGTGATTGTGTATTCCGGCCTCTTTCTATTTTGGTCCTGAGAGTAGTCACTTTAGAAATAGAAGTTTCTGTAAGATTGCACAACATTTCATAGAATTTTCAAGCACTTTTGAAAATTGAATTAATACTTGACCTCTCTGAAGCTGGTGGCAGGACCATATTTAATGTCATTTTTTGTGTTTGATAAGCAAATTCCTATGGTTTTGCTAAGAAGTTACTGTAGATGTTTGATGACGATCAATCACATGAATATTTTCCTGCTGCTGTCTCATGCAGAAAGGTTCATTCCAGCAGTATTTTACAGACTGATACCTTAACATCCATTAAAAACTGTATTATGCCCTCTTCAGAGGCACCAGAAGAGGGGAAGCCCAATAGAGAGGGAGGTCATTTTACAAAGTCAGATCAAAAGGCTATGAATGATAGCTTTGTGCAGTATTTTGTGATATCAACAGTAATTCTTTTGTGATATCAACAGACAATCTTACTTGTGAAACACACAAATTTGAAACAGGTTTTTATGCCAGACAATATAAAAATTGTCATGCAAACTTGTTTAGCAGAAAAAGTGGAAAATCTTTTATAGCCCTCTGCACTTGATATAAGTGGGGGGTGGGGCTTAAAAGAGAAGAGGGCTAACCTAGAATCTTTGCCCAGAAGGGAGGGATTTATTAAAGAGGGGGCTAAGTACAGTACAGATTTTCATCAACAGCAACTCATTTATACTCATAATTGAAATTATCTCAGTTCTGAATGAGTGCTGGTTGAATGTTACATATTGAAGCACATGTCCTTATTATATCATCTGCATAAGGCAGCATTGTCAGTGGAAAAGTGTTTTTTAATATCCTAAATGTTTTCAATCTACTTATTGCCCTTTCCACATGTATCGGGGCATTTGCCACTTCCTTTGTTTCTTCGCATTCATTCGTTGTTAGCTGAGATTTTGTACGTGCACCTGGTGGAGCAGCTAGCTGACAGTAATGGTGTAGCAAATCTTCCTTGATCTGAAAACCCCTATCAGCCATCACAACATCTCCATATTCTAAGAGATTGTAAAGGCCACTGTTTCGGCAAATAAACTGATCAGTTGCTCTACCACCATGGCAATCTGAGAGGTGCATGATATAACCTGAAGGAGAAATTGTCACTAAAATCTTAAAAGTGTTGTGTTGTTTATAGTCTGACCATGTTGCAGCTTGGACATCTAGTGATTTAGGGCGCTCAATGTATACTTCTGTGCAATCAATTATACATCTTGTATTTTGGTAATGTCCTTCAACAAAACACTGAGGAAGTTGTGATACTATGACTTCTTTGGGAAGCCAGACAATAAGAGCACTGCCAAGGAACTTAGAAAGAAAGCGTACCCAGGTGGCAAAAATGTTTGAGCAAATGCTTTCTGAGATTTGAAAACGATCAGCAAGATCTTGCAGAAGAAGACCAAGTCTCAGTCTCATCAAAACAAGAAGAAACTGGTCCATGTAACACAGCCTATGGGACTTGTGCCTGCGCTTTTTGTTGACAGCTGATGAAATCACTTTGGCTCCTCTCCAAAACACCAGTTTAGGTGCATGTGGCTTTATGAGTGAAAACAGTGCCTCAAATACAGCAAAGGATTGTATGCCAGTGTAAAATCTTATTTTTGCATCAGATCTGATTGAGGCGGCTGAAAAGGGTTTTCTGCTCTTCTGCTTCAACTTCATTTCAGTGACATTCTCACAGAGTTCATCTATATGTTCTTTCAACTTTTCCTTCTCATTATTCAGTTTGGCTATTTCATTAGCCATTGAAAATATAACTGCATTCTTATCAATACATGCTTGGCAATGCTCCCTTTCTGAACAGTACTGATGGTCACACGTCACTGAAACGTTCTCAGTTTTTGCCTGTGAACTTGGTTCAGGCAACTCCTGTCGACTGAGTTTCCTTCTTGGCTTCTTTGCAGGCTTTTCATATCCAAGATTTATGGTTGGGTTAGGGTTTATGTAAGTAGGTTCACCATCAACAAAGTGCAATGAGCAAATCATATCACTTTGCCCAGGCGTCCATCTTGTATTCTACTGAGTGGTTCTGTTTATCAGCCTTATCCACTCATTGCGCCTGTCGGAGTTTCTCTTTATGCTTGGAAAGCTGTACAACCTAAATGGCGGAGAACATGGGCAATCCTTCTTTCGCATGTAAAGATGCTCTTCACATATCTTTTCTCGCCAAAGCCTGAGTTGATATCGACTGTTCGTGCAATTAACGACTGCACAATTCCCTTTGACCATGATGACACGAGAGGAGCACACGCGAATAGGCACACACAACAAGGAAGGCCACTGAAAACCAACCAAATGTACCTGTAAACGTTGTCTGACAGAGCAAAATACGTCGAAGAACCGTTTCCGTGATATGAGACTACGCATACGAGCAATAAAACTTGAGAAAACTTGAGACTTTCGTCGAATTTTGTGGCTTTCTCTACTTCACATGCGGAATCGCTATTGTAAACAAACAGTTGGCAAGGTTCTTTCACCCCTAATTTGTGCCCAGATCCCGTAGCGAAAAGGATGCCGCGGATGTCGAACTGGTGTATACATTTTCAAAAAATTGCCGAAAGCATACCTTTGACCCCATTCCCTTTTGATTTTCGGTTTATAAACGATTAAAGTTCTGTTTGTTTGGTCAAAGTCCGGGCAAAATGCGAGGGGCATTACACTTCGAAAATCTCGTACACATTAACTGGAAATCCGGGAAAAAATCCGGAAATCCTAAAGAAATTCTTTGACATCCGGAAACCCCTGGAGCTCTGCTTGAAATCTGCATGAAATCCCAAGATCCCATGAAATCCTTAAATCTTTCTTAAATACACGTTTTTTATAAGAAACCAGGATCAGGCCATAGTACTAAAAGTTTCTAAATCTAAGATGAAATTTCGTCCATTTTAGTACTAAAGGTTTCTTAATTGGTTTCTTATTTTTTGAATGCAGAATTATCAATGTGGTCGCTAAAGTTATTTGAGGTATTGAGAATTATAGCACCAATTCTTCGATCAGAATTACATCACCAGTTGGTTAAAGCTTTCAGTCGTTTGATTTCTGCGCAGAGTACCATCATGGGGTTAGAGCGGTTTTCTTCGATGTCAAGGTATTGTCACTTTGTGTAACGTGAAAAACAAAGGAATTTGATAACCATCTCTCACGATGTAACAAGGTGTGTGTAATGACAAAAGCGGGGCTCGGATTTCATTCACATTTTAACACCAAAGGGAGATGCATTATTACACAGTTTTGTGAGCTTTCGGAGAAATAAAAAAGTCATTTTGCCACAGAGCACACTAGCAGCTCTCAGTATCTCATGCACAACAGAATTCCTTTATGCAGCCTATGAGCCCTTGGCCCTCGCGGTGACCTGCCGCAGTGACCTGCAAAAATTTGACCTGCATTTTACACCAGCCTGTTATTCAGCAACAAACGCAAGAGAGTTAAAATCGGTCAAAACGCATTTACCGTCAACCAGGGCGATACCCCTCTGTGCTTATTGATTCATGAAGAAGGGTTTCCTTTGCTTTTGCTCTTGACAGTTTTGAAGAAATTGAATAGGAAGTAAATACAAAAACAGTTTCTTTTTTATATATATCATCCTAAGATATTAAAAATAAACAAAAACAACAACAACTGTTAAACTAGAATGCAGAAAAGGAAATTTATGTTGTTTTTAGCGAGACATGACACAAGGTAATTGAGTTCCCACTACGAACCGCATATTACAAAAATTTAATTCAAAGATAAATCTAGAATAAGAAAAAGCACACTACATTACGAAAATTTGGGTGTACCAGGTGTGTCAAAGATATATATCTCTGACTCACCTGGTAGGGCAGATTACCATTCAGTCAATTTCTCCAATTGGGCATGAAATCTTGGATGACATGAAATGGCACACTGGATAGGATAGAATGTTGCGCATGACACTCGAATAAGCGATTTTGTGAAGGCTTTTATCCAGTCAGCAGGATTCTGCGAGCAGAATTTCTATTGTCTCTTCTAAACAGTCTCTTTTTATGCACATTGTGTTGTGGTGAAATCAATTGATCCTGTTGTACCATCATCTGTGCTGTTTGTCTTGGGTACCGATTCAAAGTACTGTTGTAAAGAAGTTTCTCTAGGATGAGTGTACATTCAAGATGGTTTGTTGTTTCGAGACGTTAACATGCTATCATTTGGAAGACATATTCAAAGGGAACTCTTTTTGGTTCATACTTTGTTAGCATCCTGTGAACATTTTCAACATTGCCTGTGTATCTGAAGGTGACATAATGCTCAAAATTCGCAAGAAAGTTTTTGTAAAAAAAAAAACAGACCTGAAAGTTTCAGCTGCTTTTGATGTTTTGCACTAAAATTATTTAGGTCCTTTTGTCAAAAGTGGCCCATGCATGCATTCAAAGGATGAACACTGGCCAGGTCGAAAACGCGGAAAATGCGGAAAACGCGGAAAAAGACCAAGAGGTTGTGAAATGCAAGAAATCATGTTTATTGAATCAAAATATGGGTAAGAAACCACTTTTACAAACCAAAGATTCCATCAGGAGGACAAAAAAGAAATTTCCGCGTTTTCCGCGTTTTCGTTTTGGCTATAAGTTATTTTCGAAAACGCGGAAAACGCGGAAATTTCTTTTTATTTCAAGTTTTATCACCAGCTTTTCGTAGCTATTGACAAGTAAGACGTCAAGCTTTGTCTGGTGATAAATTCTGTACCAAAATAGACATTGTAGCTCAATAGAAAACTTTTGGATCGTAAGATAAAAATTCAGTGGGCCTAAGTGTCCTAAGTGCAATTCAAGGGACAGTTCGTTCATAATTTCATGATCATATCCCACTCTGATGCAGTGACAGAATTACAGCATGTTATTTCGCCATACTGAAGCATTTAAATAGACTCGGAGCCTCTTGTTTTGTAAAACTTTATTTTTTCCGCGTTTTCCGCGTTTTCGTTTTGGCTATAGGTGATTTTTGAAAACGCGGAAAACGCAGAAGTTTCTCTTTACATCAGTTTTATCAGCAGCTTTTCGTAGCTATTGACAAGTAGGACGTCAAGCTTTGTCTGGTATAAATTCTGTACCAAAATGACAAAAAAAAATGTTGGGTCAAAAGATAAAATTCAATGGGACTACGTAATCCAAGTGGAACTCGAGGGGTACTTTGTTTATAAATTCTTGATCGTGTCCCAGTCTGATCTGATGTGCCAAATACAGCATGTTGCTTTGCCATGAGGATCTTATTTGGTAAAATTCAAATTTTCCCCCGTTTTTAGCGTTTTTGTTTTGACTATGGTTGATTTTCGAAAATGCGGAACACACGGCAATCTCAGGAAATCTTTTTATATCAAGTTTTATCAGCAATCTTTCGTGGAAGAATCATGGAAGAATGCATTTGTTGCCTTTGCTGGTATTTCCCATTATCTTGAAGTTCTGTGCTTTTGCGCTATGAAACATGAGCTTTTTTTTTTTTCTTTTTTTTTATATGCAGATAAAACAATAAAGCTAGGCAACAACTGCTTTTTTTTTTTTTATATGCAGATAAAACAATAAAGCTAGGCAACAACTACTTCACATGGTGCCATTCATAGAGGGAAAGGACACAAGGTCATCGATTTTCCCTGTATCAATGGCACTTACAATATATTTGACTACTTTGTCACTCTAGCGAAACAAAAGGACAAGGAACAAACTAAGAAAGAAACGAA
Organism: Aurelia sp. 3 sensu Dawson et al. (2005); assembly: GCA_964020215.1. Classification (NCBI taxonomy): domain Eukaryota; kingdom Metazoa; phylum Cnidaria; class Scyphozoa; order Semaeostomeae; family Ulmaridae; genus Aurelia; species Aurelia sp. 3 sensu Dawson et al. (2005). The sequence continues at coordinate 13,213,180 of OZ026591.1, read as the reverse complement.
AAAACAACGAAGCAAAGGGGAAAGCACAACGAAGAAACAAATGACGAAAACAAACAAACGAATAACAAGATCTAACAGAACGAAAACTAAATATGGGGGTAGCTGCATTCAGTCCAATCGTTTTGTTTCTTTGATAAAGGATATCGTAGCTTCCATAATTATTCTGTTGGCAATTATATTCAACGATGGAGATCCATATAGAAGCAGTGTGCATAAAGATTTTGAATCATGTTGAGAAATGTCTAAACCAGGAATTTCTGAGAGTTGGCCAAGGAGATCGCAACGCATTATGTCATACAATGGGCAGTGCAGGAGGAAATGTTCATTATCTTCTCTTGCTGTTCCACAAATGCAAACAGGGCTTAAACAATCAAAATTATGTCTGAATTTGTGCTCGTTTAGTGCACTAAATTGCAAACGTAGTTTAGTTAAATATCTAACACCTATAATGTCGTGAACGTTATATATAGAGTTTCCCACTGGTCTTATAGTGGAAAGCAGTTTGTTCTTAAATTGAGCAATGGATACGGAATATTTAACCTCATTGTCAAGCTTATTCCATTCCATGAAACTGTTTTGGAAATAGGTATTAGCAAAGCGATTGGTCCGTCCAATATTTTGGTCATAAACGCGTGGATTTCGAAGATTATATGTTAGCTGGCGTTCATTTGGAATCTCAGTAGCCAGGTATTGAGGTGAGCGCTGTTCCTTCAGGACAAAAAAGTGGCACAAGCGTCGATACCATCTCCTATCTTATAGACTTTCCCAACCTAATTCGTTGTAGAGTCTCTGCCTACTTGTACCCCTCCATGCGCCGGTCACAGCTAGAGCTGCTGAATATTGAGTTTGCTCAAGTGCTTGTGTAAAATGAGATTGCATTTCAGGATCGTATCGATGATATATTATGTCACCATAATCTAAATGAGGCCTCACGTAAAGCTTATAAATCTGATCAGGCACATTTCTGGATACGTATTTCGATAGGTATCTTATCATACCAATGCCTCTTCTTGCTCTTAAAATTGCCTGCCTGGTGTGGCTTTGAAAATCTAATTTGGAATCAAGTATCACTCCTAAGTGCTTATGTTCCATTTTTTGTGCGACTTCATCATTTCCTAACAGTAAAGGTGGGTGGTTGGGTTTGAGCCTCTTGCTTCTTCAGTTTTGTCAGCATTAAAGTGCATTTTCCATTGCCACGCCCACAATTTTACTATGTCCAAATCCTCGTTTAACTTTAAAGCACTTCTTACTGGATCATCTACACGAGAGAATAAGGATGCATCGTCAGCAAACATCTTGATATCACAATTTACATTATCAACAAGGTCATTGATGTAAACAAGGAAAAACAATGGGCCTAATACTGACCCTTGTGGCACACCAGCGGAAATTGTTGCCCATTCGGAACTTTTGCCATTCAGTACTACCCGTTGTTTTCGATTTGCTAGGTAATCTTGAACTAAAGCCAAAAGCTTTCCAGTGATACCATTGCATTCTAATTTGTAAAGTAAGCCCTCATGCCAGACTCTGTCAAATGCCTTGGAGAGATCTAAGAAGACAGACCGTGTTTCTTTACTGGGAATTTCTTCGAATGCACTGTAAATCTTATGAGTGATGGATAGCAGCTGATTAATTGTTGAATCACCCGGACGAAATCCAGATTGATTTGGAGTTAGAAGTCCATTTTCACAAAGATGGGAGTAAATTTTGTCGAACAACACTTTTTCAAAGATCTTTCCAAGAATTGGAAGCAGAGAAATAGGCATGTAGTTATTTTTACACTGTCTACTGCCTTTTTTGTGAATGGGAACGATGTTTGCTTTCTTCCAAGTCGATGGATAAATCCCTGTCTCAAGGCATTTTTCAAAAATCTGGCATAGAGGCTCAACAATAGAGGAACCACAGGCTTTTATCATGAAGGCAGACAAACATGAGCTCTTGTGGTAACAATCAGAACAGGCCTTTTGGATAGTTTGTTGTTCCTTGGTTATTCGTATGTTCGTAGGTAAAGATACTTGAATGATTACATGAAATTTCTTATGTGAAGTATGACCCCACGTAGAGACTTAAGAGAAAAGTCAACCTTGTTGTTTAAATAACCCCGGGGGTTTAAATAACCTTAGTATGTTTGTCCTACGGGGATGTGCCGTTTTTCAGGGTATCGTTTTCGCCTATTTTTTCTAGAGCTGGGTATCAAAAGAAGGCAAATTTTCTGGAGCAGGTTGTCAAAACATGTCAAAAGAGGAAATTTTGCTACAATGGGTTAATTTTTAGTCCAATTTTTGTGCTTTTGAGTATACTTTTCAGCGATTTTTTCTAGAACAGGGTATCATTTGAAGGCGAAAATTCTGGAGCAGGGTGAAAATTTTTTTCGTGGGCACATCCCCGTACAAACCCAAGTCAAATACCCCCCCCCCCCCCCCCCCGGGTAAATAACTCAACAAAATGAAGATCGATCAAATTCAAAACTTGTAAAATAACGACGCATCTGTTAACGAAACTTAAAGTATGCACAAAAGAATCAATCACTCGACATCCATTAGACTCCAATGTAGCACTACATCGTCCGAAAAATAATCTTTGACTTGCAATTAAGGAAGGTTAAAAATCCATATTAATATCTGGATTCGTCTGTTCCTTTCTAATCTAGTGATGTGGAGTTATTTGCGAGATCATAGAACAAATAAAGCCAAGGATGGAAAGTTTGGTTCTTTTATGTGGGTTTTTACAGAAACAAAACTGACGTAACTCGTAACAGAACAACTAAATGTTGTCCGAAATCGGAAAACATATCCTGTGGTAGAAAAACGGCAAGAAAAACATTGGTAATTTTAGAACTGTTGTGAATAAGGGCTTTATTATGGATGACAAGGAAATGCAGCAAACAACTAAGCGCAATGCCTTAATTTCATTGACAAATTTTTGCAACGATAAACGAACTTTCCCTCGAATTCCATTTAGGCCACTTAGGCCTACTGAATTTGTATCTTACGATCCAAAAGTTTTCTATTGAGCTACGAAGTCTACTTTGGTACAGAATTTATCACCAGACAAAGCTTGACGCCTTACTTGTCAATAGCTACGAAAAGCTGCTGATAAAACTGATATAAAAAGAAATTTCAGCGTTTCCGCGTTTTCGAAAATCACCTATAGCCAGAACGAAAACGCGGTAAACGCGGAAATTTCTTTTTTGTCTTCCTGATGGAATCTTTGGTTTGTCAAAGTGGTTTCTTACTCATATTTTGATTCAATAAACATGATTTCTCGCATTTCACAACCTTTTCGTCTTTTTCCGCGTTTTCTGCGCCTTCCGCATTTTCGACCTGGCCAATGAACACTTGTGTTCTCTGCAAACATGACATACTGTGCCAAACCAGCAATCTTTCAGTTTCTTCATAATCACCATTTGCCATTTGGCAAGAGCACCAGAAATGCTTGACAATGCATGGTATCCATTCTTTAAGTCATTCACAGTCTTTCCCCTTTGCAGCTTTGTGCAGTTGTTTTGCCAAGCTTTTGACCTGATGCCACACATCCAGACTATGCATAAGTTTCTTAAGTTCTGGATGTTTCCCTAGGAAAATAGTACAAACATTAGGTTTTACTGTCTATCAGTTGTTGTACAGAATTTTTGAGAGCTTTCAAAAAATCCAACCAATATCATAACAATTCTTTACCCATATGACAGACAAGAACCGTTTCATACTTCAAACAAGAATTCTCAGGGGACTAAAATGAATTGCTAGGCAGGAAAATTATGTTAATGCATGCAGGGCGTGTACTGTCAATATTCCAAATAGCCTGATTCATACGGTCGGACTTTTTTCCGGGTTTCGGGTTTAGGTCTCGGGTTTCGGGTTCAAGGTTTCGGGTTTTGTGAATTGCTGGTGTTTTGAAATCCAGGACTATGTTGAAGAGGGGTTTGGGTATAAGAGCAGAAATCAAGATCTTTGGAAAGCTTCTTAATTTGTTACTGTACCAAGAAGGTAAGTTATACATCAAGAAATAACAACCAGATGATACATATATGAGTAAAGGAAAGGTAGCGTTAATACATTCTAACAATTTGTCATGTCTAATGCAGCTACAGTTAAATATCTTAAAAGTTACATGATTATTGTTTGAGTAACATGAATCTTCGTAATGATTGGAGCTCTCTTTGAATGGTATGAGCGTTCTTAACAAATAGTTACAGTGGCCTATGGAGCTCTCTTTGAAAACTGACTTTGAAACCGAAACCCGAAACCCTAAACCCGAGACCTAAGCCCGAAACCCGGAAAAAGGTCCGACCGTGATTCATATATCATTACATGGTAAGCTACTAAGTATATGAAAAGTTTCTTGTGGGTGATAAATAAGAACTCTAAAAATCACTATAACCATAAGACACAGTTTTCATTTCAAAATACATTCACAGAAGCACTGTGGGTGGGGGCAGGGGGGCAATTGCCCCCCAACTTTGTGACATCATTGTTTAAGCAATGAGATGCGTAAACAATGATGTAACGAAGTTCGAGACCCACCACGCTGTCATGAAAGATTATTGAGGATGAAATAAGAGTATTTCAAAAGCTGTAAACATCCTACTTGCATGCATCGCTTACATCACTTTGAATATCATCTAACAACCATCAATGTTCCTGAAAATCCTCCTCCCATCCTTAAGTGATCTCTTTAACTTTATTCAAAGAGAGTTAAGAGTTTCAAATATCACAAAACATCACTTAATGATGAAAAGAGGATGTTCAGGAAGGTTGATGTGTGTTGGATGCTATTCAGAGTGATGCAGCTGACATGATCTTGTTTTGAATCTACACTTGATGGTTATAAACTAGACTTTTGATCAACAATTTGCATTTGTTTGCACTCTAACTGCGAAGAATCAACTGCTTATCACGGAGAATTTTATGATGCCTTCAAAAAAACCAAGGAAAATCAAATGTTTACTTTGTCATCCAATATTTGACAACGATCATCGAAAGAGACATAACGAATCGATCCATCCCCAGAAAACAAAGAATTGACAACATATACCCTTCAAAGATGCTGGTATCACTCTAGCAAATCCATTTGAGGTAAGAAACCTTTTTTAGCGGCTTTTCGATCATTTGCATTGCATCAACAAGGGCAAATAATCTTTCAATAGAGCCGAACCGGATGTTTACATTTGCACGTTAGCCAAACAGATGTGACCATGACGTCACGCAAACAAGAGAATCGACGTGAGAAAGTACCCCTCACGTATAGGGGGTCGTGCACGCGACTATTAGGTAAATTCAGGAAAAAATTATATTTTTCAAATCTGTACTAATATGTTTGAATTTTCCTCGCGGGTTTTTTAAAAAGAACGCGTAAATCCAGAGAAAACTGCTTTTGAGTAAGGCCTATCATTTGGCGTCTTGATCCCAAACAAATAAGCCCTTCAGAAACAACATAAATTCATATCAATGTCTTCCTATTTTCTAAATATCACTGAACATACATTAGCAAGCGGCAGCAGTTGGCTTTCAACAGTACCAAACTTCTATCACGGAGGCAGTGGCAACTCAACACTTAGTATTTTTCATACACGAACAACATTGCATATCCTAAATCTGTGTGAAATGGTATGAAACGCGATAGATTTTCGTTTTGCTCTTAAAACCGTTGCATCTGAAGTATCTTTAAAACTTTGACCTTTACTTCTTGCTGTTATCATCCTCAAAATATCCAATCAACCTTCAAGTTTTCAAAATTATGCCGTTGGTTAAGTCAAAAGTTATGTAAAAGCTCTATGGCGTCTACTACCAATCGCAAACCCGCTATCGATCTCTGAACGCTGCATTTTGAACGTAAGAATATAGAGTAATATCGCCCCTATCAGACCACCATCGATTCCGTGTTGTGCAACGGCCTTGAATAAAATGTTTAAATTAAAGGGAGTCTAGCTTGGGCCTAGCTAATCCAAAAAGCGCGCGAAAATTGTTTGCTGATGTCATCTCTTTGATATTTCTTCATTTTCGCTGTTTTGTCTTGCTCAGAAGACTTGCAATAAAGTTTTGAAGTTGACCTACCTGCCACGAAGGTGTAAGTCCAATTCACTTTTCATTTGATGTTTCCACACACCTTGTCCATTTTGTGTCATTTCTCGATATCTCTTTCAGTTAACATAGAATAGACTTCATGAATGTTTCCTCCAACTCTTCTCGTTTCATATCCAAAGAAATTTCGAGAATTACACACAAATTGCGAGACCTAAGGCTCCTTTTGGAAGAGCACTGTAACTGACATTATGCCACCCAGATGCGTCCACCGCGTGAAACTCTTTAGTTTTGTAGATTATTGACGCATCATGTGGTTAGAGTTGACTGAGGTCAAGGATAAGAGAGTTAAAAGTGGGAGTGAAATTAGCAATATTTTGAAATCATTTTCAATCGAATAAGAATAGGTCATGTAACTTTCTGGCTTTCTGGGAAAGTAAAAAATACTTTGGTGAACTTTCAACGGCCTTGAAAAGATTTTGATACGCTAAATTCATCGTTCTTCTACGGTGGTCTGATAAGGGGTCATCGACAAAAGATTTTCGTCCCCGTTAACGGATTTTGTCCGTTAACTTCTGAACCCCCTCCCCCCCTCGTTAACGGACAAAAGTTTTCTGGCCTCTTTCAAGCAGCCTTGGCCCGGAATACACCTGGCCTAGGCCCAGCATGAATGGCATTGCCTAGCTTGGCTAGCATGTGTGTTGAGTGTCCGTTGCAAACCAACACAATTTAATATGAGGTAAAGTTTCAAACCTGAAATCCACACATTTATTTCAAACTTCAGTTATCTCAATCTTCATTCTTGAGTCCTAGATACTCTGCCCCGTAAACTTTGGCAAACACTTCTCGTGTTTCTCTCGTACCACCTTCCATCCTTTCATCCGTCACAACTCTGTGTCAAGCATGGCGGCTTTTAGCATGTTGTTGTTGTGTTTGGAGATTCCCCCTGCGAGGCGAGGCTGTGTGCGATGAATCTCGCAATGACGCACATGGGGATAACACAATATGCATATGGCCAGGGGTAGATTGACATGCATCGTCTTGCATGCTCTTTCCTTTGTTTGGGCCTACAGCATGCAAAATGAAACAGCGAACATTATTTGGTACAGTTGCGAAAGAAAAGCCCTACTTTGCGTACAAAAGTCCAACAGGAGACTATGAGTGTTTCATTGAGCGCCACTGTTTGCGCAAAGAAAAACAAGAAAAGAAGAAATGTGACCTGCTGAAAGAAGCTCAAGGTGCTTGGGGAAAAGTAAAAAAAGATGAACAACAAATCAAAAAGTTTCTGGAATTGCAACAAGGAGAAAAACCATTTGTAAGGTATGCACTAATATTTCCTTTTATATTTTCAAACATTTATATCGAAAACATCGAAATATTTCATTTCCATGTCTTTTGCAAACTTTTCACAAGGATCAACAAAATATTTTCTTTGTTTCTGTTTAACATTTTCTTGTACTTTTTTCCAGGTGTGACCATTTTGGAAATCCACTTCAAAATCGTCCAGAGCAAATCAAAGAGAAACCCAAGCACAAGGGTTGGTTTACCATACAGAAGGAAACTGAGAGTAGCAAAAATACTGTCACTCCTGAAAAAAGTAGGGAACTTCCAGCAAGCAGCTCAATCCAAAATCATACTGCAACTCAGGTGAAAGCAACTGCGCCAGAGTTTCCAGACTTGGTAAAGAGTAATCTATCTCCTAACACTCAGCAGCAGCTTCGAGAGGATGTGACAAAGTGCAAGGTTCAACAATTTTTTCAACGTCACTGCTCAGCTCTGGCAACTGAAGATGTGATGAGCAACGTCAGCTTCATGTCTTCACTTGCAACTGTTATTCCAAGCATCGACGAATTTTCACGTGTGTATGAAGATTATGCAGAATCAAGACAGAGAATGAATCGAAAAAGTGAGCTAAGAGACTCAGCTGAATCAATAATAGAGAGCATTGAACATTTAGATAAATCAATGGAGGCAGGCAGTGCTGTTAAACTGGACCTTGCATCGGGACTGCATACCCTGTCAGTCTCCGCAATGACAAAGAATAACCTTTTGACGCAAGTTCTGACCATGTCATTGCAAACTGCAAAAAAGATCGAAAGCTCAAAGATTATCACAAAGATTAGAAAGCAATTTGCTCAAGAGAAGAGAAAACGCACACAGAAGATGCAGGCTTTGCTTGAAGCCGATCTTCAACTGACATGCTACAATTCAAAGCTAACTTGGAGTGAAGCTTTCCTCCTTGCTGAACAGAACATCTTTCACGGAAAATCTGTGTCAAATGAGCAAATCATTCGATGGGCCGCTCAGGTAAGAGAGGAATCCTTTGTCCTGGTAATGGAAGATGACGAAATGTTGCAGTCAATACCGTTGTTACTAAAGCATTTCCCTGTCATGTTGGCTGAAAAGCAGCATAAGAGGTTGCTCATCGATATGCACGATCTTGTACTCGAGCCATCAACATTCATATTACTCCTACAAAATAAAACAATGCAAGAGGATGGTACAGAAGATCCAGGTCTTCTTCTGGAAAAGGGCAAAAAGAAAAATGGAGATCAATTGCCAACCGAGAGCTCTAAAACGAAAGGGCGAGTACCTTTTCACACTAAATTTCCTGGGTTAGTTGAATGTGCGACTAACTTCATCAAAGAGCATTCGTTCCTGGCACAGAGCAGACGACGATCCACAACCATAACAGGAACCGGCGTTGGATTAAAAGATATCCAGAATCATCTCCTTGAAAGCATCCCTGGACTAAAGGAGCAAGGAGGAATAAGTCTTGACACTATTCACCATTTAATGGTCCCTCCAAGGAAGAATTCTACTCGTGCACGACGCTACAAGAAATTAATCGATGCAAAAGTTCCGAAGAAAAGGAACGACTACCGAGAGGAAAACGCTAATCAGCATTTCCTTTTCGCGCATGTCCGCTACCGTGAAGAGTTTGCCGTTAACTTTCAAAATGAAGCGGCATTTTATTCAAGTGATGACATGAATAAGATAAGGATGGGCCCTTCCACAGCTGTATCACGATATCATCAACAGTTTAGATTCTTCCTTAGGACAGACAGTCCAAATCTCTGCGATCATGACTTCCCGCATCCTGGATATCTGATTTCTCCGTCTGGCTACATGCGACTGGAGCCTAAGGAGAACAGCATTACGAATGATAGCTTTAACTACGAGAGAAATGAGGATGCAGTTTCTGATGATGAGCTAGAAAGATTTGAATCACCTGCCATTCAAACAAATGGATACACTGTAGATAAGCTTGGTCGCAATCATTTTCCACGATTAAAAGCTGGACCATCACAAATAATTCTAAGAGCGTGCAAGTTCCACAAGTCCAGCGGATTGACTCACGTCAACGATTTGTTGCCCATTCTCTCAGCACAAGTCAAAGATGGAAAAGGGATTGCATTCGTCAAAGTCGACAACGGACCCGACTGGAATTTAAGTTCCCTGGTAAACGAAGTCTTTTTTTGCCGCTTGTGGAGGAGGGCAAATCTGGATATCCTTGGCATTGTCAGCTACGCAGCTAAATGGTCGGCTTACAATAACATTGAGCACCTTTGGTCCCCAATGAGTAAAAAGCTGGCAAATGTCATTCTCCCCTCAGTGCTCCCGGGTGATCTCAAGCCACCGTATCAACAAACACATCTTTCTGCAGAAGAAATAAAATCAAAGGAGGCTAAGGTATTTTATCGATATCCAAATTTTCCATGAAACTGAACGGATCATGCTCCCTATTCTTTCGTTTTAGGTTCAAGAAACACTGAACAGCGAGATGTTCTATAATAATCTTTTTGAATCTTTCGTCTTAGAGAATTTATAGTTCCCTAGGAAATTAGAGATGAACCTTTCTCATGAGACAATGATCTTCCAACGATATGTTCATTCGAGGGGCTTATCACTCCGTAAAAACTTTGTACACATTTGGCCAAAATCCTTTTTTTCCAGAAAAATACAAAAAAATCCCTAAAATCCAACTGTTAAATAAAATCTCGTATGCCTTTTTAAAAGAGTGATACATCTCTGGTGTTCATCCACGGTCTACAATAGTGTGAAGTTGTTGATGCTTCTCCTGCAGGTATTAGCGATTTCGCAAAGGCCACAATGATTAATGCTCTCTATTCATCCTTAGGTATTTGATAACGCCATGAATAGCATTTGTCAAAACTACTGGGAAGATGCAAAATTCAATGGTGCACATGTGAACTGTGAATTCAAACCTTGTATGGCGCAGGAAGAACCTTTAGATGACTACACCCAAGTTCACAAGGTCAGGGATAACAATTTTACGACCCCGTTTTTCACATTAGCAGAAATTTTTACAGTTAACCCGATTCCAAATTTGGAACATTTTGAATCGTTTTATTTGCGGACAAATCCCGCAAGATATTCAGTTTCTTAAAGTATATCTTGTTGTGCTCCTTTCAGGCTTTTGTCATATTCCTGCGAAACTTCAGCCCCAGTAACATTTGTCCTCAAATAAGACGATGCAAAATTCAAAGATTTGGTATGAGTATGAATAATTTCGAACTTATGTATCTTATTATTTGCAGAATCATGCTGTGATCTAAGACAATTTCTGCGATATTTCTCTTTGCAGAAACTTTGCCCAAGTTCCATTTTGATTGTGCATGCTGCAACCTGAGTACATCAGCCTCCGAGACGCATCTCAAGCCAGGAGAATAATATCGTGCATAATACCATGACACCACGTACCATAATACCATGATATTGTACACGATATCATGTGTAATATTGTATATATATAACACCATCGTCGTGAAATACTTCTACCCAAATTTCATTCCATTTTAGCTCCTTACTGGTCCAACAAAAAATCTGCGTGAGTCAAAGGAATTGCTGAAGGAGCTCAGATTCACTGTCAGTCATATGGAAAGGAAAAGTAATGAAGTAATTTTTAGAAAATGCAGCTTGCCAAGGTGTACTCATTGCTCCACTCGTCCAGTTATCTGTACCAATGCGTGGAAGTTTCTAAGGGAGAGAAATTTCAAATGGCCGAATCCTGTTGAGAGCTTAGAAGATGAAAATCATTATAAAACCTTTCTAGAGATGTGTGATTTGGATCAGAGAGAATGGTTAACAGGCAAGTAAAGAATATTTATTGGCATCCCATGTGACACAGTAAGGTTTTGTCGAGCAGGTGTGACAGCTCCTAGCCATCATAGGGGCATTGCTTTAAGGAGGAGGCCAAAACCTCAGCAAAGTGCCAACAGAAACTTTAAACTTTGATTTTTCTAATTTATGGAGAATACAGAGCACCATCCATCGGGGGCAGGCTGCTAAGCTTTATCAAAGATTCACATCAATGATCACTGTGTGTTTTTCAACTTTTCAGGGGATCATGGCATGCCACAAGGAAGTTCTGTTGGAAAATGTCCATATTGCCCAATGTACTATTTCATGTCAGAAACTGACAAAAATCGTCACTTGACTGTATTGCACCATGATAAGAAGGGTAAGTTTCTTTGTACACTTTCAACGTTTTATGTGGGAAGGAGTTGCAAAGTGTCAATTGAATGTGAAAGAGAAGTCAGATATGGTGTAAAATTGTTGTCAGTAATCTATCCAATATTTGCCAAACAGGTATGACTTGATGCAACGTAACATATATTCAGCATTTTCTTTTTTCCAGGCTAATCATGTGAAGCTCTACTCCTTGCTTCCAAAAAGCAGGTATTTCGACTTCTTGAAATATCAAACATCTGATAGGCCATTGATTACACAAACATTGTTGTTTTTTTTAGATGATGGAAACACAATTTGGACCAACGAATATAAATGCTCATTTGTGGATAAAACAAACCCAGGCAACGCCAAGTGTAATCTTACCTTTAAAACCAGGAATCAGCTGGTAGAACATCGAAAGCAATCAGGGCATTTAGCCAGAAAAAGAAAGAGCACTACTGCTGCTGACTCCGCTGCTCAGCTGAAGCAATTACGTATTGAAAGGAATCCTGGCAGTTCAACTAGTGATAAGCATGATGACCATGACTCAGCCAGATCCAGTGGTGAAGAGGATGATATATGCCAAATATGTGAGTGTGATAAAGACTATAATTATGATACTGAAAAGATTTCCCAATCAAAAGTGGCATTGAATTGTCCAGTAAAAAAGGCACAACACAATTAATGGGTCTTAGGTTCTAATTACCGAAGCAGGGATACCACTAAAGGGTCAAGCTGAAATGGTCCACTTACAGGTGCTGGTTTTACGAGAAAAGCGTAAGGAAAGTAAATAGAAACATAGTGTAGTTGTTGTTTAAGTGAAAGATTCAAATGACGGATTGTATGAATCAAAGGTACTAAAGTTGAACTGGAATAATTATCTAATTCCCAAGATTAGCTGTGAGCTGGAGTTAATTCTGATTGTACCACATGTATCAAACATATTCTGATTTGATCCCATTTTGTTTTAGGTTATAAGGAAGAACCTGAGTATGATGATGGTGATGAAATGGAGGAAGATGAGGAGGAAGATGTGGCTTGGGTTCAATGCGATGGAACCAAATGCACCAGATGGTATCATGTAGCTTGTGTGAACAAAAAATGGCCAGACAATATACCTCCTGAGAGCAAATCAAAGGAATCTTGGTTTTGTTGTGGAAAAGGCTCTTCATTATCCTCCAACTGATTCTGTTATTAAACTATCTTTTCAAGTTTTCTGCAGCCATTCCAGCAATTCTGTGTGCTTGCTTTTCGTTCTATTTTCAGCATTGTTATAGTTGACAATCTTTCATTTGCCTTGATATACCATAACCAGTTGTAGACAAGTTTTTAATTCTCAATGTCCTTAGAGACAAATGACAGATATATAACGTTTAGTTTAAGAATAGAACAAAAGATGGCTGCTTGCCATCACCCTTTTTTCGATTGTTTACTATATAAATATTTTTTCTGTTTTTGCATTTTCCAGACTATTCGGACTAAAAAGAGAGAGAGACTTGTAGCAAGTCCATAAAACAGGCTGCGTCATGTGTCTCTGTCATTTGTCTTAAATGGTACGATTTTTGTCCTAGAAGTTTGGTTTTGAGTTGTCTTCTTAATTTCTGTTTGAAGCTTCTTTGATTTTATCATTAAAATCGTAAGCGACCTGGATTTATGATCATCACTGTTGTTCATTGTCGTTGTTCATTGTTATGTCTAACTCCCAGCAGCCTTTCCATTATCCAACAACAGCAACAATGTCTGCCCAATGTCTGTTTATTATTTTTCAATTTATTGCAATCGGCTGGATGCAGCCATTTCTATCTACTGAAGTGACCACAATACAACTTGGACTTTTCAACAGTTTGTTTCCAAGAAGGGTGAGTATAAGCGGAGTATAGGATCTGAGGTTTTGGCCCAAACAAAATTTAGTGAGCTTTTTTCGTCATCTAACACATTCTCATGAAATATTTATGCAACATTTCTTATCAAGATTTTCGTCCCGAATATGACAATTTTAACGGATTCAGGTGAGACCCCCTCCCCCCCTAACGGACAAAATCCGTTAACGGGGACGAAAATCTTTTGTCGATGACCCCTAAGGGCGATATGGCCTAACTTATGCGTTTCAGACCTGTCCGTATTTGTGTGGTTCCAGCATGACAACAAGGAAACAGATGGAACAACTCTCACTTTGAGGTTTGTAGCAAGAGTTGAGAAGCCTATTCAAGGTGAGTTCTCTTCCAGAACTTCTTTGACCTCTCCGAAAATCTTAGTTTTCTGAAAAGTGGTCTGATAAGGGCGATAGTTCTCTATGTTGCCAAATGTATGAGAAAGCTTCGCTTGTTTCCTTTCTACTGAGAGTTGATGTTTCAGCATTTAAGAGCAAAAGATATCACGTTTCAGTATATGACACCAAAATGAAAAGTGAGGGGCAAAATTGTCAACTTCGAGAGTACAGTCGTCTAACAGATCTACCTAGGGGTGCAATAAAGCCGAGGAAACCCACCAATTCCCCCTTTAAAAACTGTAGCTTTTAGCTAAATGTAGTCTCCTGTTAATTAAAACTGTTTGCAATTTTTGAATTTGGCTTCCTGCGATATTTTGGACTCTACACTTCTCGTTCTTCTTGGAAACCGCTTGCAAGGAACTTTGGGCTCACTAAAAAACAAATGAATGTAGCCTACCTAGCCTAGTTTATACAAAAAACAGAAGATAGAGGGAAATATGACTGTCAACATATACCTGGTTATTTCCTTTCAACCTCACTGACAGAATGGCGTTTGTTGGTCCTGTATGATACCTCAAGCAATTTGCTAGCCAAATATCTGACTTGGATAAGCCTTTCTGCCAAGTATGCAAAGCAATGCAGATCAAGCGAATCTCTACTTGGGAAGCAACAGAATGCTTCACCGAGTCCATACGAGTCTGGTACACTTGTCGCACTATCTTTGGTAAGGTGAGTCCCTTCAGTGGCTATTTTCAGCATTTCTTCTGAATCTTGGATGCTTTAGTAGACGTTTTAGGAATATCCAACTGCAGAGCAATCCTAATTTACTCAACGGCCTCAGCTCACGTCAGGTCAAGAGTTTTCCCGCCACTCCAGATTTTGACCAATGACAAAAGAGGGCTAAGGTCAAGCTCAATAATTGATGAAAAAAATTGGAAATTGACGATCATGTTTATAAATCAAAGGTTATTTTTAAATCCAAAGAAATCGACAAAGTGAATCATTAAAGTTCAGCAAAGAAACTTCAGATGTGGTGTTGCTTTGAATTGATCGCCTAGGAACGCAACAATGAGGGAGGAGCTGCGGTTGGTATCATATGCAACCCTTTCTGTCACCACTGCCTCGGTAATGAAAGTTCAGTACCCTTTAAAACCCATCTATTGCCTTGTTAGTGTATTTTCGATGATATTTAGAAAATAGGCAGATGCTGAAATGAATTTACGTCGTTTTCGAAGGGCTTATTTGTTAGGGATCAAGACGCCAAATGATAGGCCTTACTCAAAAGCCGTTTTCTCTGGATTTACGCGTTCTTTTAAAAAAACCTGTGAGGAAAATTTAAACATATTAGTACAGAGTTGAAAAATATATTTTTCCCTGAATTTACCTAATAGTCGCGTGCACGACCCCCTATGTGCGAGGGGCACTTTCTCACGTCGATTCTTTTGTTTGCGTGACGTCATGGTCACATCTGATTGGCTAACGTGAAAATGTAAACATCCGGTTCGGCTCTATTGAAAGATTATTTGCCCTTGTTCATTGCATCACTACATGTATTTTTAAGAAACTATGAACAATTCTTATTGATCTCACGGCAAAAAATATCAAAATTTCATGAGAATTTTCTCCGTGGAAACTTAGAGGAAAGGCACAATTTGGGTGTTTGGAAAACTAAGACCCCAAAAACGAAGACCTAAGACCTCAAAAACTAAGACCTCAAAAACTAAGACCTCAAAAACTAAGACCTCAAAAACTAAGACCTCAAAAACTAAGACCTCGAAAACTAAGACCCCAAAATAGTTTAAATGATTGTTAATCAAGACCTTAACTTGTAACAATGCAATTTACCACAGCACAAGCACCTTGACGTACAAAGTGGGCCTATCTATGTCAGAACTGGGCATATCTATACAACTCAAGGGAACACTTTGTTTCACAAACGACTGAATTTCAACGTGGAAGGTTTCATTCACAGGAGACTAGAAAATTAACTGTTCTTTCACATTTGCGCAAATCCAAACATTCAACGAGTTGGATTAAACTATCATTCAATTCAGATTTCCCTATCAGAATAATTTTAAGTAATTTTAAGGTGAGATTTTGATACATCTGTACGTTATGAGAGTCCAGAATTTAAATTGAAACTTGAACCCAATTCCTGAACTCAACAATCACGTAATACCCCCATGAATCATTTCAAGTGACCGGGTTGGTGACTAGGGGTGGGGGTCATCAGGGTTTACAGAACAGCGGAATTTGAAGAAGATTTGTCCCAAAATACGGAATTCTAGCAATTTCTTGGCGGAACGACGGAATTCTCCATCCCTACCGGACGCGGATTTTTGTCGAAAATGATACACGGAATGCGGAATTTTCATGAAATTTAACCCTTTCACCCCCGGAAGGGCCATATAGCCCAACATTATTCATTGAGAACTGCGAATTTTTCAAGGGGTAAAGCTTTCAGAGTTTTGATTTATTTGAAAGGTTATGGACATTGCATTGATCTGTTGCTTATAGAATCACTTATTATGATACCCCCTGGAAAATGACGATCTACATTAGGTCTTCCTGTTAAGCTTGATTTTAGCCGGGTATGAAAGGGTTAATCAATTTGCGGATCCTTCATCTGTTGTATTGCAAAAAAGGTCATGGTCACATCTCTGTTTTTTCCAGTCAGCACTATGAGAATATCTTCCAAGCCTTGCACAAGAATTTCAACTGCCACTCTCCTCCTCTTTCCACCTAGATGGATGGAAAATGTCTAACAATACTAATTTGTGCCATCATTGGTAAAGAAGTGGCGGGACACGGAACTTTGGCTAAAACTGACCGGAACGGCGGATTTTAACTGAAAATCGCGCGGAACGGCGAATTTCTACCCCCCTTGATGACCCCCACCTAGGGCTTTATCTTCATATTTTAGAGATATTCTGTTATCTCTGTCACTAAAAATTCCGTCATCCCTCTCCAGTAAAAGGATTTGAAAAATATTTCTGCTCGATAAACTGACCCGAAGACATATCATCATAAAAAGGTTACTCTCATCTGCAGTCTCTTTGGTGTCACGGGGGGGGGGGGTTCTCGGCTAAATTTCGGTTAGGGGGTGCCGCCTACAGTTTCAAAATGTAACCGTTGGCTAGACCAATTTTTGTGAAAATGATACCCTTGGCTAGGCTAATTTTTCCTTCAGAAGTGCTCTGAATTGGCATTTTCTAGGCAAAACTTGCCAAATTTTCGCCCCCCTTCGACGAAAATTCCAAAAAAGTTTGGTTTTTTTACCAAAATTACCGAATTTTAACATCTCTTTGACAAAAATTCCCAAAAGCATACCCTTGTCTAGACTTAACTCGACTAAAATTGCCAAAAAGTACACCCTTGGCTAGACTAGGAGTCCGAAAAAGTATACCCTCGCGGGCGGCACATCCCCAGGTACCTTTACCATGGAAGAACCCCCCCCCCCCACCCCGTGTATCGGTGTATCTTTGAAAAACCTGTGAGACCCTTAAAGTATGTGCGGAATCGTTTTTTAGGTCTTCGTTTTCGAGGTCTTAGGTTTCAAGGTCTTAGTTTTTGAGGTCTTCGTTTTCGAGGTCTTAGGTTTCAAGGTCTTAGTTTTCAAGGTCTTCGTTTTCGAGGTCTTAGTTTTTGAGGTCTTAGTTTTCGAGGTCTTAGGTCTTCGTCTTTGGGGTCTTAGTTTTCCAAACACCCGGCACAATTTCTGATGCATGAAACGGAAACTTCCCTTTCCTCGCAGTTTTTTCAGAGGAAATTTCTAGTTTCTGCTGATTTTCTCCTTCCAACACCAATGGAAATTTAAAGATATTTTGCTGTGGATCTGTGCAAGGAGTCCATTATGATTTGATCAATGTTTAGGCCATTTTTCAGTCATTTTGCAACCATGAAATTTTTGTAAAATTGAAATTACCTACAGCAAGAAAAGTCACAACAATACTTTGATCTTTTGGCCTTTAACTAGAATTTGAGTCATTCAAATCTGTGACGTAATCTTGATGCTATGAATTTTTGGTTATGAATGGTTTGGAATGTTAAAGTGGCATTCATGGCATACATGTTACAATTTTGTACCAGGAATGTAAGTTCTTAAAATCATCACATTTTGAGTACTTGGAGTTACTTGCGAGTTTCTTAAAGGTTCCAAAACAATCTTCTGGTTCACTTTCTCTTCCAATGTGAACTTTGCAACAACAATATTTTCTGAAACCTTTTCAATGTTTAGACATCATCCAATAACTTTCCGAGTAATGAGATACGGGAAATAGTGAAAATAAAGTGAAAATATGTTCAGGATTTCCTTTGTCAAGATAACGAGTTTCTGAAGTTACAGTTTCCCAGGACAGGAGTTTCTCATTTTCTTCCTATCTAAGGGTTGAGTCTGTTTTAGCTGTTCTTCCGTAAAAAAATCCATGTTTTTCGATGCAGGCAAGTTTTTATGAGTAACGTAACTATAAAACTATGAATCTGATTTGTTAACAATTTCATGAAGATGAAAAGTTAGTAATCGTCTTCCGTTCCCTCTTTTGAGAGTTTCTTGGATCTTTTCAGCCTAACCTTAATCATCTAACCAGTTAGCAGATATCTGTTTTCAATTTGTGGACAATTATTAGGCCTGGGCCTCCTAATAACTTCTCAAAAGTTTTTTGCTAAAGGAGCAGTTCCTGCATAGTTTCCAAGGAGAGAATCGGAAATGTGCCTTATCTTATCGTACTTGTAATTTTCCATGGTTTCCCAGACCAAATGTCACATTTTTCAGCAAACTTATGAAACATGACCGTAGGAGAGTTTTTCAACAGAGTAAAGAGCCTAGGGGTCTGGGGTGGAGCCCCCAGAAATTTTTTGAGCCGTGGTCTTTCTTTCTTGGCAACAACCTTCTGTGAATGCGGAAAGGTCATTTTTATGTTCTGAGGTCGTAAGGGTGAAAAAGGAAGTTTATGAATCAAAATATATTTCAAACAGGCTAGCTGAAACGATTAACAATTTCTTTTATGTTGGCAAGAAAAAAATACACAAGGTAATGGTAATGGTAAGAAAACTGAAACAACAATTTGGAAATCTCATGTATCGAAGTGATTCTGATCACTAAAAATCACAATTTCAACCATAAATCAATGATTCTGGACATTGATGATAGGAATTTTCATAGTGAAATGCCCTTCTTCTTGGGAAATTTTTGATAGTGCATGGAACTGACGTTCTAACATACTGGGTGTCCCAAAAAAGGCAACAGATTTGATCAAGGCTAGCGTAAAGAATTGAGCTCCAATCAATCAGAAATCATCTTTGTTCTATTCCTTGATAGTTAACTTGAAGATAGATACCTTGTTTTTGATACTGGAACATTGAGAGTAGACATTTTTACCTTGAAAGTCCAGATTTTCCTCTATCTCAAAGCCAGAGCTTTTAGGCTTTGGCCTAAACTACAAACGCACTGTTTTGGGGAATCTACTCAAGGACAGAGATAGCGTAGAAATTCTGAACAATGACCAGTGTGCTTAGGTACACATTTAATTGGAAATGTAAAAACTAAAAACTGACGAATTTATCAATAAATATAATCACCAAGGAATATCTTTCTTCAGTCAAGATGAATTTACAAGGTAGAAACAATTTAAGCACGGGTGAGCACATTCAAATCTTTTCCCTGTGAATTTTGGTCCTTTGGGTATACGTGATTGTTTTGTAATAATTTGAATGATAACAACAATGCATTTTATTCAGAAAAGGAAGATTCTTCACACCCAAGGGAATTATTTCGTTGATGAATACCTTTTATTTGGCTGGTGTAATTTGATGGTTTTGTTGAATGAAAGGAGATGTCTCTTTGGGAAAAAAATTCATGAATTTGATTTTTGCAACAAGTGTGTCAACAACTTAAGCTCTGGTTTAAGCCTAAAAGCTCTGTTTTAAGGGTAGAGGCAAATCTGGACTTTTGTGATACATATTTCTTCTCTCAATGCTCCAATATCAGGGAAGAAGGTGTCTATGTCCAAGTTGACTATGGAGCAGATACGCAAAAACACTGCAAACCTACAAACCTGGTTTGGAGAAAGGCTTTGGCCAAAAATTGAGGAAGGTTTAGTTGTCAAAAATGGAATTTTATCTTGTTGGCATAGTTCTTATAAGTGTAGAAAATAAATCATCAATAAATGCATAGAACCATTAAAAATCATGGCAACAGTATGCAGATGGTGAGGTTATATTTCAAAACTATATCAAAGAAGAAAAATCAGGTTTGATCAGACAATGTGATGAAAGAGAGAACATCTATGAGGAAATATGCAGATGTGTCTGGAAAAAATGATTTTTCAAAAGCGTCCCAGAAAAGTACTTCTGTTTGGAAAATTACCAACAAAATTTTATGGTAACGCAGATCTTGAAATTTCTTTTTCTTACCAGAAGATAAAAAAATTATTTTTGCAGGCAAAGCTGTCTTTTGATTTATTTTTCGATCAAGCTCTTTTTAGTGCTGCCTGGTTTTGAAGCCTTTTGCAAGAAAGCACTAATGTTTGAGTAATTTCCTTTGTTCTATTGAGTTTCTTATTTGGTCATGAATATCAGAATGAAACGTGAAATGCTATTGTGGACTTGAAGAATACTGCAAAATTTTCAATGTCACGGTTATTAGAGGCAAAATTTGCGATGTTGCTGAAAGAGTGTTGCTTAGAATGAGGTTTTTGATGCATTATTTCATTACCGTTAAGTAAAGAGAGCAAATAGTTCACCATCATTAAATATATTTGAATTGTTGATAGAAGAGATGAAAAAATTCAATGATAACTTTCGTTATCAAATTTTGGCGAATTTGCAAACAGGAGTATATTTTTGGACATCCAGTAGCTTTTAGATATTCTCACCTTGAACTCTTTGTTCCCCCTTCATTGCCCCAATACCTTTCAATTAATGAACAGCATCCGTAAGGTTGTGGCCTCCCTTGTATCAAAACCTGGTTAGAGCCCTGCTGCACCCAAACAGACAAATTATATGGGAAGATCCCTGATTACATGCTTTTGTATGGTTTACAAAACACTGTCTGGCTGTTTTCCAGTAATTATATATTGTGTTAAAATGAGGAAGGTTGAGAGCATAAATCTCAGTTTTGGAGGAAGGTCAACAACTTTTTGCAGCGCTGCTATGGAGGAATAGTTTTAAGATTATTTTCGATTGATTCAAGCTAAATCCTTAATGCTAGCCATGATCAAATCCGTTACCTTTTTCAGGGACACCCGGTAGCGTAGGAGATTTTTCCCTGACTTTTTCTTTTTGCCCTATATGCTATAAATGGAAAGTCAGAGATGTCAGAGCAGTCTTTTCTCCCTTTAATTCAGTAAATTCAGAAGGTAACATTCCTTGCTTCTAAGGCAACTATGGATGCTTCATGGGAGTGTCGTTCTAAGATAGCCACAGAGAGTTTTCTCTGACTTTTTGTTTTTGCCCTGTATGCCATAAACAAGAAATCGAAGATGTTGGAGCTGGGATTTTCCCCCTTTACTCTCTGGTCTCTAATAGATGGGGGGGCTGGAATAGTAGGGGCGGGGGTTGGAAAAAATCTCAGAAATTAATGGGAACAAATTTCATTTTCTAAATTTTCGTTTTTGCAATGGAAGCTTTAACAATAACATAACACAATAGCAATAACACAGCAACAGTTTTGTTTTTAAGTTTTAGTCTTTACATGTCCTCTAACATATCAAAAATGTTACCATCGTCTTCACTAGCAATTTCTAAAAGACTATCGTTGTCTTCATTTGAATTGGCATGGTCATTCTCTTGCCTGGTTTTCATGAGGATTCTTTTTTAGAAAAGCCAAGGTGCGGCCGATGACCTTCCTCGGGAAAACCAAGTGAATGAATTATTGGCAGTCAATGATTCGCACTTTCTTTATGTAGTGACGGTAAGACTTTAAAAACACAATGCAATGACATCACAGATTTCGCTCGAAAGTCTTAACCCTAATCCACATGGGGGGGGGGGGTGGTTTCCACCCCCCTTGAGGTTTTTCGTTTGGTGTGTTCTCAGTTTGATATTTTTCGGATTGAAACTCCTTGACTTTAAGTTTTTATGTACAAGCTATGTTTTGGTGAAAAAATTTTTTCCAAATATTACAATGGAGTCACGTGATACCACCTTTGTTTTAGTGTAGTCAGCAAATTTTAAAGACAACAGCCAATTTAAAAGTAATAAATTGCTCAAAAACGGTAGTTTTCGCATAAATGATTGGTGTTGATGTGTTTTCTCAAAGTTTGATAAAATTTTTAATTTTTGATGATGTCAGCAGATTTGACGGCCAATGACATCATTAATGACGTCATAATTGATGACGTCATGAAGAATCAATAAACACCATTTTTTCGGAATCTCCGTTTATTGAATTAATAAACATTGCTTATTTTCAATGTTTTAGATTTTTTTGTCGCCATTTACAACCATTTGTTTACAGCAGTTTCTAGTAGAATGATTGTGAAAGCTTGCTTTCTTGACACAAGTATTATTGTGTATCCTCTGTTCCTAAGCGACCTTTGACAGTAAATTAAACCTTTTCAACAAATTATTTTCATGGTTTACTAGTTATTTGAAGTAAGAAGCATAGATTGTGATGATTTTTCAATTTGTATTTGGCTTCTTGCAATTGTTACTTGTTTATTGCAGTTGTTACTTTCGACAATGACAAAAATACATATTTTCATTCTCTCTTAAGAAATGTCATGATGGCATTTTATTTCTATTGAAACCAATATATGTAACACCAGTTTTGAAAGTTTTATAGTGTTACGCAGTGTAGTCTTACAGACCTCTAGCATAGGTCAAGGATTTTACTTGAAGCCATTGATCGAACACGGCATCCTGTTTGGTGTCGTGAGATTCCGATCTAGTCTTCCACAAAGATGGTGATATCCGCATTTGAAATATCACACCATTTATGAAATTCTCCAAGCTTAGAAGCCAAGTGAGCCCGAAGGTGTTATTTGTTATTCATAATTGTGTTGAAATGTAATGGCTTCTCTTCCCAAATGTCTTCTCATGAAATGTAATGAGAGAGAAGACATTTGGTAGCTGATCACGCGCATTGCCTTCCTTTTATGTTGCATTACTGAGTACTTCCAGTCAAGTTTCATCGATAATCATTCGAGCTATGGCATCAAAGCGATTTACAGTTGAAGAAGCATCTGAATACTTGTTTGCAAGTGATAATGAATCGATTGGAGACATAGATGATGAAGAGGCATTGCTAAGGAGTTCTGACAATGAACTTGATGAAGAAGAAACAAATTTAGTTTCCGAGGAAGAGGCAGCTAAAACTGATGAAGATGTTGTTGAAATCCAGATGATAGATTGCTCAAATAAAAGAAAGAAAAAGGATATACCAAAAGTCCATAGCCTTGATAGTGCATTGAACGAAGAAAATTACAAAAGGTACAAAATAATTGATGAGCATACCGAAGTGACATCCACCATCAACAAAGAAACTTTGGTATGGAGACACAAGCCATGTGTTGTCGCAGGTAGGAATGATCAGGCAAATATAATCACCAATATTCCTGGCCCATCTAGGGCCTCTAAGGCTGCAAAATCAGAGCTAGAATGCTGGCAGATCTTCTTTACAGATGAAATGATTGCGTTGATTGTCAGGCACACTAATGAGAAAATAAGGCGAATAGTGGCTGACTTTGGCATCAAGGAAAGCATGGACAAATATCCTTACTTGAAGGACACTTGTTATGAGGAGATCATGGCCTTCCTTGGATTACTCTATTTTCGTGGAGCACTCGGCCAAAACCACATTGGAATCCCATTTCTGTTCAATCCTATCATGGGGCATCATGTTTACTCTGCTGTGATGAGCCAAAATCGATTCTCTTTTCTGCTTAGATGTATCTCATTTGATGATCCATCAACACACCCTCAAAGATGGCTGAAGGATCGCTTTGCAGCCTTTTGAGGGATCTTTGAAAAATTCAACCAGCAGTGTGCTTCATCATACATTCCAGATGCCTATTTATCCCTAGATGAAACGCTTTATGCCACACGACAGCAGATCAATTTCAAGACGTACAACAAGTCAAAGCCAGCCAGATATGGACTCTTGTATCGCAGCATATGTAGTGCAGAAAGGCCATACATTCATTTTACCAACGTCTATGCTGGCAAGCCACAGGATCAGAATTCGGCCCACTTTATCTCTGGTGGTAATTTTGAACTTGTGAATGAGCTTGTAGATGGACTCAGTGCATTCCAAAATCTCAAGGATCGTAACATCTCAATGGATCGCCTGTATGGAGCAATTCCAACAGCTAGACATCTGCTAAATAAGGGAATAACATCAATCGCCACGATGAACAAAAACAGGAAAGGACTGCCAGCTGAAATAAAGGATACCACTGGCAGGGATATCCTCAATGTGAAGAGCCTGTTTCTTGATGGTCAGCCACTCTCTATCCATTCATATGTTGTCAAAACAAAGAGTACTGGCCTACGAAATGTCCTTCTTCTCTCCACTCATAATGTCTATCCAGGTGTGACCGATGATGAAAAACTGAAGCCTTACATCTACAAAGTTTATGATTACACCAAGGGTGGAGTGGATGTTGCAGATCAGATAATGGGCTCTTGCACAACATCATCAAAGTCCAATCGGTGGACAATTGTAGCCTTAAGCCATCTCCTTGACTCCAGCAGAATCAATGGTAAGGCCATCTTCATCTCCAACATTCATGAAATTGATTCCCGGGAATATGCATGGAATTTAGCAATGGCAATGTCAAAACCATTTGTTCAGTCAATAAGCATCAATGGCCTACAGAGAGACACAAGATTGAAGATGGATATGTTCTTGAATCAACCAGTAGAGGCAGCAACTGCAGCAGTGGAACCAAACGCTGCTTCTTCCTCTGGGAGATGTTCTTCATGCATCAAATCCATTCAAGGCAGAGATCATAAAGCCAAAAAAGATAAATTGTACCGCGTGTCAACAAAATGCAAGTGCCGTATGTTTCTTTGTAAGAAGCATGTTGTTCCACTCTGCATCGATTGTGCAGGAGTTTGAATGTTTCACTTTCTTAGTTTTATGTACGAGACATGTCATTTTAGCTGCTTCACAGGAACTGAATTTTTCATCTTTTTCTGTACATTACTTTACGAGTTGTTATGATTCCCTTTGTTACCTTTCAAACCAAACCAAGAGGCTTTCTCAACAATGCGATAATTCTCCTAAGTTACTAGAGCCCCATCGCCCTTTTCCGATCACTGAAAAAGGAACCTTGTATTAATTGGCCTAAGAAAATTTTAGCGGAAAGTTCTTGCTGTTGAATTATACCTAATTTCATTGTTTAAAATATAAAAACCATTTGTTGTAATTTTAGCCACCCTCTTCCCTATAATCGTCTTCGAAAGACACAGCGTTAAAATCGCGATATCTTCGTTTCATCACCCTTTTCCGATCACACAAGTTCACGCATGAATTTCGAGCAGCACCACCGCAGAGGGCTCAAGAAAGCGCAGTTTCCAGATGAAATGGATGCTATACAGATAGCAGGAAATATTTAGCTCATGTTATCGTTTGGTAAGTGACATTTTGCAGCTTCATTCGTTCAATAACACCATAGTCGAATTTACTATTGAAAGTTACAGGCTTTTACAAGATAACTTGCAAAACTCTAGCATAGCAGCAACGCAAAGTTTTTATTGCCCTCGGGAGTACGGAGATATTCCATACGTTGGATCTGAAATTTCTATTAAATATATATTTGGGGTCTTTGAATATCTAAGCTGGATTTGAAAAGCAGCAAATTATTTTTTGGCTGCTCTCTTGCCCATAAAAACACCAATTCTCTTTGGCCCCCTCCCATTCTTCAATGTTCCCTGGAATTAATTCAGACCCTACCTCATGCACATCCAAAATCAACGGAACCCCCTGATGAGGTTTCTTTGTTTATTTCACCTTCCGTCCACCCCGTCTCTTCATTGAGAGAGAATCCATTCACTAGCAACCATTCACAGGATTTGAAGCATAAGCGTACGGGAAGAAAAGATCTAGGGGGCTGCCCGACGCAAAGCCCGTCGTTAACTAATATTTTTGCCCCACTAGGGCAAAATTTTGCCCAAGTGGGGCTGAGCTTTGAAAATCTTTCCAAAGTTGGGGGGCTACCGCCCCCCTCCCCACCTCGTACGCTTATGATTCGAAGCCAAACCTCGTGATCGGAAAAGGGCGATATGTAGCCTATCTGACTGCAGTTAGAAGTTTATCCCCGGCTGGGAAGCCGGAGATATTATGATCGCAATTTTTTGTAAATGTTCGTTTAGAGAGTTGGAGTAAAGGTTGAAATGTTTTGACTGCGGTTCTGATGAACAACAGTAGAGGAACAAGGGAAAATATAATTACGACAAGAAAACGCGAAGGGAAAAATGGCGACTGCTTACGATTCCATCACACGTAGGCCTTTTTCAACCTCTCATATCGTTGGATTCACAAACCAGAAATAAGTAAACCACGTATGAACATGAAGCTCATGGCGTCAGAAAGGCATTTTTCGCGCACTTTTTTAATTAGAAAACCCAGTCCCCTTGTAAACAAACATCGCGCGATTGCACACAAAAAGCGCTCACAGCAGCCTGTGATCGGAGAAGGGCGATGGGGCTCTACAATACCTGCAAAAATTATACAATCTGCAATGGAAAATTGCGTTGCTATGCCTTCTTCATAGTGTCATGTGATTTTTCTGCTCATTTTGACAATCTGAATACGAAAAAATGTTTTCTACTCACTACCTACTACTTTTTAGCTATTAATGATGTCATTATGACGTCACAATGTGCTAATTGTTGCAAAAAAGTAGCTAATTTATCAGATCTTTCAAAATTCCATCTCATATGTTGAATACGAGAGCCTACGATCAGACAGTGATTTTTTCAATGAAACTTTACGATATTGTTAACTTTGCATTAAATCATGGATGTTTTTGATAAAATTCAATGCTCTTTTGCTATTAACACAAATTAAATACATAAAATCGTTTTATTTCAATGATATTGCTCAGATACAGTATATATTAAGTGTAAAACAACCTCTTTTCTGTATTGTGGCTGATTATTTTCTCAAAATAAAAGTATAACCTTAAATTTGTTGACTACTCTTTGCTTATGACGTCATTATGACGTCATAATGGACGAGGGAACCGCCCAAATTTGTCCAATTGTTTGTAATACATAGTTCTATAACTGTGCCAATTTGCATTGCTCTAGCTCATCGGGAAGGTACTTTTCCTTAGGAGGGTGGAAAGCATCCCCCCCCCCCCATCAATGGTAGCTCGAAAAAAGCTGATATGGATTAGGGTTAATCTTAGTTGGGTGCATAGAATTTTGTTGTGTAGCTTTTGTCTTGCTTGGAACTCGTTGCCAGAATTAATAAGCGGAGGGGTTGGAATAAGAATGTCCTGGGTGGAAAATTTTCTGAAAATTAATAAGTGGGGGGGGGGGACGTCTATTAGATAGAGACCAGAGAGTAATTCTGTAGATCTTGAAAGTAAAATGCCTTTCTTTTTGGGCAATCTTTTATACTCCATGGAAGTGACATTCTAAAATGGTATTTAGCTATGCTTGACAAACATTTTTAAAGGACAACTAATGACTTTTAGTTTCCTAACGTTTAGACCTCCTTTACTGTCACTAATAACTCTATGTACCTTTACTGTTCTTCATAGTTGAGAATGTTATACAGTCACATTCTTCTTGGCTGTTCACAAGCAAATTTCTCCACTAATTCCTCAATATTGAGACTCATGTGACCATGTGTATGCAGCAAAGCAAGTCCATTGAGCCTGTCTTGAGACATTGTGCTGCGCATGTATGTCTTCAGTCTGTGAAGGGGAGATACTGACCGTTCACATTCACAAGTTGCCACAGGAACAGTTCCAAGTATCCTCAATGCAGTGACGATGGTTTTATTTGCCAAGGAGTGTTCCTCTACTTGTTTCAAAGTTGTGGCAACTGTACTTGATATAACACCTACATGCATCTTTAGCCAGTAGGTTTCCCAAAGATCCAAATCCGCCCTAACTATTCTTTCGCTGGGAAAGCCTACATCATAACGCTGCGCAAACTCAACAAATTTTGCTCTCCAAAAGGGAACCTTGGTTTTTTCTCGTTGGCTAATGTCTCTTCTCATAATTTCCGGGATGACGTAGAAACCTTTCACCACCGTATTCCTGCTTCTGTCGAATCTGGTTTGTAGTTCAGTATGAAGGTGGTCTAAGAAGGGAGTGGATACTGTCCTTCAATAGTAATATTATGGAGTGTCTGCAGGTTGGTTTTCCCGTAGCAGCTGTCTTGAGCACGTTCTTGGCATGGATGGATTTGTATTTACAGAGTCTGCAAATCTTCTAATGATGAAATACCGTTTTTTATGTTTTCCTGTCCTTGATGTAAGACCAAAACCTCTTGTTAGCTGAGTACTCATAATTCCTTGGTTTACAGACTGCCGTCTGCTTCCTCAGTCTCGATATCTGCCCCAGTAACTTTGCTTTGTTCATCATTTCCATTGTTGTGCTGGATCGCAGTTGCTTCCTTGATAAAGGTATTGAATTCATCTTCTCCAATCCAGTCCATTTCCCTTAGTTGGTGTGCCATTCGACAAAGCAAATGTAGTGAAAAGCCTCCTTGTTGTGTGTCATGAAGGGAATTCAATGAATCATTCTCCCTGCTAAGAAGTGTGTGCAGTGCACATTCTTCCAGATAAGTTTGAGATGGATTTTCTGGGGAAAGTATTTGTTTGTCCCTTCGTAGTTGTAAATTGTGAACTAATTTCTGCATGTAATAATTCTCTTGATTTTTGCCGTTTGACATGAAGGAGCACCATCTTGGTACTGCTTTGATTGTATGTGTTTTCAACCTTTGATGTCTGTTAAAGCAGTTGGTAAGGCAGGTTCTGCGTCCACATCTGAATCCTCTCCACCACTGTTCATTGCAATATCGGATGGGCTCACTACATTTTAATTTGGCATATGTTTGGAGGCCCATTCCTCGTAGAGCATTTCCTCAAGTTGTAATGGCCTATCCATGTATTTTTGCAGTAAGGTGTCGTGGAAGACATCTGTGCTATTTCTGTTCTGGGAAAGGTGTTATTTGCACTACAAAAAGGAATATTCAGGATTAATCTCTGTTGAAAGATAGATCACTTGCCTGCTTCATGAGGAAATGAAGTGGCCCCCGATGATCCTTGTCCTGATGTATTTCTCTGGATTGGATGCATCTTTTGAGACTTGTAGTGAAAAAGATGGCTCTGTCTTTGCACCAAACTTGGCGAGATACATGTCCCATCCAGAGGCTGTTACCTCTTGTATGTTCATGTGAGCACCCCAGAGGAAAAGGATCTCTGGATTGTATGGGACTACGTTGGAATCTTCTTTGTGTGTTCAACGTGTAAGAAAGCTATTGCCTGCCCAGTTTAATCCCTCTTCCTCTTGCATTGGGTATGGAAATCCATACTTGCATTTATTTAGTTTGTTTACAGGGGAGACTTTGGTACATGTGTCCTTTCAACAATGTAACTGTAGTCGTTCGACATATGATCTTAGAACAGCTACTATTGGCTCTTTGTCATCACCATGTGGCATTTCTGCACATACCATGTTATCTGGTACTGTTCCTTCTTTGCACCATACGACCATATCATTATGAATGGCTCCTCTCTTTGAAACTCCTCCCTGTCCCAGAAGTTGATAACGTTACCTAATGGACTTTTCTTGTCAAGTAGAACTTGCTCCTTGAACAGTTTAAGGCAATTGATGTATGGTCAGGCTGTCTTGACCGAATAGTCTTTGCCGCGATAGATGTCATTGAGCTGGAACCGAGAATGGACAGGTCTTTGTTCGCCTTCATGTCCTGCTCTATTGTGGATATAATTCTGAATTTCTATCCAGGTGTCGTTTTGAGTGAGAGCTATGAAAAACGTTTGCTTATCAAGTTTTCTACTCATTCCTAGGAGCTCTAAGAGCTTGCTACTCCAATAGCTTCCTGAACCCGTGATTTGTGCAGGTACGATTTGGCCTAACTTGTCATAGAGTGAATTGCTGTTCTTCTCATGCATGTTTCCCGCAGCTTGCTCATCAACTCGTCCTGTTGTTCTGGCCCTCACTGCATGTGCTACGTAGAACAGTCTCTGCTTGATGATCCTGTGGTAAAGTAGTAGGAAAAGCTTGGATCTCTGCACCATCTGTTGTCTTAATTAAGCAATCTATGTTTGAGCTACTCCCCTTGTTTTAGAGGACTGACTTCTGTCCATCCACCAGTGGCAAATGGGAACAGATGGGGAAAAGCTTTGTTTTGAGACACATAACATTATAGCAAACTTTGGTCAGTTGTATGAGTTCCTGTAGATGTTGGTTGTAGTCTGGTCTTTTGTGTTGTAACCCAGTAAGATCTGATCTGGGATCTGAATTTGGAATCTTGCCAGGTTTGTCAGTGTTTATAACTATGCTCGTCTTTGAGATAATTTGTGAGTGTTAGAACCTTGTCATCTGTGAACCTGCTAGCATAATTGAGATGAACGATTCATTCAGGATGATATCTGTACAGTGCATTGTTGTTGGGGAAAAACTTCTGGTAGAGATGATTGATTTGTCATAGGGTGATCAACGCTCTTATGATCAGTGTGTTTGAGTTGTTATTGCTCTGTCATTTGTCATTTTCATCAACATCTCTGGTAACCATGAAACCATACATTCAATAGAACTGATTGTCAAATTTTTGCATGACTCTCGACTGACCTTGAAAATGATCCCATATTGTTAGCCTGTCATTTTGCTGCTTGACCCTCGTGTTGATGAGTCCTGCAAGTGATATCTGCGCTAACTTGTAAGGCTTGGTAAGGGCTTTGATTGCTTCTGGAACATAGTGTGCTCCTGTCTCAGGATCTGAATAGTCCTACAATTGAAATGGCACTTGTCTGCAGTTTTTGCATGATAGGAAATCGAGGACTTCATTCTGCAGGCCAGCAGGTCATGTAATATGCGGGTCAGACTCAAAAGCAAACACACGGGTCACTGTCAGGGCCAAGGGCCCAGTACAACAATTGGCATGTTGTGTTTGGTGTGTTAGGCCAGCAAATGGTCAAAGACAGTTGTATCAGATAATCCCTTTGGCTCTTTGATTGATTGATCAGGATTTCTGATAAAGCAATCCATGGTGCTCTGTTGTTTCGTTCAGTGCCATTTCATTCAAATCAGAAAATCTTGTACGTACATCTTCGGCGAAAATCCTTTTGTTTCAGGAATCGCCCATTAAAAATCCGTAAAAATCCCTTTGTTCTGAAAAATTACCTACGCTCTTTGAGTCGGTGAAATTAATTTGATCTCGATTTGGACCCTTGCTTTCCTTTCATTTGTTTCGGTCCCCTTATACTTTTCCTTGTACCTGCACCCGTAAGAAGACTTTTGTGGAAATAAGTGACCTTTTGCTCAACGAGCATACACATTTTTTTTATAAGAAACTGGTTTATAAGAAACTAGTACTAAGATGGCCAAAATTTTGAGAAACTCTAGTACTATGTCTGAGAAGTACTAAGAAACTTTTCAAACTTAAAAGCATGAATTTCATAGCAAATAGATTGATGAACCTTTATTATTGGGCAATATTATGTAACCATTTGTGTTTTCAACATAGTAGAACATTGTTTATTCCTATGTGATGTTTTAAATATCAAGAAACATATCTGCAGCAGTGTTAGCAACCACATTGACAATTCATGCATCCAAAAAATAAGAAACCAATTAAGAAACTTTTAGTACTAAAATGGACAAAATTTCATGTTAGATTAAGAAACTTTTAGTACTATGGCCTGATCCTAGTTTCTTATGAAAAAAACGTGTAGTGCAAGTGTCAAAGTTAACATGATAGATCATGCTAGACTGATTACAAGCCGTAGTTTCGCTCCTCCGCCAAACTGATATACCCAGCTTCAACTACGACTCATAAACAAACAGTGGAATTTCCCGCCTATTCAGGGGAGCCTCGCTTTGGAAATTTCTGGTCTGGAAAGTATACCACCCTGGTCTGCGTTTTGCGTTAGACTGAGACGTCGCTCCATTGATTGGCAGTGCCGTCAGGAAACTTTCAAAGCTGTGGAGGTGTGGAGATCATGTGATTTTTCCGCGCTCTTCCTTTACAAAATAATAATTTTGTGGCCTGAATGAAACAAACAATTTTGTGGCAAGCATTTGTGTTTGCTTCGTCATGGCCTCAACATGTAATATCTAACGATACACGTATTTCTTATTATAGGAAACTAAGAATTTTGGCCAGTACTCAAAGATTCGTAAAATTATCAAATTTTCAGTAGGGTAAGGTAGCGTAATTTGGATCCACAATGGGCATTTTTCGAAACAAATAGAGTACACTCACAAACTTGCAGGAAACATTGAAGATGTTTTTTCGTCTTACCTCCATTAAATCTTTTGTCATTCTTGGAAACTTGTTCCCGTTCTTAAATTTGAAGTTTGAATATTTTTTGATTTCTTACCATCTTCACTTCCACGTGTAATTTCAACCTGTCGGCGGGAAATTTTTGTCTATTGAGAAAAGCAGCACATATTTCATGGGAAGTTTGGTAATTTCAATAAAACAAAATTTCATAATGTTTCTATGGATAAATGTGATTGAATTTTCAGAGTTTCCCCGCCAAAGAGTTGAAAACTTGCATGGAGAAAAATTTTTTTTAAATCGTACCACCATCAGCGCACAATGCAAAGCCTCATCCTTGAAAACGGAGATGTAAACAAAGTTTCCTTCGAAGTAAAGGCAAGAGAAATGAAATCCTTGCGTCTCGCACTGAAACAACTAAAACATGAACGGAAAAATGTATCTTACACTGTCTTTGATGTATACCTCCATTTTCTTGCAATTTTATTTCCATTTTCGTTTTGATATGGGAAGCACTGCTAATTCTTGCACAACGCAATTCATAACAAATTCTGTAGACCCAAATTACCCCACCTTGCAAAATAATCGAAATAATATCTACCAAATGGCAAAAAAATTGGTATTTTCATTAATGTTATTGATTTCTTTCTATGGGGATATTTTGAGACAAACTAACTCAAGTAAACGTTACGTTTGTGGCTTTAAAAGTTTGCGACCGACTTTAGTTTTGTCTTTTGTTTACAAATTTAACATTTCACTCTGGGGGGTATTTTTGAAGTACTGAGCCCTTCCTAGGAAGAAGAATCTCATCAGCAAATCATGCAAATCTATTTTTATTTCTTTGAATGAATACTGATTACTCGGTGATATGTTGAAATATATTCCTCCCCCAAATAAAATGCAACCAGAAGTTGGTTTCTCAACGGACCTTTTCAGGAACTCTTTGCCGAAGCCGTCAGCAACCCATTATTCTGAATGAGTTTCACGCAATAATCTTACACTATTTTTTAGCAGTTTCAATCGCTAATTCGCCTACTGTTGATTCATCAATGTTTCATGAAGTTTTGGTCATTCCTTATATCAAAATTTGCGAGTTTTCTGCCATTATCTCCCAGGGGTACTTTGGTATTATTCTGGAATGTTCTTTCGGTCTAAGAAACAAACACGAATCTTCCTCGCAAAGAAATAACGCTCACTAAAGCTTCTCAAACTGTTCAGGTAGTTGTCCCAAGGAATACACAGTTATTCACAAAACTCTAATGACGGCTGCATTGCTTCGTAGGTTTAAATTTGTTTCTGTTTGAAGGAGCTTTGTAATCTGTGACTTTAAACTTTTGAGGGAAAGACAAACTGATCGGTCGTTTGCTTTGTGAGAAATCTTTATCAAGCCCCTTGTTTACGTAGCCGTTGAGTCTGTTTTGAGCAAGAATTTGTCGTCATTTGCACAGAATTTCAAGCACAAATGCTTCTGCTGTTTATGTGGGAATGTTTCAAGAAACGTGCGTATATTTCCACATCTAATGTGCGAGTTTCATACAACTTGCTGGTCGAAGTGTTTCTTACCTCCAAACTGTTCCCTTTGTTTTGCACAACAAGCCAAAAGGAAATCTTGTTCGACGATTTAAATTCGCAAATCAGTAATACATCTTCCACTGCAAGTTGGCTAAGCTCTCATTCAAAATAACCCTTTCGTACAGTGCCCCTTTTGATCCTCCACAGTCCTTTTCTTTGTCTTTATTCCGAAGCCGTGATAACAACACCCTCCACTTTGGCAAACAGCCGCCCTTTTCACCTTCACTGATTGACATTCAACGGAATAGCAGCCAATGTTTACATTGAATTCACAGACTGGAGGGGTTCAAAACTGATGACAGCATAGGCATAAAAAATTGGAAGAATAAGCCAATCACCTTCGCGCACAACGCTTCCAGCAAGCTGATTGGTTCTTCCCGATCCAGAAGTGAGGCAGGCCGGTTTTTTTGCAGTTTGGTTATGAGTCCCACTGTGAGCGGTCTCGGTTTGGCAAGCAGTAGTCTCGTTTTGGTGAGCGATAAGTGGGACTCACTGTAATCAATATAAGATCATGCTTTCAACTTCGCTTTAAGATTATCAGATTTTTGAGTCCTCAAGAGTTTCTTCCCGGGGGGAGGGGGGTACATGTTTTGAAGGTAAGGGTATGTACCGCCCATATGTGGGTTTTGAGCAGCAACCCTTACCCTTATAATTCTCCAAATAAGGAACCCTTTTTCGACAGATTTCCTTAAACATGGGTGCTTTTTATCCAGAATTTGTCAAAGAATAGCCAAAAATGGGTGCTTTTCCGCCAAAATTCATCATAAGAATGGGTATGACGCAAGTTTTGGTAATTAGAAGAGAGTACCCTTCTGAAAACCGGACGGCAGGTCCTCGTCAATCCGCAATTCATGTACCCCAAGTCATGTAGCTAGCTATCACATATTATCTTTACCAGCTTTTACCAACTTAAGATAAAGTGGAGAACCCCCCGCCCCGGAGTTCCTTACGAGTTTTGTGTGATTTTCTCGGGTGTCTCTTCATCTTACGAGTTCCGTGACAATCTGCATGTTTACTTCCACCACCCTGAATATTTCATTAAAATTGTAAAATCTTTCCAACATTAATCATTCAATTTCTGTTTCATATTGTATGCCCTTCATGTTTATTTCTGTCGATTTGATGGCGATAATTATCGATGATTAGCTGTACTGTCGTACAAGCCTCGTAGTGGAAAAATCAGACCAGGAACTAATTGGACCGGACCCTAAGGGACCAGACCCATGGAGAATACTATTCAGTTCCTTGTTTTCAAATGGGAGATGGCTACAATCAGTTGCAAAATTGTCGAGCCATTCCAAAAAATACGGTTGTTGAGCAATGCGCTCCCCTCCCCCCTTTGCAATGTTGAAATCACTTGGAAAAGTTGCAAATCATTGGTCGCCAACACAAAAGTCACAATTGTTTCCAATCAACATTGCAACAGGGGTACGGTGGCAAAAAACCTTATTTTTGTCAGGGACAATCTAATCCTTTCATTTCTTATAAAAGTAAACAAATAAACATGGTAAAACAAGTGAAATTTGTGATTAGTTAACCAGTGATTTATCGCAATTAATGTGATTTTAGTGTGATTAATGTGATCAATTTGTGATTAAAATGTGATTATTTTTGAGAGCATACAAGATTTTAAGGAGTGATTTGTCCCTCACATACCAGAGCCTATTCCTGTTCCTAGAAAGCTGTTTGAGGTCCAAATCAGCTCTTCTGAGTTGCCTTACCCAGACCTGCATCACGCGTATTTTTTCATAAGAAACTGCTTGTATGAAACTAGACTCTCAGATCGCCAAAAAATTAAGAAACTCCCGCACTGGAAAAATATAACTTAAGAAACTACTTATTTTTATAAAGGATTCCTTAAATATTCTCTACTATATTTCCACTTGTTTCTTGTATCATATTACATGTAAGGTACTTGAGTATAGTCTAAACATTGGAAAGGCTTCAAAAAACATTGCTTTGAGTGAGAAGTTCTTACTGCAGGTAGTGGACATGAAGATTGTTTTGGAATGTTTAAGAAACTCGTAAGAAACCCTGAGTATTCAAGAATCTGATAATTTCATCCCCAGAACGAAGCCAACACAGTTCTTTAATCGCTAAATTGCTTTGGTTTGTATCAGATTTTAGCAGTTGGTGCTATCATCTCAATCTTGGTCCGAATTTCAGTGTGAATGTGGCCTAACTAGACTACCAAGTCGTGTGTGCATGTGAGCCATTCCTTTCAATTTTGCCTGCTGGTCAGATAATCCAATGTATCTAATCATGCATTCCTGTATTTACTGTGATATCCAGAGGTTATTGTTTCTTTTCATCTGTGATTTTATTGCTCCTGTCTTGTTTTGGAATAGAACTTCTGGGCTGGCATTACAAACTCAAGAAGGAAAGGAATGGGTATCCACCAGGGTTCTGGTCCGTTTAGTTCCGTTCCTACTGGTCCATCGTCTAGTTGTTCCTTCATAGCCATCCAAACCATTACTTGACGTATGATGTCTGACGTTGATATTGTCGGCCAATCATACGGTGTGTGAGACCACTGAGCCCTTGGCCCTAACAGTGACCCGCGTGTTTGCTTTTGCGTTTGACCTGCAAATTACATGACCTGCTGCCCTGCAGAATGAAGTCATTGGATAGGAAATTGCCTTGTTCATCCTTGAATAAACGTTCTGGTACATTGGGAAGAGTCTTGGCAGGTGCTTCCTCGATGTCCAGATCCTCAGGATCACATTTGAAAAAAATATTGTTCCTTTTGCTTTGATCATCATCTTACCACAGTTGTAGCACACATGAGCTAAGATTGTTTTGCTTGAAAGCTTTTCATTTGCTAGTGTTTTGAGGTTGATTAGACCTCTTGGTATGCTCTTTAGAATTCATGTCCTTTTTGATAAGCCGCTTTGTCTTTGTGTTTCTGTTCAGTTGTAGTCTGATACTTACAGGAACAGCTTTGGCTGGATATCTTTGCAGCCAGAGTTTGCGAGTTTCTTTAACTCTACTTTAACCGGATGAAAAAAAGTGATTTTCTACCGGGGGGGGGTGTTTTTTGCCCCCTAATTATCTTCAAAACTATAATAGCTATGACAATGAAACACAGCAAGAAATACCTAAATTTCCCCATAGTTTTTTCATGGAAATTTAGGGGAAATGGACAGTTTTGTCTTGGAAATTTAAGGGAAACGGAAATTTCCATTTCCCTCTTAGGAAACTGTTAGGAAAGTGTCCGTTTCCCCAAAAGTTCCAACAAAAAAAATGTGGGGAAATCTCACCATTTTTTGCAGTGGAAACTTGCACTGTGTCATAATTGAACAAAGGGGAATCCAAAAATAGCATTAACTAATTTCTAATCACGTGATTGGTTGCTAGGCAACCAAAAATAGGGCAAATTTTGACAAAATTGAGCTATTAGGAAAAACAACTAGATTTACATTAAATAACTGGCTAAAGTAGGCTAAAAACTATCCAGATACTTACTTGATAGCCTTGGTTTGAGATTTCATTCAGTTTTATATGAACATTTGTGTTTCTAATTAATTAACTAAATAACTAACGGTAATTCGATTCAATGCAAAATTGTTTCCTCTGTAATAATTCTTAAACATCATCAATTTCGCTTAATTTGGGTGAAATCAAATATTCTTATCAATATTTCAAGTCATTACATGATTTTTCATTTAAAAAGTGCTAATTCATTAGAAATATGACGTCATAAATCTTTATGACGTCATAGAAATTATAAATTGCTGACGTCAGCAAATATAGATAAATTATATATCAAATGAAAGTACTCATCGAGACAAATCGAATGGTATACATATATTGATGAATTTTGACACAAAATGAAGAAACTAGAGCAGTTTTCACGATTTTCTTTGTGACCACTCTTCCAAATATGGGCACCTGGTGGTCACGTGGTCTAACAATAGGCATTGAAATTTTTATTTTCTGATTGCCAGTTAAATTTTAGGAAAAGTCAAGGAGTTTCAGTGCCATAGCTATCATCGTTTAGGAGCTATTAAAGGAAGTTTGGGAGGGGGCGAAAAACGCCCCCCCCTCTGGTTAAAATAGGGTTAAGGATTTTGTTGGCTCACAATTTGTATTTGCCGTAGGATTTTTCCCTTGCAATTTTATGGCATGCAGTAAGATCAGCTGTCATCCTCTTATTCCATAGTTTATGCTTTGGTTTATTGGATTTTCTCTTGCATTTCTTGGAGACAATCATTTCGGTAGCATTGTTGTTGTTTAATGGCCATAGAAGCGGGTGGTGGAGGGGTGCTCAACTGCACGATTTTGTTTAGCTGCACGATTGTTATGTTTGTTTGTTGGCTGTTTCCATCATAGGATAAATATCTGGTGTTTATTGTTGTGTTTCTATGGCTTCATTGATTTTGATGGCTGTTACCGATTGGTGCAAAACATTCATATTGTTATCTCTGGGTTCTTTCATGGCGGCTTCATTCAAAAAACTAAGTTAGGCTTAAACTTGCAGTATCAACTCGAATGGATCTACCTCGTGCTGAATGCTTGACAACTCTACATCTACAACAACTAAAAGAATGCACCTACCAACAAATGTCAACGCATCAGTGTCAATAAAAAGGTTCTAAAAATGTCAATCAACATAATGGGAAGTACCCACCAAAAACGGAATGTCAAGAGTTACGATATGCTCCCCTGGATATGATCACCACAGTGATCATATAAACAAATAAATGTTCCCATCAAGTATCCTACAATCACTGTCTTTCTTATCAGCTTAAATTTCCAATGGGAGCAATGTCTTATCTCCTTTGCAAAATAGTCAAATTCTTGTTATTGCTCAATAGTCCACTTGTCTACCTCTAATCTCATGATCTCCCTCGGCTAATAACTCTTCCATTCGAGCTAATTTTCTAAAATTCCTGAATTCAGTTGATTGTTCAGCGAATAAGAATCTGACAAAGGCTCAAACTATTTTCAAGGGAGTCCAGCTTCGTATTTATGACCATCATGATTTTCTCTTTTCCAGAATTTTCGTTTTTGATTCAATTTTGCCGTAGTCGTGAATTCTGATTAATTTCGAGTCCCAAAAGCATTTCATTTTCAAATCCCTTAGCCTCAGCATTACCTTTGATAATCAAATTTGACACGGAAATGTTTTCTTTTACATGATTGTTGGGTACCTTGAGCGGTCCGGAAAGCAACCAGCCAAATTTGCTTCTCACTGCTACTGGGCCCTCTTTCCCTTTAATTATATCTCCAGTAACCACTTCAAAATACACGTCAGCACCGATCAACATATCAACTGAATCACTATCATTGTCAGAATAAAAATGATCGGCCAATTCGAGATTTTCCTAATGGGAATAATCTTTAAGATCTTCTACCCTTGATGGCAATGCAGAACAAAGTTTGGGAAAACCTAGAGCATTTACTTCAATTTTTTTCACTGTGTATGCCCTTCAACTTTAATTTTACGACTTGACATTCATTCTTGGAAAAGTCATGAGTTACGAGTTACGAGTTACGAGTTAGTTTTAATGTACGAGTTACGAGTTACGAGTTACTTTTATGGCGTGAGTTACTTTTTATTTTACGAGTTACCAGTTACGAGTTGCTTTTATTTTACGAGTTACTTTTTATTTTACGAGTTACGAGTTGCGAGTTACTTTTATTTTACGAGTTACTTTTTCATCCTACGAGTTACATAAGATAACAGAGGACATTGACACAAAGAAAATATTAAACTCAACAGAACATATTATTAAATTATTAGAAAATATTAAACTCAACAGAACATAATATTAAATTGCTTTAAATATGATAAGCACTGCATTGCGCATGCAAACGTACACAAAACAAAACAACAACTTCAACCCAAGGGTGGACCAAGCCAAACGTTCAGCTTACAGCGGGAATAAAAACTATACGTTTTTATGAAAATAATGCCTGTACAGTAAGGCCCCGCATTTACAAAACCACTATTGCACACCTTAGCCTACAATGTTTCTTATATTTATGATACTTCTCATGTTTCTAGGTTCAAGTTTCTTTGGTTTCTAATGTTCCTCCTGGAAGGACTAGAAAAATTAGCTACAACAAATGGGCTACGGAGCGATGAGTTAAATGAAAACTGGATACGTACCCTTTTCTTTCTTCCAGGTCATCATCGGAATCATCTATGACTATGACGTCACTTGAAGGGGGGGGGGGGGGGGCTTCTCGGCTAAATTTCGAGTAAGGGTGTACCACCCACAGTTTTAAAATGGCACCGTTGGCTAGACAGATTTTTGTGAAAATGAAAAGGACACCCTTGGCTAGACTAATTTCTACATAAAAAATGTCATGAGTTGACGTTTTCTAGACAAAACTAGCCAAATTTTTGCGTTCTCTGGACCAAAACAATACAAAGTTGGGTTTCATTACAGGAATTACCGAAATTTGACAGTTCTTTGGCCAAAATTTGCAAGAAGCATACCCTTGCCCAGATTAAAATCGACTGAAACTGCCAAAAGTATACCCTTTGTTAGACTAGAAGTCTGGAAAGTAAAGCGGGCGGCATCCCAAGGTACCTTAAATAAGGGAAACCCCCGGCCGTGAGTCTTTCAAATTTTGGGGACCCTTGTGCCCCCGCCTTGTATGCATAAGGACTACAAGCCTATTTCCAATTTCTATCAACATCGTAAAAACATCTGTTGTCCTACTTCAAATCACCATTAAATTGTAATAGATGTGAAACCAACATTTTCAGATACTTCTTTAGGAATAAGAAATTTTGCTGAAAAGAATATTTATGAGCCCGGACAACTGTTCCAGAACTTGCTGCTAGGAGAGATTGGCTGTAACACGTACCTTTGCTGTACTCTTTGTATCCATCCATTTTTTGATCGACATTATTGTTCCTTGCATAAACAAAAGCAACACAAAGATGCGCCGAAGGTAGGAAAAACCCATCTTGTTCAAGATTCACTTCTTTCCAAAAATTTCCAAAGTTCCAAATGTGTTAAGCGTTTCAAATATTCCCACATTAACTCTGAGCCCTCCATCAGTTATGTTATGCTTTTTGCAGCATGCTGTGAAAGGGCACAGTGCCAAACTCGAAATCCCCCTCGATAGTGACTATTGTTGCCACTAAAATTTATTCTGTGATATGACGGATAAAATTTGTGAAGCTTTATTGGTCGGAAACAATTACTAATTAACTCAAGGAAAACGGCACCAAGATGCCGTGGGAAGAAAAAACGCATGTCAAAGGTCAGACATGACAAACGCAAAGTCAGATCGCTATGAAAGTAAGTTTGATAGCATTATCCTCATTCACGCAACAGGAGTTACGGCTCCTGGATGTGGAGGAGCTTCTTTCCAACGGAAAACATATCGGTAGTTTCACAGGATTAACTCGGATTAACTACGCCATAAAACTATTCACTTTGGTAAAATGTACCATTGATTAGCGTATTCACCCCCCCCCCCCGGCATATGAATTCAAAACCCAGTATCAATTTTTAACAATAAGCATCTAATAAAGAAATACGGAAACTTTTCGGTGAAACTTTGAGCCCAACAGAACTCATCAATGTTAATCTGTCAAACAACGTATCGGTAGCAGCGGTAGAAGCCACATAATTTATTTGCCCCTTCCATGTCAAATTAAGATACTGTTGACCACATAATCTGTAACTCATGATTGGCAACGTCAAATGTAAAATGAAAGTATCTCATGACTGGTAACTAGTAATATAAGAAGTAACTCGTAAAATACATGTA
This sequence comes from Aurelia sp. 3 sensu Dawson et al. (2005), assembly GCA_964020215.1. Lineage (NCBI taxonomy): Eukaryota > Metazoa > Cnidaria > Scyphozoa > Semaeostomeae > Ulmaridae > Aurelia > Aurelia sp. 3 sensu Dawson et al. (2005). Next base: position 13,171,741 of record OZ026591.1, on the reverse strand, counting down.
ACTCGTAACTCATAATGTAAAAAGTAACTCGCAAAATACATGTAACTCGTAACTTGTAACTCATAATATAAAAAGTAACTCGTAAAATAAAAGGAACTCATAACTTGTAACTCATGGAATAAAATGGAACTCGTACTATGTAATTTCAACTCGTAACTCGTAACTCATGGATTAGAAATACACCCCCACCAAAAGTGTTCAAATGAACAGTTTCATTTTCAATAGGCTTCAACCTTAACTTTCTTTGTAGATCTTCAGTAATGTAGGTACGCTGACTTCCATTGTCTAACAAAATACAAATGGGAATTCTCATCTTCTCTCCCCCTTTATAGGCAACAGTTTTTGCAGTTTGCAATAATACGCAAGTTTTGCTTTTCGTTGAAGTTGATGCACTTGCTGTGGATTCAGAACTTGGCTCTTCTCAACTAACAGTTCTTACTTGCGACGTCATTTCTTCGTTTCTTCTCTGCGACTTTGGAGAGATCTTTCCAAAACAAATTGACTGATGGTGTCGTTTGCCACAAGTTCGATAATTTCTTCTGATGGTACAATTTTTGAGCATATGGCCTTTTCGTAAACAAAAAAAGCATCTTCCATTGAGTTCTCAAAATATCCTTTCTTTTGTTTACATCCGTCACAGCTTCGCATGATGCAGAATAATGATCGCCTGTACTTGCAAGTCTTGAATGTTTTTCCTCGTTTGTTTTTCATGCAGTTTAGCAAGAGTTGTCTGTTTGAGTAGTGCAGACAATTGGCAGGTATTATAAATTCTGACCATACGACCCTGGACCCAAGCTTGATATATTTACTTGGCAAGACTTTGTTACGATTTATTCATTCTTTATAATTATGAATTACTTTGCTGTGATTCAGATGTTTAGCAACTGAAGCAGATTTCAGAATAAGAAACAATGGGAGATGATATCTGAAGGAATTCCATGGAATAAGAATAAGAATAAGAAGCAATTTCAGAATAAGAAACAATGGCAGATAATATCTGAAGGAAGGCAATTTAAAAACACATAGTTTCAATGTAAATCTAACTGTTCATCACTAACTGAGGATCTGGATCAGAATGAACAAAAATGTTTTATTCAAGACTAAGATTCCTTACTTCTTTACTATCTTCTCAAGCAATTTGAACGGGCTAGGAAGAACGGTTCCCTCGAGACCTATTGGATTAGATTTTTCAGACCTTGCTTTGACTGTGCTCAATGAGCAGAACTCTGGCTCGTCGTCGTCAAGGGAAAGCCTCACGAGGTCTTTTGAGTCGTTAGGGTCGTGCAGAAAGACCCAAGGGACAAAGGACTCAAACTCTGAGTCTGGTCGAAAATGTGAACTCAGTGTTGCTCATCCGGAGATTCCCCCTTCACCGCGATAATACAGGAAGGCATACAATCTCTTCGGTTTGGCCTTGAACATGAAAATGAAATGTTAGTGCCCATAGCTCCACTTTCAGATTATTAATGTCTTGATACGATATGCCAAATTGCAAGTAGAAATGTTTAGCATGTAACTAGAATGATTAGAAATTGCCATATTCAAAAGTCTTTTCCTTGCGTTTAATCAAACGTCGGAACTTTTTTTTGGGACACCAGGTAGTTGTCATTTGTGCATGGTCTCAGCTTACATAGTTCCTCCACATGTGCTGTAATTATCATTTATGGTCTTCCGTATCGTTTCTTAAGTGTTTCTTTCGCTAAATCGTAATTCGCTTCGGTTGTCAAGGAACGATCGATGTTTCAGGCGGCTGCCCCTTAGAGATAATATTGCAAATAACTTTTTTATACGGTGGCTATGTCTGAATTCTTGTCTATTGCGGTTTCAAAACCATCCCATAATAGACCTTTTTCGCAATTTAGAAAAAGGGACTGCAAGGAGCGTGGCCCGTTCTGACAGCCTTAGTAACAAGCGGGAGACCCGGGGAATCCTCTTCCCTTCAGTATCGATATAATTGTCACCGTACAAACTTGAACGTTTTACGATCTATTTGCCCATTTTATGAGTTATATGGTACTTTTCTGGCATGGTAAGTCGCCTCCATGGATTACTTAGCCATTTTCTTATCCTTTCGACTGTTTCTGAGTGCATTTTGAGGCACTTTCATTTGAGGCATTTCCTTGACTTTGAAGCGGCTCAACTTGGGCCTAGGCAAGCTCTCGGTGTTTTGCTTAGTATTTGATATCTTTTATTTGGCTTTTATGACTTTTTCCATACGCTAAACGGTAGATGGTTCACCATTAGGCTCAAAACAAACGTAAAATGTGCTATTCATTCACTCATTCAGTAAGAAAACATGCCAAATCTTCCAGGAAAGCTCAACTAAAATTTGATAGGAGAACAACTGCAATTACAGGTAAAATGGAATGTGGACTACACCAGAGTAGAACGTTCTCCATGACAACTAAGCTATCTAACCTCTGTTAACTTTACAAAATAATTTTGTTGTTTCCTATTTGAGTCCTATTACCGCATTGGCAAGAATCAAACTGAAAGATTGCTGCTGTCACTGGTTTCTGTGAGAAAGGTTATTACAAGGCAATGAGACAATTTTATCAAAATTCTGGAGGGGTTGCAGTTTGTTCTAGTTTCAAATTACAAGTTTCAAAGAACTTGTCTATTATTGTGATTTTTCATAAATATTTTGAGCATAATACAATGAACAATTTTACAAAATATGCTGAATATAGACCCTGGTAAAGAAATATGTTTTGACGGAAACATTGTGCCTCATCCTGATATTTTGTCCACTGGCTGGGTAGATGATGTTCGTAAATGGCCTGATACACAGTCTGCCAATGTTATTTTATATTTGCTTGAGAGCCCAAGTGACTTTGATGGCAAAGCCCTCAAAGCTTATAAATCAACTAAAGCCTTTTCATATTATAAAGATGGATGGGTAAAAACTCGTTACTATCATGCAATTTCAAGCACAAGCAAATATTGTTTTATAAAGGCAAATGTCTTACCCTCATTCAAAATAAATGAGAAACATCACAAAACATGGGTTCTTCTGGAGAAAGCTGATGGGGGATAATCACTGCCAGTAGTAGCTGTATGGCAGGACTTTGGAGATGTTGCAACCATGCTGCCGCCTTACTTTTCAAAATAGAAGATGCTGTAAAACTTTGCTTGAGTTCTCTTAGTTGCACATCGATGCCTTGTTCTTGGAACAAAGGATGCTTGAAGCCAGTTGAAATTTACCTCTGATGGAAATACAAAATTTGTTTAAGCAAGAGGTTCATTGCAAAGTAAAAAAACGTAAACTGAATAAAATTGACTTTTCGGCCAGGTGAATAACGCGGACCCTGCGGACCCCGCGGACCTTGCCATTTTGGTCCGCAATATCAAGGTCCACATTATTCAATTCCACCTGGGAGGAACTGAATAACATGGACCTCATGATGGCTTCCTCTTTCTCCTCTACAACCCCTTCCACAGATGTTTGAAATGCACTTGTGAGTTCATTGTCAGAAACATTTATCAAATCTTGATCCTCATCAGTGTCACAGCTAGCATTACCTTGATTCTCAGGCATCTGCTCCAAGTATTTGTCAGGTAACAGATAGATGCCACCTTGACCAATAACACTCAAGAACCCATCTGAAATCATGGAGACACCGTTTGCAATTTTGGGTGTAACAATTTCACCATAGCAGGCTTTAACAAGCTTTATCTCAGCAACTTGACTGGAAGTGCTCTCCTGACCTCCATAAACAGTTCTCTTTCTCCGCAGCCTTTGTCAATGGGGAACTCGCGGAGTACGAAGCCTTGATTCTTAGCAAAATATGTGTCCTTCTCGTTGGAACAGTCTTGATGTCAGGGTTTGGCAGCAGAATTACGTCCTTGTGGACTATTCTCTGCTGCCGACTTTTCTTCCCTTTCTTCTTTGCAAATGCATAGGGAAGTGTTGTGCTTGTCCGTTTGCCCTTTACATCACTTCAAATGTTAGTACCCCTATTAGTACTACCCCCACCACTTCCGATGCTTGGGAAAGCTTGACGAAGAGCATTTCATACAGTTGCTTGCCCAAGAGGCAATGCTGTTTGTGCTTGAGCGGCTCTGCTTGCTCCAGGCCTACTACTCCTACTACTTGGCCCGGAACGGGTGTCTCAAAATTTGGTGATTGTGTCAATGCGCTTTCAATTGCTACATTTCCCACATCGGTCCTGCTATGGTTTTGCAGGACCGAGTTGGCCTGCCTTGCAATATCCAGGCTTCTCTAATGTTTCCTTCTCCGTTCTTGGTAGCCATGTTGGGTCATGGGTTATGTTTGCAAAATTATAATTAACATAAATGAACGCAAAGGATCATAATTAACATGAAGACGAAGCGGAAGATGTTTGGAATTTTGAGGCTCTGGTACCCAGGGTGAAAGTCTAAGGAGCATCAGATAATTCAAAGTACATCATAAGGGTCAAGTTCATTAAAAGCCAAAAGTACATCACAAAGTCCAAAGTTCATCATAAAAGTCCAAATTATGTAATAAAGTCCAATGTACGTCATATAAGTCCAAAGTACCTCATAAAACCCAAGTACATCATAAAGTCCAAAGTACATCATAAAGCTGAGAGTGTATCATCATATCAGGGATGTCATGAAATTATAGTGGATCACGGAAAAAGGAAGTTCGGAATACGCTTGTAATTTAGGGACCCTCAAATGAACTTTATCATGTACTTTTTAGCGCAAAATATGAGTTTCACACTAAAAGTTTATCATGAAATAGCTGTTTGTCATATCAATGTAAAGTTTACAATAAAGTCCCATATGGCACCCCATAAGGGGCAGTCATGTTTTCTTCATTGTTCAATGTTGATCTAGTGTTTTGGGGTAAAACATTTGCTGAGAAAACTGTGCTAGTACTGAGGGAGTCAGCATCATTTTCAAGGGCCAGGTCTAAAATGCAGACATAGCGGACATCGTGAACATGTCTGGCCAAAATCCATGTCTGTATTTTAGGTTTTCGCATAGGAACAACCTAAAACATGGACATTCTTCAATTCATTAGTTTTGATAGAGAAGAAGATAAAATAATATATCAATTGGAAACTTGATAATGAGCAATATAAATGAAAAAAATAGAAAACCAAGAGAGGGTAATGCCAACCCCTCCCCTCCAAGGGCCCACAACCAATGGTCACTGTGTTGTGAATCATTATTTTGTAACTGTTGTAACAGTGTATTGTTGTTTATTAGGAGATTATAGCAAGTATATAGTTATTTAGATATTAGCAAAATCAAGAAGCAAGTCGTCAGCCAATGTCCTGTCACCACAGGGTCCCTGAGGTGCCCCCAGGAGTTCAAACCGAGTATATGCATCCAGCGTATATGTCAGCCCCCCAAAGCTACCAAAAGGCCCTTCACATTTTGGGGCTACTAAATTGGAATGCTTTTTGTGGTGCAGGTGCCCCAGCAGACCAGCGTCCTGGTCCACCATTGCATCTGACAGTATTACTGTAGAAAGGAATTTTTTAGAAAGAAAATCGTTTTATAATTTTTGTTGGTAAATTATTGTTTCATCTGACCAGTTTGTCTTTAATGTTCTTGTGTCTCGTCAGAGCCAAAAATGGTTGTTTTGTCCATACTTGTTTAAGTGGGTCGTCCTGTTCAATTAGCTGCCAGTTTTCTTTAAGTATTTTACCAATTTCAATTGTTGTATTGTCATATGGGATGAAAAAAACGGCAAGTGTAGGACACAGGTTGACAGTTTAACAGGATTGACAGGTTTACAGGTCACCAGGTTGACAGGTTACCAGGTTTACAGGTTACAGGTTGACAGATTACTGGTTGACAGGTTACTGGCTGACAATTCTACAAGTTCACCTATTAGACTTTGGAGCATCAAACTGGAAGCAGTATTTTACAAAGACAATAATGGAAAAGTAAAATTGGGAAGCAACGAAGCTTTAGCCTAACAATAAGAGCCATATTACAATATGGAACAGAACAAATCGTCATCAGCAGCAGCAGCCACATGCATTTGATGGCGAATGTCACAGACCGTTCTAAATGAAACGGGAATGCGTGGCCGAGTGGTTAAGGCGTCTGACTTGTAAACGAAAGGTCAGAAGGGCCGTAGGTTCAAATCCAGCACTGGATAGTTTGGTCACTGTCCGTAACCCTAGCCTGGGTCGACCAGAGCCATGTGAGGGAAATCTGGTAGCTGTGGCAGGTAGCTGCGGCAGACTGATGGTAAAACATCCGTGGCCTGTACTGGAAATAATTCTCTCAGACTTCCGCAGGCTAGCCAGGTTAAATATAAATACCTACTTACCTACCTAAACAATTTGAAAACTTTGATAATAAATTTTCAGACACTTAACAATTCTTTTTCATTGAAAATATGACTACTTTAAAAAAAACTGCCATACCACCAAAATTTTGAGAGGCTCACTGAAAAATGCTTTAATTTGTCTGTGCATCTGAAATGCAATCCCACTTGTTCGTTTAATTTAAAAAGCAATGTGATAATTAGGTAAGACAATGGAGTGACCTCCCTTGAACTTGATAAATGTCTGGAGTAAGAAAATTTTGAGCTAAATCTTTGTATAGATTTAAAGTATTTGTGTTATTCTCACTACAGAAATTTGACTGTTGCATTGATATTGTATTCTGAGCTTGTAAGCTTGCCTATAAATGCCAAAGAATATGTGCAATTAACAAGGTAATATTAGTTTTTCAAATCTGATACTCATGTCAAGAAAATGTGCTAAGCTCTGTAAGGCGGCAAGTGTAAAACACAGGTTGACAGGTTTAACAGGTTTACAGGTTCCAGGTTGACAGGTCACCAGGTTGACAGGTTACCAGGTTTACAGGTTGACGGGTTGACAGATTACAGGTTGACAGGTTTACTGGTTGAAAATTCTACAAGTTCACCTATCTGACTTCCGGCAAGTGTAAAACACAGGTTTACAGGTTGACGGGTTTAACAGGTTTACAGGTTCCAGGTTGACAGTTTACCAGGTTGACAGGTTACCAGATTTACAGGTTACAGGTTGACAGATTACAGGTTGACAGGTTTACTGGTTGAAAATTCTACAAGTTCACTCACCTATCTGACTTTGGAACATCAAATATTGGATGTAACATTGGATGTAATATCTTGTTTCTCAACAAAGGTATGAAATGGTGAAAACAAATGGAAAGCAAAATTGGAAAGCAACAAAACTTTGGCCAAATAATTACAGTCAATTATAATCATGGAACAGCAACAATTGCCATCATCAGCAGCAGCCACATGCATTTGATGGAGATTGGCACAGACAGTTCTAAATGAAACAATTTGAAAACTTTGATAATAGATTTTAAGACGTCTACTAATGCCCCTTTCATTCAAAATATGACCTCTCTTAAAAAAAATCTGCCATACCACCAAAATCTTGAGAGGCTCTAACACTGAAAAATGTTTTAATTTGTCTGTGAATCTGAAATGCGATTCCACTTGTTTCTTTATTTTAAGACACAATACAATTCAATCAGGTAAGACAAAGGAGTGATCCCCCTTGCAATTGATAAAATCTCTGGTGTAAGAAACTTTTGGAACTGAATCTTTGTATTGATCTAAAGTCCATGTGTTATTCTCACTGCAGAAATTTGACTGTTATATTTATGTTCTATTCTAAACTTGTAACAAGGTAAAATCAGATCAGCTTTTCAAATTTGATACTCAAGTCAAGAAAATTGCAAGGTCCTAAGCTTTTATTTCAAAATTGCTCATTTCCTGCAAGGAAACTCATTGTACTCCTCAAGAAACATTTCATAGTTGTGCAGAAATCTTCCAAAATTGCATATTGTACTCTAACCTGTCAACCTGCATTTTCTCCAACCTGTAACCTGTCAACCTGTAAACCTGGTAACCTGTCAACCTGGTGACCTGTCAACCTGGAACCTGTAAACCTGTTAAACCTGTCAACCTGTAAACTTGTGTTTTACACTTGCCGTCTGTAAGGAGCTAAGTTTTTCTTGCAAAATTGGTCATCTCCTGCGAGGAAACCCATTGTGTTCCTCAAGAAACATTTCACAGTTTTGCAAAAACCTTCCAATGGCATTGTACTCTAACCTGTCAACCTGCATTTTCTCCAACCTGTACAGCTGGTAACCTGTCAACCTGGTGACCTGTCAACCTGGAACCTGTCAACCTGTAAACCTGTGTTTTACACTTGCCGGGCAAAAATAGTGATGGGGACAATGCAAACGAGACCAAACATGGAAAATTTGCTGAGAGACATACCCTCAAAGACTCTTTTCTTACCTTTTTTATATATTTGGGGGGGGGCTTAATAAAGCCTTTACAGTATCCCAAACTGGTACAAGCCAATCAATTCCCCCTTTGTTTTGAATTTATGTATTGGAGCCGTGAAATTGTATGTTGATTTTGCAAAATATGGGATAAAAGAACTGAAAAGCCAGCAAATATATCCTTGTCACTTGCTTTTGCCAATAAATCCCCCTCTCTAATAAGCCTCCTCGTTATTAAGCCCCCAAAAATTAAATAAGCCTCCCAGAGGCTTAATAGACATTTTACGGTATGTAAAAATTGAGCTATTGTTTGATAGTTTTCTGGGCTTTCCTTTTTGTCTGATGCACTTAGGAAATCTTGTGAAGTACTTGGATTGTATGTGGCTATTTCTGCCCCACAAACATGGTATTCAAAACAAAAAAGCAGAAAGATTTTCCGTTAAAAATTTAGATATTGCTCGATAAATCTTTGGGCTTTCCTTTTTGTTTGATGTATTTAGGAAATCTTGTGAAGTACATGGATTGTATCTGGCTATTTCTGCCCAACAGGCATTGTATTCAAACAAAAAATGCAGAAAGATTTTCCGTTAAAAATTGAGATATTGTTCGATGGTTCTCTGGGCTTTCCTTTTTGTTTGATGTTTTTAGGAAATCTTGTGAAGTACATGGATTGTATCTGGCTATTTCTGCCCCATCTCAGTAACATCCAACACATGCAAATGCAAAATGCAATCCATGCATATTTTGACTGATTAGACCAGGCGGAGAAAGGGGGTATCATCCCCCGAAGGCGAAATTCACGGCATAGAGCTTATTTGGTCAATCTTCGGGCGCTGATTTCAAAAATCGATGTTATACGGGCAAATTCTGGGGCTTTCAGCCTCGTTTTGACGTTTAAATTCTCGTTTTTAGCCAAAACGGCAATTCTCCTCTCAAATCGTGTTTAAACGTGTTAAGTGCTACTTGAATGGACTAAACTGATAGAAATTGAATGTCTAGTGATACGAAATCATTATGAAATAATTTTTCAGCACTACTTGCCTTTTTTCTAGCCTCGATTTCATTCTTAGAAGCACGTTTTAGAACGAAATTCGTAAAATTTTGTACAAATACCGAGGGAAACTTTTTCAATCAAGACAGAAATGAATCTTAGCGACCAATAGCAATATTGGGATATTTCAAATCCGTTTCAATTGTTATTTGTAAATCGTTATTAGTTATTTGTCTCGTTCTGGTCTTACAAAGATTTGTGGCAAGCAAAGGAAACATTAAAATCTTTTAAATAAGACTTTAATAGAAACAGTATGTTAATGTGTTAACTTGTGAAACATTATCGCAGCTCTTGTGCTTTCACAATTGTTAAGATACTATTCACATTGGGGTTATTATGGCTGCCTGATATACAGATACACATCAGATCAGCAGGTTTTCCTGTTAATTCCGGTTGAGATGTAGTTACGAAATGGTGAAGCAAAACTGTATTATTCACTACGATACGATCAAAACATCTGAAAATCTAATTTGCATGAGCGAGAGCTCCTATGAAACACTTCTGGAGTGCAAGACTATTAGAGAGTAGCTTGGCGGAGAGAATTGCCACAGCGAACAGTGTAGCGGGATTTCCAGCATTTTCGATGATAAGGAATACTATTACCATCGAGAATGCTATCAAAAATTTACGTACGCCCGGACTTTGAAGAAAAGGAAGCTAGAGAAAGACGAAGTGCAAGACCCCAGTGCCAAAGTTATCCGAGCAACAACACGACAACAACAAGGCTCGGAACATTCATGTCCAAGAGGACTTTTTCCTGATATTTGTATGATTTGTAAAAAGAAAGTGATAAAAGTGAATCAAAAGAAGCAACAATTGACTACGATTGTGACTGAGACGGCTGAAAGAACATTAAAAAATGCTGCTGCTGTGAGAAATGATGCAGAGATGAATGTTGCCGTCGCAAACACTGATCTGATAGCAAAAGAATTTTAGAAACACGAGAAATGCTATCGCGATTATACAAGAGTTGTTAGAGAGAATATGGAAGCAGGATTGAGTAACGAAGTGCAGCTAACAGGAAGTTATGATGCTGTACTTTCCCTCGTCGAAAGTGACATAATTGGTGGACAGCAATGCTTGTCAATGGAAACACTCATGATCGAATATAATGGCAGTCCTGGAAATAGACAAGCTCGAAATAAGCTAAGAGATCGCCTGCAGAAGTCCTACGAAGATAGATTGGTTTTTTTGTCCCCTGAATACCACCTTCCACAGATAGTTATCAGTAAAGAATGCCTCCACAGTCAAGTCACTTCTCGCAATTCTCTATTCTTTCGAAAAGCAACTGTCACAAAATCTGCCAACATTTTGAGAGAGATTGTGCTGAAACATTTAGAGGAAGCTAAGAGCCTGCCATGGCCTCCGACAGTCGAAAATTTGAATTCCATTGACAGTCAATATCCGGAGTTGCTAAACGAATTCATGAAGATGCTTTTGTCTTCGAAGGACAGCAATCACTCGTGCAGTGTTAGGGTCAACAGAATAGCTGATTCATTTTGTCAAGATATCGTTTATGCAATTTCCAAGGGAAAATACTTGACGTTGAAGCATAGAGCCCCATCGCCCTTTTCCGATCACTGAAAAAGATACCTTGTATTAATTGGCCTAAGAAAATTTTAGGGGAAAAGTTCTTACTATTGAATTATACCTAATTTAATAGTTTAAAATATAAAAACAATTTATTATAATTTCAGCCACCCTCTTCCGTAAAATCGTCGTCGAGAGACACAGCGGTAAAATCGCAATGTATTCATTTCATCGCCCTTTTCCGATCACGCAAGTTTATGCATGAATTGCGAGCAGCACCACCGCAGAGGGCTGATGAAAGCGCAGTTTCCGGATGAAATGGGTGCCATACAGTTAGCAGGAGATGTTTAGCTCATGTTGTCATTTGGTAAGTATCATTTTGCCACTTTATTCGTTCAATAACACCATAGTCGAATTTACCATTGAAAATTAAAGGTTTTTACAAGATGACTGGCAAAACTCTAGCATAGCAGCACCGCAAAATTTTTTATTGTTCTAGGAAGTACGGAGATATTTCATCCGTTGGATCTGAAATTTCTATCAAATATACATTTGGGGTCTTTGAATATCTAAGCTGGATTTGAAACGCAGCAAATTATTTTTCGGCTGCTCTCTTTTGCCTGTGAAAACATCAATTCTCTGTAGCCCCCTCCCATTCTTCAACGCCCCCTGGAATTAATTCAGACCCTACCTCACGCAAATCCAAAATCAACGGAACCCCCTGATGAGGTTTCTTTGTTTATTTCACCTTCCACCCCATCCCTGCATTGAGAGAGAATCCATTCACAAGCAACTATTCACAGGATTTGAAGCATAAACGTACGGGAAGAAAAGATCTAGGGGGCTGCCCGAAACAAAGCCCATCGTTTACTAACATTTTTGCCCGACTAGGAGCAAAGTTTTGCCCGAGTGGGACTGATTTTTGAAAATCTTTCAAAAGTTGGGGGGACTACCGCCCCCCCCCCCGCCTTGTGTGCTTGTGATTCGAAGCCAAACCTCGTGATCGGAAAAGGGCGATATGTAGCCTATCTGACTGCAGTTAGAAACTTACCCCGGGCTGGGAAGCCGGAGATATTATGATCGAAATTTTTTTGTAAATATCCGCTTAGAGAGTTGGAGTAAAGGTTGAAATGTTTTGACTGCGGTTCTGATGAACAGCAGTAGGGGAACAACGGAAGGTATAATTGCGACAAGGAAACACGAAGGGAAAAATGGCGACTACTTACGATTCCATCACAGGTAGACTTTTTTCAACTTCTCATATCGTTGGATTCACACACCAGAAAAAAGTAAACCACCTATGAACATGAAGCTCATGGTGTCTGCAAAGTATTTTTTTGCACACTTTTTTAATTAGAGGCCCCAGTCCTCTTGTAAACAAACATGGCGCGATTGTACACAAAAAGCGCTCACCGCAGTCTGTGATCGGAAAAGGGCGATGGGGCTCTACCTCTGTTGGCCTTGGTCTTCATAGCTTGACTGGCCAGAAGCTTCCAGTCACTATCCTGGCAAGACTTGGACACTCTATTTGGTACGATGAGATAAATGAGATCGAAACAGCGCAGGCCGAACTCGTCGAGCGTTTTAAGGACATGGATTTGACCCTTCCTCTTCAGCCATTTGCACAGGGAAATAAGGTAAGTAAGTTATCTTGATGTTCCTTGTAGCAGGGAAGACTTAATTAAGTTAAGGAAGCAAAATTGGCTGCAGTGAATAGACACGAGCTTGTAGGCGTTCATTGTTTGTTCGCACATTTTGGTAAACCTGATCCCTATTTCGAGTGTTTGCCATAGGTTCCAAACATTACCAAAGTGAACAAACTCTCTGAGTGTTGCTTTGTAGCAGCAGCAAGCCTCGATTCTATCACTAGCTTAACGCATGGAGGAAACAACAGTACATCCTACCAATGCCTCTTCCAAATGAATATTAACAGGACGATGTTTCATTTCCAGGTTTCGACAATATTCTGGTGGGACAATTTTGATCGAAACGTTGAAACCGCAACAGGTGCTGGATCTGTACACACGACACCAGGCGTTGCTTTTCAAGAAGAGTCGTCGGCAGCGGTTCTTCGCAATGAAAATTTCAGCATCGAAAGATCAAAACGAAGATCAATTCAGCTTCCTCCTCCAGCTGCAGCTCCACGTCAAAAGATAAATCCAAAGAAGGAACCACCATCATTTGCAGGCATGACAATGGTTGAAGCACGCACAGAAGCTGCTGCCATTTGTTCAAAGCTCTTGACACTCTGGAAGTCTGTACGACATCTCAATTCAGTCGATCAGCTACATCCTCGTTTCGTCGGATGGATTACGTGCCTCTTTAATTTTGCAGGTAGCAAAGTAACAAAAATGACTTACTTGCCTCCCCTTCCTACACCAATTACTGAGTACGGGACGCTGCTTGAGATGTTTCATGTTTCAAGACGGTTAGCAAGACAAGCCAACATGTCTTACACACATATTACACTTGATGTTGGTGCTGCGATGAAGGCATTCCATGTTATATGGAACGACCCGGATGCATGGTCTGATATCATCATTCACCTTGGAGACTTCCATGCGATGATGACATTTTTTATTGTGATTGGCAAGTTGGTGGCTGGTAGTGGGTTTGAAGACGTTCTATTTCAAGCTGGACTGTGCAGTTCCGGAAGTATCTCAGGGGTGATGAGTGGAAAGCATTATAATTGCTGTTGGACAGTCCACGAAGCATTTGCAGAAGCATTAGAAAGACTCTTCATTGAACGGTTCATGCCAGAGGTTCCGGAAGTTTTAGCAACATTTGCTCAGAGCAGCCCTGGAACTGAGGATGCAAGAGGCCTTCTGGATGAGGACATCATTGCTGAGTATGACAGCAGTTATCAAGCGTTGAAGACCCGTTCTTTGAAAGGAGACTTTGGCAAGACACCAAAATTTTGGTGCCAACATATGAAGCTTGTTGATCGCCAACATCAATTTCATTAGGCGATCAATCGAAATGATTTTGATTTACGAATGCTCATGTGGAAAGAGTCGTTACCACTTTGCTTCGTAACAAATCGCTTGCACTATACTTGTTATGGTACCTATTACGTGAAGTCACTGGAATCCCTTGAGTTCAGCCGCCCAGGAGCGAAAGAAGAACTTAGTAGACAAGGACTGTCAGTCAGACGCAACAAGTTGGGCATTGGGCAGGCCGTTGATTTAGCCGGAGAACAAACGTACATGAAGAACGCAAAGACAGCAGGTTTGTCTTGATTTAACTTGCATATGAATTGCAACTAGCATTATACATATCATTGATTATCTTTTGATAGCAATGCAAAGATGATTTACTGATATGATATCATGCAATATCACGAATAACCAATAAATGAGAACTAAAGCAACAGAAATCCTGAGTAGATCGCTTTAACGTTGCAGAACAGAAACATCAAGGAAGGAAGCGCATGTAGAGACAGATGAATCTTCCAACTTCGTACAAGTTCTCAGCTGATCTTGTTGTTATAAGTTTGCACGTTTGATTAAGTCATTTTTAAACATTTCATTCCCTTGCAGGAGGCGTTACACAATTTGCATCAAAGCCAGAGACCGTTGCAAAGTGGGTTATGAATAGGCCTTACGAAACCAAATTTGCTGAGTCTCTGTTGGATATTTCTGGATTGCGATCATCGCAGTCTACTAGAAAATGCCTGCGACCAAGTGAAATTGTCAAATCTAACAAAATTGTAGAGCATCTCAAGACAACACTTAAAACACAGTTCATTGATCCGTTTGACGCTGATCTCGACGAAGACAAACTATACAATCTTGTTTCGGGCTATCCAGTTAGTGACGAGGTAAGTGAGTCCTTACTCACTGTCGAAAGTAGAGGAAAAGAGCGAATGAAAGAGTTCGAAGAGAGGTTAACGACTGACACACCCGATGAAATGTTCTTTTCTCCAATCAAAAAAGAACCTTTGAAGTCATTCAAGGATTCAAGTGTCAGATCTAAATTCAAGAGTGATGGCAAGACCAAAGAGCTGAAATTTCAAAGAGTTGTTTTAGGCATGCGTGTCGCCTATTCAAACAAACATGAAACTGGGATAGGTCTTGAGAGAGTACTGGCATATCCTCTTGCACCTGTGTCAATTCTTCTCCGCACCCCTGATGGCGCAATTAGAAAGACAGCCAAAAGCAGACTGTCTGACGTGGCTTTGACTGACCTTGCTGTGCTGACACCAGATGAAATGCCACCTCCAAGCCAGCTTACCTTCTACTTCTTGGATCTTGCAGCTTCCATCAGGAGTTTAGTTGGTAAAGTGGAGACAATTAGAGATGTTGCTTGGAAGATCATATCAACCATACCAGAACAATTCAAAATGATTTTCATTGTCTGTGATACGTATGAAGATAAAAGCATCAAAGGTGGAGAACGACAGAAGAGAGGAGTGAGTGAGCGCTACGTGTTAAGCAGTCCAGATATGAAAGTTCCATACGATTTTCCAAGATTCTTGCAAAATGGAGAAAACAAGGAAATGCTTTTCAACCTCCTACTGAGAGCATTTATCGAGGGCAAGCATCAACTTGGCAGGAAATCAATCTTTTTTTTGGGAAAGAGCCATTGCACGAAGGTGACTGAAAATGAAGTCACGGTGGTCAATTCTTTGGAAAGTAATCATGAAGAAGCAGATACTGAATTGATTGCCCTTGTTCATGCAGCTGACGTTCCATCTGGTGATTACGTGATGGTCAGGTCCCCTTCTGGAGATATTGATGTCTTGGTGCTTTTCGTTGCACATGATTTCAATGACATTCATGTACTTATCGATAACGGAACGGGAAAGAGCAGACAGATATTCGATGCCACATCGTCGACACTCGATGACAACAAGAGGAAAGCTTTACTTGGACTTCATGCGTTCTCCGGCAACGACTATGTCTTGGGATTCTTCCGGAAAGGAAAAGTTGTTTTTTGGAAAACGATGGTGAAAAAGGCCGAATTCATCGACGCTTTTGCAGAATTAGGAAGGTCTGCTACGCCCTCAGAAAGGCAAACTCGAATAAGTGAGAAATTTGTTTGTAGCCTATATGGCAATTGCGTGTCACGTCTGTAAACAAATTACGATATAAGATGTTCCTTCAAAGGTTTGAGAAAGATAACAAAATAATCGATCTGAGCCTCCTTCCGCCATGCAAGTCCAATTTGAGATTATACTTAATGCGAGCCAACTATGTCGCATGGATCTATGTAATGCCTGTAGTTTGATTATTGAGCCGGAGCCTACAGAGAATGCTGGATGGGATGAAGATTGCAATGTTCAATGGAGCCTGGACAGCTACCCCGATGACGTTGCCGAGATGCTGCTTGACCACGACGACAACAGCAGTGATGATGAATTAGACATTATAGAAGATGATGACTTAGATGAATCGGACGAAGATGAAAACTTTACTGACAGCTTTTGAATGCACGGAAGCTGTATGGTGTGCTCCTACTTTTTTAGTTAGGCTAAGGAAAACCTTAATAACGTAATGATATTTAAGTTAGATATATTACTGACTGAGTTGGGTTGTTTGAACAATAATCCAAAATTTCCACCAGAACGAGGCCGAATACCGTCTCCACAAATAACTATTGAAATTGAGCAAAAATATCACTATCCGGTGTTAAGATTCCATTCTGTCTTGATTGAAAAAGTTTTCCTCGGTATTTGTACAAGATTTTACGAATTTCGTTCCAAAACGTGCTTCTAAGAATGAAATCGAGGCTAGAAAAAAAGGCATGTAATGCTGAAAAATTATCTTATAATGATTTCGCATCACTAGACATTCAATTTCTATCAGTTTAGTCCATTCAAGTAGCACTTAACACGTTTAAACACGATTCAAGAGGAGAATTGCCGTTTTGGCCGAAAACGAGGCTTTTAACTTCAAAACGAGGCTGAAAGCCCCAGAACTCGGTTGGCACTAGATCATAGTATGCTAACGTACATGACGTCACATAATTTTTGAAAGAGAGACTGGAATGAAAGTATGTCTAGATTTTGCAAATTCTACACATTCGCAAAAAAATGATTTAAAGGATTTCAAACTAAAGTGAGCAGAAATGGTTCATGTAAACGAGCATGGGAGAGACTTTACAACTTTCGAAAATATCTCTCGCAGCTAGAGCTTTCCATTGAGGCAACATTCACATCAATATTGTTTGTTCCACCTAACTGAATTTGAACAATCAAAAACACTGCAATTGCTCAATATTTCAAAATGCTCCTTTACTTTCGTTTGTGATGCATACCAGAGAAGAAAATACACTTTTGTTTGTATGAATCGTTTGCATAAACAGCAATCGTCTGAAATGAATCATGTCAATTGTTTTCATTTCTATCGATTTCTATGGTGTCAAAAAGAAAGGCCTGAGAAATCTCAGCAAAATCTTCAAGTCCAGCTTTGTGACTCTGCGCATGGCACACACACCATTGTGCACAGTATCCCACAGTATCCCGCAGTAAGTTTCACAAGTGTTGATGATGAGGATTTGATGCAGTTTCAAGGATGAACAACTGTCTTTCACAGTTTATGAAAATAATGTACTGGCACTACCCAAATTCCCACACGGTTTTATATTTCGTAAGTCCAAAAATTCCCCTTCCAGTCCTGGGCAGAAGTGAAGAGACTGGTAGGATGCTTTTGTCGTGTAAACAGCTGGGCTGGACAATTCCTTGCCTTTTGTTCTTTTATCAAACATGATGCATGAATATCATATTCCCACAATAGAATATGGTTAGTCTACCATTTTCTTGCACAACAAAGAGATGAAGCATCCATGAAAGCATCCACAGTGGATGGATAAGGAAAACAAAGCGGCAACATTCCAGTTGATTCAGACAAAAGAGAAAACAAGAACCGCCTGAATGGCAGTAACATCAAATCTTGTGAAGGAAACAGAAGCTTTCTGTTGTTGCAATTGTTACTAGTAAATTAACTGTTTTGTCAAGATCATAGTTGTTGACTGATCTCAAATATGGACAGCCAAATACAATACACAGATGCCTAATATCATGGCGTTTTCTCAATGCTATTCAAATTCAAAGGCTCATAGCCTCTATCTGATCTCTAATCAATCTCAATTTCAAAAATTTTTGGTGATATTACGTCATGTACGTTAGCGTACTATGATCTAGTGCCCACCCCAGAACTCGTCCATATAACATCGATTTTCGAAATCAGCACCCCAAAATTGACCAAATGAACCCTATGCCATAAATTTCGCCTTCGGGGGACGATACCCCCTTTCTCCGCCTGGTCTAGATAGGCAACTGCAATGTAATCTGACTTGAGAGCACCAACTGGTAATGACAACTCTCATTTATGGAGAACCTCACAAACTCCTCCCCTACCTCTTCTTCACCAAGCAGGCTATATCCATTCATATAAGTCCTCATATAATTAACATACAACAAATCACCCTGTAAGTCTCTTCTTTTGATTCTAGTATGTATTCTAGATCCTTGGTTTAATTTCCAGAAATTGACTTTTAAAGGGCCAACACATGCATTCAAAGATTCCAGTGCTTCCAACGCATCCAACGCTTCCAACGCATCCAACTCATCCAACGCTTCCAACGCATCCAACTCATCCAACGCTTCCAACGCATCCAACTCATCCAACGCTTCCAACTCATCGAACGCTTCCAACGCATCTAACACATCCAACGCTTCCAACGCATCCAACGCATCCAACGCATCCAACTCATCCAACGCTTCCAACGCATCCAACGCATCCAACTCATCCAACGCATCCAACGCTTCCAACGCATCCAACTCATCCAACGCTTCCAACGCATCCAACTCATCCAACGCTTCCAACGCATCCAACTCATCCAACGCTTCCAACTCATCCAACGCTTCCAACGCATCTAACACATCCAACGCTTCCAACGCATCCAACGCTTCCAACGCATCCAACGCTTCCAACGCATCCAACGCTTCCAACACTTCCAACGCATCCAACGCTTCCAACGCATCCAACACTTCCAACGCTTCCAACGCATCCAACTCATCCAACGCTTCCAACGCATCCAACTCATCCAACGCTTCCAACTCATCCAACGCATCCAACTCATCCAACGCTTCCAACGCATCCAACGCTTCCAATGCATCCAACTCATCCAACGCTTCCAACACATCCAATGCTTCCAACGCATCCAACGCTTCCAACGCTTCCAACTCATCCAACGCTTCCAACACCTCCAACGCGTCCAACGCATCCAACGCTTCCAACTCATCAAACACTTCCAACGCTTCCAACGCATCCAACGCTTCCAACACATCCAACGCTTCCAACGCATCCAACGCTTCCAATGCATCCAACTCATCCAACGCTTCCAACACATCCAATGCTTCCAACGCATCCAACACTTCCAACTCATCCAACGCTTCCAACGCATCCAACGCTTCCAACGCATCCAACGCTTCCAACACATCCAACGCTTCCAACGCATCCAACGCTTCCAACACATCCAACGCTTCCAACGCATCCAACGCTTCCAATGCATCCAACTCATCCAACGCTTCCAACACATCCAATGCTTCCAACGCATCCAACACTTCCAACTCATCCAACGCTTCCAACACCTCCAACGCGTCCAACGCATCCAACGCTTCCAACTCATCAAACACTTCCAACGCATCCAACGCTTCCAACGCATCCAACGCTTCCAACACATCCAACGCTTCCAACGCATCCAACGCTTCCAACGCATCCAACGCATCCAACGCTTCCAACGCATCCAACTCATCCAACGCTTCCAACGCAT
Organism: Aurelia sp. 3 sensu Dawson et al. (2005); assembly: GCA_964020215.1. NCBI lineage: Eukaryota > Metazoa > Cnidaria > Scyphozoa > Semaeostomeae > Ulmaridae > Aurelia > Aurelia sp. 3 sensu Dawson et al. (2005). The sequence goes on along the minus strand of OZ026591.1, from coordinate 13,152,141 downwards.
CCAAGTCATCCAACGCTTCCAACTCATCGAACGCTTCCAATGCATCCAACACATCCAACGCTTCCAACGCATCCAACGCATCCAACGCTTCCAACGCATCCAACGCTTCCAACGCATCCAACTCATCCAACGCTTCCAACGCATCCAACTCATCCAACGCTTCCAACTCATCCAACGCTTCCAACGCTTCCAACGCATCCAACTAATCCAACGCTTCCAACACATCCAACTCATCCAATGCTTCCAACTCATTGAACGCTTCCAACGCATCCAACACATCCAACGCTTCCAACGCATCCAACGCTTCCAATGCATCCAACGCTTCCAACGCATCCAACACTTCCAACGCTTCCAACGCATCCAACTCATCCAACGCTTCCAACGCATCCAACTCATCCAACGCTTCCAACTCATCCAACGCTTCCAACGCACCCAACTCATCCAACGCATCCAACGCTTCCAATGCATCCAACTCATCCAACGCTTCCAACGCATCCAACGCTTCCAACTCATCCAACACTTCCAACGCATCCAACGCATCCAACGCATCCAACGCTTCCAACACATCCAACGCATCCAACGCTTGCAGCGAATCCAATGCATCCAACCATTCCAACGCATCCAACCATTCCAACGCATCCAACCATGAGTGGTGGGACACTAGTAAATTAGATTAGGTTAATTTAGCTTCTTTACCTACCTTGAAATGCCATAAGATTCTCTTCCTTGACATTGGCAGCCTTTCTCAGCCATAGTTCTTGCCTTGAACTGAAGAGCTCTATCACATATGCTTTCAAAATGTTTGGGCCTAAATTGAACTTTGTTATCTCCTGCGCATTGCTGTGCCTACGCAGTGGTCTCGAAATCGAACTTTCCACTGGAAAAAACTATGGGATGGCAATGAGGCCTCAATCTTATTGTCAACTTTCGGGTGATGCGCGTAACATTTGCATTACCTTATATGGGATATGCCATGGCAGACGTCACAGGTTTAGGTTTTCAAAAGCAAATGACTCGAGGCTTGTTAGGGGGTGAACGAAGGCTGAGAAAAATTTTGAAAAAGGCGGGAATGCAAGTGAATGTTGGGATGGGATGGAAAGCGGCCATGACGAGACTTGATTCCGCGAGGATTACGAAAAGAATAAATTGAGCGGGATGGACATGGCCAATGCTTCGAGAGGGATGCAGTGTGGAGGTAAGATCATAGGTTTTTATTGCATTTGCAAGGGCCTTTATCCTATTATGTGACAACGAAAGTAACGGCCTTCTGATTTTTGAATTCTCGAGAATCCACACATGGCATATGATTGCCTAGGCCTAATGCAATAACCAACAAGGACCAAAAGAGAAAACTGCAAATGAACATTTTCTGCTGAATTGGTTAAAGTCCATTCATACTAACTTTCAGTATTGGTGCAATTTCTTATTTTCTTATAAAGTAACTGTACATACCTTCAAGGCAGCAACAGATTGTTTGGCTAACTGGCGTGAGGCGAGGCCAATAGCAAGACGTCTTTTGGCAAAGTTTGCTGAGTGTATTTGGTAGGTGTCTACTGGGATAAAGATGGGTAACTTTGAGGTAAAATGGGTAGGGTGTATCCCAATATATCTCTCAATCTTGTAAAAATCCTGCTGTATGCCAAGAAAGAATTTGGCAGTAGCAGAGACTTCATGAATCCAAAAAATAGCAAAAAGATTGAGAACATTCACCACTTAAAAGGTTTGCCTGTTGACAGGCCTTTTGAAATTTTTAGGCTGTAAATGGCTGAAATTTTCAAGTGAAATCAAGACACTTATGCAAGTTTCTTGGAAAAGAAGGAAAACATGTGTATAACGCTTTTGAAATTGCATTTTTGTGCTGGAACTTGGATTTATGGATTTGGAATGGGGAATTTCAGCAACAACAAAATAAACTGGATCACATCTATTTAACTGTTTGTATTTACTTGCAGGTATATATACAGGGATTGCATGCAAAATGAACTGAAATTCAAGATTGCCTTTTGCTGACATGACAAACCACAGGTTTTGAGAGGTTTTGGAGGGTGGAGGGTCTTCGTGAAGGAGGAATGTGGAGTTTGCAGCTGAAACTTTGCAACAATGCTTCTGCCTTCAGCCAGCAAACACAGTATTACATGAAGATTTTTCGTGTGGTGAAGATAAACTTAGCTGATTAGAACTTGTCATACCAGGTTAAAGTTTGTTTATGTTCTTTGCAATATTGTAAATCTACATATACCAAGAAGATTTTCTTCAAAAGGAAATATTATCTCTGTCTTAAGTGACATTTCTGCTCAAAAACTTGGCATTGTGTGGCCAGACCTTCCTATCTTTACTTCTCTTCCTATGTTACCAAAACAACCCTTAACTTTAATGGGCATTTTGATGATTTAAGCATTTTATGTCAAAAAACTTGAAAATCATGCGGTCTAAGAAACCATAAGCAAAATGCTTTATTCTGACAATGATCACTCAGATCTTATCATGCAGCTGATGTGGTTTAGAATCAGAAGAAATTATTCAGCTATTGGTTTGGTTACTCTGTGTGATTTTCATATCAGTTATACTGAACAATGTAGCTCCAGTGGCAGAGCCAGATCAAAGATAACAAGGGGATAAAGTCAACAATTTTCTGACTGGGGATGTATAAAGGTATACCCAGACATTTGAAATACATTTTTGAATAAAAATTTTGGCCAGATTTTTTAAAATTGGTTTCTCACTGATGAAAAGAACAAGTAGCCATTGTAAAGTTACAAAAATTGAGCAAACTTATTGCCATCACTGAACTGCAAAAATGGAACAGGAAGATTCAGTTATCTATTCTTTCACATACTGATACTGAATGATACTTGAAGAATCATTACAAAGCAACATCAAAATTGAATCATTTTTCATACTCATACAGAAAAATTTCTATGGTATATTTGTGCTATTTCCTGTATAATATTAGCTTCTAAATTGATATTTGATAATCCAAAACTACAAAAATATACTGCCTCTTCCTACCCAAAATTTCACCCATCAAAACATGCATAGCGTAGCTGAGATAACAGTTGAGCTCTGGTGAGCACCATTTATTAGGCATCCTCAGCAGTGAATCTTTGAATGCTGGAAAGGAGGTTTTGTTGCTTGGAAGTTGTTCATTGCATCCAGTCATGACTGAGGGCCATTTTACTCCCAAAAGATCTCATACACCTTTGACAAAAATCCTTTTGTTGTCAACAAAAATCCATAAAAATCCTTTATTCTGAAAAAATCTCATACAAATTTTTAATGAATGAAATGCCCCTTGGTCATGACCAGGCGCGGATTAGCTCTCAAAAAAGGGCCGGGCTTCTTCCGTCAGGGGCCCCCCTCATGTCAATGTCAATTGACCAATTGGCCAATTTGGGAAGAGTACAGAGTAAGTAATGTTTGTTGACAAAAAGAACACTAGTTACTTAAACCAACCTTTGCACAAAACACACACTTCAAGAAAATGGATAGTAATTCTATTGTGTCGCGAAAATGTATGAAAGCAGGAATGTATGGAGTTCGGAAGTTGCAACAAAGATGGATTCTGAGCCTACGTTGTCTTCAACAACTTCATTCTCGATTTGAAGCACACTTTGGAGCCTTGCCTATGTTATTTCAACTTGTACTAATGGTGATGGGGGTCTGGGGGCGAAGCCCCCAGAGAGAATCTGAAATGTCACGCCGTTTACTTTGGCTGAGAATGATTCTTCGACTCTATATTTGCTATTGCTGAAATAAAAATTTCCACAGTTTTGTAGTTAATTTTTGTTTATCATCATATCATCAACAGGTACGACAGGGGCACAGTCAACTTTCGTTTTGAGTACATCTCTCGATCCATTGTTTCCCATTGGCCAAATAGATCTCGAGCAATTTCGCTAAACTTCTACACGCCCAAATCTTTAGTCAATTTTTTTCTCACGTTTCTTTCTCGTATTTGAAAGAATCTCAAGGAAGTTAGAGGCCAAATACCCACTAAAACAAAACTAAGATAAAAACATCTTTAGATAATGTAAATTCTTAATAATGTAGCTATTTGTAATTCTTAGATAAATTAAAGTGCATAATGTAATTTATGGCTCTCTTTATTGGGGCCCCCCTCCAAGGGGGCCCACCGGGCTTTCGCCCGGTAGCCCGATGGGCTAATCCGCGCCTGGTCATGACCTTTTTGAGAAGCACAGTAATGTAGGATTCAATGTAAGCTGTGCTTAAACTAATAGAGTTATGGAGTTATGCTTGTTGCTGCAAACCAACAATTAAGCAGCCATTGGGAACACTTAACAAGCATGGTTCAGTTTAATTTAACAGATTACCAGAACAAAGGGTCAAGATGCATGATTTCTGTAACAATACAAAACCATTTTAACTTCCATATGAAACCACTGTTAACCAACTTTTACAGAAAAACTTTCCTGTTTATAAAACATCCCAAGTCTAGCATATTCCACCCATTTGTTTCCTATACATTCACTATATTGTCATTGTGGCATCAAACCACAGATGCTATGCCTATTTCTCAAAGGAGTCTGGACAAAGCAGTATCTTTATACATGTTGAAGCAGTCTCACTAGTTCTTTGCAAGTGCACAACAATGTTGGAACCTCAAATACTGTACTGCTCATTTTGAACCTTTCCATCAAAATATCTTCCTTTCAAAAAACATTAGAAATATTGCTCGATCCATGCTTTAAGTCACTTTCATAAGGCACACGTACACCACGTACAAATAATGTGGGCTAGTAAAATCCTTTGTAACCTTTTGACTTTCACTTCCAGCAACAGTTGAGGCAGCTCATGAGTCAGGTATTTAGGCCTAACGAAAATGTTGTTTGTTTGTGACATGCAAGGAAGCATCTTTGTAATTCTAACTCTGCATTCTCTCAGATCGTGAAGGAGTCCTGAAGAAGCTTTCCTGATTGATTCTCAAACTCTGAAGTCAACAAAACCAACTTTCATTGGCTGCTAACTTGTCACAACTGTTGGCAACGGAGCCAATTTCATCTCCACCTGAAGCCGAAGAACGTAGGCCTGCCATTGACCTCCATCGGTTTACCCGTCTACCATTATTGTTCAGGAACGAATAATGAATTCACAAAACAAACAATTGAATCAATAATTATCCTCCTTCTTCTTCACACCATGATCCGAACGTCTGAATTGTTCTGCCCCAGGAGGCATCTTCCAGTGACAAGCATAAAATTTCGCTTTCATCGGAAGCCATTCTTCAGAACGTTGTTGAGAAGAATTTCTTGGCCTGACTGTGTTTTCATTTTTACACAACCCCCTGCTTTCGCCGGAAGTTGCGTTTTGAGCTCTATTGTTCTCTATCAGGGAGACTGGAAACGAATGTTACGCGCATCACCCGAAAGTTGACAATAAGATTGAGGCCTCATTGCCATCCCATAGTTTTTTCCAGTGGAAAGTTCGATTTCGAGACCACTGCGTAGGCACAGCAATGCGCAGGAGATAACAAAGTTCAATTTAGGCCCAAACATTTTGAAAGCATATGTGATAGAGCTCTTCAGTTCAAGGCAAGAACTATGGCTGAGAAAGGCTGCCAATGTCAAGGAAGAGAATCTTATGGCATTTCAAGGTAGGTAAAGAAGCTAAATTAACCTAATCTAATTTACTAGTGTCCCACCACTCATGATCCAACGCTTCCAATGCATCCAACGCTTGCAACACCCAACGCTTCTTTGTAAATTCGATTGGATTAGGTAACTTGCATATATTTAAATCATGTACATATTGTTAGCTATTGTAAATAATCAGATTGAGATAAAATAACACATACACACACACATCCAACACTTTCAAGGCATTCAGGGAATCTAACGCTTCCAATGATCCCTGTTTCTAATGGGACTTTTTGAGGATCTGAAGCATGCCTTTTTCACAAATCCTTAATTTTTGCAATTTATTATGCCAAAAGCATTGCAAAAATACTGATCATGTTTTGTTGTCTTTTAAACCAAGTAGTGTTTGAAGCACCTCAATCACCTTCTTATTGACTTTTCTATAACTAATTACGCAATGGATCACTTTTTTATCACTAGGTACAATAGATTTACTATATTGGCCCCATTTGTAGGCCATGAAGGACTGTCATGGGATATCAGTTTGATTTTTGGTAAAAAACATGTCAGATGTTAAGATATCTTGGTGCCAATATCTTGTTAACTCTGCATGAATTGCAATGCCCTCAATACCATCAGACCCATCTGACCCAGTTGTATCAACCAAAATACACTAGAAGAAACTTGTTTGGGTTTGAGCTTCAAGAGACTCTGGGCTTATTTAAAGTATAAGTTTGTGTTTCTTCAAGGTGGTTTTTGTAATGTGCAGCAGTGTGGTCAGACAGAAATTAGTGTGAGGGTAAAACTTCAAAAAAGTCAGACATGGGGGGGGGGGGGCAAAAAGGTATAACAATATATTTTCATTCCATTTTCAATTCAAATTTTTGCCATCCTTTGCCACTCTTTACGTCCCCTGGGCATGTAACTGTTAATGTGGAGAGATTCGTTGATCAAAAGGTTAAAGGGAATACAAACATATGCATATTTATCCAATTTGACGTTGAATTGAATAGCCTGACAGAATACCATGCTTTTGTTTATTTTGTATCTTTATTAAAAACAATCTGCTATGCTGCTTCCATCAAGTATGAAGTGTTGGCTAAGTTGGAAGCTTTCTGATGCTTTGGAAGTGTTGGATACATTAGTTGCATCAATTGGATTATCAGTGGCTTTACTGATTACTCTGATAGATGTAGATGCCGATAGGTTAGATACATTGGGCACGTCAGATGCGTTTGATGTGTTGGAAGCGTTGGACGTGTTTGAAGCGTTTGATCGTTGGACGTGTTGGATGGGTTGGAAGCGTTGGAAGCGTTGGATGTGTTGGAAGCGTTGGAGGGGTTGGAAGCGTTGGATGCATTGGAAACGTTCAATGCATGAGAAGCGTTGGTTGTGCTGGAAGCATTTGATGTGTTGGAGGCTTTGGATGCATTGGAGGTGTTGGAAGCGTTGGATGCGTTTGAAGCGTTGGATGCCTTGGAAGCGTGGGATGTGTTGGAAGCGTTGGATGGGTTGGAAGCGTTGGAGGTGTTGGAAGCGTTGGATGCATTGGAAACCTTCAATGCGTGAGAAGCGTTGGATGTGTTGGAGGCATTGGATGTGTTGGAGGCTTTGAATGCATTGGAGGTGTTGGAAGCGTTGGATGTGTTGGCTGCATTGGACGTGTTAGATGTGTTGGAAGTGTTAGAAGCGTTGGAAGTGTTGTAAGCCTTGGATATGTTGGAGGCTTTGGAAGCGTTGGACGTGTTGGAAGCGTTGGATGTGTTGGAAGCGTTGGATGTGTTGGAAGCGTTGGAGGGGTTGGAAGCGTTGGATGCATTGGAAACGTTCAATGCATGAGAAGCGTTGGATGTGTTGGAAGCATTGGATGTGTTGGAGGCTTTGGATGCATTGGAGGTGTTGGAAGCGTTGGATGCGTTTGAAGCGTTGGATGCCTTGGAAGCGTGGGATGTGTTGGAAGCGTTGGATGGGTTGGAAGCGTTGGAGGTGTTGGAAGCGTTGGATGCATTGGAAACCTTCAATGCGTGAGAAGCGTTGGAGGCATTGGATGTGTTGGAGGCTTTGAATGCATTGGAGGTGTTGGAAGCGTTGGATGTGTTGGAAGCGTTGGATGCATTGGACGTGTTGGATGTGTTGGAAGTGTTAGAAGCGTTGGAAGTGTTGTAAGCCTTGGATATGTTGGAGGCTTTGGAAGCATTGGACGTGTTGGAAGCGTTGGATGCGTTGGAAGCGTTGGATGCGTTGGAAGCGTTGGAGGTGTTTGAAGCGTTGGATGCCTTGGAAACGTTCAATGCATGAGAAGCGTTGGATGTGTTGGAAGCATTGGATGTGTTGGAGGCTTTGGATGCATTGGAGGTGTTGGAAGCGTTGGATGCGTTTGAAGCGTTGGATGCCTTGGAAATGTTGGATGTGTTGGAAGCGTTGGATGGGTTGGAAGCGTTGGAGGTGTTGGAAGCGTTGGATGCATTGGAAACCTTCAATGCGTGAGAAGCGTTGGATGTGTTGGAGGCATTGGATGTGTTGGAGGCTTTGAATGCATTGGAGGTGTTGGAAGCGTTGGATGTGTTGGAAGCGTTGTATGTGTTGGATGCATTGGACGTTTTGGATGCGTTGGAAGTGTTAGAAGCGTTGGAAGTGTTGTAAGCGTTGGATATGTTGGAGGCGTTGGAAGCGTTGGACGTGTTGGAAGCGTTGGATGTGTTGGAAGCGTTGGATGCGTTGGAAGCGTTGGATGCGTTGGATGCGTTGGAAGCGTTGGAGATACTGGAAGCGTTGGATGCATTGGATGTATTGGAAACGTTCAATGCGTGAGAAGCGTTGGATATGTTGGAGGCTTTGGAAGTGTTAGAAGCGCTGAAAGTGTTGTAAGCGTTGGATGTGTTGGAAGCGTTGGATGGGTTGCAAGTGTTGGATGAGTTGGAAGCATTGGATGTGTTGGAATCTTTGCATGCATGACATGTTAGTTCTTTGAAAGTCAATCCCGTGAAATGAACCCATGATTTAGAATCATGTTTTTTATGGTCTCCAGTTATCCATGAAGCATTTTTGGTTTGGCACATGCCCATTGTAAGTCAATTGGCCTAACATAATTTGACATTGGCCTATATAAAAACGGCTTTTTGTGCTACAGCATGCTTACCTACTTTCATTCAGTTCCAACTTTCATTACAATACAGCTTTCTGCGTTTTTGCTTTGAACAAATCTGCATCCATTTGTCAACACGGCAGTCAGAATACCTTTTGAATAAAGCACAACTAGTCATCTGTTGGTATGTGCAAGCATCTGTTGGAAACGTTGGGTGCACTTTGTCTCCAACGCTAAGCGGTTGGTCCTATATTGTGACACATTTGCCACCGGCATTGTATTCAAAACAATAAATGCAGAAAGATTTTCCGTTAAAAATTTAGATATTGTTTGATAAGTTTCTGGGCTTTCCTTTTTGTCTGATGTATTTAGGAAATCTTGTGAAGTACTTGGATTGTATGTGGCTATTTCTGCCCCACAAACATGGTATTCAAAACAAAAATGCAGAAAGATTTTCCGTTAAAAATTGAGATATTGTTCGATAGTTTTCTGGGCTTTCCTTATTGTCTGATGTATTTAGGAAATCTTGTGAAGTACATGGATTGTATCTGGCTATTTCTGCCCAACAGGCATAGTATTCAAAACAAAAATGCAGAAAGATTTTCCGTTAGAAATTTAGATATTACTCGATAGTTCTCTGGGCTTTCCTTTTTGTTTGATGTATTTAGGAAATCTTGTGAAGTACATCGATTGTATGTGGCTATTTCTGTTGGTATTCAAAACAAAAATGCAGAAAGATTTTCCGTTAAAAATTTGGATATTCCTCGATAGTCCCATGGGCTTTCCTTTTTGTTTTATGGATTTAGGAAATCTTGTGAAGTACATGGATTGTATCTGGCTATTTCTGCCCAACAGGCATGGTACTCAAAAAACAAAAATGCTGAAAGATTTTCCGTTAAAAATTGAGATATTGTTCGATAGTTTTCTGGGCTTTCCTTATTGTCTGATGTATTTAGGAAATCTTGTGAAGTACATGGATTGTATCTGGCTATTTCTGCCAAAACAGGCATGGTATTCAAAACAAAAATGCAGAAAGATTTTCCGTTAAAGATTTAGATATTGCTAGGTAGTTCTCTGGGCTTTCCTCTTTGTTTGATGTATTTAGGAAATCTTGTGAAGTACATAGATTGTATGTGGCTATTTCTGTTGGTATTCAAAACAAAAATGCAGAAAGATTTTCCGTTAAAAATTTGGATATTGCTCGATGGTTCTATGGGCTTTCCTTTTTGTTTGATGGATTTAGGAAATCTTGTGAAGTACATGGATTGTATCTGGCTATTTCTGCCCAACAGGCATGGTACTCAAAACAAAGATGCAGAAAGATTTTCCGTTAAAAATTTAGATATTGCTCGATAGTTCTATGGGCTTTCCTTTTTGTTTTATGGACTTAGGAAATCTTGTGAAGTACATGGATTGTATGTGGTTGTTTCTGCCCCACCGGCATTGTATTCAAAACAATAAATGCAGAAAGATTTTCCGTTAAAAATTTAGATATTGCTTGATAAGTTTCTGGGCTTTCCTTTTTGTCTGATGTATTTAGGAAATCTTGTGAAGTACTTGGATTGTATGTGGCTATTTCTGCCCCACAAACATGGTATTCAAAACAAAAATGCAGAAAGATTTTCCGTTAAAAATTGAGATATTGTTCGATAGTTTTCTGGGCTTTCCTTATTGTCTGATGTATTTAGGAAATCTTGTGAAGTACATGGATTGTATCTGGCTATTTCTGCCCAACAGGCATAGTATTCAAAACAAAAATGCAGAAAGATTTTCCGTTAGAAATTTAGATATTACTCGATAGTTCTCTGGGCTTTCCTTTTTGTTTGATGTATTTAGGAAATCTTGTGAAGTACATCGATTGTATGTGGCTATTTCTGTTGGTATTCAAAACAAAAATGCAGAAAGATTTTCCGTTAAAAATTTGGATATTGCTCGATAGTCCCATGGGCTTTCCTTTTTGTTTTATGGATTTAGGAAATCTTGTGAAGTACATGGATTGTATCTGGCTATTTCTGCCCAACAGGCATGGTACTCAAAAAACAAAAATGCTGAAAGATTTTCCGTTAAAAATTGAGATATTGTTCGATAGTTTTCTGGGCTTTCCTTATTGTCTGATGTATTTAGGAAATCTTGTGAAGTACATGGATTGTATCTGGCTATTTCTTCCAAAACAGGCATGGTATTCAAAACAAAAATGCAGAAAGATTTTCCGTTAAAGATTTAGATATTGCTCGATAGTTCTCTGGGCTTTCCTCTTTGTTTGATGTATTTAGGAAATCTTGTGAAGTACATCGATTGTATGTGGCTATTTCTGTTGGTATTCAAAATAAAAATGCAGAAAGATTTTCCGTTAAAAATTTAGATATTGCTCGATAGTTCTCTGGGCTTTCCTTTTTGTTTGATGTATTTAGGAAATCTTGTGAAGTACATCGATTGTATGTGGCTATTTCTGTTGGTATTCAAAACAAAAATGCAGAAAGATTTTCCGTTAAAAATTTGGATATTGCTCGATGGTTCTATGGGCTTTCCTTTTTGTTTGATGGATTTAGGAAATCTTGTGAAGTACATGGATTGTATCTGGCTATTTCTGCCCAACAGGCATGGTACTCAAAACAAAGATGCAGAAAGATTTTCCGTTAAAAATTTAGATATTGCTCGATAGTTCTATGGGCTTTCCTTTTTGTTTTATGGACTTAGGAAATCTTGTGAAGTACATGGATTGTATGTGGCTGTTTCTGCCCCACAGGCATGGTATTCAAAACAAAAATGCAGAAAGATTTTCCGTTAAAAATTTAGATATTGCTCGATAGTTCTCTGGGCTTTCCTTTTTGCTTGATGTATTTAGGAAATCTTGTGAAGTACATGGATTGTATCTGGCTATTTCTGCCCCACCGGCATGGTGTTCAAAACAAAAAATGCAGAAAGATCTTCCGTTACAAAATTGAGCTATTGTTTGATAGTTTTCTGGGCTTTCCTTTTGTTTGATGGATTTAGGAAATCTTGTGAAGTACATGGATTGTATATGGCTGTTTCTGCCCCACAGGCATGGTACTCAAAACAAAAATGTAGACAGATTTTCCGTTAAAAATTGAGATATTGTTCGATAGTTTTCTAGGCTTTCCTTATTGTCTGATGTATTTAGGAAATCTTGTGAAGTACATGGATTGTATCTGGCTATTTCTGCCCAACAGGCATGGTATTCAAAACAAAAATGCAGAAAGATTTTCCGTTAGAAATTTAGATATTACTCGATAGTTCTCTGGGCTTTCCTTTTTGTTTGATGTATTTAGGAAATCTTGTGAAGTACATCGATTGTATGTGGCTATTTCTGTTGGTATTCAAAACAAAAATGCAGAAAGATTTTCCGTTAAAAATTTGGATATTGCTCGATAGTCCCATGGGCTTTCCTTTTTGTTTTATGGATTTAGGAAATCTTGTGAAGTACATGGATTGTATCTGGCTATTTCTGCCCAACAGGCATGGTACTCAAAAAACAAAAATGCTGAAAGATTTTCCGTTAAAAATTGAGATATTGTTCGATAGTTTTCTGGGCTTTCCTTATTGTCTGATGTATTTAGGAAATCTTGTGAAGTACATGGATTGTATCTGGCTATTTCTGCCAAAACAGGCATGGTATTCAAAACAAAAATGCAGAAAGATTTTCCGTTAAAGATTTAGATATTGCTCGATAGTTCTCTGGGCTTTCCTCTTTGTTTGATGTATTTAGGAAATCTTGTGAAGTACATCGATTGTATGTGGCTATTTCTGTTGGTATTCAAAATAAAAATGCAGAAAGATTTTCCGTTAAAAATTTAGATATTGCTCGATAGTTCTCTGGGCTTTCCTTTTTGTTTGATGTATTTAGGAAATCTTGTGAAGTACATCGATTGTATGTGGCTATTTCTGTTGGTATTCAAAACAAAAATGCAGAAAGATTTTCCGTTAAAAATTTGGATATTGCTCGATGGTTCTATGGGCTTTCCTTTTTGTTTGATGGATTTAGGAAATCTTGTGAAGTACATGGATTGTATCTGGCTATTTCTGCCCAACAGGTATGGTACTCAAAACAAAGATGCAGAAAGATTTTCCGTTAAAAATTTAGATATTGCTCGATAGTTCTATGGGCTTTCCTTTTTGTTTTATGGACTTAGGAAATCTTGTGAAGTACATGGATTGTATGTGGCTGTTTCTGCCCCACAGGCATGGTATTCAAAACAAAAATGCAGAAAGATTTTCCGTTAAAAATTTAGATATTGCTCGATAGTTCTCTGGGCTTTCCTTTTTGCTTGATGTATTTAGGAAATCTTGTGAAGTACATGGATTGTATCTGGCTATTTCTGCCCCACCGGCATGGTGTTCAAAACAAAAAATGCAGAAAGATTTTCCGTTACAAAATTGAGCTATTGTTTGATAGTTTTCTGGGCTTTCCTTTTGTTTGATGGATTTAGGAAATCTTGTGAAGTACATGGATTGTATATGGCTGTTTCTGCCCCACAGGCATGGTACTCAAAACAAAAATGTAGACAGATTTTCCGTTAAAAATTGAGATATTGTTCGATAGTTTTCTAGGCTTTCCTTATTGTCTGATGTATTTAGGAAATCTTGTGAAGTACATGGATTGTATATGGCTGTTTCTGCCCCACAGGCATGGTACTCAAAACAAAAATGTAGACAGATTTTCCGTTAAAAATTGAGATATTGTTCGATAGTTTTCTAGGCTTTCCTTATTGTCTGATGTATTTAGGAAATCTTGTGAAGTACATGGATTGTATCTGGCTATTTCTGCCCAACAGGCATGGTATTCAAAACAAAAATGCAGAAATATTTTCCGTTAAAAACTTAGATATTGCTCGATAATTCTCTGGGCTTTCCTTTTTGTTTGATGTATTTAGGAAATCTTGTGAAGTACATCGATTGTATGTGGATATTTCTGCCCAATAGGCATGGTATTCAAAACAAAAACGCAGACAGATTTTCCGTTAAAAATGGAGATATTGTTCGATAGTTTTCTGGCCTTTCCTTATTGTCTGATGTATTTAGGAAATCTTGTGAAGTACATGGATTGTATCTGGCTATTTCTGCCCAACAGGCATTGTATTCAAAACGGAACACTTCTTGTTGCTCTGCCCTTACTTCGATTTACAAAGACAAAACCTTCTCGCTGGAATCTATGCATTATTACGACCACTTGGATATGTAAATCTTAAAAATGATGCTCTATTGCAACTCTTATTGTATGGCGATGATGATTTTCCCAATTCATTAAATTGACATATTCTTGAGCTTACGCTACAGTTTATCCATGAAACTGGTCCATTTGAATGAAGATCTATCATTTACCCTATCCAGTCATAAGCCACCCAGCAGTCACCGGTAAATTGTTGTATGTAGCTTTTTGTAATCGTATATTTAATTTTAGTTTAGTTCTATATTTTTATAGAATGGCGTCGGGGTAGACAGGTATTATGCTCCTCGGGGTATCGTCTTTTAGTTAAGTATATTGTAAGTAGTGTTTTTAGGTAATTTGTTTTTGTAACAATTTTTATATTGAGTATAAAAAAAAAATGCAGAAAGATTTTCCGTTAAAAATTTAGATATTGCTCGATAGTTCTATGGGCTTTCCTTTTTGTTTTATGGACTTAGAAAACCTTGTGAAGTACATGGATGTGGCTGTTTCTGCCCCACAGGCATGGTATTCAAAACAAAAATGCAGAGAGACTTTCCGCTAAAAATTTAGATATTGCTCGATAGTTCTCTGGGCTTTCCTTTTTGTTTGATGTATTTAGGAAATCGTGTGAAGTACATGGATTGTATCTGGCTATTTCTGCCCCACCGGCATGGTGTTCAAAACAAAAAATGCAGAAAGATTTTCCGTTACAAAATTGAGCTATTGTTTGATAGTTTTCTGGGCTTTCCTTTTGTTTGATGGATTTAGGAAATCTTGTGAAGTACATGGATTGTATGTGGCTGTTTCTGCCCCACAGACATGGTACTCAAAACAAAAATGTAGAAAGATTTTCCGTTAAAAATTGAGATATTGTTCGATAGTTTTCTAGGCTTTCCTTATTGTCTGATGTATTTAGGAAATCTTGTGAAGTACATGGATTGTATCTGGCTATTTCTGCCCAACAGGCATGGTATTCAAAACAAAAATGCAGAAAGATTTTCCGTTAAAGATTTAGATATTGCTCGATAGTTCTCTGGGCTTTCCTCTTTGTTTGATGTATTTAGGAAATCTTGTGAAGTACATCGATTGTATGTGGCTATTTCTGTTGGTATTCAAAATAAAAATGCAGAAAGATTTTCCGTTAAAAATTTAGATATTGCTCGATAGTTCTCTGGGCTTTTCTTTTTGTTTGATGTATTTAGGAAATCTTGTGAAGTACATCGATTGTATGTGGCTATTTCTGTTGGTATTCAAAACAAAAATGTAGACAGATTTTCCGTTAAAAATTGAGATATTGTTCGATGGTTTTCTAGGCTTTCCTTATTGTCTGATGTATTTAGGAAATCTTGTGAAGTACATGGATTGTATCTGGCTATTTCTGCCCAACAGGCATGGTATTCAAAACAAAAATGCAGAAAGATTTTCCGTTAAAAACTTAGATATTGCTAGATAATTCTCTGGGCTTTCCTTTTTGTTTGATGTATTTAGGAAATCTTGTGAAGTACATCGATTGTATGTGGCTATTTCTGCCCAACAGGCATGGTATTCAAAACAAAAACGCAGAAAGATTTTCCGTTAAAAATTTAGGTATTGCTCGATAGTTCTCTGGGCTTTCCTTTTTGTTTGATGTATTTAGGAAATCTTGTGAAGTACATGGATTGTATCTGGCTATTTCTGCCCCACTGGCATGGTGTTCAAAACAAAAAATGCAGAAAGATTTTCCGTTACAAAATTGAGCTATTGATTGATAGTTTTCTGGGCTTTCCTTTTGTTTGATGGATTTAGGAAATCTCGTGAAGTACATGGATTGTATGTGGCTGTTTCTGCCCCACGGAAATGGTCTGTTTTATGCTTGACTTTATTGCAGTGTCAAACCCTTTGAGTGACCTATGAAAATAAAAGATGCAAATTAAAAGATTTTCTTAATCGTTGTAGCACGGTTTCTTAACTTTACGAACGTTTGAAGAATTGAGCCTGCAGCCTGTTGTTGATATGATGTATGTTGTTGCTTTGTTGACAATACAAATGCTGAAATTATTATGGCAGTCCATTGTATTAGGCATGTCCATCAACTGACATTTTACTAATCGATTAATTGCTAGCAAAATGTCCGATTAATCGATGAATCGTACAACGTGTGACGTCATCATGACGTAATAATTTCATCTCAAAATTTTCCGTAGATACTAACGAAAACGAAAATTGTGAAGTAAAGGAAAATTTTCCTGCAACAACTGAAAAGGCTAACAACCAAATATCTGCAAAGAAACAAACAATGGGAGAAGAGAACTACCAAGCATTTCAGTACAAAATACCCAGTAGGCGGAATAATTAGATAATCGATTATTATCTGTAAGGGGCATGGCATGGACTTTGTTTTCAAAAGGGCTTCTGGCAATGCTCGATTACCCAGTTATGCATGAATGAAAGTCGACTAGTTGCACAATGTTAGTGAAGAATCGATTATGAATGAAAGTCGAATGGTGACGCAGATTCGATTAGTACATCAAAGTCAACTATTTCATGCACTAGAATAGTCGATCATATACCATTAACCGAATAATCGGCGCTCTGCGATTAATCGTTTAGGCCAAATGCTATTCGATTAATCGGAACTCCTTCGATTATTCGATTAATCGAAGGTCGATGGACAGGCCTACATTGTATCTGCTCTATTGTTTTTGCAACATGATTTTGTCAAGAAAGCTTGCCTTGATGCTACAAGAAAGCTGAATTTTCAGTCATTTGTTTGACAGATCTTCGAACCAAATTGTATGTATTGCCATTGTATTACCAATGCAAATGGCAAGCAATATTATTTTCATGTATGCACTGTACATGAGAAATGTCTATCAGGAGCACTGATTCCATTGTATATTATTTTCAATTCTTCATCATATGAGGTTGCAACCTAATTTTGGGTTATTCTGAGAATCTATGTCCATTGTCTCCCGCTAAGATATCCGGGATTAGCTGAAGCTCCTAGGATTCGATACCCCCCTTTTGTTCTAGGAAACTGTAGGTTTTCCGAGAATTGACACAAGAAAAGTTGCATGTTATGAGTGGTGGCGTCTAGAAATCACACTGTTATCAAAACAACGAATAATGAAATGATTGCCCCAATGATTGCCTCCAGTTGTAGTAGTTCTAATGGTGAATTCTGATCATACTTAAACATGCTAACAGTGAAAAGTTACCTGGCTGTTTCTAAAGTTAGCCAAAGATGGAGAGTTTTTTGTGTTCATACTTTTTACATCCAGCGGACCTGCATTTCTGCTGGGAACGCGACAGAGAAATTGTTTTTTTAAGTCAAAGTGAATACAGTTATTGGAAGAAGTTTGACAAATTACTTCAAAAACAAAGATTAATTTGAACTTTGTCATAAATCTTCCTAAGTAATGCAAGAAACTGTGATGGCAAATGTCTCATGATTTGAGAAAATGGCTACCAGGCGGGATAAAAGTTTCTTGTAAAAAAGATTGAGTGTATGCGTAAGAACAGCAAATGTGTTGCTGTTCACTATTAGGTAGCCTGCGTGCAGACTCTACTTACTTCTGCACGCAGTGTACTATAATTTAGAATGTGACTTTTATTATTCACAACTGATCAGCTAGCACAATTACTTTTCAACAGTTTCAGTATTATCAGAAGGCAATGCCTGAACTATGCAAAACATCGTTCTATACTACCAGGTGTCCCAAAAAAGTACTCCAGTTTGAAAAATCGCCAAAATTTGACTACGAAAGCTGCCATAAATTTTCCGTTTTGATCTCTTTTGTCAATGATTCTAATATATTTGAAGATGATAAAATGTTCCTTTACATCACTTAAAGGAAGTAGTGCATTGTAAAAGCACGTTTCCTTCTGACATTTTATGACCAAAGAAATTGTTCATGTAAATTTCAGTGCTTTTTGCAGTATGCTTGTGCTTCAAAGCCATGCAGCACTAAAAGAGCTAGAGTCACTGATTGAGAAGCAAATTAAAAGATCATCTATGTATGAGAAAGTAATTTGGTCTTTAATCTACTTGCCAAAAAAGAAATTTGAAAATTATGACATAATCTCCGTGGTTTTTCAAGCGGGGGTTTTTTGGGACACCCGGTATGTCTGCTGTTTGAGCCTAAAAAGTTTACACGTTTGGCGGTTTTGGAATAGGAAGTTATTTGGTTGATATTCGAAATTTACACTTTCATCAATTGATCCAAGGCTAAGATGGGAAAATTTTGTTTGGTAAGATCACATATCTTTAAGACCCAACAGATAGAAAGTGGTTTGTATAGGACTGTAGAATTCCACGTTTCATTCTGTTCCATTATTTATGTGTTATTGAAATTTAAATCCAGTGCCATTGTCACTTTCAGGATAGAATTTTATTTTCAATAGCAAGTAAATCAGGGACCAGAATGAAATGCGGGAGTCTCGTTCCAAAGCATGCCCCTTGCCAGCATTTGCTTAATTTCTGGGTCTAAATGATGAGTCATATTGCCAAACAAAATCTTCTCATTTAAGGTAGCCCTTGACTGACAGATTAACTTTTCAGTTTTGAATTTCGACCACATACTTTCTATTCAGTGGCCCATCAAACGCGTCAGCTTTTTTGACTCACTTGGGACAGTAAAGTTTCCAAACGTTCTGAATTGCGTTTCAAATGTTTGAATGTCGTTCTAAGGGTCTCCTGTTCATTGACAAAGGTCCTGATTGCTGATAATGAATCTCATTGTTCCATCCCTGACAATCTTCTTCCCAGTTTTCCTTTCCAGACTGGATTTCTGCTTGCTGACTATCTTCTCGTTTTTGTAATAGTCCATCAAATAATTGTAAAATATATGTGTGTGCATAGATTGCATACACGACGATCTGAGTCGCTCTTTGTTCTTTTTGTTGTTCATCGATTCTTGGTAGCTGGTCTTGATTGTGATCCCTTGTGAACAGAGGTTTATATCGTGGTAGCTGCACAACGGAGATTTGTGAGGATTGGTCTCCGTGTGGAATCTGTCCCCGCAAACAGATCTGCGACTTTCCATTGTTAATGGGTGAAGAGTGTTTTCCGTGTCGCAGTTTGTTGTTGCAAAATAGTTGTTCCAGCTGCTGCTGTATTCTTCTGGCACAATCATTGGGAAGTCCATGTTCTGTTGGTGTAAGTAAATGAAGATGATTGATTTCTTTTTTAGATCAATGAAATGGACAGGGAAACTGCCCCAAAACTGGTAGACTAATGTTCTATGGTTGTTACAATGTTGAGAGGTTGTGGACAAAGAAGTTCAAACACTGGCTGCAATTGTGAAATTTGAAACATTGTTGTAATCGGCTAAGGTTTGTGTTACCCATTACAAGTCATATGACCATCCTCTGGGGAAGTTTTATCATTATTCTGCTTTAGCACGCATGGCACGACTTTGCATGACATGGATTATGTTAGAGAAATCAGATGTTTTATCAAGTGCCTGACCCTTTAACTTGAAGGAGGTGTAAACAAACCTTAGCTGATGTTGTCTATTTTGGAAATCAGGAAACTTTAACTAATGTTTTGATTATGAACAGAAATGTTTGTGCCAGCTGTTATCAGGAAAATAGTTCTTCACAGTGTCAAGGCTGTGTTTTTACCGAACTAGGAATGTGAACAAGAAGAAGACATACGTTAGCTGGAGAAGAAAACACTTCACCAGGAAAAAGTGCTAGGAATCAAGTCTCTTGTTAACACTGCAAACAGCTTATGAAAGAAAAGTTCTGGAACATTATCAGGTCCACTTCTGCTAAGTGTATCAAATCTAGTAAACAAACTTGAACAAAACCGCGGGGCTGTAGGCATAAAGTGAATAATCACCTTATTAGGAGGTCTCGTTGCATCAGGCTGCTCGAAACACCCATCGTTCACTCCCCAGCATTCTTCTGCAAGATTTGGCTCTCTGTTATTGACATGACGAACGAATGTGCAGGGCGTATCACACAAGCATGACAGGTGGATATTTCAGTGACAACCAGAGGTCAGCAGCATCTCTAACTGATTCAGTAAGTGTTATGAATTTCGAAGCAACGGTGCACTGGGATAGAAAACAACAGTTACAAAGGGTCTTCTAAGAATGCAACAATACACAGCTGATCCTATATTTGTTACTTAAAATTTGCACATGTATCAAACCAGCTCTTGCATTGTCTTTCTAAAGTCTATTGAAGCCTTATAGATCATTTAAATGGACTAGGGCCTGTTGTCCAAAAATGCAGTTTTATTTTATTGATGCATTTCAGAAAGGGTTATCGATCTCATAGCATATGCGTTACTAGTGCAAAGCTTGATTGACATGAAGTTCGTAATCAAGATTACTGTATTGGCGACTACTGTATAGATTTGAGGAGAGTGGAGCTTACCCATGACGGCACACCAAATGATAGAATCCTCCTGTATGACCAGGGGACTTAGTGAATCCATGACAAGCCGAATTTCCAACCAGTATCATTTCATATAACTGCTGTAGGTCCAATCTCAGCATAGACTCTAAATGCAAGGATTCATTTTCATTTCATTGCATAATATTTTAGACATGTTAACAATTTCGTGCTCAGAGGATTTAATCCTTTTGGGATTTGTCCACGGATTTTCCTTGGTGCTACGCATGTGGCCGTTCGGCCAAATACCTCATGACGAAGGAGGTTTCAGCCACAGAACATTTTGATCCTATCTCAATTTCACAGGTTCAATAAGATTCAACCTGGCATCATCAATGCTAACCCTTCATCCAGAAAATTAATCGATGGTGGTGTTTTTATCGGTTCTTAGAAAAAATATTACTTGAAACCAGGGAGCGCCTTGAAACAGTCTCTCACCGCTGATTTGCCATGTGACTTTATATTGCATGCAGTAGCAATTTCGATCAGTTTGGTTGAATCCATTGATTCCAAATCAGACATCTTTAGCATCTCCTCTTTCATTATTTGTGAAAGCAACATTGCATCACCTAAGTAGAGAATAACGCGTGTAACTGTGTCAATATCCATACATATTATCATAGCAACTTTCCTTCCCATTTACTTACTGCTTCTCCTATCTGGTATCAAAATTGCCCGATTTCTGGGGTGATACAGAATCATCTGATAAAGCCAGCTGTCGCCCAACTAGATGGATCCGATACATGTGACTGACTTCATCAGAGGGGAAAGCGATTTGTACCAAATAACGTTATTTCCGCACAACTGTAAGGCCTATCTTTATCTGGTACAGAGAACCAGCCGATATGAGATTTATTCATACAATAGCGGCAAGCGCGACCTTCATAGTGACGGAATAATAGCCCCCTGATGCAACTCTCACCAATCACTAGTCCCGGTTTACCCCTGTTGATTTCAAAGAGCTGTCTGCTACTGCTACAAAAGCTATTTCATTTTTCATTTCAAATCTTTTCATTTCAAATCAATATTTAAAGTTGGTATTTACAGTAGTATCAAGCTGACACTAATTCAAACCAACTATTTACAAAACATAGTATATACAAAAATAGAGAAAATAGTAAATAAGCTATTCGTTATTGTATTAACTGAAGACAGAATTAGGTCATAGTTTAGTGACTGTGACAGAATCAAAATTGCTATCCCCAGTTAGGACTCTCTACCATCCATTGTTTTCAACGTCTTTGTCAATGATATGATTTACCTGGACTTGAAGGGTAACGTCTGCATTTTTGCAAATGGCATCACAATTTTACTCACGCTTCAGATCAATAGATGCTGTTGTTGCAAACCAAGGAAATGGTTTATTGTAAAATCTCACTTTTTTTTAAGAGAACGGATTAATAATAAGATGTCAGATGTCAGCACTTATGTTCAGTGTAACTATGTAATTTGTAAGTATACTGTAACTATGTAGTGTGATGTGAAGTGTAATAGTAGCAAGGTTGCAATGTATTTTCATGCTCTTTGCATTGTCATTTGTTCGTTAGTATATTGTAAATTTTTGATGAAGATAGATAAATGCTTCCCTGCTTGAAATGACTTGAAATGCAAGATCTCAAAGAAGTAGTGACATCATTCACAGTCAAAACAATTTCAGAACAGTTGCTATTACTGTCTAGTTGTAAAAAATTTTCAGTTGAAATCACAAAAGTTTCTTAGCTTTAATTTCGAAAAATTGAGCCTTATTTTTGTAAGCTCCTTCCTTGGCTGTTTCGTAAAAGAATAAGCTTACTTTGGAAGAAGTCTTTTTCCACCATTGATATAAGTCTAGAGCACTATTTATAAGTCTTGTTGTTAGTTTGTTTGTTTTAAATTGTTTTCACTGAACATGAAAAAGCTTGCTATTAGGTTAAGAATCTATCCAACGAAGGACGCACGGATAATGTTACCTATACATCAAATACTAGAATGTCATCTCCCGTGCCCCAAACCACCTAACTGATTTATATGACAATGATTTTTTTCTTTCTTTACCTCCAATATTTATTTCTCCAGGCTTCAAATACACGCTTCGCTTTTCGTTTTCCGTGTTCAGCTCTTGTTTTCTCTGTTTAGGGGGTATTATCGGTGGAATTTCCGACATGGCGATTGAAAAACGTAGCTTTGCTTTCGAAGTGATGCATTTTTCCAACATATGGAGGCGAACTCTGTCGATGCAGTTCTCAAGCCTGTTTTCTGAAGGTGGAGAATTTGCCGCAGCAGCGCTGCTTTCCTTTGCATTGCAGTCTTCGTTTCTCAAAGGGAGATGAAATACAACCTGTAAATGAAAGATGACAAAATATGTACCTTTTGTAAGTTAAACACTCAGCACGCAGGAAATATGTAAATTGTGGCATGATTCTTCAAGTTCTACAGGGTTTCCCAAAAATTGCTCGAAATTTGATTCACTATTGAAGAATAACGATAACATCAAATATGTGATTGGAAGATAACATTGTGCCCAAGTTTCGGAATAATTTTAGAGACCAGAATGTTGCAATTTCGCTGAAAATTTACTGAACTGTGATCTATCAGAGGTCAAAGATATGCCACTGCTGAAACCAGACAAACCTAGATTACTGGTAAAGCAAAAAAGCTCAAAAATCGAAATACAGAAGGTTATCCAGTACCACAGCTCTCGTTAATATCATAGATTACCAAACAGGACTTCGAAAAACATCAGTCAATGCGAGACTGAATTATTTTCAAGCTTTGCGTAACAGAATACGCCAAAAGTTGGGACATCAAAATTCGTTTCAAATTCCATTTGATCTGTTGTGGAATGAATGAGAAACATAAGTAATGATAGCGCAAGTTCCTTTTACCACAAATGCCATTTGGAGGTATATTTTTTCAGGAGGGTTTCAGCTTTCGCACAAACTTGAACTTTGAAGCTAGTAGCTTCAAGTCCTCAATGGATTTCAAGGTTCTGGTGTCTAAAATCACTATGCAAGTAAATTCACAAGGTTCTGGTGTCTAAAATATCTCGAGAATCGGGCTGTTTCATCATAGAGTCCCTTCATTTATTCGTCATATTTGCTATTAAATCAAAACACAAAAAAATTTTTGGGACACCCAGTTTCCTTCACAACAAAGCGAAATGAGAAGTAAACATAATCCCGGTGTGCTTCAGTGTCGCAACTTCAAGAACGTTGCCGTTCTATTCACCATTTTTTCGGAAACGTACACCCACCATAAAACCTAATAAATTCGTGAAAGTAGATACTGTTCCCCATTCAAAAATTATGAAAACGATACCATTTCTGCAATTATTTCCAAAACGAGGCTGGTAATTTATTTTCCATCCATTGGCGCTTTGCGCTTTTGCGCTAGACTTATGCCTTTTCGTCCCTTGTTTCCCTGCGTTCCTTGGTCAAGAGGACCAAGTGATATTAGACTCATTCCAAAATTCTCTTGTTTCGCTTCCCCTGCAGACTTGTCGCTAAAACTGAAGCGATAACAACAACAACAACAAGCGAAGGTTAGAGGGACTTACGTCATGAGCCTAAAGTGATATCAGCAAATCAAAGAACACAGGGAAACAAGGGACGAAAAGGCACATGTCTAGCTTTGCTTAACAGCAACAACCTACAACCTCACTTTTGAAAGAGGCGGTTAAAACATGTTAAAACTTGGTTAAAACCAGGAGCGTCGAAGGAAACAGCAACAGCCACACATTTTTTTGAGTAAATAATGGCAAATATGGCAAATATGAGAAGAAGGCTGTTTGTGGCAGGGAAAAATATTCCTTGCAGTTAAAGGTAGGCAAAGAATATGATTAAGGCGGCATTACACTATCATATTCACATAAAAGTTGCTCCACATCTTTTCTGTGATCGTAAAATATGATAATGTAAAGCGCCTTAAAAGTTGCTCGAAGTTGCACGATAACGTCTTCAATCCGATAATTTCACACCTTTATAATTGGCCATCACAGAAAAAAAATTTGATCAGATCTGATCAGAGATCAATTTTTTTCTGCGCTACGAGTTTTTCAAAGGAGCCGACAAATGACCTGATATGATTGCCTACATGAAGTACTACATTGTTGGAGTGAAATCTTTTGGCACGCTAGATTTCTTCATGTTCATCTCTTGAAAGGAGATATCAAGACTGAGGGTATGTACTCATTGACTGCCACATCACATCATGATCGGTGTTTGATTTCGATGGTATAGCTAAACGTAAAGTTTATTCATTTCACATTTGCTCAGCTTTAGGCCATCATATATGGTCTACAGCGGTCTTCACGTTTTTTTATAAGAAACTTGGATCAGGCCATAGTACTAAAAGTTTCTTAATTTGACATGAAAATTTTGTCCATTTTAGTACTAAAAGTTTCTTAATTGGTTTCTTTCTTTTTAATGCAGAATTATCAATTTGGTCACTAATACTGCTGCAGATATGTTCCTTGACATTTAAAGCATTATATAGGAATAAACAGTGTTCTATTATGTTGAAAACACAAATGGTTAGTTGATATTACTCAAGAATAAAGGTTCAACGATACATTTGCTATAATATCCATGCTTTTAACTTTTAAAAGTTTTTGAATAATTCTCAGACATACTACTAGAGCTTCTTAAAATTTTGGCCATCTTAGTACTAGTTTCTTATAAGCCAGTTTCTTATAAAAAATGTTTAGGCCTAATAGGATCCAAATATTTGGTAGGTAAAATACAAAAAATCAAAAAATCTGTAAGAAATGGAGGCAAAGAAACAAGACTTGGAATCAGCACACTAAGGCCTTTCGAACTTATGTTCTCTTCAGAGTGTGACTAACACTTTCATTTTCATAGGATCCAAATGTGTATATTCGCATCCATCTCGATTAGGTTCCTGGCATAAACACAAAGAATGGCTCTAATGTTGCAATCAATGAGTACATACCCTCGCTCTTTATATCTCCTTTCAAGATGTTGTTGAAAGTGTCTGTGAAGGTATTGATTCGCCATGAGAACGGAGTAGAACAGGAAGAAACCTAGCGTGCCAAAAGATTTCCCTCCAACATTGTAGTACTTCACGTAGGCAATCGTGTTAGGTCATTTGTCGGCTCCTTTGAAAAACTTGTAGCGCAGAAAAAAGGTTGATCTCTGATCAAATTTTTTTCTGCGATGGACAATTATAAAGGTGTGAAATTATCGAATTAACGACGTTATCGTGCAACTACGAGCAACTTTTAAGGCGCTTTACACTATCATGTTTTACGATCACAGAAAAAATGTGGAGCAACCTTTACGTGACTATGATGGTGTAATGTATGGAGTGCCAAAAGCAAAAAAAGTCATATTTTTATTGTGAAGTTATATTTTCATTGCTATGCACATATAAACATTACAAGTGTTCAATTTTCATTGCTTATCAGAATTATATTTACGTTGCTCCTATATATTTTCGTTGCAACCCCATATTTCCATTGCAAACCTATGTTTTTATTGCATGCACATATTTGTATTGCAAACTCATATTTGTATTACCAGCGCATATTTTTATTGCAAGTCCATATTTTTATTGCAAGCACATATTTTTATTGCAAGCGCATATTTTTGTTGCAACCTCGTGGAAATATTTCCTTCGTTCTGCAAAAAATTTCTCACGTTGCTTGAAAAATTTCTCACAGTCTGCCGGTATGTGAAACCCGGAAAACAGAACAAAGTAATCGTGAAAACGAGGCTGTTGTTGCGCTTCAAACAAACAGCGATTTACGAACACACACAAAAATACCTGTACTACACAAAAAATTCAAAATGGAAGTTATGCCAAAGGCTCACGCTCGTTTTGTTGTTTTGCTGCTTTCTGTATTCACCTGTGGTATTCTCGAATGGAGAGGGGACACCGCTGATGATTTGCTTCGAGAGATTCCGGAACTCGTGTCGCAACTAGGCACAGATTCGTCGGAAGTTGGTTTTGACAGGGCACAATATTTGGTATTAATTGGAACAGAGTATCGGAGCACTATTGTCGTGTTGTTACGTCGCGTTGAATCCGAAATGGAGCACGCTGTTGGTGCACAACGCACACACGTCCGTGGTATCTCTCTGGATCGTGTCCATGTTTTGCAGCAGTCCCTGAGAGCTATACTGGATCATTTAAACCGGTTGTTAACAGTGTACTCCTCTAGATTGAATGAAAAGGACAATATGAATAATGCAGCCTACCCTATCACAGCTGCTACAACAGACATAGGCCTAGGCCAAGGATTTTTTGAAATTTCACCAACGCGTGGATTGCAAGGAAGGCCAAAATTGCAGATTTCGAGACAACAAATTGAAATGTTGGAAGAATTTGGCTACATCTATGCACAGAGTGCTTGCATTTTAGGAGTTACAGCGCAAACATTGCGTAACAGAAGAAGGGAATTGAACATGCCTGTTGGTGTTGGTTGCTACACAGAAATGTCTGGCTTGGCCCTTGACGAAGTTGTGCACGAGGTTTTGCAAATTTCCCCCATTGTTGGGGAAAGGTTGATGATTGGGTCTTTAAGGTCACGTCTTTATGACTGATTGTGTGAAAGCATTGAAGATCTTTTTTCTTTCATCATTACATTGAGTGGACAGCATGTGCTTGTATGGAAATTTGTCTTCAGCAGGAATGGCATCTATATCTTCCATACCTAATTCTTCCAAAGCTGCTGCAGTAACTCTTGCATCAAGGCTGACATTGAAGAACTGCTTGCATGCACTAACCCTGTTCTTAACATCTGCAACAACATTGCGCCAATTTATAAGGTTTCAATCACTGTATAGTGTACACTTGTCTGCTGTAGACTGAGTATGGTAGAAGGCATTGAATGCAATCTGTAAGGAGATTGAAATCATCACTGTGCCAAACATCACTGTGTACCGGGTGAGTCAGAAAAAATGTGGGGCGTTTGGCGGACTGTGACACCTCATTTAGCCATCCGATTGTCGTGAACTAAATTTTACTGTGTAGTGAAGAGCCTAACTTAGATCATAAACCTTTTCCCATTAAAATCAGTCATTTGATTCATTCGTTAAAAAATGTTTTCTTCGTAAGACCTTGTATGGGAGTCTTGCAAACTGGTGAAATCTTTAGCCAAGCCCCTTCAGCATTTTAGCCTTGCCAAAGTTGCAGGTACATGTGGTATTATCAGGGGATACTGAAATAATTAGACATGGTTCACATTAGGTTGTTTGGGTCATTGCAGTAGTGCAGAAAGACCCAAACGACAAAGACTCGGAGTTTGAGTCCTTTATCTTTTGGGTCTTTCTGCACAACTCTGACGACTCAAGAGACCTAGTGTGCACCAGGCTTTAGGAAAAAATGTTGTCTGCAAGGAGTCCCATTGCGATTTACAGAGCGCTAATCTGCTTGAAAGACCTATTCGCAAGACAAAGAAGTGGGCATTATTAATGCCTTTCAAACATATTCTTCACGCAGGGCAAGTTATGATAGACATCCCAAGAGAGGAAATGCCATCTTCCAGCTATTTCATTCTCCCCTGATAATTTCAAGTGTACCTGTAACTGTCGCCAAGATAAAACGCAGAAGGGCTTGGCAAAAGATTTTGCCACTTTGCAAGATTCTCATACAAGGCCTTACGAAAGAAAATCTTTTTTAACAAATGCATCAAATGACTGATTTCGATGGGGAAAAGTTTACAATCTAAGTTAGATTCTTGGCTGCATGGAAAAATTTAGTTCACGACAATTGGGTGGCAAAATTTGACGTCACAGCCCGCCAAACGCCCCACGTTTTTTCTGACTCACCCGGTATACATAATTTGCATCATCACAAGTTGCAAATCATACTTTAAACCTTGCAGTTAATGTATTTGATTGCATCAGCTACGTTCACGTATAAACATTCAACAGCTAGCACTATATGTATAGACTACATACTATATACTACATACTATATACCATATACATACTATGTGTGTGTATATATACACATACATATATAAATTCTCATAAGCTCATGCGCAATATGTAATAAAATAGATATAGATTCTCAAGAAAAACACATTCATTAAACGTTTCGGCCGAAGCCTTCATCAGTATGACTTGTCAAAATTAGACGGAGCATACATATAGATTAAGAAATTCAAAAAGCAATAAAAGACAATAGCCGAAGCGGGATCCTACTGATTGCAATGCGTATTTAAAATGTGTAAAGTAGCGGGTAAAGACAAAAGCGGCAAGAGAAAGATCAGAGAAAGCGATATATATATGTATATGCATATGTGCAACAAATAATGTAATGTATATGTGTTTATATGTTGGCAACAAAGAAACAATATATTGGATGCTAATAGTGCGGATGAGAAACGAACGAGAAATAAACAAAAAAAGAGATGTTTTTAGCACACTAAGGCCTTTCAAGTAAATGCTATCATCAGAGTGTGACTGACAATCTGAATCGAACTTCTTAAAATATATTACGAGGATTAACATGATTACATAATGACAGACGATAGAAGTGTTAAATGGTTGAGATGTCAATTGAGGGTTGCGTGTCCTGCTTTAAATAGTTTTTCTTTGTATGTGGTCAATAATTTCGAGGAACTTAATGACATGAATGCAAAGACTTTAAAGAACGGTTCTTTTAACTTATTATGTTTATTTCCACACTGAAAAACGTGTCTCGGGAAAGTGCATGAAGATACTCCAGACCGCGACTCTGAAATGTGATTGTTCATGCGGAGGCGAAAGTTTGTTGTTTGACTAATGCATGTTACTTTTCCGTGACACGAATTGCATGATAAGAAGTACACGTTTTTGCTCTTGCACGAAATATTACATTTTATGTTCCAAGTTACGTTCTTTGCTATTTTAAACGAATTAACGGCTTGTAGATACAATTTACAAAGTTTGCATCGATTATCCTTGCAAAGGGTAATACCAAATGAGGCTGTTGTTGATGTTGTCGTTGGCATTTCAGCTGCTGACGAGAATCGGGCGTTTGTTAATATTGATGAAATGTTTGGGGGCTGTTTAAGTGCTAAGACGGGCTGTGTGTTTTGAAACTTTTCCTTTGTTGTTGGTGATAGATTATAGAGCAACGAATGAATTGTTTTCATCATGTGACTGAACTGAAGATCGGGATAATGTGTTGTTACCAATGGTAATTTGTGTTTATCACTTTTATCAGGTGCAGGTCCTTGAAGTTTTGCTCTGTGGAATGCTTGCTTAATGATATTTTTTGGATAGTTACAGTCTATTAACCATTTTTCAAGTTCTTTCAGACAAACTTCAATTAAATCGGGAACTGACACAAATACTATTATTCTTTTTGCAAGGTTGAACGGAATCATTTGTTTAATGCGAGAAGGGTGTGCACTGTGATAATCCAGGTATTTATGTGGGTTGGTTTCTTTGTAATAGATATCTGTTGTAATGTATTTGTTTTCGCGTAAGGTTATTTTGATGTCAAGAAAGTTAAGGGTTTCCGTGTTGTCCTGATGCGTTTGTCCCTTTCTCCATTGTAAATTTAATTGAAGTGTCCATTTCGTTTAAGGCGCTTTGAAGTAATGATGGGTCCAAGTTCTTAGGCAAAGTGATAAAACTATCATCCATATATCTAATGTAATTTTTCTCGATGTATTTACAGGTATCATTGTCGAAGTATTTACAGAGAATTGTTGGAAACAGTCGAGTTTCTTCTAGAAAACCGATGGTTAAGCAAGTGTATGATGGGGCAAACTTTGTTCCAATGGCTGTGCCTTTGATTTGTCTATACAATTCGTTGTCAAATAAAAAATTGTTATTTTCGAGAACGAACTTTGCCGATTCAATGATGAAGTCATTCGAAAAGCGAATTGGAATTAAGTCTATTCTTTTTTCGATCCAGTACGTAAGTGCCTCGAGGCCAAGGCTATGAGGGATGCTAGTGTAAAGACTAGTGATGTCATACGAGTACAATGAAACCTTATTACTAAATTCATATGGGATCTTGCGGAGGAAGTCCCAGTCATCCTGGATGTAAGTGTTTAAATGTGAAACGATGGGTTTTATTAATGTGCCGATAAATTCACTGAGTTGTTGGGTAGGTGAAACAGGACCTGCTACCATTGGCCTTCCTTTCAAATCAGTGGGTGGAGACATTTCAACAAATTCTTGATTTGATGAGGAAATTTTTCCAATTATTTCTTTACTCTTATGTATTTTCGGCAGCACGTAAAAATTACTCATTTTCCATTCAAAATCTGTGATAAATTGCTGTTCTTTATCCGTTAGGCTATCTTTGTGTCTATTTACGAGCTTTCTTAAATTTTGAACAACAACTTTGTCTTCACCGATAGGAATTTTTTCATAAGCGTTAGGGTTTAGGTGTCCTTCAAGAACTAACGAGTCGCGATAATATGTTTTATCCATCAATGCAAAGTTTCCACTTTTGTCTGCTTGTTTTATAATCAAATCGTTGTTTGAAGTAAGTTCTTCTAAGGCACTTCTTTCTTCTGGTGTTAAATTATCGTTTGTATGGACTCGAATAGGCTGCAAAAGTTCTATAAGATTACAGATGTCCTTGATTTCTTGATTTTGTGTATGGATTTGTCTGTTTGATTTGTTTCTATGGATTGAAATGTCTTCATTTTCTTTGTCGGAAAATACATCATGAATTTGATTTTTCTTGTGAAATCTTTCAAGTCGGTTTTGATATTTTGTCTTGGTTGGGATACGGGTGTAGACTTGGGTCCTCTTGTTAGTAGGGAGACATGACGTTGTGCCAGCTTGTAGGACGAAAGGTTGATGAGTTTAGCGGTATTAGAGGTGGTGGTCGTAGGAAGGGGCTGTTGAAGTTTTTTGGGTTGACTGAGCCTTGATGATGTTGTTGTGAATGATGATGTTGAAACTTGGGTCTTGTTGAAACGAAGTCTTGTCTCTGTCTTCTTACGGGGGTGTAGGTTGTAGGTTTTGCTGGTCGGCTAGAAGGGGCTTGGTTGGAAGTCTGGGCTTGCGATGTGTTTTGTTGGTTTTCCGTTGTTTGACTGGAAGTTTCTTTGTCAAAGATTGCTTTCTATTCCACTATCTTCTTGGTCCACTTTTTATGACGTTTCCTTCATCTACTTTGGCGTTCTCTTGCCATTTGTCTTTGAGTTCTTGGACTACGGCGTGACTTTCTTTTGATTCGAAGAACTGGAAGGTTTCTTCGTCGATTTTAGTGATTTTTTCCCTGTTTTTCTCCCCTCTTATGTTCAGAACTTCTATTTCTGCCGACAATCTTTGCTCCGCTAATTTTTGATAAATGGCAACTTCTTCTTCAGAGCCTTTAAATGTATTCTCTCCTCTAAATTTCCTTGGCACATATGGTGGACTCTGTTTAAGGCAGTCGGAGTAAAGTTTTGACAATTCATTGTCTCTTGTGAGTTTCCAGGAAACATGGTTGCGATATTTCAATTTATTGTTCAATTTTTGCTTGTTAAGTTCCTCGAATGAACGTGCTTCATCTTTAGCTGTGGGCAACGTCAGCTGCAGTGTTTCAAGAGCTGGGGGCATGAACTCGTCAAGATTTTCTTTGATGATCTTTCCTGCTGATTCCATAATTTTTGGAGCTAAATCTTTGATCAACGATGGTAAAATATTCAGGACACTGTTTAAGACGGCTTGTTTGATAGATTCCATTTGCGATTCAGGTAATTGTAATTGGTTTTTGAATATTTTCGTTGTTTGGCATCATTACGGTATATTGGCAACAAAGAAACAATATATTGGATACTAATGGTGCGGATGAGATCAGTTGCCGTGTTTCTCAAATTTTTCCTACTGCATGCCGAGTTTTTCGTAAAAATTTCTGACAGATAGTCTGGAGCAAGGTCATTTATTGATTTATAAACCATGCAAGCTGTTTCGACTTTTATCATATCCGCTACCGTAGGCCGATTTTGATCATGAACCTGGCAGAGGTTTGAATTCTAGTTATATTTGAAAGCCTGTGTCATTATTCTTGGGCCCTATGGCTATAGGTCCCAGGTTTTTGACCCCCCTGACCCCCTCTCCTTGGCCCTGGCTGGATAACTGCAGGCACTTAACATCAAACTCCATTCTTCTTCAGAGGAATGGTTGATGAACATCTTAATCGGGATCTGAATCTCTCCTTTCTCTTCGGCTGTTTTCTTCCCGCGCTTCTGACATGCCTCTCGGTGTATGGGCCCTCTGGTTCAAGGTTCATTAGGAGAGAGGTTTTGGTGCATTCTAAAGATCATCAACCATTCATTCAAGGATTTCTTGCGCGCGCTTTCCTGTGACCAACAACAACAGCAATGTGTGAAATCATCATTGAAATGGAAATCATCTGTTAACCTGTTAAACCGGTTGAAGCCTGTTAACAAGCTGTCTACAGGGAGGCGCTTGGAATGGAAGGAGGGGTTCGCAGAAAAGATTCGACGGGAATATCTGCAAAGTACTTTCGCACGCGAAGAGACGTAACTGAACTACCTGTCTTTTTTTTGTGGAAAGATTTCGTCAAAACCCATTTTTAAGGTTTCAGAACAGTAAAGCCTACCCATTTCTATTGGAATCACGGCATTTTAAGACACATATTTAGGGATTTTGAAGCTCTCGAACCCATCCTTATGGGTGCCACGACCCCGTTCACTTACATGTAGGAGTTACCCCCCCCCCCCCCCGGGTAGCTTCCACGAAAGAACTGACTTGTAGGTCTCTAAATGATTTCGTCTTGTGATGGCACTTCAGAAACCCAATAAGAGAGCAGCGATGGTCAACCTCGAGATCCAGATTTAGTGTACAAAGGAGATTTAGAGTTGAACTGGAGAACTGAACCTTATCTGTCAGATTCTAGGGGATCTCTTAATTTAAGAAGACATAGATGTCGCAAGCATTGATAACCAAGAACTAGAAGATTTTGATTTGTATATACAGAAATTTCCCTTGAAATTGTGCGTAGTTTGTTATGTGTAAGCATTGCATTTTAATGTTTTACATCCCTTTGCTGAAGATTGGTCGTACATTGATAGAACGTTAATGAATAAAACCAAGCAGAGGTTCGGTGTTCCATCATGCAGAATATACTTGATAGTAAAAGCATCAACTGAATGCAGTGAGTTTGATTTCGTGCTATACAAAACTTTACATCACATGGCCTAACTTCAAAGCGAGGCTCGGTATGAAGAAGAAGGAAAAGTCTGTCTTTGTCCCTGAAGTCGACTGATTTGAACTCAGCACTCCTCATTTACTTCAGTAACATCAATTTTAACCAGAACACATACATAACTTAGCTCAATAAGTGGTTTTACGATTTTCGTCGAAAACGAGGTTTAAAACTGAAATAGAGGCTAAACGCCGCCACGCCCTTTGGTATAACAACCACATTCGGAATCAGCGCCCCAAAATTGACCAAAACCACCTTGTGTGGCAAAGTTCCTCCGACCTTGACGATACCCCCCTCTGTCGCCTGGTCTACTATGCTAAAACCTAAAACGCGGACATTGGTTTCGTGGACCTGAAGAAAATTGCACACAATTAATTTTCCGTGACCTTTTGTGAATGATGATCATGAAAACATACTTACTAGAGCTTTTTTCGAAGAATTAGACAATGTCCGTGATGTCCATGTTTTAGGTTTTT
Source organism: Aurelia sp. 3 sensu Dawson et al. (2005) (assembly GCA_964020215.1). Classification (NCBI taxonomy): domain Eukaryota; kingdom Metazoa; phylum Cnidaria; class Scyphozoa; order Semaeostomeae; family Ulmaridae; genus Aurelia; species Aurelia sp. 3 sensu Dawson et al. (2005). The sequence continues at coordinate 13,118,325 of OZ026591.1, read as the reverse complement.
CCCTATGCGAAAACCTAAAATGCGGACATGGATTCGGGGCAGACATGTCCGTGATGTCCGCGCTGTCCGCGTTTTAGACTAGGCCTGTCCATCGACTCAGATTTTACTTATCGATTAATCGCTGGCAAAATGTCCGATTAATCGATTAATCGTATAAAACATGGCGTCATAATGACGTCATTATTTCATCTCAAAATTTTATGGAAATCACAACGAACTGGGTTAATTTATGTGCAGGCTAAAGAAAAGGCATTAAGTCTCATGACATCAACATTTTCATGTTTAGAAGTGACGAAAATAGCATCTCTTACAACGTTACTTTGGCAAATTTTTGTTCAAGAAAATGAGCGAATTAGCGTTTTCTGGTAACAAACTGCATCGACGCTTGCTGACAATGATGCCGGCTGCTGAAAAGACTCTTTCACTTGGTACAGACGTTGCTGGGGTGCAGAGGTACTTCCTTGCAAGGCTTGCTAATTTAGGGAAACGTTTCTCATTCTGCTGCCACCATTCCATTGGCTCTTTACTTGGATGAAGTGGTGGCTCTTGTAAGAAATGAGAGAATTCATCACGATGCTCTTGACTTTTGTCGAAATAATCATCCCCCAGAATTGGTGCCATTGCACTCACTGCGGCTTTCTTTGCTGCTGGCTCATCCTCGCTTCTTTCGGGAGAATCCTCTGCAATGTTAACCATTGCCTTCACATTCTGATGAATCTTCGTACGCAAATCTTGGGACAAGAACTTCAAACTCTTATGCCTAGGATCCAAACATGCAGCGATGGCAGACACACTATCATCAGCAAGATTATCGAGAAATCGCTCTTTAAGCTCTCTTGAAACCGTGTCTTTGAATTCCCAAAGCAATGGACTGTCATCGATATCCTCTTTCAGATGGTTTTTTCTGAGACCACGAACTACTGGCAGAATGCTCGATACAGACGTGTTTTGTTCGGACGACATGGCCATTGTCGCTGTCTGTAAAGCTTTAAGGGTAGGAAGCAAAAAGGAGATTTTGTTCCATTGAGCAGGAATCAAGCTGATCTCCTCCTCTTTCTTAGCACTGATGACTGTTTTGTCTGACAGAACCATCTGGATTGCCCTTTTCTGCTCATCCAATCGATTGAACATTTCATATAGGCTGTTCCACCTTGTCTTGCACCACTGAATTAATCGGTGATTGGGAAGCTTGGCTCTAACTTGAAATCGCTGTAAAGCAGTAGTGGCTTGGGAAGATTTTTTGAAAAACTTCACCAGTCTAGAAGCAGCTTTGATCAATGCATTCACATCTGCAATCGCGAAACCTTTATTGATGGCAAGTTGAAGTGTGTGCGCAAAGCATGACAGATCCTGCCACTCATCACAGAGTTCTCCTGCAGCCACGATGTTGCTGGCATTATCATGGACACACGCTGATATTTTGCCATCCAAATCCCAGTCCATGCTGATCAATTGCATTCTGATTGCAAGGTTTTCTGCATTATGCTTCTCTTCCATTTCACTTGTATCCAAAACAGCAGACATCATTTTCCATTCCTTCGTAATGTAGTGTGCAGTGATGGTGACATATGAGTCATTGGCCAAAGATGTCCAGGTGTCGGTTGTGATAGCCACAAACGACTGCTCTCTCAGTATCTTCAAAAGGGAATCCTTTACTTCGCGGTACATCTTATTGACTCGCCTCATCATTGTTTGATGTGAAGGGACAGTGTATTCTGGCTCAACAAAATCCATGAGGCTCCGAAAACCACAGCCTTCCACAACACTTACTGGCAGAAGATCCTTGGCTATCATCTTCGTTATCAAAGTGGTAATGGCTTCAGACCTATTCTTGTTGCATCGCCGCTGGGGAGCAATGAAACTGGAGATGCTTTGCTGCGCAGGAGCCTTTGCTGCTGGGCTTGCCACTTGTGATGCACCGAAGGATAGACCAGAGCCAGTTGTACTTGGCACCTGAGGCTGTAATAGTGATGGATGCTTACTGTGAAGATGGGCCATCATTGAGCTTGTACTTCCTTTATATTTCAAGCAATCATTGCATAGCTTGCATTTTACTTGGTCGTTAGATATCTTTTCAAAGTGTTCCCAGGCTGGACTCAATCTTTTCATGTTCACACAAATTTCAAAATTCCCACTCGTTTTTAGTATGGGTACATATATTTTCTCCCAGCTGTTCACGTCTTCTCCTACCAGTCCAATTTTGTAATGACCCCTGCATCAAACCTTATAAAGGGCGAGATTACTATATTTAGGGCATTTTGTCATGCTAACCAAACCAAATGATTGCAAATAGATTACCCAAAACTATTTTCAAATCCATTTGATATTGTATGGACAAGTGTGACATGAAAGAAACGGCCAACAAACAAACAAATAGCTGCAAAGAAACAAAACAATAGGGGAAGAGAACTGGGAAGCATTTCAGCAGAACATATCTGTAGGCGGGATAATTGAATAATCGATTATTATCTGCAATGCCGGCACCGACTTTGTTCTCAAAATGGCTTTTTGCAATGCTCGATTACTCAGCAAATGCATGAATGAAAGTCGATTAGTTGCGTCAGGCATAACGGAATAACCAGACCCAGGACCAGTAGGACCGGACCCTGACGGACCAGACCCTTGAAGAATAAACATTCCATTCCATCGTGGGTTTGCAATGCCAGCGCAAAAATCTCAGTCTAACAGAAGTCAAGACCAACACAATCATCGCTGAAGATAGCAACAACCTGTGGATACCTTATCAAATGCAAGGATGCATCTTAAGTTATACAAATTGACAGAAAAAAGCAGTTAAAGGAACAAAGACTCACCCATGGCATATAGTCTAGCAAGGCCGTGTAATTCACTTTAGTTTCTTCAGAACAAGATTCATACTGATGTCCAGACCAAGATTTTGGTAACACGAAATAGAAAAATCTAATACAAAGAAAATCTACCAAAACTGGTTTACTGATTAAGTCTCAATGTTGGCTTTTTAATGATAATACACTTTTACACCTCAGGTAGCTCTGATGTGGACAAAAAGCAAGAAGCCCGTTATGAATATACCTGGTGTTTTATCTGGAAAAATGGAAATGTATGGATATTCATCGGGGGTCTGGTCCGTTGAGGTCCGGTCCTACCGGTCCTGGGTCTGGTTTTTCCGTTATGCCGTTGCGTCATGTTAGCGGAGAATCGATTATGAATGAAAGTCAAATAGTGACGCAGTTTCGATTAGTACAACAAAATCGATTCTTTCATGCATTAGATTAATGGCATGTAACCGATTAATCTAATGCATGAAAGAATTAGATTAATCGGTTACATGCCATTAATCGAATAATCGGCACTATTCAATTAATCGCTTAGGCCAAATGCTATTCGATTAATCGGAACTCCTTCGATTATTCGATTAATCGAAGGCCGATGGACAGGCCTATTTTAGACCTGGCCATGAAATTTCTTATTACGCGAATCACTGTCAATGAACTACTCAAACACAAGCTCTATAATTGTGGTACAAAACAAAATTTTGATTTTTGTTTTCATTTGGCTTAGATACAGCCTCTTTCAACTGCAAAGCTGAATTTGTTATGCTTTTCAAATTTCTATTGTACACATGGTTTTTGAATAAGAAATAAGCCATATTTCAGACCTGCACCAGTTTCTTATAAGAAGGCGTACACATTCAGTATTGTTTTGAGAATCAAGGTCTGGTGTTTAAATACATGCTTCCTTCGGGACGTTACTGTACCACAACTAAAGATAATCTCTGCCTCACTTGGGGGATCATGTTTTCTCCTACCTTTGAAACTATTTACACACCAGAAAGCTCAGCAAGGAAATCACTAGGTGAAAGTGTGGTTTTTAAGTTCCAGACTTTTACTTGTGTATAGGGAGATGAACACATCCCAAGGTCAATGGTTAAATGCAACTTTAAACTTGTTTAGAAAGAGAATGCTAACTCATCAATAAACAATAATACGGTTTTATTGTTTATTGACCCACTTCATCACCTGTTACCTCTGTAGCTCAGCAGTATATGCTGAAATAAGATATTGCCTTACTTCATCTCTTTGGCGATCTATCAAACACTCATACACTGTAGCAGACATGGTCTAAAGTAATGGTCTGTATAAAGTACTGGTCCAGAGATCACCTTTTATAAATTATCAATGGCCTTAGAAGGGCCTTTGCAACAAAAAGCCTTACCCTTCTTATATCCTACCTGCAGGGATTTTAGTCCCAGTCATTTGTGGCTGACTCCTCTAAATGTTTTCTTTCATGCATGATGGGTTAATGCAGAAACTCTTAATGATGGTCATTGTTCCTGACATTGTAGATGCTACTCTTGGACTATCACCCTTGCAGAAGTGGCAGAACATGAAAAGTAGTAGCATCTGACTAAGAACACAATGAACTTTGGTGCTGTGCAAAGGTTATTTCCATCCATTTCAACAATTCTAGTTGAATACATAAGTAACATCTTAGAACAAATATCTGTAGGGGCCCAGCACAAACATGGTGTTGTTATTGCAGGTGTTTCAATCAAGTTCTGCTTTTGTGACTAAGGAATTATAACATATGCAGCCAGTGCTGCTACTCTTGAGTACCGAATAAACGGGGGGGTGGGAATAATCGGGGGGGTTGGAAATGGTTCGATATGGCAATAATCGGGGGGGTTGGAATAATCGGGGGGGGGGTGCTTGGAGAAATAGAAAATAGTCGTTTTCTTAGGTAAACACGTATCTTTTGTATATTCATGTGAACAGTGATGTTACTGATACAGTTACTTATGAACTCTGGTTCTGTTGAATGCACTTATTGAGACTTTTTCTTGCGTTTATTCAGAAAATTTGTTAACTACCATTTCATTTTTCCAAAAATTAATAAAAGGGGGGGTTGGAATAAGAGCGGGGGGGTTGGAAAATTTTTGAAAAATTAATAAGCGGGGGGGGACGATTATTCGGTACTCGAGAGTAGGCACAGTGATCCAGAACAATAGCAGTAATGGAAGAAATACCAAAAAATGAAGGTGCTTGTTTCTGACCATTGATCCTACCATTCCAAAGTAGATAAGATGACCATCAAAATAAAGCAAAATTCATTGAAATCGGACAAGAGAGTCCAGAGAAAATTAGGGTCAAAGCTTGACCAAATGTATAAGTGTCAATTTCATGGCATTTTTATAAAGATTTCCCCTGATTGGCCATTTGATGCCAAAATTCAAATTGTAGCTTCTCGGCTCAGCAATGTCCGATTTTCACAAAATCAACTTTATTTAATAAGTTAATGTAACAACTTTGAGCTGATTATCAGTTGGAGGAAAAAGGGTTTTTAATTTCACATTTAAACAGACATGCGCAACAGCAGCACAATTTTGGCATTTTTGACATTGAAATGTAGTAATTTCAAGGTAATAGTTGAAAAAGTAAAAAGTGACTCAAAGTGACTCCACCAGACTAACTTCGTCTAAAAGTACCACATCTCACGGCTGGTGTAAAATGCAGGTCAAATTTTTGGAGGTCACTGCGGCAGGTCACCGGGAGGGCCAAGGGCTCATAGGCTGCATAAAGGAATTCTGCTGTGTATGAGATACTGAGAGCTGCTAGTGTGCTGACGTATTACTTATTTCGTATGTATTTGTTAATTGGAGGAGTCGAAAAAAATAAGACGGTGGCAAAGTGAGTTTTTTATTGCTCCTAAAGCTCACAAAACTGTGTAATAATGCCTCCCCCTTTGGTGTTCAAATGTGAATGCAATCCTAGTCCCGCTTTTGTCATTACACACACCTTATTACACCGTGAGAGATGGTTATCAAATTCCTTTGTTTTTCACATTACACAAAGTGACAATACCTTGACATGGAAGAAAGCCGCTCTAACTCCACGACGGTACTCTGCACAGAAATCAAACGACTGAAAGCTTTAACCAGCTGGTGATGTAATTCTGATCGAAGCATTGGTGCTATAATCCTCAATACCTCAAATAACTTTAGCGACTACATTGATAATTATGCATTCAAAAATAAGAAACCAATTAAGAAACTTTTAGTACTAAAATGGACAAAATTTCATCTTAGATTTAGACACTTTTAGTACTATGGCCTGATCCTAGTTTCTTATGAAAAACGTGTATTTGAGAAAGATTCTTGGGATTTCATGCAGATTTCAAGGAGAGCTCCAGGGGTTTCCGGATTTTAAAGAATTTCTTAAGGATTTCCGGATTTTTTCCCAGATTTCCAGATAATTCGTATGAGATTTTCAAAGTGTAATGCCCCTCACATTTTGCAAAGACTTTCACCAAACAAAGAGAACTTTAATCGCTTATAAACCAAAAATCAAAAGGGAATGGGGTCAAGGGTATGCTCTCGGCAATTTTCTGAAAATGTATTGTCTGAAAGATTATTAGGTAAATGACTTGGCTTAGTCATTGGGGCACATCTAGCCACTTCACTTGTGACCTGCAAAAATCTTACCTGCATTTTACACTAGCCGTAGGTCACTGGTTGAAAATGACAAAAAATCATTTTGTTTTTCATGCAATGTAGCCCTCCCATCTTCGTAAAGTTGGGGATTTGCAATTATAGAGCCAAAATGATCGGACAAATGCTTTAGAGGCACTTCTCTGGTGATTGCTACTTGAAATCAGCTGATTTTTTCATATTTTCATGATAAAATTATCATTGGAGTGGAGTGGAGGCTGATTTTGGGGGAAGAAATTATTTGCCATCGGTATGCTGAGCATTGCTGGTCAAAAGAGATAGAAAAGAACTATCTGTATACCGGGCGTCTCAAAAAAGTACCCCCTTTTGGCTGAAAATAGGAACAAAACAATTAGATATTATTACTCTGTGAGTGGACATCTAAGGTTATCAGTCTTCAACTTACATTCACATACCTTGCAGCAAAAAATTGTCTACCAAACACTGGAGATACGAGCTTGCAAAGTCAAATCTTACAGTGCCCCCGAAACCAGAGGTTTAGAGAAAGGGCCTAGCCATGATTTGCATCATGCATATTTTCCGAAGCACCTGTCAACTTTAACTTTCCTTTGAAAAGTATAAGAGACACATATACATCACCCTGGTTGAACAAATAGAATAAAGATGCCAAAAGGCGTGATCTGATTCACACTAGGTCGTTAGGGTCATTGGGATCATGCAGGACCCAAAGGGTAGAGGAAGTTCTTCCTTTCAAACTGATCAGAATTCTGGCATAGTTGCTCTGCCATGGTATGATAGTAAGTGTGTTTCACTCGTTTCAACATACATTCCTGTGGATAAAGAAGATACAATGAGAAGATGGAATTCAAAGATAAAGTCATTTGTACAACAAAGGCGCCCTGTCGTTGTGGAGGTATGCAACATATCAATGGAAGGGTTTGACCTAATTGACATGCTGATAGCACTGTACAGGTGCAAAATCAATACAAAGAGATGGTATTTGGTAATTCTTTTTCATGGGCCCAGTCCAGACGCCGCATCATTACCGTATCAAATTAAATTCAATTTGCTTCACCAGTCATACGCCGTGTGCCATAGGTTTCAGACCCCGAATTCAAATTGTGCCGTGCCGTATTGAATTGAAGATTTTGATTTTTGGTGCCAATCTCCTTCCTTTCAAAAATGAGGCCGCAAACTCTTTCTTCAAGGCAGCTCTGGTGAAAAAAATTATGGGCGATGAATTCAGAAGGAAAAAACAAGCAAATAAACAAAGTTGTGTGCTAAGTGTCTTCTTACAAATAGCAAGCAAACGGAAATGAATACTACTGTCATTGTTTCATGTGATTTTGCTTCTTGAAAGCTTGAGTTCCTTGTCATCACATCATTTTATTGCTCAGGACCAAAGCCAATATTGCAGAGACCTCAAGAATTCACTTCGCAGAGACCCATTGTTTGCATCAATGATCACATGGATTATGATGCTTTATTGAATTACCAATAGTACGCCAGGTGTTCTTCTTAGTGATGGATGCAGTAGACACTATAAGAATTTTAAAAATCTTACCTAAGTCTTTTTTGATAAAGTTGGCTTCAGTGCAGAGTAGCATTTCCTCCAAAAATGCTTGTGATTGTGTTGGAGGTACAATGAAGAGAGCTGCTGCACATGAAGGCCTTCAGCTACCATTGTTGAATCCAATTCTCACACCAAAGCAGCTATACGATTTTGCATCACAAGTCACCAATCACAATGGAACTGCTTTCTGCAGTACCATATGAATGAGTTCTAGTACCGTGGAGTGCATAAAGGGTTTATTTTACAGCTGTTACGCATCCAGCATTTGGGAACTTTGATTCTCCCGAAGTCGTAAATTAACAAGGAATTTTACAGACATACGCAAATATCGGTGTTGGTAAGTAAATAAGTTGTAAACTCACCTTCAACAAAGCTGAAACTTGAAAATAATCAGTTAGGGCTTCCTTGAATAAGCTATGTTGTTTACTATAGATTTTTAACTGTTTTAGTTTGTCAAATAAGCATCTTAAAGTGAGAAAACTTATGCGAGTCGCGAAATCACGAAAAAAAGCTTGATTTTGTTGTGTTTTGCAGATTTAGCATCACCGGAACACAACCTACCATCTTGGTTTTGGTGTCTATAAACGCAGAATGACGTGCACTTTCACGCAGATGATATGCCGATACAGGGAAACAAAGCACAATGAAGCAATTGCACGATTTGAGCTCTTTGAGCGCTGGCCTGTCACAAAGATCGAAGTAGAAATTGAACCCGTGGACCGATTTAATTGGCATTTTCACTAGGCAATTCATCGATTTATCAAGAATCTATATACATCAAAAGTTAAGTCAATACAAGTATCAAAAGGAAGCCATTTGAAGTTTTGTGAGGTCTACTTAGGTAGGCTATGCGTTATCTATTGTTTTGTTCGATCTGATTGTTTTGTTTCTCGCGGAGGAGCTTCATCAAGCAAATAAACACGGAATCAATACAGATTCCATTGCAACAGATTTCAATACGACACATTCAACAAGGCTTAATATGAGGGAGAGTCATGGTGAGACATTGGCTGTAGTGTGCTCTGCCGCTCTTCGTTCCGTTTTTCATGGTTAATTCACTTTTTCTGTATTGTTGAAATATTAGAAATTTAAAACATAATAATCCCAAGCTTTCACGTAGGATGGTACTGGACTGGTACCGCTAGTACTGCTGCCAGCCGCCACTGCATTTCCATGGCAATGTACCAAACTACTTTGTAGCAAATTTCACCATCTCTGTTGGTTTTGCATGGATTGCATCCTGGGTGAAAGCTCTACTGTACCTTTTTGTCTGTTTTATCGTTTGAATATTCAAAACTGATATGTGGAAACGAATTCCTAAGGGTGTAAACTAAACTGTTAACTAAAGTAGCTGAGAACATTTGACATGGAAAATTTTAAATTTTCTGACATACTCAAACCAAATTGGTGAACATACTTCACCTCTTTTGTTTGTTTTACACGGTTGATGAAAAATAACATGGCTCAGTTTGAGGTCCAAGGTTCAGACATTATTAAGAGGCCAATGATTTTAGTGCGAGGCTGTAGACTGATTGCGTTAGTGGTAATGATTTTGATTGCAAGTTATAATTCAAAGAATGATTGCTTTGGCCTTCGCAGTTTGCGTGATCAATGACACGTTGTTGCAGTAGGAAAAAAGGATATTTGGCAATTAGGAAGTGAGTTCCTTACTATGGCAAGTGTTCTTGTTCCTTTACTCCGCACTAAGGATTGTGTATTTTCGCCATATTTTATTTTAATTCCCAACTATAATTGCTCCTCATACCACTGTAAGAAACCGAGTGTGATAGCCTACACTTTAGGCCCACAACATGTCAACATTTGATACTCGATATCACCAATAATATGAAACCACTGGTCTTCTTCCGCCTTGGCCTGTATTTTCAGCTTTGTGACTATTGTCATGCAAGAATGCTTTCATTGTACCTCATTGTGACCCTTGACTAAGCAATGCTTGAAGATATCCAAAATGATGCAATTATTGTTTTCTTAAAGCATGTAAATGTCATAATTGCACTGACCTTTGAGGAAGTGACCAACCCTTGCCCATCCTTGTATGGAAATTGGAAATAGTTGATGTCATAACAATAAGTCTCTGTGCGTTCATATCATTCCTGGTGTCATGAAACAATCCAATTTTTGCTTGAAAGGTAGAAATACAATTGTTGCTAAGGCCCAAGGATTCATCTGTCAGCCACCCAGAACTTTGCCAGGGGGATTCCTCCAAAGACAAATTTTGTTTGACAGAAGACAATTGAATGAAGAGGCGGAGAAACTACTGTTTTGTTTGGCTATTGCAATAATTCTTGATAATGGTTTCTGCCTCTGCCTGCCTCAATCGAAACTGCAGTGTTAACAAGTGATTCCGGTGCATGATGCTAATGAAAATCAATTGTTTCTATTAGAAGTTGGAATGCACTTATTTTTTATAAGAAACTAAGAATTTGGGCCAGTACGGAAAGTTTCTTAAAATCATCAGATTTTGAGCACTAAAGGTTTCCATAGCAGTCTTCATGCTCAGTACCTGTTCCCTCACAAACATTCCAAAACAATGTTCTTTGAAGCATTTCCAATATTTAGAGGGGGGTTAGACAGGACAGTACTGTGGCCAAACATTTCAGAGTTTAGTACTCATCATTTCTTACGATTTTGTCAAAGGTCATTTGCCAAAATTAAGAAACTCTGTCAAAAAACAGTCAAATGCTCTTCCTGTTTTCCTGCAGCGAAGTGTTGTCTATGGCGCAAACTTCAAAGTCAAAAAGCAATCACTCTTTGAATCATAAGCTGCAATCAAAATCATGATCACGACATCACAACCATCGCGATCAGCCTGAAGCCTCGCATTGAGCTCAGTAGCCTCTTAATGATATTTGAACCTTGGACCTCAAACTGAGCCATGTTATTTTGCAGGAATAGCCGTCTGCCCAACATCTGGAATCCTGACACACGTTTTTCTCCATGGCATGTGATGATTGGCTGTGGTCACCTCTTCCATATTGAATGCTTGATTCCAGAAACAAGCACCTGCCCACTGTGCGAACAGACCATTGCAAACTCCCTTGAAGAGTTGTCAGGGAAAGCCAATAATGCTGTCTTCTATCTCAAAGGAGAAGGAGGAACAGATGACCAAGACAGCAACGGTGAAAGTGAAACAACCAGTGGCGAGGAAGATTTTGATGAAAAAGATGAAGTGGAGGTAATGGATGGTTCTCGTTTCAGTACGATGATAAATAGAATCTGGAGTTGGCAAAGACCTGCAGTTGATATGTTGTGAATTGACCATGATATTCTTTCTTCTGTTGTCATAGATTTGATGATTGACTTGTTGTGAGCTTGTTTTATTTTGTTAAAAGTTCTTGCTCTCTGTTGTGTTCTTTACATCCTTTACTTCCGGCCGGATCAATGAGGATCAATGTTTCTGATGAATGAAGTCTAAAACGTGCTATAAATGATGGTACACAGCCCCTCCATTATGGAGCACAACATTGAAACAGTTTCCCTCATCTGGACTAATTGCAGCTGGCTGCCAATTTCATCTTGATAAGCCTTGAAATTCTCTGACATGCCAGCTTGTTGGTTGCCTCTTCGTTGAAAGGCAGAACAAACTGCTCGAATAGACCTCCCTGTGCCAGACTCGTTTCCAGAAGGCAAAGCACATCTGCTTTTTCCTTCAAGTACAGCCTTCTCAAATTTGACCATTGACTTATTTGCCTCTTCTGCATAACTAATACCGGGTGTCCCAAAAAAGTTCCGACGCTTGATGGAACATAGAGAAAAAGGTTTTGAACCTGAACATTTCTATTCACTCTAGTTACATTCTAGACATTTCAACTTACAGTTTGGCATATCATAAGAAGAAATTAGTAATATGAAAATGGAGTTATGAGCAACAACATTGCATGTTTATGCTCCAGGGACAAAACCAGAGAGATTAGCACAGTGTCCTGCTTCATGGCGGTAAAAGAAGCTGAGGTCCGGGGCTTATGGATAATTTCCTTAATCATAGGGATATTTTGCTGCCAAACTTTCTTACGTAATACGTTAACATCTAATATCTAATAATTAAAGAACGAAATTTTCAAAAACATTCTAAGGTTCCTATTGAGTCTTTAAAGCAACTATTATGTAAATTCACACTCGGAAATGAACTTATCTTAACTCTATGAATGAACATTTTGTTATTATTCACTTTTCTGAATTTGAAGTCAAAACACATTTTGTATGGTTAACTGAAAATGAGCGCAATCTGCATGATAACTGCTGTTTTGTCATCTGTCATTGGTCGATCTGAAAAGGTATATCATCTGTAATGAGTCTATTGAAAGGTCCATTTTCCCCATTTTTCTTTTTCCCAATTTTTTTGATTGACGAAATAGACTTGGGGCAAGTCTATAGGGTACACGATCCAAAGGGTCAGATTAAAACTGTTCAAAAAGTCCCAGGAGAAGAAAACTACAAATTAAAAAAGCTTTAGGGAAAAGAATTTGGAAACAGAGAACCATTCTTTCCATGTTCTACTTACATATTTACACGACAAAGGGATACATAGGAGAAGAATTGATGAGCTTGCTTGTTTCTTACTTTGCTTTCCAAAGAAACAGAAAACTTGTGAGCTCCGTTATTCCCTAGATCCACTGATCAGTCCATTCCGTACTCATGGTGGTCCGGTGGATGCATCCATTTGGACAGACAACTCGATACTGTAATTTGATAGCTTGTTATTAGTCGTTATGTTGCCATTAGTTGTTATGTCGTTCCTCGGTTTACAGGAACCCACCGGAAAGCCAATGCCTTATACTTAATGTAAATCATTGCAATTTCAGTAGGAAACCACCGTTGAACAAATGAAGTGAAATATCTTCCATCCATCTTATCATACTTCTCCACCATGGTTAATAGAAATAGCGACTGGCTTAGAAGCGTTTCAAAAACAATAGCGATTGCAAAATATCTTTTTGTTCTCAAAACATTGGGTCACGTGACCAAAGAACGTCCAAGCGTGGTTAAAGATTGCAGCTTCGCTCAATTACTGTTTCGAAATTTCCTCGTCAAGAAAATTCAGAATGTGGTGTTGATATGGTTAACTGTGTCCTGAACGACTGTTTCACAAATAAAGCGAACAAATCTGGAAAATACGCTGGAATTTCTTTATTCAAAATCACGACAAGGACGGTAGAATTTTATGTAAGGTGGAGGAAGGAAGTTTTGAACATCGTCTCAAAATACCGTGTTGTCAACGCAGATTTAAAGAACCAGATACAGAGGGGTAACATATATTTCTGTGAAAATCATTACGAGGCTGAAGAAATCAAATTAACGCGTAAGTTTTGCTTATTTGACTGATTTAATTTAATATATTTGTGTTGAAGTAAAGGTGATGTTCCCCGGGCCTAAACATGATGGGCCTAACCCATTAAGAAAATTCAGCCTTGTAGTTGCACCATTGGCTTTGCGTGTACGGCAGTGATTCATTGCTAATCATTCAATGTTTTGGTTTTAACTTTCGATTAACGATATAACTAACTATCCTGGTATACGTTTCCAAGTTGCAAGTGGCTAAGGGCATTCAAAACAACGTAAAGCTAAATTCAAAATCATAATTTGATATTATCATGCATGAAAACATGGTCAGGATTTCATGCCACAGAAGAGGTTTTAATGAAATGCTTAACAGGGCAGCAGAACAGTATGAGTAGAGATAGGATAATAACTAGTAAAAGATTACACCATTTTTTATTATATTCCCTTCTCTTGGCCTCTACTGGGGTAAAATGTCAAGTTTGGCTTGGGGCAACTACATGCTTAGGGTTAAAAGTTGCATAACTTTGCTGTAATCTTTGTTCACAGTTTTTCTAAAGCTACAAGTGCTCAAACTACCCTCTTTGACATAATAACTAGTGATTTGTCAGCCCAGGGTCTGCTGGTTTCAAGCAACTAGCACTACCAACTTTGCCCACAGCATGCCCATTTTATCCTAGCAGACCGTATCTTGAGCATTTGATTTATAATATTTTTCTCTTCCAGCAAAGGGAAGGAAAGTACTGCGACCTGGGGCGATCCCAACAGAGAATCTACCTATAAAAAGTCATCAAACAGCAGCTTGTGTTGAAAGGAGACACATCAATATTGTTAAAGACATACACAAAGAGAAGAAATTTGCATACAAAAGTTTCCTAAATTTCAAGCAGGGACTTGAGAAGTTAAAATCAAATTGGATAGTAAGTGTGCATGAGTCTTTTATTAATTTGCAGTTATTTGATAAGGAATTTGCAAAACCAAGATTTCACCTGAAAGTTGATGAAGATTTTGAGTTTCATATTGCTGTTTTCAATTGGAAGTTGCCTTTGAATAACTTCCTTTACAATGCATTCGGAAAGTCATTGAAGTACCATAAACTAGCTCAAGTGATTTGTGATGTTGAAGAGAGTAAAATTTGTGATGGTGTCAGCAAACAAGAGGCCAAGGAATCAGCAATGAAACACATCATCCCTAAGACACTTAATTTTGAGGCCAGGTAAAAACTCGGAGATCTCGGAGATGTCGGAGATCTCGGAGAATTATCTCCGAGTTATTCATCTCCACGTTTTCGTGTTGGCCCTATGTGCATAACTCGAAAACTCGGAGATGTTTGGAAATCTTTTCGAAACTTCTCTAAATTGTCTCTTTCACAATGTTTAAGCCTTTATTCACCAACAGCATGTAAAAGGATTAGTTTCGTGGTGTAAAAACGGCATCTCCGAGTTTTTCATCTCCGAGTTTTCGTGTTGGCCCTATATGCATAACTCGAAAACTCGGAGATGTTTGGAAATCTTTTCGAAACTTCTCTAAATTGTCTCTTTCACACTTTTTAAGCATTTGTTTCACTAAGTTTGACAGTCAGAGATTCGAGTAAAATGGAGCACATGCAGATATTGGAGATAGGATGACATATACAAAGAAGCAGCATTACGAGATTGAATTGTAACAACAATATAACAGCTAGATCTACTGCAACGTTTATAATCTTAATATACCGTAATGAGGGCAGCAGAAAGCAATAATCATTGGTGAACTTGAAACAAATAAGATACTCGCTCTATTGTGCTCTTAAAATTAAACAGAAAAAACAAAGCCTCTTTCTGGCATCATTTTGTTTACCTCAGTTTGGCATAGTATCAATCAAATTTATGCTTGACATATATGTCTCTTAATTATTGCTTTCTGCTGCTCTCATTACGATATACGAAGATTATAAACGTTGCAGTAGATTTAGCTGTTACATTGTTGTTACAATTCAATCTCGTAATGCTGCTTCTTTGTATATGTCATCCTATCTCCAATATCTGCATGTGCTCCATTTTACTCGAATCTCTGACTGTCAAACTTAATGAAACAAATGCTTAAACAGTGTGAAAGAGACAATTTAGAAAAGTTTCGAAAAGATTTCCAAACATCTCCGAGTTTTCGAGTTATGCATATAGGGCCAACACGAAAACTCGGAGATGAAAAACTCGGAGATGCCGGTTTTACACCACGAAACTAATCCTTTTACATGCTGTTAGTGAATAAAGGCTTAAACAGTGTGAAAGAGACAATTTAGAAAAGTTTCGAAAAGATTTCCAAACATCTCCGAGTTTTCGAGTTATGCATATAGGGCCAACACGAAAACTCGGAGATGAAAAACTCGGAGATGCCGGTTTTACACCAAGAAACTAATCCTTTTACATGCTGTTAGTGAATAAAGGCTTAAACAGTGTGAAAGAGACAATTTAGAAAAGTTTCGAAAAGATTTCCAAACATCTCCGAGTTTTCGAGTTATGCATATAGGGCCAACACGAAAACTCGGAGATGAATAACTCGGAGATAATTCTCCGAGATCTCCGACATCTCCGAGATCTCCGAGTTTTCGACCTGGCCTAATTTTGAGGACAGTGTTCCATATCACTATGATCAATTTTTTCGGGCAAAGTCATGCCATGTCTTACAATCTAAAGAAGATTGCAGCCCAATGTGCCATGACTGTGTTGCTCATGAAAAAAAATGCACAAAGGAAGCTGCAAAAAGGCAAGAGCAGGATAATAGGAGCATCAAGGCAAAAGCCCCCTTGCTGCCACAAGTCATTCACGACTGAAAGCCTCTGTCCTTGAGCAACGAGCTAAGTGCAGCCTTCTTGAGCAAAAGACAAGAGAAATGGACCTAGAAATTGTGAAATCTAGTGTTAAAGTGGATAATCAGCTTAGTGGAGATATCAATGACATCATGACAAAGAATTTGGAAAAGGCGTCTCCATTCATGCAATTATTTTGGCAAGAGTAGACCAAAAACTTTGGCCAGGAAGCAAAGAGGTATCATCCTATGATCATCAGGTTTTGTTTATCGATTGCTGCCAAATCAGGATCTGCACATGATGAGCTAGGCAATTCAGGAGTGCTTTGCCTACCCAGCTGCCGAACCCTCAGGGACTACAGGAATGCCATGCACCCCCAAACAGGGGTCAATCTTGAGGTTGTAAATGAATTGAAATCTACAACTCAAAATGTTGGTCATCAAAGATATGTGTGTTTGTCTTTTGACGAGATGAAGATCTCTGAGGGGCTAGTCTACAATAAGTATAGTGGAGAACTGATTGGCTTCACTGATCTGGGAGATGATGATATCAATGAAGCTTGCTTTGGAAAAGAAAACATTCTGGCCACACATGCATTGCTGTTCCATATCAGAGGTCTTTCCAGTGATCTATGTTTTCCTTTGGCATACTTTGCAACAGATGTATTGACCTGTGCACAGATCATGCCAATATTCTGGAAGTGTGTAGCAATTCTTGAGCTAAATTGTAATATTTTTCTAATTGCTTTTATTAGCGATGGTGCACCTTCAAACCGCAGGTTTTTCAAGATGCACAAGGTGCTTGATGGAGATGCGGATGCAGGTGTAGTTTATCGCACTGTGAACTTGTTCAGACCCAACAGATTCATTTATTTCATTAGTGATCCATCACATCTTGTCAAAACCAGCCAAAACTGCCTTCTAAGTTCAAGATCAGGGCCAGCACAAGGCAAGAGGTACATGTGGAATGCAGGGAAATACATTGTCTGGCAACACATTTCCAAAATTTATCATGCTGATGTTGAAAGTGGACTAAAGCTACTTCCCAGGATTACTAATGATCACATAAATCTAACAAGTTACGGTAAGATGAAGGTTCGCCTTACTGCCCAGGTTCTAAGCTCTAATGCATACCAGGGATAAGCTAAAAAAAGGCTGCAGCCAAAGGATAGTCCCCATTTCTTATGGACTCTTACAGACAGATCCGTCACAAGGTCAATGTCCTGAACATCCAACTAAAGAAGCAGTATTATACTAATAAGATCTCTGATTGTCAAGGTAACATGAAAGAATCATGGAAAGCAATCAATGAACTCCTTAATAAGAGATCAAAGTCCAGCAACATCGATTGTCTTAGAGAATCTGGTTCTGAAACTGTTCACAAAAAAGATATTTCTAATGCAATGAACAGTTTCTTTTGCTCCGTAGGTAAGGATCTTGCTGACAAAATAGATCCAGCCCCAACTCCCCTTCTGGCTGGTGACTATGAAATTAACAAACGCTAGGCAACATTCTGCTTCAGGACTATTGAAGTGCAGGAGATCAGGGATGCATTTGCCACCGTTAAGACTGCAAAGAGCTTTGGGACTGACAATATCTCTAGCTACTTTCTGAAGCTTGCACTGCCCTTTATTGAAAATTCGCTTGCTTCCTTGTTTAATACATCCATTGAAACAAGTCGTTTTCCTGACTCATGGAAAGTTGCTAGAGTCACTCCTATTTTCAAAGATGGAGATAAGACTGACAAGTCTAACTATCGACCAATATCAGTCTTACCTGTCATCTCAAGGCTTTTTGAAAAGTTAGTAACAAACCAGCTGTACCAGTACATGAATGACAACGGGCATTTTTAACCTGGCCAATCCGGCTTTTTGCGCCTTCATTCTACAGTAACATGTTTACTTAAAAATACGGATGACTGGTACAATGGAATGGATCTTGGTAGGCTTGTAGGTCTAGTGTTCATTGACCTTAAAAAGGCGATTGACACTGTAGATCATAACATTCTCTGCAAAAAGCTTGGGCTCTACGGTTTACAGCAACGTGAACTCTCTTGGTTTAAATCCTACCTTTCCAATCGCAAACAGTTTTGTAGGGTTAATGGTGTAGATTCAAGAATGGGGGACATAGAAGTTGGCGTTCCACAAGGTTCATGTCTTGGCCCTCTTCTCTTCCTCATCTACATCAACGATCTCCCACAAGCTGTCCAAGATTCTACCGTGTCCATGTATGCTGATGACACCAGTTTGTGCTACCAGTCTCACAATTTGACTCGGCTAAATGAGGCTATTAATATTGACCTTAGAAAACTGGGCACGTGGCTACAAGGCAACAAGCTTTCCTTGAATGTTGCGAAAACTCATTCTATGCTTATTTCTACCAAGCAGAAACACAACATTCTCAAAAGTCAAAATAAAGACTTGGTTCTGAAAATTCGCCATGATGAGCTTGAAGTAGTCAAAAAAACAAAATACCTTGGTGTGCAAATCGACTGCTCCTTGGATTGGAAAGAGCAAATCAAGGCAGTCTCTAGCAAGGTCTCGAGGGCAGTTGGCTTCTTAAGACATTCCAAGTCTTTTCTCCCGAAAGAAACCTTGCAATCTCTCTACACAGGTATCGTGGAGCCCCACTTTTGATACTGCTGTTCTGCCTGGGGCTGCGCTGGTTTAACTGAAATTGATCAGTTGCAAAAACTTCAAAATCGTGCTGCTAGGATTATAACGAATAGCAGCTTTGATGCCCCAAGCAGACCTCTCATTAGGGGACTGGGATGGAAGGCCGTTGAGGAACTTGCCGCTGGTGAATCTAAGACAATGGTCTTCAAGTCCCTGAATGAGCTGGCTCCACAATACTTGTGTGACCTTTTCACCCAAAATTCGTCCTGCTCATCATATAGCCTTCGTGATACGAGGACCGACCTGAGGTTACCAATGAAAAGGTCAGCAAATGGCCAGAGATGTTTCTCTTATAGAGGTGTAAAATTATGGAATAGCCTCTCTGCCGAGTCAAAGCAGGCAACCTCTCTGTATAGTTTTAACAAAACTATGTAGAAACTGTTTTCTTTCGTTTTGATTGTAAATTATAAACATTATTGTAAATAGGATTTGGACATTGTAAACAAGGTTTTATAGTTTAATTTAATTAATAGCTTTTTACTTTTTATCTTAGATTGTAATTAATGTTTTTATTGGAGGGCCCCTTGAAAATCAACTTGTTGAAGGGCAACCCTCCTTAAAAGAATTAAAATGAAAATGAAAATGAGATGAAAATAATTAAAGAAACTTCACAAAAGATGGAGAAAAAATTTCCAAGAAAGCTAAAATCCTTGCAAAACTCTTGAAAAAAATTGGATTTGCTTCCTCAGCTCTCCCCCTTCCCCTACTCAATGGACGATTACGGAAAAGATGGCGGACCTCATTTCACGCAATGCATGATAGGAATATGCCCCCTAGCAACGCATAGCTACCAAAACTTACAACTGCGGCATAAAATCTTGACCAAAGCTACGATAGACTTAGGCCGTCGCAACTTTATTGTGAAATCTACGCATATTCTTTTGGGCACCTGAAGTACACAAAGTCTTCTAAAGACGGTAGACTTCGCAGATAAAACCTTAGCTATCCAAAGGATGCAAATTCTGCAAACAGTAGACTAGAGAGTCGTAAGACTTGGCGGAGAGAAATCCCAAAAGAATGAGACTTCTGAACGAAAGTTAAAGAGTTTGAATGTTGTGTTCGGTCGAGTGAACTGAAGCCATTGCAATGCTCTTGTTATGCTGTTATGCAAATCTCAAGAGAAGGTGATTTGCAATGTTTCATTCTTTTTTCAAATGTTTTTACAACTTTTTATTCATCTCTGTTTTATTCACCTCTTCACTCTCTAATCAGTAGTGTAAACAAGGCCAAAAATCTTCTTGATATCTTGATGAAACGATGAAAACAGCAGGCCACTACATCTTGAAATTGTAGGGAAACTGTACTGTACATCATTGCGAGCGACGGCTTAGAAGAGTGTCGACTTCACGATGAAGTTGCGACGGCCTAAATCTATCGTAGCTGTGGTCAAGATTTTATGCCGCAGTTGTAAGTTTTAGTAGCTATGCGTTGCTAGGGGGCATATTCCTATCATGCATTGCGTGAAATGAGGTCCGCCATCTTTTCCGTAATCGTCTATGTTGGTTCCATGTGCGATTAAGCAGTTCTGACAGACTTGCAAATGTTGCTAATACGATTTTCTTCATACCTGGTGTCAGTGCTTTGAACCAACACAGTTCAGGGGGCAAGGAGGTTTCCTCGAGTGCAGACGCGTTGTTAACCAAGAAATTAGCGATATGAAATATCTTTTTCAAGTTATTTTGGCTAGGATTGTACATGTGTCAGTTTGGTGCATATTTTTTGCAGCTGGAAGATAATTAATGTTAGAAATCAGAAGAGATAGCAACTTACCTTTCTAGAGATCAGCAACATCAAATTTTTTCACCAATTTCATATGCAACAAAAACAGAGCAACTCAAGTTCTACATCAGTGTCCCGTGATTTTCCTACCACAATTCTCATGATTGGTTATCATACAGTAGAAACCCGAAGGAAAGAACCTAGGATTTTCTTGGGCAGCCTGAATAGGTACTGAATTAAATGGCTGTTATTCTAAATTCAACCTTCAAGGTTCTTTAAAGGTTCTTGTTTACATTACTCGCCTTGCACACATCAACATTGTTTCCAGGACAAGAATTCCTCGATAACTTTGGGAACATTCTTAGGCTAGAACATTCTTTGATCCAACATGCTATTGTGCTTGCTGTGACAGCATGATGTGGAGCAGCAGTAGAAATAAGCAACCATATTAGCAGCTGCTATTGGCTTTCCTGCAAGCATGGCAACAATTCCCAGTTATGTGCGGGCATCTGATGGACCGAAGGACTGATTCTTGCCAAGGGAAAATGCAATGCCATATGAATCATTGCTTCATAGCAATGAATTTTAAATTTCTCCATGTTGACTGTTTTGGATGTGTCAACACATTCTAATACTGCCAGACAAACATTTAATTGCCTGAGGAAAATGGAATGATTATTTTATTCATCAGTATTGTGATTAAGCTGCAAATAGCAACACGGTTGGCTTCACTGAAAAATTGAATAGGGGCAGGGCTGGTGTTAGTGTTACCTCCACCAGTTAAAGGATAATCAACTAGTAATTTGTCACAGCTTTGTTGGATATCACTTATCACTAATTTCTCAGCTTCTGCAACTTTTGCTGTAACAGAAGGGCTCGCTTCACTACATCCTCTTTGCTCAATTTTTACAAGCGTAATTTTTATTTATGGTTTTGGAAACTTTTACCTGTGTGTGGGATGCATTGTGAAATGTGCTTCCATTTCCATGCCATCGTGCGTAGTATCCCTTCCAAACTTGCCTTTTTATTGAAACAGTTTTGTGATAAAACCTCTAAGGAGTTCGTTACAACCCTGTCTTGAGTCATTGGAGACATCTGGAGCAAAATTTATTGGTTTTAGTTGGTCATACAGGTGGAAAATCAAGCCAAACTTTATCAGTTATGGTCAGTTCCTATGTTGTTTCAAGTCTCCAAGTATCGTTGCCCAAACACTTTACGTCACAGGGATCTGATACTCAACGGCCAGACCGCGCAGAACTACCGCCACTTTTCGAAGCAGAGTGGGGGCTGTTTAACCCCATTTTCTGAAGAAATAAGCTTCCAAATTAAAAAATTAAATTCACCATCGTGATCAGCGATGTTTAATGCATAAAATAAGACAATAAAAATTTCCGCGTCATATTCACTTTAAGTCTGCAGAAACCGATGCCATAATGTTGTAGGATTTTTACAGACACGTTTTCCCATCTGCCTCTAGAGCTGTAAGCGAGTTTCTTGAAATTTCGTTTTTGAAAACACTAAAACGATCAAAAAGTGTACACAGTTGAAGACACAGGCAGTTCAGAAACAATATTCACATGGTCTGATCCTTGTTTGTTAAATGTCAGATTCTTTTGTACGCAACGGTAACAATTTTTCAGAAACTGCACTGGAAAAAATGAGGCTGCAGAATATGCCTCTAATCCCGTGTCCCAGATTTTTAACGGGGAACCGTGTCCAAAAAAGTCTTTCTATGGATGTGGTCTCAGGCAGCAGAGTTCTGCAACCAAGAATGAAATATCTCTTTTCTCTTGTTCTAAGTCAAATGTTATCATTAACAAGTACAGACCACGCACAACAGCAGGCCTGACTATGGAGGTGTGTGTGTCTACACGTGGACCAAGGTAACATGCAACATTATTAGATATTCATGGAAAACTGGTTCTCAAATCCAAGTTCCTAAACCATGAACTTGGAGAAATCTCATTACCAGAACAGTCATCATCGGGGAAGGTGTTTTTTGATCATCTTGGTCTATGCATGAGTGGTGGGACACTAGTAAATTAGATTAGGTTAATTTAGCTTCTTTACCTACCTTGAAATGCCATAAGATTCTCTTCCTTGACATTGGCAGCCATTCTCAGCCATAGTTCTTGCCTTGAACTGAAAAGCTCTATCACATATTCTTTCAAAATTGTTTGGGCCTAAATTGTTTGGGCCTAAATTGAACTTTGTTATCTCCTGCGCATTGCTGTGCCTACGCAGTGGTCTCGAAATCGAACTTTCCACTGGAAAAAACTATGGGATGGCAATGAGGCCTCGATCTCATTGTCAACTTTCGGCTGATGCGCGTAACATTTGCCTTACCTTATATGGGATATGCCATGGCAGACGTCATTGGTTTAGGTTTTCAAAAGCAAATGACTCGAGGCTCGTTAGGGGGTGAACGAAGGCTGAGAAAAATTTTGAAAAGGCCGGGAATGCAAGTGAATGTTGGGATGGGATGGAAAGCGGCCATGACAAGACTTGATTCCGCAAGGATTACGAAAAGAATAAATTGAGCGGGATGGACATGGCCAATGCTTCGAAGGGGATACAGTGTGGAGGTAAGATCATGGGTCGTTATTGCATTTGCAAGGGCCTTTATCACGTTATGTGACAACGAAAGTAACAGCCTTCTGATTTTTGAATTCTTGAGAAGCCACACATGGCATATGATTGCCTAGGCCAAATGCAATAACCAACAAGGACCAAAAGAGAAAACTGCAAATGAACATTTTCTGCTGAATTAGTTAAAATCCATTCATACTAACTTTCAGTATTGGTGCAATTTTTTTATTTTCTTATAAAGTAGCTGTACATACCTTCAAGGCAGCAACAGATTGTTTGGCTAACTGGCGTGAGGCCAGTAGCAAGACGTCTTTTTGGCAAAGTTTGCTGAGTGTATTTGGTAGGGGTCTACTGGGATAAAGATGGGCAACAAACCACGTGACCAATTAAAACCAGAATTGTTCAATTGGCTTCTTAATAGCTGTAGGTACCATTCTGGAAAGTTTCAGCTGCATTAGAGTTACAGAAACAGAAATAAACAGGGGGACCATAATGGCCCCCCTGGGCAAAAACACCAAAAAATTTGCCCGGGTAAAATAGGGTTGACCAATACTATTCAAGCAATTGAAGTTAGCCCATTTCAGACCATCAATGAAATAGGATAGAGGTCAGGAAAATGCTAAATTGCTTCTATCTGGTCACTAGGTGGTTGATTTTGGCTTAATCTGTGGCACTGAATTGCTCTCATTGGGTAAAGGTTTGATATGGTGTATAGTTTGTTGACTTCGATTCAATCTGAGCACTTAAGAGCCTGATGCATAAGAAACTTTCTGTAGGTAATATATCAAATTCCTCGTTCTTATTAAAAGACATTAGCAACACAAAGCAGGGTATGATCTGGTCATGTTTTATTCTCTTGTTGGCTCAAAAGGCTGTATGTATTTGTGTTCCTTGCTGAATTTTGATGAAATTTAGTCAGTTTTGTGACAATTTACAAACTCTACAAGAATGGTGCCAAAAGATTCCTTCATCTTTTTTTCAAGACTAGGAAACTAACAAGTTGACCAAGTATAGAGAATACCGTTGCATCCTTATTTGAGGACGTAACCTCACATTCTCATTGTTCATTTTGCTCAAATATCTTTGAAACAACCAAATTAAATTACAAGAAATAAGTCAAAACAGATGAAGGTGTCCTTTTTATACAAAACTTGAACTTGAGGAACAGTTTTCTTAAACTGATTAGTCTCAGAGCACTTTGGTATTCTAAAATGTAAATTATGGCTGCTCAAGATGTACTGCCACCTTGTCATCTTGCTGGACAAATCAATTTGGTTCCTTGATTCTTTGAATTGGAAGAGTGGGTCACTTGCGCTGACCTCCCTTGCTAGCAAAGCCTACGCATAATGTTGTTGCGGTTGTTGCTCTGTTAATGTTGCTTCATTTAGTGACACAGCGTGAACGATGTGAATATGATTTCACAGTCGCACCCAGGCCCCTCTGTAGGCATTGGCTCAGCATTTGGCAGACAGATCTTGAGCATGAAAGTGCTTTCCATTGGAAATAAAAGAAATAAAACTAAGTTGAGTGATTATGACAAATGCTTCATAAATTTTCCCTTTTATGCGTTCTTCTTGTTCAAATGTGATGGTGAATATACTTTGCACTGTTCTGTTACCAAATGAAATCTTTATTATCCTTAATTCCAAGTTTGGAGTAGTCACTGAATGGAAGCTGGAAGGTAAGGTTAGGAAGAATTCATTCTACAACAAACGAATGAAAAGAAGCCCTTACCTTTGCCCTTTTCTGTAGAATAGGCCCATCTGATCTTCTTTCTTCATGAGATCTTAGAAGACAACAAGAGAAAGAATGCTGTAAGATTTCTTCTAATGTGAATAAGGTAGCAGAATTTGATAAACATGGTTTGTAGAAATATCAATTCCTAATATATCAGACACAGTTTCTCCGTCCTCTTGTGCGGTTACTTGCATTTTCACGCAGAACGACATCACATACCGAGGTATGCAGGACTGGAGCCTGTCTCTGGATATTAGGCTTGGCGCCGATCTTTATCTATCTAACACCACAGTTTCCTTGAAAAGACTCCCTAGAAGAGTTATGATAGAGATTTAACGTACGTGTCTGTTCAGCTTCCATAAAAAGACTTGACTGGATGTTCAAAGCCATTTAGAACTTCAAAATTTGAGGCGAATGGATCTGCGATGCTTCCAGCTTGAAATATGAGTGAAAAGACTGATTCTTGGCGCCCAAAGTGAAATTCGTGATATCAAATTTTCCAACTTGAGAAAAGGCCAACGCGTTTTCCGCAGACATGTCATCGCGCTTTTGATCTTCAAGCAACCTTTCAATCATGCATTGTGTAAAAACCACATACAAATGCCGCAACAGTACCCACGCAGAGTCTTGTAAGTAACATTTGTGGTATCTAATTTTGCCTTCAAGAAACAGGCTCTCCGTTATCTGCTTTCTAAAGTCAGAAATTCGAGAAAAAAAAGTTTTTGAGCCACTATCCTTATGAACCTGTGTGATCACTGTTTTTACCCTTCCAGTAGAAAAAAATTTTCCTTTGAACAACAATAGAAGAAAATATGATACTCAAATGGTTATTTTGTGAAACTGTTTCAACAACCACTGTTTTAGCAGACTTGATCGAAATAAAAATGATTTATTGTTAGCTAACATTTATTTCAATGATATTTGAACAAGACTTTCTGTTAAAATAACAATTTCACATACTGGAAATCAATGGGAAACGACAGATCTTTACGGAGGGACACTTTTCATGTTGATTTATGCTACGGAAACTCTTTGGAAATCTACAGTGTAAATCTCCAGCGAAGGAAACTATTGTGAGATTAGGGAAGCAAAATTTCAACTTTGGAGACTAAAGGAAACTTCCACGAACCACAACGTAGAAATTATGTTGAAATTAACCTATTTCTTGCCGTGTTTCCTAGTTGATAGATCTCCCCTTAACAGATATGCAAAATTACTGCAACATTTCCATTTGCTCATTTCAACTACGATGGTTCACGACTTGGAATGGCTATTTAGACGAATGGATTAAACTTCAATGAAATCATAAAGACCAATGGACATTACATGGAAGACAATCTATCTTCAATGGATCATTTTTAGATTCAGAAAAAAACTGCTGACACATTAGAATCTGAGACACTGAAACACCATGTCTGCGTACGCTAGGAGTATATCATAACATACTGGATATTACCGAATAATGAAGGAAAGCTTACAATGGATATCGATCCATTAAATAACGAACACTCAAACAATCAAGTTAACAAATTTTAAAGATTTGGAAGCCAACATTTTTAGTATGAAGCTAACAAGAACTAAGAAGTGAAATCACGAAAGTCCAATAATGCTCCTTTCCAAGAAGGCTCGGGTATAGCAAATTCCTTTCAAACACTTTCTCCGCTAAGACTCAAATGGTTTATTCTGGATCAAAAGCAAGGAGAGCATATCTCTAATGCCACTGAATAAGAAAATCAAACCCTCAACTTTTAAAAAACTCTATCAAATTTATGACAACTAAATGACGTAACTACCAACACTTGGTCCCTGAATTAAACAAGACGTTAATTGAGATAGACAAAGCATACAGTAGTGTCCCGCATATAAGAAACAACATTTTCAATTTGAGGTCTGATGTGTTTCTTATAAAATGAGATGTAAAATTAAAATCAGGGTAAAGTTTCTTAAGTTTCTTATCAGAAAACATATGTACTATCAATGAAGTAATCAGACACAAGCTGTATGATTGCCATATCAAACACTATTTTGATTTGCATTTGTAAATTTTCACTACCAAGAAAATCTACAATTATTCAAGGAAGCTGCTTTTGCCCCATTTGCATGCAAAATTATTGTTTTCATTTGAATAGGTACAATCTGATTCAACTATAAAGCTGAATTTATCATGTTCTTCGAATTTCTAATGTATGCATAGTTTTTGAATTGGAAACAAGCATTTTTCAGATCTGGACCAGTTTCTTATAAGAAGGGGTACTAGTTTGAAAATTGAGGTCAGGTGTCTCTCAAATTCATGTTTCTTCGGCTATTCGGGAATTTGCAGTGTATCGAATACTGAGGAATAGATGAAAAGTGGAATGAACGGACGTTTGATTGATAGCTGCTATGCTAGCATGAAGTATTTATTGCGATTTTTGTTCTATTTATTCTGGAAATTTGCAACATAGGTAAGATTTGATGTTGTTCATTCCTTACCTAAAATGTATGAAAAAGGAAAAGTAATCTCTTTATTTACAGCATGGTGCAATTACGTTTCACTTCAATCAAAATTTAAAAACGGATCTTTGCAAACGTATCAGATGATATACGCTGCTGCTTTTATGAAGATATCAGTCTTCACTCTTAAGAGGAAAAAAGGGTTTGAATGATTAGAATTATCTACATTTCTAGGGCTCGGAAAGTAGAACAACTATCAATAAAATATTTTATTCTTTCTACTATCAAATAAGCTTTGATCCAGTCCAATGCTTCATTCGCACCCCTATTTTAAATAAACACAGTTGAAGTTCTTTTCAGTCCACCCTGCAAAACTTAAAAGCGATGTCATTAAAACGTAGCCAATAATATGATTCAAAAACTTTTTCTCATCTTTCTCATGTTTTATGGATTTTGACACTGTGATTGTGGTCTCCCTGAAAGATTTCTGACCTTTGTGTCATTTTTCTGACAAAACATTTGACAAGTTCATGCATACTTTAAAAATTCAATGATATGACTTGTACGGAAAAGTGTTCTAGGTAGGATAATAGTTCATAACTGCCTTCTACTTTCCGTAACATCCTACGTTACACGATGCACATGCGATGCACATGCCATTCAAATATTATGCCACTAAGAAAAGGAAAAGTTCTTTCTCATGTTAGAGCCTCAATAAGAACTATACAGTTATCCTGAAAAGAAATAGTAATGGGAAGAAGGAGTCAAAGTTTGTCAAACTTGAAAATAATCCTGATCCTTGAAGTTTTTTAAGCTAATGATTTTGGTTTTTAGGTTTTGCAGACATCAATAGTTGTTGCTGAAAACACATAGGTTTCCCTTCGAACGGCACAAGCCTGTCACACCCCAGATATAATGAGTAATAACACCCCTCGCAAACAAAAATTAACCCTATTTCACATTGGGTATTTTCTCAATATTTTGGCATGGGGGGCTTTTTTCGCACCCCCTCTTTCTCTCTGAAACTACAAAAGATATAACAATTAAACTTTTCTCCATTGCTTTTGGACAATAAGCTTTCCAAACATAACAGTGGTAATTAATTAATCACGTGATTTGTTGCTAGGCAACCAAAAAACAAAGGAAAACTGGCCAAGGTATAGCTGCTTCACAAGAGAAATTCTCTTTAATTGAATACTCAACCGATTTGAATGAGAATAGCCTTAAAAGATAGGAAATACATTGTACAATTAAAGTATGTACTTTGAAGCAATCTGAAGTATCTATTTATAGACCAATTAGTGCTTAATTAGCTCTTTATTCCCTCCTACTTATTGTCACTGCAGTTTTCTGTAGTTTTCTTGCTATTTCTGACATAGATCGACTTAATATGCATGAAACACACAAGATTAAGCTAAATTGCAACACAAATCTTAATTAATACATTAATTTATTTAAAAAATGACGTCATAAACACAAATGATGTCATAAATATTACGTTTTGCTGATGTCAGCAAATTAGCAAAAATTATATATCAAGTGAAAGCTCTCATCAAGAGCAATCAAATGATACAAGTTCCAAGTAATTCGGACGAGAAAAAAGAAATTATGGATGTCTAAAGCTGTTTTTCGTCAACTACTCTCCAAATATGATGCTATTGTGGTCACGTGATCAAACTTAGAACAATGAGACATTTAAATTTTGATTGCCAATTAAATTTGAGTAAAAGTCACAAAGGTTTGGTCATCATATCTTGTGTTGTTTCGGCGCAGTGTAGGAATGTTTGGTTGGGGGGGGGGCAAAAATGCCCCCCTCCATGTGAAAAAGGGTTAAGGAAAACTCTCCATGCAAGAGCAAAATCGGTCTGTCTTTTGAAATCCAAACTTAAAACAATGAAAACACGATTTCTAACTTCACCCAAAGGGCTAGGCACATTTCAAAAGACTAAGAAAGCATTAGCTTTACTTGAAGGGGTTGTACCATCAGAGCTCCTAGATTTTATAAAAACGCAGGTCCACCTTTCAGATGGTAAAACTAAAGGAAGGAGATATGTCATTGCATTCAAAGCTTGGGCTCTTACCTTGTATCATATCAGTGGAAAGGCATACACATCCTTGGCCAAACTTTACCATCAACATGAACATTAACTGGCATTGCTCTAAAATTCCATCTGATGTTGGCTTCTCAGAAAAATCCTTGTATGTAATCCAGAAGAGGGTTCACTCTCTTCCCCTGGGTTCCTGTAAACCGTGGAATGACATAACAACTAATAAGGACATAACCACTAATAACGAGCAATCAAATTACAGTATCAAGTTGTCTATCCAAATGGGCGTATCAACCACATCACCATGAGTACGGAATGGATTGATCAATGGAGCTAGGGGATAGTGGAGCTCACAAATTTTCTGCTTCTTTGGAAATCAAAGTAAGAAACAAGCAAGCTCATCAATTTTTTCCCTCTGTATCCCTTGTTTCGTGTAAATGTGTAAGTAGAAGATGGAAAGAGTGGTTCCCTGTCTCCTTACAATTTTTTCCTGACACAACAACAACGACTTGACAAACCATATTTTGAAATGAGAGGAAAGATATATTTCACGATTTTTGATCCATCTCATCTTTTAAAATCAGTTAGAAATAATTTAATCAAATATGATTTTGAATTTGACAACAAAGTTTGCCTCATGGAAAGATATCAAAACATTTTTCAACAAAGAACGAGAACTGCCTATCAGAACTGCCCCCAAACTGACGGAAAAACACCTGAATCCCAATGGCTTTTATCAATACTTATGTTGCTCTGCAAGGTTTACCTGGCCAGGCCATAGGGACAGCTATTCTTATATCAAAAATTGATAAGATATTTGACTGCTGCAACTCATCAAGTTTCAAGAATTCAAAATTTGCTAAGGGTATTATGCTAAGGCCCTGATAAGAAGCCTGGAGGAAAGAATCCACCCCCCATTAATGCATATGTGCATGTAGCTGGATTTACAAAAGATTTTTATATGACTCGTAGCGGGTCTAGTGTAAATGTCTTTCCACAATTCGCTGGTCCAGTTATGAGGATGTTACGTCCCTCTCCACGCCCTTTTTCCAATAACTCAACAATAGCATTCTTGAATTTACTGT
Source organism: Aurelia sp. 3 sensu Dawson et al. (2005) (assembly GCA_964020215.1). Classification (NCBI taxonomy): domain Eukaryota; kingdom Metazoa; phylum Cnidaria; class Scyphozoa; order Semaeostomeae; family Ulmaridae; genus Aurelia; species Aurelia sp. 3 sensu Dawson et al. (2005). The sequence continues at coordinate 13,087,954 of OZ026591.1, read as the reverse complement.
CATCCATGTTATTGAGCTGCAAAATCTCCTCAGCACACTGACACCACTCTCCGTTGCTCACACAATCAGCATTTAATGCATTCCTCAAAATTTCCATTCTTGTCAGCCTCTCTCTCTCTATGTTCCCTTCTGCAGTCTCAATTGCCCACACCGTCTCTATTAATTCGGACACCACCTTCTCTGATTTCGCAAGCAAAAAGTCGTATAGCAATCCATCCCCTTTTCTCTACTTTGTGTCCTTGGCAAGTGCCATTAATTGCAGCCTCGATCTGACGTTTTCCTTCAAAATAAGATCTGCTACGGCTGGTGTAATCTGCATAACGCAGGTTGCATAATGCAGGTTGCAGGTTGCATAATGCAGGTTGCAGGTTAACATGTATGGCCAAGGGCTGTGTGGCAGTAGCAAAGGGCCGTCTTATTGATGACCCTAACATTTTCCGTCTCAGATGGTATGACGCAAATGTGTTGGTATGTTATAACAATTGTTCCTTGCAGATGATTTACCCATAGCATTAGTAAATCAATTAGTGTGGATTATCTTACTTAGTTGCAAAAGATTAAGTGCCTCAAGGGGCTTTTGCCACCATGGACAATTTATCATTGAAGAATGTCAATGTGAAAGTCAAATCATTCAACAGTACGATGTCACAAAGTTCTATCATCTAGCCTCCTTCTGCTTATCACTGAACATGTGATGCATGAACAAACATGTAATGTCAAATTCGGCTTCAATACACGTTTTTTTTATAAGAAACTGGTTTATAAGAAACTAGTATTAAGATGGCCAAAATTTTAAGAAACTCTAGTACTATATCTGAGAAGTGCTAAGAAACTTTTCAAAGATAAAACATGAACTGTATAGCAAATAGATCGTTGAACCTTTATTATTGGGAAATATTATCTAACCATTTGTGTTTTCAACATAACAGAACACTGTTTATTCGTATATGATGTTTTGAATATCAAGAAACACATCTGTAGCAGTGTTAGCGACCACATTGACAATTCATGCATTCAAAAAATAAGAAACCAATTAAGAAACTTTTAGTACTAAAATGGACAAAATTTCTTATTAAATTCAGAAACTTTTAGTACTATGGCCTGATCCTAGTTTCTTATAAAAAAAACCTGTAATCAGGTACGGTTGTTCCTTACAGGGAAACTATGAGGGGTGATCAAACTGCAGACCCTGTAAGGTTGTAGAATTGAGCTGCTAGAATTTTTGTGAGTAATTTTTATACATATGCTTTGCCACGGATAGGCCAACTATAAGCGATAGTAGTAAAAGAGAAACTGCCACAACCATGTTCAAGTCGCTAAATGGTCTTGTACCTGAATATCTTCCCACACAATTTATCAAACATTGTACTCGAATTATAAAGAAATTAGGGGCGGTGCCAGCCGCCAAACAGTGGGTTGGATAGGTGAATGGAGTCAGCGATGAATGGGGGTCTGAGGGCATGGCTTATGGCCCCAGAAACTTTTTTAGGATCATCCCCTCTAAAACGTCAGAAAACGTTGTTTTGCAAGTTGCGATAAAATTTGTGTGCAAGCTCTAATCCACATCAAACTATGAAGGGGAGAGCAAAAAAGTTAAATTTGACATCTATCCAAAAATCATCTCCTCACGTATGTAGAAAAGGTCTAGGAAATAAAATCCCATATGGTTCGTTCTACAACTAGTAACTGAACTATGAAAGGAAGGAAAAGAGTACTGATCTCTGAGAAGGAAAACATTATCCCTCCACCAACCTTCTCCATCGAATTTCGACAACTTACAAAATCGATCCTCAACGAATTAGGGTGGGCATGTCCACCCCAGTCCACCCTGTGGCGAAGCCCCTGGAATTGTGAAATACTGAAACAGATCTTTTATCGCCCATATGGAAAACACACAATAGACAATTTGAAATTAAATACACTCCCTTCCCACTGTCAAAAGAAAATTAGATTATGATTAGTGAAATTTCTTTTTGATTTTTTTCATTTGCACTCATTCGAGATGAAATGGCAAGTTCCAGCTTGCACACAAGATTACGGGAGTGAGAAGTGCACTACGTTTGCCCCTCACAGTTACGTTGAGAGAAGATGCAACATATCAAGGTATCTACCAAGGCATTCCCTGGACCAGATTTACAAGCTGCATGTTCGGCCACACTTTGATTATTGTGATGTCATCTACCACATCCCCAATCATGAAGATCCTTTTAGTGGGAACACTGCTGTGCACTATCTTATGAGCAGGTTAGAATCTGTGCAGTATTCTGCTGCGTTAGCTATCACAGGCGCGTGGAAGGGTACATCGAGAGATAAGATATACCATGAGCTGGGTTGGGAAACACTTGCAGACAGAAGATGGTACCGTAGGTTGACATTATTCTATAAAATAATTAATGGTTTAACCCCTTCTTACTTGAAAGCAATAATCCCAGATGCAACATTTCATCGGTACGGGCTGCGACACAGTGACTGCATTCCATCCATGAGACACAGAACCGAAACCTTCAAGAATAGTTTTTTTCCTTTTTGCATCGAAGAATGGAATCATCTTGATCCTGAGATACGGAATGCTCCCTCATTGGCAATATTTAAGTCCAGACTTATTAAACTGATAAGACCCAATAAATATGAAACTTATGGAGTTTATGACCCCAATGGTCTTAGATTTCTCACTCAGTTAAGGGTAGGATTAAGCGTTTTGAGAGAGCATAAGTTTCGGCACAGCTTTTGCGATACGTCTGATCCTATGTGCTTATTAAATGATGGGGTGGAAAATACTGAACATTACATGCTGCTTTGCCAAGATTTCAATGAGCAGAGAACACTCCTCCTTCGAAAGGTACCTGATGTTTTGTCCGAAATAGGAGTCAATGTTAACGATTTATCTCAGTGTGCACTTTTACATATCTTGTTATATGGCGACTCTAGGCTTAATTGCACCCTAAATAGACGCATCATTTCGGCAACCTTAGAATACACCTTAGAAACTGGTCGTATGAACTGAGCTGTATCCCTCTTTCCTCCCTCCCTCCCTGTCTCTCTCTCTCCCTTCCCTCCCTCTCACCCATTTTCTTGTTTTCATTTTGATTTTCCTTGTTAGTGATTTGTGTAGTCCTTGTTATGTTCTATGTCTAAATGTTGGCTGCAGGGGAGATGTGCTAGTCCACACCCCATGCAGCTTCGTTTCATGTAAGTCTTGTAGTTTCCTTGTATAAGTAGTCCCTGTTTGTAGATGTAGTAGTTATATTCTTGTAGTTTTGTAGTTTTTGATAAATTGATATATTAAAAAAAAAAAAAAAAAAAGATGCAACATGCCAACATTTTACCATAATACCATAATATCGACATTTTGAACGTAATTGAGATATCAAAGCTTTGCCATGACAGATTTACAGCAAATTATCCCAAGTGAGTTTCAAGTCGTTCAATTCAAGGAGAAGTGTGATACAATTTTACATCCCACCTTTCCGAAGATTTGAAAGATTTTAGCCTCAAACGCGGTGCAGTCGGCCTCCTGCATTGTCATGAGGCATGAGTGTCACTTTGGCCATAACCATCATTCAAATTAGCATTGGAAACTGCGAATCATGTAATCAGTCAATAGAAGGGGGGAGGGGATAATTTGCCAATGTGTTCTTTTTTTTTGCAATATTGATTTCATTTTGCTAATAATCACAATCCTTTAGTCAAAAATTGTGCCAAATAATTATCGAAAACAAAACTGAAACAATTGCTTTTCCTGTTTATGGTTTTCGAGGGAAAAAAACAGATAAATGAGATTTCTACTAAAGTTCGCACACGGAGACCTCATACAAAATTTTTCTCCCACTCTAAATGCAGTATGCCTGACCACCCACAGGAAGGTTATTATCTCAAGTTGTATATGTAGCACCTTCAGTGCGTCTTCATCATTGCATTTATGGTTCTATGCATCATTGAGAAAATTGCATCCAAATCATGCTGAGGCTACCCTAAAAGAGAGCAAGGATGGATAGTCATTTGTATACAATCTTATACCTTTTTGACGAAAGGTTTGATCAAGTGGCGTCAGAGCTTTTATCACTATTGCGCACATTTGAAAATTCTTTAACCCTATTTCACATGGGGTATTTTTTCGATATTTTGGCATCGCCCTCTTTTTCTCTGAAACTACAAAAGATATAACAATGAAACTTTCCTCCATTGTTCTTTGGACAATAAGCTTTCCAAATATAACAATGGTAATTGATTATTCACGTGATTCGTTGCTAGGCAACCAAACAACAAAGGAAAACTGGCCAATTTATAGCTGCTTCGCAAGAAAAATTCTATTTAAATGAATACTCAACGGATTTTAATGAGAGTAGTCTTAAATGATAGGAAATACATTGTACAATTAAAATATGTACTTTGAAGCAATTTGAAGTGTCTAATTATAGACCAATTAGCGCTTAATTAGCTCTTTGTTCCTTTCTACTTACTGTCACTGCAGTTTTCCGTAGTTTTCTTGCTATTTCTGACATAGATCGACTTAATATGCATGAAACAAACAAGATTAAGCTAAATTGCAACAAAAATCGTAATTAATACATTAATTTATTCGAAAAATGATGTCATAAATATAAATGACGTCATAGATATTAAATTTTGCTGATGTCAGCAAATTAGCAAAAATTATATATCAAATGAAAGCTCTCATCAAGAGCAATCGAATGATACATGTTGCAAGTAATTCGGACGAGAAACAAGAAACTTATGGATGTTCAAAGCCGTTTTTTGTCAACTGCTCTCCAAATATGGTGCTATTGTGGTCACGTGATCAAATCTAGAACAATGAGACATTTAAATTTTGTTTGCCAATTAAATTTGAGTAAAAGTCACAAAGTTTAGTCATCATATCTTGTGTCGTTTCAGCGCAGTGTAGAAAAGTTTGGTTGGGGGGGGGGGCGAAAAACGCCCCCCCCCCCATGTGAAATAGGGTTAAAAGACATCTAAACATCGTTCGGTTCAGGTCTATTGCAGGAAATGCTGCATTACATTACTTATGACTTGTTCATATGTTTCAATTCGGTTGAACAAAAATTCCATAACGTGAGTCAAGCACTCTGAAATGCACATTAAACTGATCTCCAAAATTTCTCTGCATGTGTCACATAAAAGGCGTCAGCATTTTGTGAGGCCACTGCAAGATTAAATTACTCTTATAACACGCCTCCTTTGCAATATAAAATTACCTAGGTGCCACTGGCGTCCCACCATAGTGCTAGCAAGAAAAAGAGAATTTGTGCAAAAACACGTTGTTCCTTCTCCAATGCTGAAACCATTCGCATTCCGCAAAACGGGCGTTGCCAGCATGTGTTCCTCAAAAGCTGTGCAAGGGGCAGGTAAAAGGGAGCACAAAATCCGGCATGCTTTGTGCGAAGTCAGCGACTTGCTCTGTGCATCTTCTGCAATATTTTTTATACATCAAAAGCTAATATAGGACATGGCAGGGGTGGATCCAGCCTTGGAGTTTGGAGAGGGCAACATGGAAGGAACATGGGGGTCTGGGGGCGTAGCCCCCAGGAAAATCGTACGTGGCCACACCCTTCAGACTCTCGGAAAACGTGGGAAACGCCCTTTTTGCTTCATCACAGATCATTTAGCTGATCATTTATACTTCATTCCTCCGGAAATACCACTGGCATTGTTGTGCAAGAGGCAACGAGCTGTCATTTGGGAAAGTAAGGGACCACAAAATGTTTATCATGAGCACCAATTAGAGAGTGCCTAGCGCAAAAATAAGCTCCACAACCGTGGAAATGCAAAATTGCCATAAGAAATGACGCATATCTAAAACAAAATCCACAAGTCAAAGGCATTTCAAAGTTACGAGAAAATCCTGCGGAATTTCCAACCTGCGGAAATTAAAAGACTTCTGTAAACACGTGTAACCTTTGAATCTGACAACTTGGAAGCCCCCATGGGAAAAACCAAATGTGGTATCGCTACTACAGTTAGACAATTTTTAAAATTGCAAAGGGGAATTTGAACTGCTTGCATGTCTCTGTTACTCGCGCAAAGCATGCTCGTGGCCACAAAACGAGGACAATGAGGCCCTATTGAACGGCATCTCAATTTGAATGATGCTATAAATGTATCAAATTATGATTCATAATGTGTTAACGTCAAACGACATATTTGCGAATTTTTTTGGCATTAGAACTGCGCAATGCATTGGCTATAAAAGGTCTCTCCCGAAAGAGACAGGCGTCTGTAATTTCAGATTCCAAACTGCGCACGTGCTCGCGAAGACGAAAAGATTCTGCAGAATTTTCACATCAAGATCTGACGATGGCATTCTCGAAGATTTCATCTTTTGAAAGGTAAATCATTTTCGTTAGCCTACTAGTATATAAATTCGCATAATCTATTTTACTCAGTATGGTATCACGACATCATGGTATGAAATTTTTCAAATGCAGGATTTTGCCAAACTTCTGCTTATGAAACATTTTCACGACTGAAATGAGACATCCAAATGATAACCTGTTTTATTTAAAAACCGGTCGCTCTGCTTTCTTTAATGACCGTCTTTGTGTTTTACAGCAGACAAGTTCAAGGAGATGCTGGAAACCCCCTTGTGGTAGATTCAGATGATTCTGATGTGGCGACGAAAGGATTAAGATTGTAAGTTGAAAAGTTTTGCTTTACCCTTTATAATTGTGCCATGTTCCCAGTTTACTGTGTTTTTGAAAGTGGCTCCTTATGTGGGGGGCGTTTCTGTGGAGGAGAATTCACGGTATGATGAAATTTAACACACCGCTACTGTCTTCCGAGACCAATTGCTTAATGAAAGAGATAGATGTTGCTCATTGAAATTATGATTAAAATGTCAATTGCAAGTAAATCATGGTCCGGAATCGAACGTGGAACTCTCGAACCCGTACAAACTGAGAGAACAAACAAACTTTTCACATTTGCGTTGGGAACCTTCTACAAGAGAAACAGTAACATTGACAAGTAGCGTGTCTTTCACTTTGAGATGCCATTGATCATGCGTTTTGTGACATTTTCTAAAACAACAGGGCATGCCATAAACATGTACGCTCTTTGAATGGCTACTATGGAGGAGCCATAAGTGCAACTTTTCCATTTGTTAAATGTTTCGATAGAGGAGGCTTCAACTTAAAGTTTGGCACCGAGGTTTGAGCAAGTCTGAGAAGTAGTTGCTGATTTATTGGGACAGAAAGTCAAAATGTGGTTGTTTCACAACAAGAGGATTTCATCTCCGTTCTTTATCCTATGACTTGAATTTTAGCATAAAATGGATTTAAACTTTGCAGCCATGTCATGAAACACTTTTGTGAGTGCTTAATGACCACATAAGTCAATAATAACAATCAGGTAGCCTGCTGAACGCAATATTGTTGGTTTATAACGACTTTTGAAAAGCAAAATAACTGATGTATTTATACTGACGTATGTATGTCATGGCCTCAGGAACCTGTGTTCCAAATCGCAATTTCCAGCAACCCTAAACATTTTCAATGTTCTTGGCTGCCACCAAATCCAATTCATAAATATCTGTTTAACTTATGAAACGGGCTAGTGTAAGGGATTGTCAATTCATTTCTTTGAATTTTAACATAATGGAGAACAATGAAAATCCTCTGCTTTTGAAGCAGCCAATGATTTTGACCTTCTTGTTCCATAAATCCGTAACTATTTATGATATTTACTCAAACTTGGTTTCAAACTTCAAGTTGAACTCTCTTCTTGTTAAACCTTAAGAACGAAAAATTGGATTTATGGCTGCTCTGCACCAGCCACTCAAACAGCCACATGTTTTATGGGACATGGGACACCGTGTACACAAAATACTTCAATGTTGCAGCTGTTTGAAAATTAATTTGGATGATTATATGTTGCAAGTAGATTTGTTGCAATGATCTTTACAATAAGAGGTCATTTGAGTAACCCGGTGTCCTTGATGGGAAAAGTCTGCGGGAATAACCAAGAACTTTGTAATGAAGCGTCCTCTTGAAGTAAATCTGCTTTCCGCTTCAGCGAACAGCGAAGTGCCTTTTCGCAAAATAACGCTCCTCAGAAAACAGTCAATTTCTCCAACATCATTTGGCCTATCAAAAAACGGTAAAAAGGATGTTGTTTTATGTAGTCTGGGCAATCCAAAGATGTATAAAGAATCGCAATGTTTCCATTAACTCTGTCTTCGCAAAGCCTAACTCAAATATTTTGTTGATTTCAGAAAAGTAGATTTATTTCCAAAAATTACTCGAAAAATGCTTGATTTTCCTTCGCTCCATCTTTAGCTAGGTAGTTAATGTACAAGTTAACCACGTCTGACTGAAAAAGCTAGGTTAGATTTCCTGAAATTGAATCTTATGTTTCTGTTTAATTTTCGACAGCGAAAGGGAGAAACACACAGGAGAGCACATTTCGAAGAAGATATTTTTTATGAATGTTATCTGAGAGGCTCCATTTTTTAATGCCACCAATGCATTACAAATTCATGTATTACAGCTCCTTTGCAGCAATTCTCTAAAAGATGAAATGCATTTGTGTGCATGCGTACCTGATTTTATAAGAATTCCAACGACCCTTAAGCTCCTTAACTAACCGAAATTCATTCTGAAATGGTGCATGAATATTTCTATAGCATTTGGTTTGGTATCAAATGTTTGTCAATTATTCCAAAAATTGTCAAATCCAGCTTAAGGTAATTGCCAGGGGCATCTAGTGTTTTCTATTCAAAAATAACAGTTCAACTCAGTTATGAAATGCATAGTTTATTCACAAGAAACTGACTAAATGAATTGCCAATGGATTAATTCAGCAATGACTGCGTTGAAAAGAAAACAATAGAACAAGCCTGGCTTAAAATGATCACAACAATTGATAATATGAAAATTTTCTTGAAGACCTAATAGGCTACGTAGGATTCTCGTTCCCAGCACCCTGTGCATGGACACATCTTTAAGTAAAAACAAATTTAATGCTTTAAATTTCCCGTATCCAATAAAGCTTCATCCCCTCTGTCCAATTCTTTCCATGGATGCAACTATGACTAATTAATTCTAGCGAACCACAAAGTGACGAAGACAGAGAAGTGCACATACCAATCAAGGAGCGGACCTTGCTAAAACAACCTGGCGATGGCCACTGTCTCATTCACTCCGTCAGAGAATGTCTGTGCTACTCTAAGGTCATGGCTGTACCAAGTTTCGATGGCCTTCTACATATGATCAAGAGCGAGGTTCTAAATAATCTGGCGTTCTACAGCAACTGGACCAACGAGGGCTCCAACATCGAAGAGGAGCTGAAACGTTACATTGAGGACCGCGCCTATGGGACAGACTCCTCGGACTTGGTGGTCAATGCTCTAGCGAACAGCCTGTGTGTGACGATCAGAATTCTACAGATAGGTGCAACAGGAGAAGAGTACACACTCTACACAGTGCCACAGGTACCAGGTAGACGCAACGAAGCGCCAAGAGCTGTTCTTGATGTGCTGAAGAATGGAGAACATCATGATGCTCTTGTTGCCTCAAACACGAAACAGTCAGGTAACCTTCTAACTGTTTGCTTCTCAGTTTGATATTCGTTAACACGCATTTCGCTGTCCAACCAGATCTTTATGCCTGCAACATAAACGCATGGTTTATCTCAAGTGGATTGTAGTAAAAGGATTGGATGGATCTGAATGAAAAAAATTTAGACTTTTGCCCAAAATCCCAGGATTGTAAATATTGCATTAATACAATCTATTGATATACTGACTTGCCGGTTTTGCCTCACATTGAAGTCACCTAACGGCGTACAGGGCAGTGCATGGGTGGTAGGAGACTGCTGTGTCAGCCTAAAAATGCTTAAATCGCCTCATAACGAAATATATTCATTCAAACTTAAGATGCTGTGGTTGTCTCTTTCTTCTTCATTGTCTTTACCCAAATATTTCAACCAATATGCACATCACGAATGGGGCCTAAGTGCCACCATGTTGCATTGTTTCTCACTTAGGCCATTGTTTCTCACTTCGTAATGTGCCTATTGGTTGAAATATTTGGGTAAAGACAATGAAGAAGAAAGAGACAACCACAGCATCGTAAGTTTGAATGTATACATTCCTTTATGAGGCGATTTAAACATTTTTAGGCTAACACAGCAGTCTCCTACCGCCCAAGGGCAGTGGCGTAATGGAGACAGTTGGGGCCTCTTAGGGGTATTGCCACATGACCCCCCCCCTGCTAAAGACCTTTGTCTAGAAGCCTGTATTACGCTTTTTTAATGAAGAACAAAAAATTATGCAGCATTCGTTTGCAGCATATTATTTCCTTTCGACACCAAATTTGCTTTTCTCAACAAAAGGTGATTGACTGATCCAAAACTACCGGGTGAGCCAGGAAAAAGCTCCCACTTTTAAAAAGGCGAAGCACCAGGGACGCATGACATATTTGAATGATTCAAATTACAGAAATGTTCTCAAATGCCGCATCAATAGTAGTAGTACAATTCCATGACCACCTGTCTTAGTCAGCTACGGAAACTTTGCCTGTTTAGGTGAGTTACCCTACGAATACAAACCCGATTTGGACATGGAAATCTTAGTTGAGATCTCATCTATACGAATAGCTGAAGGTAAAAATTTTTAATCCAAGGCTCGCAGTAACTGCTTAAACTTTTTTGGACACCTGGCATATTTCTAGTCGTCATAAGAAGGCGAGGAAAATCACAAAAATACTTCATTCATTTGGCTTTTAACTGGAATTTGAATCATCCAAATTCCTGAAGTACTTTTGATACAATGAAATTTTCAAAATTGGAAAGTTTTCCTGACTTACCAGGTATATGATATCATGACCACTACTATGACACCTACTATGACCCACCTCGTTCGTGTACTCGCTCTAACCAGCATGTATCATTATTTCCTCCCAGAGAAAGTATGGCAAAGAGTTGGAAAGAGGGCATCGCCAAAAACAAGCCCACCGTCAATGATCCATGTGAAGGGTGAGAATCGATATGCCGCGATTGACACAGAAAGTGACCCAGAAAATGGTATCGGTGACATCGACGACTTTGACCCTCCTCATGCTTGTCAATCTAGTAAGATGCCTTTCATATTCTTGCCAATACAGCCTTTGACAAATCTTCCCATGTCACTGTTTTCAGTTATGTAAAGTCAATATCCTAGAAGTTAAGGAATAAGAATGTCCTCCATCAGAATGTTCTCATCTGAAAACGGGAATCAGTTCCCACAAATTGAAGTCATTTAGCTGAGCTACACTTCATGTGGTATATCATAAAATTCATCCAACAAATGATGCAGGGGGGCTGTACACCAATCGCGTGAAATTTTCGAAAGCATAATTTTAACACTACGTTTTTAACATTTGTTTAATTGCAATTTATCTGTTTTGCAGCTCCAAATTTGAAAAAGAAACGCAAAGAGCTGCCTGTTTCATCAAAGAAAAGGGAAGATATGATCATTGTGGTGAGTCGTACATTCATATGTTTCTGACGTCTATCACCATTGAAAGCGGACTATTCTGTCAAGCAGCTTAAATGGAACAAATGCAACTAAATTTCTACTTCTTTTGCGAATGTAAATACAGTTGCGAATGGTTGCACCAGACTGTCGCTGAGTGCGCCATTGCTGATTAATGAATTTACATAGGCAGTTCTTTTGTTCTCGCATTTTGCTACGGTAGATACTCTGCCTCGTTCCGAATTCCATTTATTGTGCTTTCTGCCACGGGGGAGGGGTTCTTCCATAGTAAAGGTACCTGGGGATGTGCCGCCCGCAAGGGTATGCTTTTTCAAAGCTTCTAGTCTAGCCAAGGGTTTACTTTTTGCCAATTTCAGTCCATTTAGTCTAGCCAAGGGTATACTTTTTGCCAATTTTCGCCCATTTAGTCTGGGCAAGGGTATACTTTTTGGCAATTTTGGTCAAAGAAATGTCAAACTTCGGTAATTCCTGTAAAGAATCCCAAATTTTTTTTTCAAATTTTGGTCCTTAGAATGCAAAAATTTGGCAAGTTTTGCCTCGAAAATGCCAATTCATGGCACTTTGATGTAGAAATTAGTCTAGCCAAGGGTATCATTTTCAGAAAAATTGGTCTAGCCTACGGTGCTATTTTGAAACAGTGGGCGGCACACCCCTGCCCGAAATTTAGTCGCGAACCCCCCCCCCCGTGCTTTCTGCATTCACTCGTTTCCCATCAACTTACTGTATGCTTAACATATGTTGTTCAATGATAACATGACAACATCGTGAATTTTGCTATGTCTGGGCATTGGCTTTGATACTCACTTCTTTTCAGGATTCGACTAGCTCCGATGAAAGCGAAGAAGTACTGCCACAACGCCAAGAGATGTCCAGTGCTGTCTCATCTGAAGTTGAAGGTTATGAATCCCCTGCAGGGTATGAATCTCCCGATGAAGCTGTTGAGTATTACAAGGGCGACCCTAATTTGCCTTGCTTAAGTAAATCCCATAAACCTGTTTGGAAAAGCCAGCAGCTTGCAGATTTACTTATAGAGAGGAAATCTAGTAGGGTCTGTACAGCACGGCCACTGGCTCCCCAGGAAAACTGTTCCTTTCTGATAGACACTTCTCGACTTGATGACAAGGATGATTGGAAAAGTGACGATCATGGTAGTTGGCGAAATTGTGGTTCGTCCGGAAGGGTTGTAATGGTTACTGACAGTAAGGTCGAGAGTTCTACTATCCTGCCAAGGTCTAAAAAGCGTAGACCAACTTTGGGGCCAAACCAGTTCATTTTCCAGACTACGTACTTTAGGCATGCAAATTATCCCGACTTCAAAAGATCTTCTGTTGTTGCAATAGATAGCAAGGACAACCAGCTCGATTTTGTACTTTTGCAGTATTACTATGTCGGCAAAGTGCACCCAGTGAGTCCGAAGAAGCACGGGAATTCCAAGTCAAACAAGCAGTTCTTGCCGATAACCGCCAGCACCAAAAAACGTCTGCACCAAAAAGCTGCAGGTTCTGTAAGGGGACCTCTCTCCATTTTCGATCAAGTGTCTCAGGAGGTAGGTGATGTGCAAAATTCATATGCTGCATCGGATGTCCCTAGAGGAATAGATCAAATTAAATACCTTAGGAAAACTCTGCGCAAGAAACTCGCTAAGGATGAAATTTCTGAGCTAATTGACAAAGCACATAGCCTTCCAAACAATCTTTTCAGTCTCCAATTGACTCCTTCGCTGCGGTTTATCGTAACAACCGATCAAACTATGTCTAACATAGCCGAATTTTGTACTCGCCAAGACAACTGCACTCCGTTTTGCATAGACATGACATATGGCATTGGGGACTTTTTCGTTACCACAACCAGTTACAAAAACTTAAAGTTAGTAAACGCAACAAATAACGAGCACCCTTCATTTCCTGGTCCAGCTCTTTTTCATATGGAACAGGACGCCCAAGTGTTTGGGTATTTTGCGCAGACTATGATAGCACTCAAGGATGATTTTAAGTACATTTTGTTTTTGGGAAGCGACAGAGACAAGGCATTAACTAATGGCATGAATAAGTATCTCCTTGTTGCAACAAATTTATACTGCAAAAAGCATTTGGAAGATGACATCAAACGTAAGTTTGCCAAATTGCCACATGTAAACAACGACGTTCGATCAACCATTTTAACAGACATTTTTGGGTCGGAAACCGCGCAAGTTAAAGTGCATATGAAACGAAATTTTTTATTCTCAAAGTTGGTAAATTCGAGGTCGCTGATCACGAATATAGCGATGAAATCTTCGAGAAACTTCTGAAAGTGACGAAATAACCTCTCGAAAGTCCGATTCAGGTGGTTCAGGGGTCTGGGCCGGTTGTTGAGTTTTGACGTAATAGGTTTGTCAGTCCACAAAAGCAAATCGCGAAACAAAGGCATTCCGCAGCATTGCCGGTCAATGGCCTGTTGCACTTCGACGTTCTCAAGAAGTTTTCTGAGGCTTTCAGATGCAACTTTACGACATCAAGAGTATCAAGACAATGGTACTTTATGGAAGAATTGCCTTCGACTCTTGATGGTTGGCTTTAGAGTCTTTTAACATGAGCTATTGGCTTCATTAACTGGATATTCATCCATTGAAGTGCCTGGTCATAACAATACCTACAGGCCAATGTGACCAAAATGTCAAGTGACTTGCTTGCAGCACCTTAGCAAAGGGTAAGTTTATATTAGTGCATAGAACAGTGAATGAGACTTTCATCCAAGTAATGTAGAATTGCCCAATGTTTTTCTTCGCATTATGCAAGCTCATAAGACTTTCTGTAACTCGCGATGGACGTAACACAGTTATTTGCACGAGATGGTAGATTTGTTTATGTCGATTTGTTTACGTAAACACCTCTTGTTCTAAAAGTCTTCCTTTCTTGTGGGAATGTTTCCTTGTTCAAATAGCAGTGAAGGATAAGGCTCAACTTAGACTATTATCACCTTTAGTTTCTTGATTTGAATCGTGCAATCGCATAATTTTTCCCATGAGAAATGAATGAGAAAGGTTGTTATTTCGAAGTTTGATGATCCACAGGAGACAGGTAGATTTACGTGAGGAAAAGACAACAGTTTGCAATAAAATATTGTCATCAATATGATGTCGCCTTCAAACACATTAGGCAACCGAAACAAATTATGTGTAACTTACTCATAAATGTAATTTGCATTCCTATTCCCTAGAACACTTGAAGGTATCCCAGACTCCGACCAGTGATGAAATTGTAGATGTTTGCATATCAAAATACGATACAAATTGCGAAGGCAGGCTGCAAGGAATTTCCTGGTCTGGTGGATGTGCAACACTTACAGAACTTTATAGACACTTCTTTTTGTAATAGTATCATCATGGTATCATCAGATGCAGATAATCTTCATCCCTCTCTTTGACTGGATTCTATTTGTTGTCATCTGTTGCATACAAATTAGTAGAGTACTATTGACGACCTTGATGGTTTCAAATTTATTCCAAGCTCCTACTTTCATCACTTATTTCAAGATACAGAGACAGTTTCAACTATTTTGAAAACCTTAGTCAAACATTATTGGAATAGGCCTGATGTCTTTGCCAAGTGTGTGAGTTTTCAAGTGTGTGATGCTCACAATAAAACAGCAACGAATGTCTCGTTTGTTTGTTGATAGTTTCTGCATATGTCCCGAAGATTTCACGACTGAGCTGTTCTCTGGTCAGTCTTCATGGGTTCATGATTATGTCCTGAAAGAAAATAGTTTCTTTTTGAGTCTGATTTTCAATAAATTTTGAAGGCATTGAGCTTTAAATTAAACATTTAACAGAATGTCAGTTTACAACCGCACGGCAGCGGGAGTTTAGTAAAAATTTGACCCATAAGTCCCTATATCGGTTACTCCTGTATCATCTTCCCTGTCAGAACTGATACAAGCACGCTACAATCACTAGGGAAATGATTAGGGAAATATAGTTGGCTGCATGAATTCCATCTATTTCTATGATGAATTCCGAAAATCAACGCCTTAGGAACATGAAGGCGTGGTGGGTATTACAATGTTTTGGTCGGTTTTGATATTCATTCAGCAATTATTAGGCTTGTATTTCAAACTTCCCCTTCATCGTCAGAATAGAGATCAGGGAACTTAGAGATGATGGAATTTAGAAATAAAGGAAAACCATGGATATACATGGATAGTCAAAACGTGTGTCTTGTCTTCAGGTCAGTCTCTCAGGGCTCAGTCCAAATTGTTGTTTATCGAGTTTATCAAGGCCAACCAGGGTTGCCAGACCCGACTGGTCAGCAGTAGCCAAACATGGTTGCAAAGGAGGCCAAAATTTAGCCAAGTTTACAGTAGAAGAAATTTCATTGTTGAAGAACAATAGACCAATTGTTTAAGTTATCTAAAAGCCTCTTTGTTGCATTGAACTGTATGCTACGTTGGCCTTATTTTCAGGGCCCGGCACGTGTGCAAAGCATGCTGGATGGAACAGACCTTGAAAATGATGATGGTATCATATTCTATGTCTGTTTTAACATCTATTTTGTCAGTGACCATAAGAGTAATTAGATCTCATTTCATGAAAACGCATTTTACAACAAAATTTAGAAAATTACAAAGAAAACAAAGGAATCATGCCTTGGAATCCGAAAAGGCCAAATGGTAGCCAGAAATAAGGTGGAGGCCAAATGAAAATATCCGTAGCAAAATACTTTCAAATTAGGCCAGATTTATAAAATCTGGCCTCCCAGTAGGCCAGTTGGCAACCCTGAGGCCAACTCGCTTTCTCCAAAAACATGATAAAAAGATACCTAGATGCAAAATGGTTACCTGAAGGACTCAAGTTCTTCACCACACACTGATTTATTGTAGGGATCATCATTGATATCAGTTGCTTTAATTTGCCTTTCATTCAAGGGCTTTCCAACTTAGCTTTGATGCTTTCATTAGGCGCCTGTGGCCGGGGGGGCCTAACAATTCAAGGCCGAAATCTCTCGTTTGCCATTTTCATGTACACCAAACGACAAGTTTCGCATCTCAAGTCCAATTCATAATCACTGAGAAATGCTGAATTCCATCTTCAGTTGCAAAAACTTGATATAAAGAGCCTGTAAACCCGAGCAGAAGTCGAGTTTCATGAAGCGATTTGCACTGCGTCCATTGCAATCACTGCAGGATCCTTTGTCCTCTCAATGAGGCCTTTGAGAACTGTCAAACCTATAACGTCACAGGGGTCTGGTACGCAACGGTCTGACCGCGTTTTGGTTGAACCACTTTTTTACCATCTTTGGAGCTTCATATCTCCAAAATTATAAGGCGGATGAAAAAACCGATTGCGTCATTGAAATCAGGACGAAAAGTTCTATCAAAACCGAAAATAAAAAATTTCGCTTCATATGCACTTTAAAGGGCTGATTGATGCTAATAGTGAGCAAGAATTTGAAGGCCAATGTTACAGCTGCTACAAGAAGTGGGATGAATTAGAGCATAACTGTGGCGATTCCATTATTCCCCAGTTTTCCAACTATTTCAAAACTTACATCGCTAATGACATGAAAGAAGGAATGCTCGTAAATAAACGTAGGGCAGCCGGTTTAGGAGATGACTTTTTTTGTAATAACCTGACGGAGTCAATGAATTTCCGATTCAAGAACAAGTTAAAAGAGCGTAAATCGTTGTCTGCATCATTAGGTAGAGCCCCCCGTAAAGTCAGTCTTGCAGTAGCCGTTGATGTTTACAAGGAGCTTCTTGAAGAATACAATAGGAATTCTCAAAGAGCATTAATTGACGTCGGTCCATATCGGTTGGCCACAAGGTTCGCGCATATGCGCATTCCGATGAAAGAATGGTCCCAGCTGTCATCCGCAGAAAAAAGCAGGAAAATTAGGCAGTTGAACGAAGCACACCTACCTGAGAAAATAATGTCAAGTCAGGAGAATAATCGTACACAACAGAGCCATAGCGCTGTAGACGACCTTTCCAGCAACAGTGCACCTTCTTCTTCCCAAAATGAGCCGACTGGCGATCTTTTCAACTTTTCTGCGACAGGTCTTAGTGAAAATTATCGAGTTGATTGGAGAGGTGCTGCATCTATACTTCGTGATAAGGCAGCCATCAAGTCACCCTGGGCTACCAACAGTTACATTGTAAGATCAGATAGTGATCCTGCACGAACACATGCTGTAAGTTTCACCCTCACAAATCACTCAGTAAGGTGCGATTGCCCGCGTTTTAAGTTTCACGCCATTTGTAAGCATGCTATATCTACTGCACACGCAGAAGGCTTCCTTTTAGATTTCTTAAGGAAACATCCTCCAAACCTTTCAAGACAAATGCAAAACACCGTGCCGGACAGAATTGGGCAAAAGAAAAGTGACAAGGGCCAACGACTTAGGAAACCGCCAAGCCACAGGGACATTGACGATTACAATGGTCCCCAGCCGGTGTCTCCCTCTCCTGAGGACAAAAAACTAAAGGTCGTATTTCTGTCGACGACAAGGGCCAGAACTTGCTATGGTTGTGGCGGTAGCATGCATTCGAAAGATGACGTAAGTATGAGATTGGTTCCCCCAGTGCCATATGACATTGTACTTACACGGAAAGAGCGGCGCGTCTTTAGAGAGCGGGCTTCCAACAGAATTCGAATTGCAAAAACCGATGAGAATGTCTACTATCATCCAAAGCGCACTTGTCTGTTAGAAAAAGTTTCTAATGTTTCACCAAGTATGTTTATGATAGATGGGAATGTAGAAATGAACTTAACAGGACCCCACAAGAATCTGCTTAATGCCCAGTTCCGACTTGGCATCCGTTAGATGTGACATTATCTGGAAATTTGGGAACATGGTCTCTTCTCAAATAGAAAATAAAGAATGCTGCCCTACAGTAGCATATTTGGTTGACATTAAATTGCTAAGGAATGGTCCAGTCAATTTCTAAAGATTTGGTCAAACGCATCCAACATTTCATCCAAAATTGCTAGCAAAAATTGATGATTGCTATTCGCTTGCGCAGCGACATTGGGTATCACAAAAGAAGCTCCTGGCAAATTGGCATGAATGTCTTTGATTTGATTTATGAAATAGCTTACCGTCATATTCTGTCATTTGATCAGTTGGTTTATGCATCTTGCTCTACCTTGCCCAGTTCATACGATTTTGAAAGTACTGGAAGTTGTCTGAGGACATTTCGGATGATGTCATTTATTTTCAAATAATCACACATTTAATCGCATGAATAACTGAAAAGTCAAATTAATCACACAAAAAGTAAAGTAATCAAAAAAGAAGCGCTGCTGATTATTAATCTTGCACACCATTATCAGGAGTAATTTGCCCCTCGGCTTAATGGGCTCAACAGAAGACCTTTCGTCAGAGGCTGAGGTATGTCGAACTGATCATGCGGTATTTTTCCAAAAAATCTTTTGTGAATCATGTGTGCAAAGTCTGTTGACAACGAATATCTTGATATTCCTACAAACACTTCAAAACTTCAACGTCTCAATGTGAATATTACTAGAACGAACTCTCCCTATGATTGTCAGTTAATTATGTACCACCCTGATGACGTTGGTCACATATTCTGCATATGAAGTACATGGCATCACAAAATGTTTTGCAATGGACATTTTGGGAAAGGTGGCATTGAGGGGCATCAGACGAAAATCAATGCATTCTCCTACGTATTCAATCTTTAGAAATTTGATCATCAATTCTCCTGGAAATCATAGTTTTCGTAATCATCCATTGTCAAAAGCATTGTCATCACTTCCTGTGAATCAGTATCTATCATAAAGGACTATCTTCCTGAACGCCAACAAAGAGTAACACAACTTTAGGGTTCCATCTTTTTCATCAAGTTGAAATTCTACGACTGATTTAGGTGATTACCTATGAAACATTATCATGAAAACTCACTGTTTGGGTCATCAGTGTTTGTCGAAACCCTGGAAACAATTTGATAGGCAGTTAATGAGAATGTACCATATTGATATATGAAAACACATCCTAAAATTTGAAAAGTTTCCCAAAACCAAGCCCCAAAATGTACAGGCCATTCAGAAGATATCCCAAAGAATCACTTTCGCAAATAATACATAAAACTCACTGCATGTGTTACAGACACACGGATTCTGTGATTAACACACACACGGTGAAAAATCCCTGATCTACCAGAAGCTATAACCCAACATCTTACAAAAAACACCTCAAAAATGGCATATCCTGTTCAGCTATCTCAGGGGCTACCTTGGAAGTGATCCTCCCCTTCCCTGGATGTTGAAATGCTTTGCTGTCTCCAAAAATTGATCCTGGATATACTGCATGGCTTGAATTGAACTATTCTGTTGATTTACATTCAACTCTGTACTGTATACGAATAGACCTATTTCACAATTAAATTCAGTTGGACCCAAAAGATGCGATTCCATGCAAAGCAAGAAATCTACACTAAATTATCACGTTGCAAATACACCTACAAAGCTATTCCATATAGTGCAATGCATGCTTTTGAGATTTGGATCCACATTACATTGTGGCAAGTGATGTTCCTGGAATTATTTCAAAAGAACTGACGTTATTGTGAAATGGTCTATTTATAATTCGGCAATATTACATGTATCTTCTAACCAGAATTTGTAATGTATGAAAATAATTTACACAGTACACAGGCCTTTTTCTTACATCTACACTTTCTTGAGTCCAGCACTAAGGCACACTAGCCAAAGATATTCAACCTAAAACGGAGCAGTACCATACTGCAACGACTGTCATTATTCAAGAGGACTTTGTATACAGAACGCAATAGAGGATTGCGCAAAAGATGGCGGCGAGGAATTTTTTACCGAGATGCATTGCGTTCGAATTACAAATCTTTGACAATTCTATAGGGATTCAATTAAGAATGCAGTGCATCTCGGTAAAAAATTCCTCGCCACCATCTTTAGCGCAATCGTCTATTGAAACGCAGTGGTCTCATTTTTCACATGTCACATTCCATTAACAATAAAAGTTCCGAGGGCACTGTAAAGGAAGTCCAGCATATGAATAGTCTAGGATCCAGAAGATAGTTTGGAGTTCAAAAACATGTATTTTTTGAGCAAATTATATCTCAGGGAAACCAGGAAAGAATTGTTTTTGTTTGTCCCCTGTGCTCGTGTTGGTCATTTCTGTATCATAGCCCTGTAACCATGTAGCAATGATGTTACTATGGGGGACTTAAATACGAAAGTGGTCAGAAACGAGGCCCCCAAAGGGGGGGTCGCTGGAGCCCTGGAGCCTATCGTTTTGAAAGCTTGGAGCCCTGGAGCCCAGACAATTCCCATGGCGATTTTCTCGAATTTTAAGAAATAGAGTTCCTGGAGCCCAGAAGAGCATGCAATGGAGCCCTGGAGCACAGCAATTTTGTCTTTGGGAGCCCGGAGCCCATTAAAATATGTCCTGGAGACTCGGAGCCCGAGATCCCTTAGGGGGCCTCAGAAGCCAAAGTCAAAAGCGCGCATAAAGGAAAAACAAAACATTTTCATTTTTAGCAACAATTATTTTACTTCGGTTCCCTGTACCCTTATCCTTAGATTTCCGTTGATAAAAGTTGGTGAAAATTTGTTTTGTTTCGATGACCCTTTCAAACATCAACAAATCCTCGCAGATCAACATGTGATGTGATTTGGAAGGCAAGCAGGCCTAACCTCGTGTGGATAATTGCGTTGTCGCTGTTTGTTTACATCATGGATACGGCGTGTGAACGACGTCGTTTGACTTGTGGCCCTGCCATCGTAAATTGCTAGATTCTCCTGCATTGTTTCAAATGAAAGATCCCATCATGTGCAGTAAGGCAGTTTTTATTGTTGAAGGACACAAAAATACACAATTGCCATCTGAACATAATGAAGGAAAAGAGAATACTTACTGAGATAATCTGTCGAAGCTGCGACTCGGAAACTTGGATGATGTCATCAAAAAGTCGCAACAGCTTGCAGAACTGCAACCGAATTTGTTGGCCTATTATTGGTTTGTGTTTACCAGTTTATTCTCTTTGTGTACATGTAATAATATTGGACAAATTTACCAACCTCAAATGATCTCATTATCTCATTATGAGTAATTCACGCTAGCTGCGTTCAAAGAATAATTGAACTGCTTTAAGCATAGCGATGACCCCCTGAGACGGAAAATATTAGGGTCATCAATAAGACGGCCCTTTGCTACTGCCACACAGCCCTTGGCCATACATGTTAACCTGCAACCTGCATTATGCAACCTGCGTTATACAGATTACACCAGCCGGATCTGCTACATCCTTCTTCGTATGATGTGCAGTTTTCCCTTTGTGTCGTTTCTTTGTACAGCTTGCATTCAATGTTTTAGGAGGCTGTATCCTCTTTGGATGGCCAGGGCTACACACAAAATGTTTATCATATTTCTTGGCATATTTATATGCTGTGTAATAGCATTTGTGTCCCGAAAAATGCACGCTAATACCGTGTGTTTCTCCAATGTATTCCTTCACCTTCTTCCAGCGTCTCTGCTTTCCCAACAATATGGCTAAATGGAAATGCTTCCCACCATCTTTGTGCTCTTCCATGCTGCAAGCCCACTGCTTCATGTCTACAAGCCCTTGTTCTTGGAATGCACTCACAACTGCAGCTGCAAACGACTGGCGATCAAATCTCGTCACATTTGCACGACTGTACGTGACCAAGTATACTGTCCTTGGAGAAGAAGGTTGGGACACCGCAGCAAATTCATTCTCCTGTTTGTCACTCCCTCATTCACACTCATTTCGAACTTCACTTGTTTCAACCACAAAAGACTCTGTTTCAACTTTTGTCGACTCTTGGACACTATTCGACACCATTTCACATTACCTTACTTTGATCTGTCTTCTCATTTACTTTGTTACAAATTTTTGCAACCCTTTTTATGCTTGCGTATTTTTACGTTTGACAAAGACAATGAATGGTATTTCATTAACTACATAGATCTAATGAAATTTTTTTGTGACCTCATTCCTTCAATTTCAACCTCGCCAACCCACATAACATGTAAAAATACATCACTGATAAAGCGTTCCTATTCATGCATCAATAGTTATAATCCAGCAATTTCAATACGTGTTTAATTGGTCATAAGGGACCAGTAGCAACTACAAGCCTGATTCCATTTGCCCTGAATTTCTAGAATTCTGAATTTCACAATATGTCATTAATTAGAAAGCCCATGTTCTCTAATGATTGGATTGTGACGTAGAGTATACCCCTCCATTAGGGAATAGCTAACATGTGTATCATATGATGTCATAAGTGAAGAACCCTTGCAAATATGTGTGTTTTTCCTTCAAATTCGTGATCTACGCTATTGAATTACCCTATAGCTCAAAATTTAGGCCAAGCACCTGACTTTTAAAGATTCACCCATTCACAAAATGCATCTAAGATACACTCCAAGAAACCTTGTGCCACAGTTTCACCAGGCTCCCCTGCCCCCCCCCCCCAAAAAAATGTTGGCTCGAAGCACTGACCACAAGACATAGAGAAAATCGGGTTTGCAACGTTTGCGAGTCCGTCAGAAGTGCACAATCGCACATTGAACCAACATTGCAAAGGGGAAGGGGGGAGAGCTGAGGAAGAAAACCTGATTTTTTTCAAGAGTTTGGCAAGGATTGCAGCAAAGTGTAGACATTTAAAGTATGAAAGTAGTGCTGTAGTCCTTCAGACATGGCTCTCGTGAGCAGTAGCTGATATTACATTTATTGTTTGCGTGAACGTGAAAATCCAATTTTGCAATGCGTGAATGCGTGAAACGTCAAAAAATTGTGCGTGAATGTGTGAATCACAACCACTAAGGGGGGGCCCTTGGTAGTTAGGTACTTTTCGTCAGAAAGGTAGGGTACATATTATCTTTGGGTACATCAGGAAGCAACAGCTTTGGCATAGATATAGGGATGCGGGGCACAGGGGGCATGTGCCTCTAAAGATTTTGCAATAAACAAAGAAGTGACAATTTTTATTTTTAGACTGTGCCCCCTTTTAGGGAGAGAGTGCCCTTGAAGTGTTGTCCCCCAAGTTTGAGATGCTTCTTAGTAAAGCCAGGCCTTTACTAAAATAACATCAGAATCAGAATCTAACAGAATCATACATGATCAGCCCCACATGCGGCTAAATCTCAAAATGCCACCGGCCTCTGATTGGCTAATTTTTCTACCTCCTTTTCATGTTTACGTAAAGTGACGCAGTTACGTAGGACGAGACATTTACCACATAATGTGAGGTTGCAAAGCCACAAGACGTTGGATGATGTGAAAAGTGGGGACACATAATGGTATGCAGTATTGCAACAGAACTATGATTTTCTCAAATAACTTCATAATAAGAGGGGGGTTGGAATAAGAATGTCCTGGGTGGAAACTTTTTGTTAAATTAACAAACGGGGAAGGGGGACGTTAATTAGATGCCAGAGAGTACTATGTAGATAGTGAACATTAAGATTGCTATGGAACCGTTAACAAAGTCGCCCGGATTCTTACTTACTTATTTAAAAAATATATGTAACTTAAAATACAATTACATATTTACATAGACAGTAGCGACTCAAAAATTGTAACTTGGTATAACGTTTTGGAGGTGTTCATATTATTTAGATGTTTCTGTTAATGGGGATGGCGGTCCCACTAGCCATAGTTCATTCTTTTAGAAATTTTTTGTGAGCTCCGTCGCACGGTATAATTGGTAAACTTCAGCACAGGATGGCTGATTTTTATTCGTTATTTTTTCCAAGAAATGCCCTGTCTTGAAGTCTATGCTGCAACAAAACAAGAGGTTAGGCCTAGGTCATAAGAGGACATGGCGGCCTTAAATCAACCTCGAGCTCATTTCAAATGTCAGCAGTTAGAACTTACACTTTAGAATAGTTTTAGAATCTCTTCTTTCTAAAACTGAGAAATGCACTGTACTATTTATGCTACAACCTACCTTTTATTTTGTCTCCATTGCGTTCCCAGCTTAACTTCCATGTTAAGTTTCCCGCGGCTTTTGTATTTTGTACTTTGCATAACAAACTTGCAAACGAGGTAGAAAAATTAGCCAATCA
Organism: Aurelia sp. 3 sensu Dawson et al. (2005); assembly: GCA_964020215.1. Classification (NCBI taxonomy): domain Eukaryota; kingdom Metazoa; phylum Cnidaria; class Scyphozoa; order Semaeostomeae; family Ulmaridae; genus Aurelia; species Aurelia sp. 3 sensu Dawson et al. (2005). The sequence goes on along the minus strand of OZ026591.1, from coordinate 13,063,396 downwards.
GAGGCCGGTGGCATTTTGAGATTTTGCCGCATGTATCAGCCCCTGCTAAGTCCATGTTTCTTCCTCGATCACACTTGCTCTTGCACCCTTTGCTCTTACACTTTTAGTGCCAAAAAGGTATGCAGCCTCCCTCTTGTTCCTTCCATCTCCTTTTGAGGTAAGGGTTTGTGCCTATGGCCTACGCAACCCAAAGAACGTAGGGAGGAGAAGGAGCAAAGAACAAACAAAAGCAATTCATTAATGTCATTTATCATTTGTAGCGCTCATTCCCATCAAACATTGACTCACGCAGAGGTAATGGTCAGTTTTTTGCATCATGATAGCCAATTGTCAGTTGATCAAATGGTTATTTACCCATCATTGATTGATTGCTGAAGAGTGTGCTTCACTTCATACTGGACAGCCCCCTCCAGTAAACATCCATGATGTCCTGAGGAAGTTCTCTTGTTATATCAAAACATTCCTGATCACTTAACAAACTCTTTTCAGTGATTCCATATGTTGAGCAAAGACAATCCCACAATTGCCAGTTCACGGATCGCTCAATGTCAGCACACTGCCTGTGATATTGTTGAATAGTTCTTTCCGTACAACTTGTGTCTTTGAATTGGCTTTGCATATCCTCAAAAGTGCAAGGCAGTTACGACACTTGTGATGAGCCCATCCTACTTTTACCTTATAATCTCACCATTGATGCTGGCCCTCTGTACCCCAAGACAGCAAACAACTGTCTCATTCATTTCAGTGTCTTCATTCAGGTTAAACGTACGTCCCTTTGAAAGAGCCTTCAAGTCATTTAATATTGGCATGAGTATTTTGTTCTGTCCATATCTAGGAACAGCCTTTGCATGAACAATTGCAAGGAGCTTCATAGCACTCAGTTTAGAGGGAAGATTTGGGCCCATGTTCCCCGAAGTAAAATAATATAAGTTTATGCTTTCCATTGTGGCTTCCTAGATGATTACACACTTCAATCTCATCATGGTACAATATCATTTGCAATCCATTCTGATGTGCTGTAAAAATGTGATTATTGTTGAAACTTCCATTGTCAAAATGTCATAAAAAGCAATGTTTTGCTGATTAATATTTAAAACCATCTCCAATGTTCTGCTATTTGATAGCAAGTGCTCAATGCTTTGCAGTATCAACGTGCTGCAAGATGGCTGCATTGCTCATCTCTCTGACTGGTCAATGAAACAAAAGCAAGCTAAAAAAGGGAGCTAGTTAGAGGTCACGAGTTAAATTGAGGTTTACAGCCACGTTCAACTTATGAGCGGTGAAATGTTGCAAAGCTGAGATATGCGACACGCTGCTGCCTGTGACAAGCAGAAGAGATGGAAGGGAAAGTGAAGCCATTCATTTTGGAGTGTTGCTTCACTCAAAAAATTTATAGCATTCTCCTATTCTCCAGCAGCAGCAGGCCATTCTGTTAGCGTTCTAATAATTTTATTACACTGACCAAACAAAGTCTGTCTCAAATATGGAAAAGCTTTCAACCAAGGAGCATTTCACTCATTTGAAGGAGCGAACTACGAGATTTTTCAGAACAAAATTTTCACAATTATTTCATGGATTCTGTTTTGAAAACAAGCTTTTTTGCCTAGTGGGTACAAGATCTTTTGGGGGTCAAATGCCCATTTTCTTTGATGTAATGTTGGACAATTTTCCATCAAAAGGAACGCAGTAAGAAATTTGAGAATTCCAATAGTAGGACTACACCCAATCACATCACCACTTTTTTGGGAGAGACCCATTGTACTAACCATTGTAAAATTTTTAACAGTGATCTTCGATCATTATTGCACTTTCTTTTAGCTCTCGTTTGGAATGATGTCACCGCATTGTTTAGCAATTCTTTCAAAGACAGATAAAAGATTGATTTGAACCCATTTGATTTGAAAGATTGATTTGTAAAATACACCTATGCGTTTGTACTGAGTGTCCCCCCTCAGTTTGGGGTAAGAAATGAAGGTGGATCCTAGCGAGAGTGGGTGCATTGATGGGCAGTCAAACGAGAGATGAGGCTAAGTTTTCTTTTTTAGGATTCATTGTATAGAGAAGATAGTGGAGAAAGGTACGCAGCTGCAGAAATCGATGATAAGGAATTAACTAATGATAAGACACAGGGTTACAGTGGAAGAAATTTCAAACCACATCTTGAACAGAGATGAGGCTATGCAGCTGGGGTGTGGAGATGGTTTTGTGTGCACCAATGAAAGTTACGGAGAATGTAGTTTAGGTGCAAAGGAGGATGCTAGTGGAAACAGCTTCAATAGCGAGGAAGATTGCCATGATATAAGTGATTTTGATGCAAGAATGACTACGCAGCATGGATCTCAAGATAGCAGAGTGAAAACTGAAGCTGAGAAGGGTAGCTTAAGCATTGATGTGGAGATTATTGCAGAGACTGTTTTTGCTTTGCTTTTGTTATATATCAAGTGATATTGGGAAAAGTCATTTCTTACTTCTTGACTTGGAGTTGATTCATTAGTAGCCTTAGCTGTCCCTTCTGAATGCATTCTGTGTCTTTATGTTGATCTTCATGACAGTTAAGGCTAATCAGTGTACATTCATTATCGCAGATTCCATGTGGTAGTCAAGAGGGTCTTTTGGTAATAATCATGAACTGGATCATCTATATGTGATTGAATGAATTTGTTCCAGAAAAGGTTTCTAAGTTTCCAGGGAGTGTTGGGCCAAATAGTGATATTGATTCACCACCACTAATCACAGAGCAGTCAACAATAAGTCATCGGATTTGAATGTAGAAATGGCTTGATCTTTAAAGTCTGAGAGTAAAATCTCATCTGGTAATGCCATTATTGCGTCAGTTGGTGTAAAGGTATGGTCTGCATGTTTTCCTTCTACAACGAGGATAACTTTGTTTTGGAACATGTACTTGTCTTTGATTGATTTTTTTTGGCCAGGTCTAAAACGCGGATGGCGCGGACAACGCGGACATGCGGACCAATCAAGAACAATAGTCCACGGTTTTCTTGTCCGCATTTTAGATTTTCACATTGGGGAAAATCTAAAACGCGGACCACTTGAATGTAAGGAATTTTAACGCTTGTTAGCTGATTTTCCGTGTTTCTCGTGTTTCTCCGAAGTAAACATTGTCTTTTCACACCACTTGACTTCTTTCATATTGTGCTCCTGTAATCTCTTCCACTCTTGTAGATACTGCATGCATGTGGTGGTGGCCGTTATTGGAGCAACCGGGGAGAACCAAGAAATACACGTCAGCGCTCAATAATTTTCCTTTGTCGATTTTGTTACTAGCTGCATGTCCGCGGTTTTCTTGTCCGCATTTTAGATTTTCACATTGGGCAAAATCTAAAACGGGGACAACAATTTCGCGGACCATGTATTTGTTAGGTCGTTTTGCATTGATTTTCTTTCGTTCTTTTGCCTGAGGTGCCCCGGTTTGGCTTATCTTTACTAAGCCAGGAGGAAAATTCTTGAAAAACTTTTATTTTGAAAGGCACTAGATATCTGTGACTTCTATTACCCAAGAAGGTTCAAAGAAAACCATCAAGCATTTTTTCACACTGATAAATATTCCAAGGGGCAAATCACTCCTCAAAATAGCGTACGAGATTCCAAGATTCCCAGAATCTCACAAAACTTTCTAGTAGATTCCTGGGATTCTTCCAAATTTGCCAAAGATTCATAGGATTCCTGACGGGATTCCGAGATTCTTTCAGATCTTGTATTTGCCCTTTTATTACTTTTTGCAGTTGTATTGTCGATATCTAAATGATCTGTTGGCCCAACTTCTCTGTTTCACCAATGAAGCAGCTCATTGCCTTGCTCCTATAAAACCCCAGCCACTTATGCTTGCTCAACTGTTCAACAAACTTTGTTGGTCCAAGCTAGCAACCTTGCCTCCAGTTCTACACAGAATCGTGTGGTCCAACTTTCAGTGGTGCAGAATTGCATATTGAACATTATTCAGAATCAAATTCAATCACCAATCTTGCAACATTCACTTGTCATACCATTGCTGGCTGTGAATTTCACCTGAAGAACAAAGCATGATATGATGTTAGAAAGAGTTTAAATCCATAGTGGCTCTACAGCATCTAGATTTTATTAAGCAGTATACATTAGATCCAATTCATTTACATAAGATTACACGTATTTTTAGGAGAAACAAAGAATTTTGGCCAGCACTGAAAGCTTCTTAAAAGTACCAGATTTTCAGTACTCAGGGTTTCTTGTGAGTTTCTTAAAGGTTCCATAACAGTTTTCCTCTTCACTGCATGTGCCCCCTGAATATGTCAAAACAAAGGTTTTTGAAGCCTTTCCGATATTTAGATATTTATCAAGTACTTCCAGGGTAATGTGATACAGAAAACAAGTAATTATAATGCAAAATTATGGTAAGGATATCCTTTATCAAAGTGAGTAGGTTCTTAAGGTATATTTCCCAGTACTGGAATTTCTTAAAATTTTGGCAATCAGAGAGTTGACTTCTTATGTTAGCAGGTTCTTGTAGAAAATATGTGTATCAATGCATCTCATCGGGCGATCTGTAATGATGGCGGCAAGCACGTGTTTTCCATCGCTCCGATAAATCTTTGATTTGGTGGCATCTGGCCAACAATGGGGCTCATAGATGAAGAGATAGACCGATACAAGTATAAAAAGTGTTAATAAGTATGTTTTCATGATCATCATTCACAGAACGTAACAATAAATTAATTGCGTGCAGTTTTCTTCAGGTCCGCAAAACCAATGTCCGCATTTTAGGTTTTAGCATAGGGAAAAACCTAAATCGCGGACATGTTTGAAATTCTTCGATTTCTTCAGGTTTGCAGGTTCTAGTACCCCCCCCCCCATAGCACCCTCAAGGATGTAGGAAGGTGCTGCCCTACTGCACACATATTTGATTTTTTCTAGAACAATTTCATTAGAACTCTTTGGAGAAGGAGTTTCTTGAGGGAGGATTCTGGCCAAGAGTTTTAGAAATGACATACAAGGTCATCAGTTTGCGAATTGTCCTTCCTAAGAAAACAAATTGCCCTCAAGATCTGAGAAATTTAAGAAACTTTCATGGCTCCAATCAGCCTATCCTCTGTTGACCTAATACACATATTTTTTATAAGATAATAAGAATTCGGGCCAGGAGGGATCTTCCAATTGCACCATAAATCTTCCAACAGGGGGCAAGAGCTTCCAACAGGGGGCTTAAATGCCTAAAAATGCAGTTTTCTTACTCCATTTTGCCAAATTCTTCCGATGCGTAGGGCAGCTCTTAAATTATCATACCCTGAGCATATTGTCAAAAAAATGAAATTCGTATTCATTTAGGTGAGCTGACATTTTGCAGAGACATACTTGTAGGCCTTGTGCCTTCCCACCTTGACCAGAAGTGTATGGTCACTATATCTAAAATTACTCAGTCCTTTTCTATATTCGAAGAATCAGAAAATAAAGATCAGAAAGCTTCAACTCTTCAACTCTTTACTTGGAAGAATTAGAAACTTGTCCGCGATGTCCGCGTTTTAGGTTTTGCCCTATGCGAAAACCTAAAACGCGGACATTGGTTTCGCGGAGCTGAAGAAAACTGCAGACAATTAACTTTCCGTGACGTTCTATAAATGATGCTCATGAAAACATACTCATTAACACTTTTTTCGAAGAATTGGACAATGTCCGCGATGTCCGTCTTCTAGGTTTTTCCCTATGCGAAAACCTAAAATGCGGACATGGATTAGGGGCGGACATGTCCGCAAGGTCCGCGATGTCCGCAATCTCCGCGTTTTAGACCTGGCCGTGAATGATGATCATGAAAACATACTTAGTAACACTTTTTTCGAAGAATTAGACAATGTCCGCGATGTCCGCGTTTTAGGCCTTTCCCTATGCGAAAACCTAAAACGCGGACATGGATTCGGGGGGACATGTCCGCGATGTCCGCGTTTTAGACCTGGCCTGTTGACAGCATTTGTTTTCGATCTCTCTTTGCATCTCATAGCAGTTGCCACTTTGGCACCAAAGCAGGCCGGTTGCTTGTTTCAATTTCATCTGCAGAAACTGGGGCACTGTGACACTTGTTGCTAGATCGCTGAATTGCTCACCTCTCTGATTGGTCAATTAAACAAAAGGAAACTGAAACAATAGAATCTAGAACGAGGTCATGGGTGGAATTGAGGTTTACAGCCGCTTTCAGCAAGCGGCTAACTGTTTTAACCACAGTGGCGAAAAACGTACCCCACCGTGACTTACTGTTGCGTGGTAAATACAACAAGTTGTTTTGTGAAGCAATGTATTTACGGTGACTACCATTATCTACCATTACTCACTCTTTGCCCCAATGTTTTAAACACTTTGAATTGATTCAATCTGGGGGAAAACGAATCACGGAGTTCTCTAGCATAAAACCATGATCATCACAGTTTTGGGCTGAGTGTTTTGGGTCCCTCATTTAGTTTTCTGAAATGATTTGTTTTAAACGGGCCCACAGCAAACAGTTCCAGCCAGTGAAGATGGGTGGTTGCATATTGCGTAAACAACTGCCGAACTAATCATCATGACAACGATACAATCAATTGTCACTGAAGCATGCCAACCTTTTTTTATCTTAAGGCTACTTCTAGCAATGAAGGATGCTGAATCCTTACAAATCAAATCTAAAGATTTCGCTCAAAATGTTCCTCTTTGTTAATTAATCTATCATCTGTCAACGAAACAATTGAGAAACAATACAATGACATCATTCCGAAAGAGAACCAAAAAGAAGGAACATACAATACTGATATGTGACCACTGTCAAAAATTGTAAAGGTCAATGCAATAGTGTTTATCCCAAAGAAAGGGATGAAGGAAGTGACTGGGTGTGGGAATTCTGGTATTGGAATTCTGAAGTTTCTCATTGTGCTCCGTTTGATACCCTTTTTATTTTCAATTTTCTTTCAGAGAGAGTCTGGTACCCAGGGTATCCTTTTGATGGAAAATTTTCCACCATCAAATGGAATACAACAGGTATTTCACTCCCAGAAAAAGATCTCGTACGCATTTGGCAAAAATGCTTTTGTTTTCAAGAAAGAATATCAGCGAAACACTCTCTTTCTGAAAAATCTCGTACTTCTCTATGAATGAGTGAAACGCCCCTTCGATTCGATGGAAAACTTTTCCAAATTCGAGACGGATCTTTGTCTGAATAAAATTTTTAGAACGCTAAGAGAAAGACATGCTGCTGCTGGAGAACACTGGAATTTTTTGAGTGAAGCAACATGAATGACTTATTTCCTTTCCGTCTCTTCTGCTTGTCATAGGCGCCATACTGTCAATTATCTCCGCTTTGCAACGTTTCTCCACTTTTCAAATTTGCAAGTTGACCGCGGCTGTAAACCTCGATTCACTCGTGACCTCGAACTACCTTTCTTTGTTTTCGCTGCTTTTGTTTAATTGACCAATCAGACAGGTGAGCAATTCAGTGATCTAGCAACAAGTACTGTGACTGGCATCCATATTGCATCTGCCTCCAAGCACTGCTTGTATAAATTCAACACTGCCTGCTTCACATTGATACTTTGCAAGAACAAGCAGTTGCAGCTAGCATACAAGTCAAATCTTTCAATAGGGCACAGGGAAACCCATAAATCCATAAACCCATAAAGAAGTATGTAATACATTCCAATTGACTATGCACAGTTTGAAGCTCATGAGCACTTCCTTCAACATACGGGGGCTGATCTACCCGAATCATAGTGTCAATCATACTTTCAAATCTTTCCAAGTATTTGCTTACTATCCACTCTGGCTGTCACCCTGTCAGAATCTTCTCTGTAGAAGGCAGACAGTATTTGGTAGATGTAGATGTAGATGAAATCTTCCAATTTCACGCTTATCAGCCAATGGTGTTGCCGTATTCTTGTCACATGACCGAAAATAAGCTCTTTGAGACGAATTTTCAAGTACCCTTACGAAAATCAAAATGGACATTCGAGTAATAAAGATACAGAGCTGCTTTTGCCACGAGTCAATTCTACAGGCCCTATTCAATATTTCACATTTTGCATTTCAAGAAAATCTCATCAGGGATCAGCACTACATCGAATTCCATGCAACCGAAAATAGGCCTATGTTCAAATATCATTTGGGAACGCAACAAATGAGATATAAGTTCCAAAATCTCACACCTTACGTGAATTATAGTAAGGAATAAGCTGAAGATGTTTCTTTGCTTCAGTTTCCCAAATCCTTGACAAGTCTCAGCTATTTGTGACGAAGAAAGCTATTGGGCCTACCTTCATCCACCGCATAATGCTATTATTCTGTTTCAAATCGGCTTCTTTGCTGTAGCAAGGTAGCAGAGCTATTCACCAACAACATAACACCAATTTCTACTATTCTCCGCTGAAAAATTGCCATCAACCTTGGTAAAACGCGATGAACTTTCAACAACTCTTCGCCACACTATCTATTCCAAGTTTTGAAACAGTGTGCTCACGTGGAGAAAATTCTGTTATTGTCAAAGCGCTCAAGATGTCATGGTAAGAGGTAGGTCTAGTATCATCCTCTCTCTACAAAGACTTGGCCTTTGTTTTAGTATGAAAAGTGGAAGGGATTGAGGCCGGGCTTTTGGAATTATCTGTATTTCTTAAAAAAAGGAAAATGTTGAATGCATATTTCAAAATAAATGAAATTTCAATGAAACCTTTTTTTGGGGGTATGATTCTGTCAATTTAGAGAGTTATATTAAGGTTGTACTACCCCATTACAAACTTTTTCTCCCCCAGTGCTTTTTTCAAAATCTGATGGTTGATTTGATGCAAACATGAGAAAATATGACAAACCTGATAAGTTTCAAATTTATCACGCATCACTGATTTTGCATAAATTAACATAATTACGATAAAAAGCGCGTAGGGGAAAACAAGATTATTCTTAAACTATATAAGGCAGAAGCCTCAAATTCAAAATTATAACTCTCTTTGCATATATCTAGGGAAAGGACCAAATCATTTTGCTACAATTCAAAAGTTTTTTGTTTTTTAAGGTGTTTTCCCAAAAATGCCCCAATTTGCGGCTGGCCATTATAATGAATTATCAACTAATTTGGTAAAACAGAATAATTTTGAAAACATTTTTGGTCCTTTCCCTAGATCTATATATTGGCTACATATGGTGAAAATTTCTAGTGATTCTGCCAAGATTTGTGGAAAAAATCTTGCTTTTCCTACAACAATTCATCAAAAAATTGATTCTGTAGAAACGCGAGTTTAAAGTTTAAATTTCTTTTTATCAAACATTTTGACATTAAAAGTTGCCTGAAGAGTAAGAGTCTCCTCCTTCAAGCTCAGTTTCCTTATCTGTGAATCCTTTTCTCCTTGCTCTTAACTTTTTTCTTTGTCTCTTGCCAGTTTCTGAAGAAACTTTTGTTGAGTTCTTCACCCTTTTGGCATCCTTTCTCTTTGCACCATCAATCATGTACTTATTGACTGGCAATTTTAGTTGTTTGAACACATCTCTTAATCTCAAGAAGCCTTCATTGAAATGAATGACTGCAGAATTTGTAGCCATCTCTAGAGTTGTTTTACCAACATACACTTCCTTTGGGCATTTACTCCACAATACCCCATTGAATGCTTCATTGCAGTTTTGAGTCTTGCCATGCAAGCACTTTTTCAAAAGGTCATCAGAACTGAGATCCCGGAATATTGGTTTGAGGACTGCTTTTATTGCAATTGGAAGATTCAGTGTCTGTCTATAAGTGTCAGTGTTATTAAGTCTATCTTTCTGCCATTTGCACCAGCTATCTTCTGTTCTTGGGCAAAGCTGATGCCTCAAAGTAGCATCTGCAACATCACTGCAGTGGTACAACACTGCCCCAATGGATTTCTTCATCAAATAAACACTTGAAGAATTTTGTCTAATAGCCATACCAAAATAGTTCTGCAAAGTATTGATGGCTTTGTCTGTCAGTCTACCTCTTCCCTTTATTTTCTTTCCATCATCCAATTTCTTACCTGTCAAATCGCTACGTAGTTTCCGCAGTCTTGTTCCTAGTCGTTTCTGAACATGCCCAACACATTCAAGCTTCTCAGGCAGGATGTCTCCATACGGCCTTGCCTCCACTACTTTACCAAAAGACCCAGTATCTCCATCACCAATATACTTGAGATACCTGAGTTTGTATTTACTGACCGATTGCTCAAAAATAGTAATTGCACCAGCAGACTCCATCGCACCGGCTGACTTTTTATGATTTATCTTGCACTTGTGACTTGCTTTCCATCTTTCATACTCTGGGGTACCTTCTTTTGAGCTCCAAACCTGACAACTCTTGCAATTTTTTGAAAGCACTTTGAAGTCAAGTACTTTTCCCTCATCTGAAGTGGCAACTACAACACCATTGAGTGAAGCATGACCTCTCTTTTGCCAGGTTCCATCAATTGCCACTTCGCAGTCCACAATCTTTGCTTCTTCTGTAAGTGGGGCTTTTCTCACCTCCATTGCTGCTGCCAAAAGACATTTTTCTGCAACATCTTCATATGCATCATACAGCTTTTCATTCATTGATGCAAAATTCTTTTCAGTCATTGGCCTTGGCATGTTCATGCAAGCATTGAATGTTTTCATTGGCTCAAGGCCCCTACCAATCTCTCTGAATGCAAGTACACTTTGGAAATTAATTACAAATGCATTAAGGCCTGGGCTTTTGTCATCATTGTCAATGGTTGGTGATGTATAAAAATCATATTTCCAGTTGCAGTGTCCACATACAAGCACTAAGTTCAAAGCGTAGCCCATTTTCCTTTTGTCATTGTGGCTGAGGCTCAACTCTTCTCGTAAATGGCAACTTGGGCAGCTACCAATCTTCTTTATAAGCATTTCAAGCACACTTGAACATAATAAGAACCAAAAGGAACCGTTTTCTTGTCCAATGTCCTCTGTATTGAGCTTGATTTTCTTACCACTTCGCGACAATGGCGTGCTTTGCTCATGGGCCTTCCTTTTGGACGTACAAGTTTGCTTGTCAGAAGCCGTTGTACTTGGAGTAGGCCTAATATTTTTATCTCTACCATTACCACTCTTACCAACAAATTGATTTCCAAAGAATTTCTTCTGTGAACGCTGCTTTATGTTCTTTCTATTTGCCATGATTATATCACTTGTAAATGGTCAATGATTCAAAAAAATTTTGATCTCCTTCAGGGCTACTCAAGCTTCTTTCACCATGAAGGAGTCGGCCCAAAAGACGAGCAAATTGCGTCCTTGCTCCCCTGTGATTGATCCATCAATAATGCCAACGAGGCTGAATCATAAGAATCATAAAATTGCAGCTTTCAGGGAATTTGAGGGGGCATAGACACGATTTTTTTCCAAAAAAGTGGTTGCTAGGTGGTTGCTAAGGGGCAAATAACATGATCACTACTAATAAAAGGGCAAATATTATGATTCTGGCGACAGGACTGGAAAAACTAAGCCTTTTTCCAAAATCTACGATGTTTGTTTTATCTGATTAGCCCAAAAAATAAAAATCGAAATTTTTGACTTATAATGGGGTAGTACAACCTTAATCATTTATCCTTGTAAATGAAAAGTCTGTGAGGCTAACTCAGCTTTTTAACCAAATACGTTTCAAATTTCTCAAACTGGGGGTCAACACATAACTTAACTCGCTGAGTTTGAAGCGTAATAAGCATGACAGTCACACGTAAAGGTAGATGTCTGAAATTTAGAACGTAAGTACTCTTCTAAATATTAAGACATGCTCAGATTAAGTTGCCTAATGACATCAAATAAAAATAGTGTGCAGCATCATTTTCTATGGGAAAAACAAAACGAAGAGTCTAGTTGGCTTAGTAATGTAAGTATTTACATGTTTCATTACATCGACATTACCTTGTACATGACAGCCTCTTCACTCGTATTTGGAAACAGTACCTCCAGGACCGCGGAAAGGATGTATGCACGTTGGTGAGGCGTGCCAAAATGGTCCGACGTGTTTTCCGCAGCTCCTGAAAATTTCCTTACTGCAATGGATAGCTGTGGATTCCAATTTGAATAGTATGTGAAGAGTGGAGTTACTTGGTTCCTAAATGTTTTGAGAATATTTTCAAGTTGAATTAGGAATAACAAATGGCGTCAAACACAACAGGAAGACCAAGAACAAAATCGAAACAGCAGCGTGACGAAGTGCACAAGGATACTGGCCTAGGCCCTGATGAGGACAGCCACGAGGAGCAAGGTGATCTTAGACCAGATGATTTGGTGACTAAAATTGAAGAGATTCTTGATGTCAAACTTGCAAATTTAAAGAATGACTTGGCAACAAAACAATGCATCTCCAGTCTTCGTGCTACGATATTGGAGCAAGCTCAGACTATCGAAAAACTTGAAGCGAAAACTGTGATAATTGAAAGCTAGATAAAGCAAATAGAAAACAATGCAAAAGAAGTGAAACGTCTCTCAGAAGACCAGTTTAAGAATGATGCCATAACTGAGCAACTGGAGAAAAGGGTTGATGATATGGAACAATATCAATGTAGATTGTGCCTACGAATTAATGGTATCCCGTGCTCCAACAACCAATTTGCAGAGGATTGCCTACAAAAAGTGAAGTCGCTGGTAAAGAATGACCTGAAAATTTACATCCCCGACCTGGCTTTTGATAGGGCTCACAGGATCGGAAAGGTCAGTCAAGAAGCAGAAAATGGAAAGACCTATCAGTCAATAATAGTGAGGTTTACCACTTGGAGTCACAGGACCATTGTATTCAGAGCTCGGAAGAATACAAGAAAAGTTAGAATCAAACTGGACTTAACCAGAAAACGAATAAAACTCCTGGAGCAAGCAAATGATATGTTGGATGAAACAGACGGTTTCTTTGCTATGGCCAACGTTAACTGCAGGTTATGTTTAAAGTTAGACGACGGGTTTCACTATTTCGAAACTGAAACTGATTTAAAGGAGCTTCTCAAGTATGTTTAGATATAATTCCTTTTGTTGAGTTTAGCCTACATTGGGTGTAAAGTTTTTGGCATGGCAGACCTTCGGACAAACACTTATCCTGAAATTTACTTGTACGAAGTTCCAAAAATGTCTCTGTAATGCTTTTGTAGAACCCGATTGCTCACAATGCCTTTCTCTTTCTTCCAAAAACTTATCCCGGACAGAACACACTTATCCCAAAATTTACTTGTACTAAGTTCCAAAAATGTCTCTGTAATATGTTCATAGAACCCGATCTCTCATAAATCCTTTCTCTGTCTTCCAAAAACTTTACACTTGATGTATATGCTTGGGGTGGTGGGGGTGGGTTCTATGGGGCTGTGGAGCTGGCTCTCTTGCATCATCGGGCGTTTTGTCTTTCTGGGGAGTAGTTTTCAAGTCATCAGTTCAGCAAAATGTTTCTCTACATTTCATGTTTATTTTTTAAAATGGAACGCACCTAGGCAAGAGGGATCTAATCTTTGAGGGCAGGTCGCTCGGTGGTGGGGGGGGGGGGGGCTGGCTCGTTTGTTTTGTTTGGGGGCATTTGTCGTTGCTGGTACCTGGCAGTTTTGCGTGTGTGTTTTTTCCCGAATATCCCTGGAGACTTATCATGAACGGACTTTTTGTCACAGATCACGTTATATCTCGTCTTTCTTGTTGGCTAAAGAAATTTGAATACAAAGCTGCTTTTACTGCATGGCCAAATGATTATAAAACTAGGCTTTGGGCTGGGTCTATTGGGTTGTTTGGGTCCTGCAGAGGAGCTCGGGCCACAAAGGGCTCGACAGAGTCTTTGTCTTTTGGGTCCTTGGCACGGCCCTGATGCCCCAGGGGACCTAGTGCGAACAAGGCTTTAGGGAAAAAGTAACTCAATTCAATGTGTCCTTACAACAAGGAAAATATGTTTTCAAAGTATTTTCATTGCAGTATTTTCGAAAACACAGCATTCCAGTTGCAAAGCATGCTTTCACCTTACATCCACCTGGGACCGATACATTTTAACCATTGTTGCTTCTTGTGTGTGTAACTTGTATTGTTGTCTGTATTCAATATCTTTCTTGGGAATTTAAGAAATGGGAACAGTTTCAAAAGGCAGTGGTACTCATCACAGTTACTGGTTTGGCTAATAAAACATCATCAGTGAGGGGATTCCCATTGTATGATGCTGGTTGATATTTGTCAATGGCGAGCAGTAATAGGTTGTTTCCGTGCCTCCACTCAAAGATCAGTTAGATTTCATTGGAACCCTTAAGTTCAAGAAGACGGAGTAGACGGCTTATTCTTTTCTACAAATTTGTCAACGAGTTAACACCTGATTACACGAGAGACCCTATTCCACCTCTCAATGAAACTAGCTATCCTATTAGAAATAGGTCCGTTGTGGGGGGGAGTGTTTTTAAAACGAAAACGGAAAGCAAAAACATCAAACGAAAACACAAAATGAAAACATAAAACGAAAACACGAAACGAAAATACAAAACGAAAGCACAAAGCGAAAACACAAAACGAAAACACAAAACAAAAACGCAAAGCGAAAACACAAAACGAAAACATTAGAAAAATTGATGGATTTTTGCTGCATCAAAAGCCAACTTTGAAATATTCCATAGAGATAAAACAAAGAGATTGATTTTGTCAGGCCCATTTAACGATCTTTGCGACAAATCCAGGCAAGAAGATTCAAAGCTCTTTGAAGGAGACTCTGGGTTGTTGTGACGCTATCTGAATAACATTTCTGTTGCATACATATTCCGATTGGTCACAATGAAATAGCCAAAATTGTGTCCACGATCGGAGCATAGATGGATCAAAGCTTAGAATGATCTCCACACTGCCTGTAAGATCACACACGCACAATGATTCATGTGCCGTCAACAAGTTTCAAAATGGCTAGACCAATTTCTACATCAAAAGTGCCTTAGTTGGCGTTTTAGACGAAAATTGCCACATTTTCGCATTCTCTGGACCAAAATTTTAAAATATGGGTTTCTTTACAGGAATGACCGAATTTTGACTTTTCTTTGTCCAAAATTGCCAAAAAGCATACCCTTGCCCAGCCTAAAATGGACTAAGATTGCCAAACAGTATACCCTAAGTATACCCTTTTGGCTAGACAAGAAGTTTGAAAAAGTATACCCTTGCGGGCGGCACATCCCCAGGTATCTTTACCAATTTTGTGATCCAAGAGACAGTTTCTCTCGACTTAAGCCGGATCTTTACTAGGCGGAAGAACGTTGAGCCGCGAAAAGTAGAACGTATTCCTACTATTCGCGGCTCGACATTTTTCCGCGGCGACAATTCGATTAAGCCAATTAGATTGCCGGAAATTTTTCCGCCTCCACATTTTTCCGCCGTGTGGAGATCCGGCATTATGGCATCTCTGACGTGGTACCTTTGATGGAGCTTTACAGCATCCGTTATACAAACTTGGATAAGCGCCTTGGACTAAAAGTTTCTTAATTCCACATGAAAAGTTCAGCATTTTAGTATTAGAGATTCTTAATTTGTTTCTTATCTCCTGAATGCATGTAGTTTTCTGCCACTGTATCACAAATTATTTTCCTCAACATTCTGGAGCAAATAGCGAAGAAGCATTTCTCTTCCATGTTAGCATGCTTCGATCGTGAACACGTTTTTTGGTCACTTAACATAACTAATGGGAATATGCAACCAGAAATGTTAAATGGGCCTAACAAAATCATAGTTGGATCTCTTTCTAAAACTTCAGGGTGGATTTTTGTATAGCAAAAATCCATCAATGTTTGCCCTTGTTTGTTCTAACGTTTTCGTTTTGTGTTTTCGCTTTGTGTTTTCGCTTTGTGTTTTCGCTTTGTGTTTTCAATTTGTGTTTTCGTTTTGTGTTTTTGTTTTATGTTTTCATTTCATATTTTTGCTTTCGGTTTTTGTTTTAAAAACACCCGTTTTGTGTTTTCATTTTGTGTTTTCGCTTTGCGTTTTCGTTTTGTATTTTCGTTTTGTGTTTTCATTTTATGTTTTCATTTTGT
This sequence comes from Aurelia sp. 3 sensu Dawson et al. (2005), assembly GCA_964020215.1. Taxonomy (NCBI): domain Eukaryota; kingdom Metazoa; phylum Cnidaria; class Scyphozoa; order Semaeostomeae; family Ulmaridae; genus Aurelia; species Aurelia sp. 3 sensu Dawson et al. (2005). The sequence continues at coordinate 13,047,437 of OZ026591.1, read as the reverse complement.
GTTTTCGTTTTATGTTTTTGTTTTATATTTTTGCTTTCAGTTTTCATTTTAAAAACACCCGTTTCGTGTTTTCGTTTTATGTTTTTGTTTTTGTTTTGTGTTTTCGATTTCGGTTTTCGTTTTAAAAACACCCCGTTGTGGGGCAAATAAGGGCAAGAACGGAAAGATTCAAAGCCAGTTTTTATCCTCATTGTTTATTGGAATGGAACAAACTTGATCCTGAGATCAGAGCATCACCCACTGTTGGCATTTTTAAGAAGAAAGTGTTGTCACAAATAAGGCCACCTGCGAACTCTGTATATGGTATTCATAATCCAAAGGGGGTTGCATATTTAACTCAACTCAGGATCGGACTGAGCAAACTCAATTTCCACAAATTTAGACACAATTTTAGAGACATAATAAATCCAATGTGTCCAATCAATGATGGTGTGGAGGATACGGAACACTTATTGCTGCTTTGCGACTCTTTTAAAGAAGTTTCCTTCTATTTCCTTCCATTCTCTCCTTCTCGCCGTTACGTGTAGTGCTATGTTCGTGTTTTCTGTTTTATGTTACCATGAGGCAGTCATAGTTTTTTGCTCCAAATGGTATTGTATTAGTAGTAGGGTATAGTATTTTGTAAGTAGTGTAGTTGTAATATGTATTGTAATTTTTTAGATCAAATCTTAAAAAAAGCCCTGCAAGTTGACATTTGCGTCTTTGCAACAGCAGCTCTCTGAACCCTTTGCTTGCCTTTGGTGGACTTGCCCAAGTCGTCACTTGTGCAAGTCCATGCCTTTGGTAGCTATGACCAAAACACCTGCCATGTTTTAAAGATCAAATGTAGATCATTTCAAGACATTTATGATATAACGTGACTGAAAGTTTGATGGTCCCTGTCTGTTTGAAACAGCTTGATGACCATGTTTGTAGAGAGTAATCAGAGGCTGCTGAAACTGAAAAAGACTGTTTTATTTCAGAACAACAACTACACAGATTAAAGTGTTCTTAAGTATCATTTTGCCATTGAGCCTATGGATAGAGGCTTTATTCGTTACTATAATCAACTTTGTATAAGCCGTTTCTATGAAAACTGGCTGCATTGAAAGGCGCCGTGTCTCACTTTCTATAAAATGCTCAGCCTCCACTAGGACCAACCCGCCCCGCCCCCTTGTTCCTGAGCCTATGACTTTCAGTTTGTTTTGATGGTATCATGTCACGAAAGCCGGACGTTTCTTTCATTTCATTCTTTTATTTCCGTTGATCAGTGTCAGTTTTGACACATACCCACCTATCAGTTATCGGGAAACAGCAAAACATATCAAGAGAAGAAGATAAGAGACACAAGCCTGCATTTAGTGAAGGAACTTTGGCCCGGCAATTATGACGAAAACACCTAAGAAAAATGACAGGCAAGCAAACTGAGAATACTGAGAACATAAACTGCTATAAGAATGGTATTTCCATAACACTAGCAAAAAAAGACCTTTATAACTGGATAGGGGCCTTTGAAATTCGATACTACAAGCATCTTCCTACATCAGCAGACCACAAAGATTTGATCACCATCTTCTGGGAGAAGGAGAAAGAAGAAACTCCAGTTGAAAGAGACGATGGCAAGATTGATTTCAAAAAGAATTCGCAATTGGTGCAAACAATTTTTTATAAGGTTGGTAACAATGAATACAGAAAAACGCTCACTACTACCTTTTATTTAACAAGCAAAAAGAACTCCATAGTTTTTGGCCCAGTAGCAGCAAACAGCTGGAAAGAACATAAACTGCACGTAATAAAAGAGATCATCGAAAGTATCAAAAAGAATGCAAGTTACAAAAACCTAATGACTAAATCATCAAAGTATGCCTTCCCAAAAGAAACAGTGGAAAATCCTGGTGGCAAGGCAAAAAAGGTAAAGATATGCTTTACAGGCCTGGAACAAAATGAAGTAGATTGCCCAGCTAGCATAACATTAGACAAAGGAGATGATTTCAGCTCTGGAGATGAAGAAAACTGCTCTGGCACTGAAAATAATGAGGCATCAAATAGTGATAAAGAAGAAATTAGAATCTTGAAGCAAAAACTGAAAGAAAAAGAAATTCAGAAATTGAAAAAGAGAGAGGCAGAATTAGAAGACAAGAGAGAAGAGTTAGAAATAAAAGTCTCAAGCATCTTATTGGATAATGAGATGTTTAAAAAAGCATATAAATCTGAAAAAAAGAACGAATGAAAGTAGAAGATTTACTGGCAGAAAGTTCAACCTCACAAAGCTCCTCCAGTAGTGATTCTTCAGATGAAGGATCTTCAAGTGAAGGAGAAAGCAAAAGAAAAAGAAAGACAAATCAAAACCAGCTACCAAAGAAATCCAAAAAGAAAACCACAACCAGAAAACCTGAAAACCACAATGGTAGTAATGTGGAAAATGCATATCTATACATATATATCAATGTACAGCAAGGAGCAGCGGAATTAAACCACTTTTAACCCTAATCCACATGTTTTCCACCCCCCTCGAGGTTTTCCTTGCCGTGTTTTTCAAAGACATCAAATATGTCCCCCAAACCTACCTGACTTTTACTGATTATCTATTTGCCACAGTTTGATCAAAAATTTTCAAACAATAGAGCTCACAGGTCAAGTGACATGCCCATATTTGGAAGCAGGTTGCAAACAAATCATTGTTTTTGATGATTTCAATCGAAAGGTTTTATACACCAAATGAATCAGTAAACGAAGAGCTTTAATTTTATACCAGAATTTGATGACATCAGCATTGTTTGATGATGATGTCATAGTAGCCGCCATTTTGGGCTAATTAGCAAATTTTTTTAATTTTTTCAAAATTTTTCAATTGAGAAGACTCCAATGATACGTTTGTAATGGGGTATAACCACTTTGCAGCTTATTTTTGTCTATTTTTACAGAGAACAAATTAATTGTATGATGTCATACAAATTGGCAAAATATCGCTCTAAGATCATTGATTTCCATGAAATTATATTTCAACATCAAATTTGTGGCTAAAGTGAACCAAAAAACTGCAGAATGTTCGTGCCAAACCCTCTTTAAATTCAAATTTAACTTGGAAGCCTGATTTTCACTGATTTTCAACTTCATGACGCCACTGTGAGGTCATAAGGCGTGGCAGCCACACCCAAATTGCGCTGCAAGCTAGAAATGACTTGATCTGTAACTGTGCCAAGTTGTATTGGATTCTGAGGAGTCTAAGGTAGTTTTCAGAGGGGGGGGTGGAAAGAACCCCCCCCCATAAATGGTAGGTCGAAAAAAGCCCATATGGATTAGGGTTAAAGAAACCTCAGACTAAATTTGCTGAGAAAGAATGGTTCCTGTGCATAAGAAACGTATGTAAGTTGTAGGGAAAATTAAACAGGCTTCTTTGGCAAAATGGCTTCTATTTGCGGGTTCGTATTGTATCATTCATATGAATAATGAATACATGAAGGTCTAACTTTTCGATCATGAAATCTTCATCAAATCAAATATTATCAGACCATAAAATATCATCGCAGTATGAGGCAAGGGGCACTTCAATCCTTCCTTGTACACCTTTAGCAAAATTTGTGTTTTTTTTTTCGGAAAAATCGAACAAAAATCCGTCAAAATCATTTTGTTCTAAAATCTTGTATGCTTTTGCAAATGAATGAAGTGCCCCTCTGTATTAGGTTACCGTCCATACCTTTCACTTCCCTGTTTTCAAATGTGAACTCCCGAAATAAGGTTTTCCAAAATAATTACTTTACAAAAATATGCAATGTCGTCTCCTTCTCTGTTGATTAATTTTATACATCTGAAGACAAAACCCAGTTGACATTTGATATTTTGTCGATTATCGTCATAATGTCCATGTCCTTTCACAAAACTTGGAATGTTGCTAGTTTGTTTGTTTTATAATCAGTTATTAGGCTTGTGTTTCATATGTTATTTCTTTTCGTTTCAGAGGTGAAATGCGGTCTATGGTGAGAAAGAATTCCAAAAATGGAGGGACAGAATTATCAAGGCAATGAAACAAAAATGGATGAACAAGTTAAAGACAAAAGGGAAACTTGTTGTATTTTTAAGTACATGGATTTTTTGTTTATGTCAGGCTAGGTATTTGTTTAATTTTAACTTTTATCGACAGTGCACATAAATCATGCATAGTATGTAAACTTGTATCTTGCATTTATAAACCAAAACGTAAATATCTGACAGTTTGACTTCTGTGATCTTTGGTGAAGCACATGGTTCAGTAAAATTGTTACTTTTTTCTTGCTTTGCATATTCCTGTTATCTGGTATTTGTACAGGATCCTGTAGAAACCTATAATATCCAGGATCCTACAGAATCCTTTAACCCTATTCAGCCCGGGGAGCATTATGGCCCCCCTATGAAACGTTTTTAGATAGCATCACTGCCATGAAAAATGTAACTTTGAAGCTTCTTGACTTTTAATGAAATTAAATAGGCTACATGATTATCCATACTTCATTGTTAATTGTTGTGTCACGTGACCTCCAGATGCCTTTTGTTGGGGACTAGTCACAAAGAAAATCGTAAATCCTCTGTTATTTTCTTTCCAGTAGCATTAAATGTAAAGATATATATATACCATTGGCTTTGTCTTGAAGAGAGCTTTGATCGAAATGGCGTGATAATGAACTGAGGTGTCTGATTTCGTTGATTAAAGGTCAAAATATATAATAAATAACTGTAACAATAGTTTTCATTGTTTGAAGTGTCTGTTAATTGGACTTAATCTGCAATAATTAACAAAGACAATTTTCAAAATTCAAGTAATCAATAAAAGTATCTTTGGAGACTCCTAACCATCACTTTTGCAGCATAGTTAGCTACTCATCTTAAACAAATCAGTAAATATGTGGCATTTAAGAATAGTCACTATTTTTTGCTTGATTTTACTATTGTTTTTGGTTGCCTAGCAACGAATCACGTGACAAATTACTAATTACTGCTAGTTTTGGATTCTTTCCAGGTCCCTAATTGAATGTGCGAAGTTTCACCTACGAACAGTTTCTCGTTTCTGAAATAAAGAGGGGGGGGCCAAAATAGCCCCCCGCCGGACCAAAATACCAAAAATTTTACCCGGGCTGAATAGGGTTAAGATCTTTAACAGGATCCTGTAGAATCCTATAAGATCTTAAACAGGATCCTGAAGAATCCTATAAGATATTAACAGGATCCTGCAGAATCCTACGAGGTCTTTAACGGGATCCTGCAGAATCCTATAAGATCTTAACGGGATCCTGCAGAATCCTATAAGATCTTTAACAGGATCCTGCAGAATCCTATAAGATCTTAAACAGGATCCTGCAGAATCCTATAAGATATTAACAGGATCCTGCAGAATCCTACGAGGTCTTTAACAGGATCCTGCAGAATCCTATAAGGTCTTTAACAGGATCTTGCAGAATCCTATAAGATCTTAACAGGATCCTGCAGAATCCTATAAGATCTTGCACAGGATGCTGTAAGATCTTGTACAAGATCCTGTAAGATCCTATGTAGGATCTGGACAGGATCCTGCAACGGGATCCTAATAGGATCCTGTAGGATCCTCTAAGAATTTTCACAAGGGACACCAAATGTGAAACAGACTTACAAGAGAAACAGGGAAAAGTGTACCTAGTGGTTGTGTGGCGTAAAAGGAAAGTTTGAAGTTATCCAAGCCGACCTGTTTTGTGGATGAAATTTAACCCTATTTCACATGGGGGGGGGGCGTTTTTCGCCCCCCCCAACCAAACTTTCCTACACTGCGTCAAAACGACACAAGATATGATGACCAAACTTTGTGACTTTTACTCAAATTTAATTGGCAATCAAAATTTAAACGCCTCATTGTTCTAAATTTCATCACGTGACCACAATAGCACCATATTTGGAGAGTAGTTGACAAAAAACGGCTTTGAACATCCATAAGTTCTTTGTTTCTCATCCGAATTACTTGAAACATCTATCATTCGATTGCTCTTGATGAGAGCTTTCACTTGATATATAATTTTTGCTAATTTGCTGACATCAGCAAAATTTAATATCTATGACGTCATTTATATTTATGACGTCATTTTCAAATAAATTAATGTATTAATTAAGGTTTTTGTTGCGATTTAGCTTAATCTTGTTTGTTTCATGCACATTAAGTCGATCTATGTCAGAAATAGCAAGAAAACTACGGAAAACTGCAGGGACAATAAGTAGAAAGGAACAAAGAGCTAATTAAGTGCTAATTGGTCTATAATTAGATACTTCAGATTGCTTCAAAGTACCGGGTGAGCCAGAAAAAAGTTCCCACTTTTGAAAATTCATAACACCAAGACTACTACACGGATTTGAATCATACAAATTGTAGTTAAAAGTCGAAAGATCAAAGTATTTTTGTGATTTTTTTCGCTGTCCTACCAGCACTACAAATATTGGTAAATTCAACTTGATAAGAATTTCATGGTTGCAAAATCACGGAAAAAGGGCCTAAAACATTGATCAAATCTTAAGGATTCTATTCAAATCGAACAATAGGCCATGGGCGTTTTACCTCCCTCAAGAGTTATAAGACATCAATTTTCAAACAAATACGAAAGATTTTCAATGCCAAGGAAATTAACGCCTAGAGGATATCTCTCACCCATGAGAAGTTGCATTTCCTTCATTATTCTGTGCGAGAGGTCATTTATGAATTGATCGATGTTTTTGGCCATTTTTCAGTAATCAATCAACCATGAAATTTTTGTAAAGTTGAATTTACCTATATTTGTAGTGCTGGTAGGACAGCAAGAAAAACCATAAAAATACTTTGATCTTTTGGCTTCTAACTAGAATTTGAATGATTCAAATCTGTGAAGTAGCGTTGGTGTTATGAATTTTCAAAAGTGGGAACTTTTTTCTGGCTCACCCGGTAGATATATTAATCGTACAATGTATTTCCTATCATTTAAGACTATTTTAATTAAAATCGGTTGAGTATTCAATTAAATAGAAGTTTTCTTGTGAAGCAGCTATAAATTGGCCATTTTTCCTTTGTTTTTTGGTTGCCTAGCAACACATCACGTGATTAATTAATGACCATTGTTATATTTGGAAAGCTTATTGTCAAAAGAACAATGGAGGAAAGTTTCATTGCTATATCCTTTGTAGTTTCAGAGAAAAAGAGGGGGGGCGAAAAACGCCCCCCATGCCAAAATGTTAATAATAATAATAATAACAACCTATTTCTCCATTTCGGAGCAGTTACCAGTTAAACGTAACGGTAACACAGGCGTTTGTTTGTTTGTTTTTTTAGTTGGGAGAAAGTATGTGTTTTCTTTTTTCCTATTTATGACAAAAATGTCTTCACTTTTTCGAAGATCTTCCCGAGTTTTGCTGGGTCAGTTTTCAGTAAATTTTTTGAGTTCAAAGGTTTTTCTTTAAAATTTTGGCAATGAAATAAATGTTCAATGTTTTCTTCTTGAGCTCCACACCTTCTGCACAGGGTATCTTCATGTTTTCCTTTATAGTTAGCTTTTAAGTCAGTCATGTTTAGTTTTAACAATAATAGGTTTGCTGCGTCTTTATGAGTAATGTATTCTTTTTTGCCAAAGCAGTTATCTTTTATTAATCTTAATTTCGTTTTGTTGCATTCTTTCATATCTCTTTGTATCAATGAAGTTATTCTATTTATTATCATATTTTTCCATTCTTTGCTTGTCAGCTTCCCTATTTGTTTTTCTGAGATATTTATGTTTAGTTCTTTTAAATCATTTTTTATTTCTGAGTTCCAGCAGTTATTTAAATTTAGACGTTTCTGTTCTTTGTAAACCTTTTTTGTTAGTCGACTGTCTTTCATTTTTATCATCTTTCTAAGGTATACAAGTCTTTTCATTTTTATCCTATATGTAATTGGCATAAGACCACATTCATATGTTATACCTTGATATGGTGTTGTACTTGGTATGGAATTAGTTTTTGTTACTGCATCTTTTTGCATTTTCTCTAATGTTTTTAATTGTTGCTTTGATATATTTGTCCATGTTTCACATCCATATAATATTTTGGGGATTAGTATAGTTTCAATAAGCTTCAGAGTGATCTCCATTTTTTGTTTTTTGAAAGCTGGCTGATCAACAAGAAATTTGATTTCATTAGTGATAGCCATTGCTGCTTTCTTTTTGTTTGATATATTATCACCTAATGTTCCTGTGCTATTTTTCATGTCTCCAAGATATTTGTAACTTTCTACTTCTTTAACTATGGAGTTATTTAATTTCAGTTCACTTGATTGATTATATCTTTTGAGCTTATTGAATTTCATTGTCAAACATTCACTTTTATCCATGTTAAAATTAAGTAAGTTTTGTTTCTGATATGTTTCAAGAATATTTAACATTTCTTGCATTTTGTTAGTTGAAATTGAAGCAATCATGATATCATCTTGATATAGTAATGGTGGAATCAAGATGTTTCCATACCTTATTCCTAAGTTTTCGTCATATATTGGCTTTACTCCTTTATCAATGTGGTTGGCACATATCGGTGCAGCTAGAATTGTACCCTGTTTTAGATTTTCTCCTATTCCTATATGTTTTGTTGTTCCATTTGGGGAATCAATTCTTATGGAGCTTTCTTTGTTAAGTTCATATATACTTTTTAAGCATTTTCCTTTTACTCCACTTCTGTATAGGTCTATCAAACATGATTTTAAATGTAGTTTATCAAACGCTTTTTCCAAATCAAGAAACATGAATTTAATATTACATTTTATATATTTGTGATAATCAATGATAGCCTGAACAACGAATAAGTGGTCAAGTGTTGATCTATCTTTTCTTCCACCAGCAGCTGCTTCAGAAAAACTATTATCTATGTTAGTACTCTGTCTATTTAAAATCATTTTTTCAAATATCTTACTGATACTAGATGTGAGAAATATTCCACGCCAATTCTTTAGTAGTCTTCTGTTTCCTTTCTTTTTGTAAAGTGTTTTAACAATTATTTTCTTCCATTTTTTTGGAATTATCCCATTCTCAAATGAAATGTTAAATATTTTTAGCATGAAATCTAAACCCTTTTTTCCTATATTCATATATATCTCATTAGAGATGTTATCATCTCCAGGTGCTTTCTTTGTTTTTAGTTGCCGAATTGCCTCTAGTAGCTCCCATTTTTTGAAAGGCTTGTCAGTGGAAAACCAAGTGTTTTCATGTTTTTTCATAATGCCTAAAAATAATTTGTTCTTAAGTTTTATGTGCCTTCTATATTGTTTTCCTGGTTCCCTGTTTGTTAATAGTTTTTTGAAATATTCCTCATGTTCTTTTAGAATTTCACCAACATCGGTCAGTTCTTCCCCTTGGTCATTTATTAATGAGGTTGGGTATTCATGTTTCTTGCCAAGTATGTTTGCTCTAATATTGTAGAATTCTGTGCTGTTCACTTTCACTCTTTTAACTTGATTAATATTCTTTTCCAAATTTATCTTTTTTAAATCATTTTTTATTCTCAGAATTCTTTTATTAATTAATTTAATCCTAATTTTGTTAATTTGTATCTTTATCAAGTCACCTTTGTTTATGTAGTTTGTGAGTTTCCTTTTTAAGTGTCTCTTTCTTTCTCTTAATTCTTTTTCATTTTTTGTCACAGCTTGCTTTGCTCCTTTCCTTTTATGGTATTTTCTAAAGCATTCCTTACTTACATTATTAACCTCTTCTTCCCATTTTTCATAAATGCTATCTATATCACTGTTATTTTTGCCAACATTTACTTGACAGTCTTCTGTTCTTTTCTTAAATTCTACAAGGGATTTCTTTGTTAGGATCCATTTACTTGATTTAGGATTTGTTGTGAAAGGATTATTTGCTTTAAGATTTAAATTTATGATTATTGCATTGTGATCTGATTCTTTAACCCTATCTTTAGAGTATTTTTGCATGACAAAATTTCTATCTTCATCTATATGCATTTGTTCCACCTTATGGTAGCATTTTTGATTGGTTAGGACATAGTCTAAAACTGACTTTCTTTCATCATTTTCACTGTCAGTTGTTACAATCCTTGTCCATAACCCTGAGCATTTTGAACTGCTATTAATTAGCTCAAGTTTTCTCTTATTCATGAGTTTTAGTAACATTCTACCACCTTTGCTAATTTGATCCTGGTTTCCTTTAATTGTTTCCCCTACCTTCATATTAAAGTCTCCAACCACGAGCAATGATTTTCCTTCATTTTTTGCTTTTACTGCATAGTAATCAATTCTATCTAGGAAATTTTTAATACTATTTATGTCTACTCTTGATTCTTGTTTCCCATATACCACTCCTAATATTGTATCTTCTTGTCCTGTTTTGATATTAAGCCAAATTTGTTCAATTTCATCATCTCCTAACTCCAGAACTGCTATGTTATTCTTTAAATGTTCCTTATAGGCTATCCATATGCCACCTCCATTTTTGTTTTCCCTTCTTAATTCAATTGGTTTACAATATCCATTTAATACTATTGTGTTTTCATATCTTTTTAGTACTATACTTTTAATACTATACTTTTTAATACTATTGTGTTTTCATATGTTGAAAAAATACCCCATGTGAAATAGGGTTAAAGGAGCTGGATAAGAAACTGTCGGGGAAATTGTTGATTTGACTATTTTCTGCAGAGCTAATTTATTGCGACTGCTCAACAAAAATTCAAAATAAATTTCTCATCTTGGAGATTAGCTTTTGCACTTTCTTCTGACACAAATAAAACCTCCATATCAGTTGGGATGGGTGCGATATAAATGGATTTCCAACAAGTATTTTCGTTGATCTTTCACCCAAAGATCAGCCAGTATCTCGATAAGGATCTTTCCTTTTGAATTTAGCCAATTACAAAGGAATTTCTCCTTTCAAAATGCGATATTTGATGCACAAAACGAGGATTTGTTTACGTATTTCTTATCCAGCTCCTTTAAAGTACGTTCGAGTATATTTCTGTTTATGTCATTAGAAAGCTCTTTATTACCATACAATAAGTATTGAACAAGAACGTTGTTTAGAAGGGTGTCGATTTGGACAAATGGTTGTAACAATTCCGAAATTCCGGCGAGAAGATCTTGCCGTTGAATGTCAAATGACGGGCAAAGCAACAAAAAATGCTCCGTATCCTCAATGCCATCATTTGTTGGGCACATTGGGTTCACTGTATCCCTAAAGTTGTGCTTGAATTTATGAAAATTCAGTTTACTAAGACCAACCCTTAGTTGTAGAAGATAACTAAAGCCTATTGGATCATGAATACCAAAGACAGACTTTGCACTGGGGCAAATTCTTGATAGAAGCTTTGTTTTAAGGACAGCAACAGAATGTGCAAGTCTGATATCTGGATCAAGTGTATTCCATTCAGAAATGCAGTTAGGATTGATAGAAATTTTTCTGTTCTTGCCCTTATCTGCCCAACAGCATCCTGATTGCGAAGAGAGTAATTTGGCTGTTGAAGAGGTGGGATTGGCTCCTTTGTATACGATGGGGTGAGGTTATTTATAATCTTATAGAACAAAGTAAGGCGTCTACTCTACCTACGAGCACTTAGTAGTGGCTCCCAGCCAAGCTCTGCATACAGTTTTTCATACAGTAAAATGCTGCCATAGCAAAGCAAAGAGGCAAGGGCTTGGCAAACCTTGCGTCACTGAAGCTAGGCAGTAATCTTTATTTGCTACAGAGCTGATGTGTGACACATGTGAAATCAGGCCTTGGTCAGTTGCTGCTCCACAATATTTGAAACATCTACCAGACTGTTTGAATTCCATGCTTCCTGCAAATGAGAAGGGAAAGCAAAACAGGTTCATGTGTGGCAATTAAGGATGTAAAAAGCGATTTTGCTTTGATGGTATAACCAGAAGACGTCATTGGGAGAAATGTCCTTGTAAGGCTAATGGTGAAATTCACTACAGCAATAACACTGCACAAGGTGAAATGAATGTGGATCATGCTGCTTCTTCATCTGATCCAGCAGAAGACTACGAGATCAACTACTCCCGCAAACTACTCAGAGATTGGTTGACTAACAAGAAAAGATGCCAGTAGAGAGGGAGATGGTTCTAGGTAGGCTGTTTGTCCACTGGAAATATGATTTCTTATCTTTCACTGCAACTGGGCGTACCACCTATGGTTATCTAGCATTCTACCTGGTGGCACAAATTGATTTCCTGCTAAGTGAAAGAAAAGCTGCTCAACTGATGCATAACAGGACTTTTGAATGGTGAGGTTAAACCAGACCTCAAGACCAAGTATGGCACACTAACGCATTTAACAACAGAGCGTGTGGGAAAGTGACTCAACATGACCAAAGAGGTAGAATCAAATGTGGACACCCAGACAGGTCAGCTGTCTGCAATTGGACGACACAACGAGTGCGTGTTTGGAGATGAAGTAGGTCTCCCCCTGCCAAAATATTGAAAAAATACCCCATGTGAAGTACGGTTAAAATTTGCTGTGATTTCTCCTTCTTTTTATTCTCCTCAAGCTTCTCTGCATTTTCCTTGGTTCTTTCATGTAAAATCTTATCCTGTGTTTGGATGTAGTTTTCATGTTGAATTTTCTTTGATTTTCTGACAACATCCATTAAATTAACCCTAATCCGCATGTGTTTTCCACCCCCCCCCCCTCAAGGTTTTTCTTTCCGTGTTTTGCAAAGACATCAACATGTCCTCCAAACCTACCTGACTTTTACTAATTATCTATTTGCCACATTTTGACCAAGAAATTTTCAAACAATAGAGTTCACAGGTCACATGACATGCCCATATTTGGAAGCAGGTAGCAAAAAAATCATTGTTTTTGATGATTTCAATCGAAAGATTTGCTCGAATTATAAAGTATTGTATACCAAATGAATCAGTAAACAAAGAGCTTTAATTCGATACCGAAATTTCTGGAATTTGATGATGTCAGCGTCGTAATAGCCGCCATTTTGGGCTAATTAGCAAATTTTTTTTATTTTTTCAAAATTTTTCAATTGAGAAGACTCCAATGATACATTTGTAATGGGGTATCACCACTTTGCAGCTTCTTTTTGTTTATTTTTACAGAGAGAAAATTAATTGCACAAATGACATCATACAAATTGGCTAATTTCTGTCAAAATATCACTCTAAAATCATTAATTTCTATGAAATTATGTTTAAACATCAAATTTGAAGCTGAAGTGAACCAAAAACTGCAAAATGTTCATGCCAAACCTTCTTTAAATTCACATTTAACTTTGAAGCCTGATTTTCACTGATTCACAACTTCATGACATCACATTGCGCTATAAGCTAGAAATGACTTGATCTGTAAGTTTTATTGAATTCTTAGGAGTCTTAGGTAGTTTTCAGAAGGGGGTGGAAAGAACCCCCCCCCCCATAAATGGTAGCTCGGAAAAAGCCCATATGGATTAGGGTTAATGAGTTTCCTTTTTTCTTCACTTCATTCCTTAATCCATCTGGCAGTGCTATTGGCTTTAAACATAATGAGACCTTCAATAGCAAAATCAGTGGCCTTAGGCTTTAATTTCATCCGGTAATCCAGCATTCCAAGATCTCTCTTTGTGCAAACATTAGTTTTCTTCAACATTTTTATTTCTTCCTCAATTCTTCATTGCTTTGCTTTTCTCATAACATGCCATCCCCTTCTTTCTTCTTCTTCTATGTTCCATCCACTGTGAGTGGGTCAGATGACAAGGCCTTCCACCTATGTCTATCCTGTGCAGTTCTCACAACAATAGGATAATCAAGACCAGTCCATTTGACAATATTATTGACCCATGACGTTATTGGCCCTCCTCTCCCTCTCTTTCCGTTAATCTTTCCCTCTATCAGAACTCTGTGTATGTTGTTTCTTCGGACCAGATGTCCAAAAAACTGCAGTGATCGTTGTTGTATGGTCTTCATTAGCTGCCTGTTCGCATTGGCTCTCCTCAACACTTCCTTATTCGATATTTTGTCTGTCCATGATATCTTTAACATTCTGCAATATATCCACATTTCGAAAGCCTCAAGATGTTTGACCATGGCTGATGTTAACATCCATGTATCGGCACCATAAAGCAATGTGGACCAGATGTAGCACCTCATGATTCTTTTTCTTGTTTCAAATGAAATGCTCTTGTTTGTTAAGGTTGATCTCATTTTTGTTAAAAGTTGATCTTGCAATTGATATCCTTCGTATGATGTCATCTTCATTCTTTCCATTTGAGCTCAACAGTTGTCCAAGATAGGTATAGGATGTTACTTCTTCAACAGGAGTGCCATCAATTTCAATGACGTATGGAGTGATGTCTTCTTTAAGGTGATCTTTTAAAAGCCTTTTGCTAACTGATCAAAATCCATTGAAAGTAAGTTCCTGACATTGTTTGGTCAACTCGTCAAACTCTTCAGATCCAGACAAAAATAAGCATTCAAAAACTTCATCTTTATGTACTTTGACTTCACTTCCAACAATATTTATGTCACCATTAATAAAATGAGACCCATCAGCACTCCACAAGATAAAACAATCATATAATCTTTGGTACTGACTACTCATATCAAGAACCTGTCCCTTGTCTGCAATACATCTTCAAAGAGGACCAGTGATTAGCTTCTCAATCATGCCTAAAGCTCTAAACCCAACCATGAATGAAGGAACCTCTAAATCATAATAAACAGCTGCCAATAGTTTAATTTCGTTTCTAACTCTCTCAGAAAAAACTTTCAAATGATCTTTCAAAAAATAAGTACCTGCAGCATTATTAAAGAACCAACTTTTGAAATCCCCAAGCAAAGATTATCACAAGTTTTGCAGCAAGCTTCTGCCTGATCAGCAAGCCCAACAAGAAAATGTAAACCACAAAAAATTTCATTGACATTTGCCATCTTTTCTTTCTCATCTTCTGACAAGTTTTACCACGCTTGAACAATTGATGGTTAGATTTCTTTCCTGTAGCAACTAAACAGGTCATTGAACTTCTTCCGAACTGCACATTAGTCAGACAGACATTAGTCAGATTTTTTATACTTCTTTTTTGTTTTTTTCTTTGTTTTTCCACCTTCATTCAAATCGTTTTCAAAACCAAAAGAATCAAACATTTCTGAAACATCATGAAGAACACCCTCCCATACTTTAAGGTGAGTCTCAGAATCACCACCAGATACCACCCTCAATCCAGCTATCAAACAATAACCATCATCCTTCACTATGTCATATGTTATAAAAGATCTTCCATGCTTTAATGTAGCATCACTGTGCAAGGTTCTGTTCTCTTGATCCCAGTCCTCCATCAATTCATCCGCCACTTGCATCTGAGAAAGAGATCTAGCCTCAAGGATCATATATTTAGCCAAAGTGGCCTTTTGGGAGTCTATCAACACCAACTTGCTACAGGCATGCTAGATCAGCTCATAGAAATAAACATAGCAGTGTTTTAGTACAAGAGTTGTGTATTCTGTTGCAAAAATGGGTTCCATAACATCTTTGCACATAGACAAATTTTTCATAAGAAGCTGAGAAAATTTTTCAAAGCCTCCAACGTTTACTTTACAGTAACTCCCCGCAAATAAGAGGGCAAGGGCAGAGAAGCAATCTGAATCTTGTACCAGGTTTACTGATGCAAAGAAAACTTTTAAGGGCAGGATGCGTACTTCAGGTGACTTTTTATGCAGGAATTGTTGCCAATGTATCCATTGTAATCAACATTTTAAAAGATGAAAGGTATATGAGTTTCAGGAGTCAATCAAGAGAATAAAAGTAGCAAACTATCTCTGATAGTGATATGGTAAAGTGCGAGTTGCGAGTTGCAAATGCGAGTTGCTTACATTTTGCGAGTTACGAGTTACGAGTTGCACTTATTGTGCGAGTTACGAGTTGCGAGTTGCACTTATTATGCGAGTTGCGAGTTGCGAGTTGCGAGTTGAACGAAAGGTGCGAGTTGGAAACTCAAAAATGCGAGTTGAAAACAAAAGTGCGAGTTGCCTGTTTTCTTTTGTAGAAAGGCCTTTTTCGTCAAATAAAAAAGGTATTCTAAAGTCGCATTTCAATTTGCAACTTTTTTTTGGGTTTTCGTCAATGAAAAGCATTTTTATGCTATCGTAACTTTCCTTATTAGAAGCCATCTATAAAATACCAAGGCCTATTCTTCAAACGTTAAGAAACTTCTACAATTTGCAGCCTTTACTCCCCCTGTCGTTCAAAGACATTACTGTAATACTGTAAACTGGGAACTTGCTTAAAAGGTTTCTTGAAAGAAAATCAAAGGGGAATTCGTTATCGTTCAAGACGACTTGGCAAGTCCATGTTAATTGTTGAGCTCAAAACTTGCAGTGAATTATGTATGACCCTTTCGCTTCCCAAATTTTGAGGTATTGTTACCATCCTGTCCAAAGTAGTTTCTTCAGCCTGACTTGTTGCATTTACCTCAGTCAAAGAATTGCGCTCTGGCCTTGGTTATGTGTTGCAGATTGTTTTTAACATAAAGCATGTAACTAGCTCATATGATATCAAAGAAAATAATTTGCTTATGTGATTTCATCCCTTTGGGAATTATGCTAAAATCTGAAATTCGATAATGAACATTAAGAAACTTTTCTGTAAATCCCTGATTTTATAAAGGCTGATGTTATTAAGGCTGATGCTTTTATAATTTGCTTATGTGATTTCATCCCTTTGGGAATTATGCTAAAATCTGAAATTCGATAATGAACATTAAGAAACTTTTCTGTAAATCCCTGATTTTATAAAGGCTGTCCAAAAAATCGCAGTTTTTTAGCTGCAAAAGATGAAAATTTGAAGTTTTTTTAAGGAACTCGCAACTCGCGTTTTAAATGTACCAACTCGCACTTTTCACTACTAACTCGCAACTCGCAACTCGCAAAACAGGAGCAACTCGCAACTCGCAACTCGTAACTCGCGACTCGCAACTCGCACTTTACCAATCCACCTCTGATATAGCCTTTAGTAGGAATCTAAACAGCACAGGACACATTCTCAGTTCCAAGCAGGTATTTCATCTAACAAGTTAATTCAGATCAACATTGCTGTTTTATTTCATGGCAGCTATAGTGAACCAAAATGGTCATCCGGCTGTGACTGTGAGCTTTATAGACAAGAGTTCAGAAGTGAGTATTATATTTGGCCTTGAATTTCGAGCCTCCAGCCCTCAAGCCTTCGAGCCTTGAATATCGAGCCTGGAGCCTTTCATTTCACAAGCAGATTTTCCATTATTTAACAATGGTACATGCAAATTTTAACAATTCAACAGTAACATTAATTTTTTTACATAAACTACTTTACAATACTACGACGACGATGCCAAGAGGAGCAAAATACAATGACAACCCCAAGGCCCTAAAAAGATTAAAAAGAAAAATATCTAAACGAAACCAGACATGACTATTACAAAAGATATAGATAACAAACAAAAATAAAGATGAAAAAAAATAAAAATAAATAAATCAACAAAACCAAAAGGTGTCGCAAAGAAAGAGTGCTTGGTGGCTGTGTGGTTTGTAGCAGAGTTTGGAAAGAGCTTAATCTAAACGACCGGCTTCCTGGATGAATTTTAATGTTAGCTCGAGAATATTCCTGTTAACATCATATGGGAGGTTTTCACTGCCATACAATAAGAGCTGCATTAGAACCTCATTTGAAAGATTAGCATATCCAAGTTTGAGACTGATGGCAAATGGCATAAGAATTTCATTGGTAAATGGGAATGCATGCCAATTAATCGGATAATTTGGATCTCAACGAACTCAACAAACTGTCACATGCAACTTTCCAACTACCTGTAGCAGAACCATTACCAGGAAATGATTGAAGTATCATGAACTATAGCTATCAGCTATCAGGTATTAATGCAAAACTTCAGGTACAAAAGCCAGGCTATTAAGTTATTTGCCGGTTAATGGTTGGGAGTGATAGATCTCCCCGCATACATATGAAGAACTTTCCTGGAGTATTTTCTGTGACACACGTTCTTTGAAATCGGTCTTGTCCAGTCCTTGGAAAATTTTACAAATTTACAAAGTATTCTTGCTAGTACTTGAGTTTGAATGTCTGCAAAAACAATCATTGGAACTTGAATCCTTGATGTCTGTGCAAAAGGTAAACCTCAAAGATGAAAGTCTGTAGCTATAAATACAACTCGAAGGCTTGAGGCTCAAAGTATAAACCTTGAAGGCTTGAGGCTCGCAGGCTTGCAGATTAGAGACACTCTTCAGAAGCATGTTAATTAGTATGTCAAAGATCTAGATTTTTTAAAGAGATGGCAAGGCTACTTTACATAATAATCCAAATCTTTACATAATAATAAAAATAATCCAAATAAAATGTAGTATCGGTATGGTCATAGCTTCACAGTGTGCTTGTTATTGAGAGAATTCCTTCAATTTTTTTAGACAATGGGAAAATGACATATGTCAAAAAGGCATTTCCTTATGCAATAACAGTTTGGCAACTGCAGATTCGGAATCAGCATGATCGATTTGGTGAAATTCAACAAAAAATTTTCAGTTTACATGATTGTAAGAAAATGTCAATTATGACGTCATGGGACTGATGATGTCATAACTATTTTTAAAACTTCATCAAAATACAAAAAATCGTATATCAATCGAAAGCTCTAATCAAGCTGAATTCAACTGTGTTATTTATAAGTTGATTAAAGATAGCTGTGAAGAGCTATGGTCATATTTGTTCTTAAAATGTCAGCAATTGACGTCACCAAAAATGACACTTCAGGTCAAAAATAAAAAAGGTACCGGATGAATTCTTGATCTCCATGGTCCATTTGTTAGAAACAAAGCACAAAATCAAAGGTTAGCATGATTGTTAGATTGCTAGACAATATTCCCTGTCTAATACACTCATGATGAGATCTAATAAACGTATGAATAGACTGTTGTATTTGATGATTCAGATACTACCCATTTAGGTGAAAATGCATGGCCAAATAAAATAATTGTCTCTTCAGCAGTTTCTTTGAATGATTTATCAAAGGAGCAAAAATTTCACTGTTAATGTGTGCTGTGGAATTACGGAAAAATTTTGTCTAAAAAAACACCAGAATTTGGTCGAGTTGGTGGAACGCCAAAATTTTGCAACCTCTGTGTGTGCTCACAACTGAAGTTTTGCATAGCAGCACAGAGATGGAAGTTGAAGATATATTAAGCTTAGTGTGGAAAAAGATACAACATTGACTAATACATTGTACCAAACCGATTCAAAGGACACAAAGAGGTGCAAGTTAGCTAAGAACATGTGTAATCAAGACAAAACGTGTAGCGAAGACATTAAAATGAATGATCCTGCTGAACAAGGAAGTTCAGCAAAATGTCTGGATGATAATGAGGGGCAGTGATGGGTTGACAGGTGGCAGTAATATTTTTTCAAGTGTGGGACTCTCGGCTAATGTAGCAAAGGCAATGACAAGAAGGGATGTACCTAGCACAAATTCCTACAAGGCTAATTTAGACACAAATGCACGCGTTGTCCAAATTGACGCTGCTTGGAGGATGCTACCAATAAAAATTTCTTGTAACAGAAAATGTCGCCTAGGAGGAGAATGGACCACTTTCTTCAACAACAGCACAAAGAAACGTAACCCAAACTGTGTGTTTGCCTTTAAGAATAACAGAAACAGCAAGGCTCAAAAAAGCAAAAAAGTCCTTTTTTAAAGCTGGTGCTGTTTGCACTATTAATGCTTGTCAGTGCAAGGCATGGTTGCAGATTCAGAATCAAACATCAAACCAAATGAATTTGCAGTTTGTTGGGAATGTTGAACATGACTCACCAATAGTGAAAGCACAAAAAAATCACTGGAAGTGAAAGGCAAAGCATTAAGAAGCAGTTTATCGACAGCGGGCAAAATCCCTCAACGATTTATCGCAATAATGCAGCTATCATTTTATTGCCCCGATCCCCCCACCCCGGGATAGGCGGGGCCGATGCGGGGTCATTCACATTTTTCTCTTGTGAAAGCGAATGATGCCCCCGCCCATCGGGGCAATATTCTTTTGCGAACGGGAGACGATAGCTCACGTTTTCTCCGCTCAAAGCCCCGGCATGTTGTGCGGGGGACAAATGGAAATGTGCACGAGGAGGCCTTTTTACATATAGAAATAACGCTACTGCCCATGTGTAGTTTAAAAGCTGAGAGCTTTGGAAGAAGCGAATCGCCCCAGGTGTCCCCGCTCCCCGAGGCAAAATTTTTAGTGAGCAAGAGGCGAATAGCCCCGCATCGGCCCCGCCTATCCCGGGGTGGGGGTGTCGGAGAAATAAAACGATAGCTGCATAAACTGTGAGACCTCAAAGAAGAATCATTCGCCTATGGTAACAGATCGGGCTGCAGGGTTAGTCGAAAAGGTTTCCAGCGTATTTCTTTGGAAGCAAATGCAGTCCACAGTGATGTTAGCATTACGGCAGACAAGTTACAAAAATGTGATGAAAACATTCGAGAGGAAAACCAGCAGCTACTCAAGTCCGTAATGAATGTCCTAAAAATTCCTGGTTACGTCCAATCTAACGACATAACAAGTTGAAGTTTAAGTATTGCATTATTTGATGAAGGAAGCATCCGGATTTACAGACATGGTGCTTGAAAGACGCAATCTATTTAGACACCACCAGAAGGATTGTGGAAAACGCCTCAAAAAAGGAAAAAGTTTTTATACTCTCTAACAACCAGAAATCCATTTGGAAGATCACCCCCAATTCCGCTTGCTGAAATGATTTTTTCAACTCACACCACGGGGGCAATCAAACACATGCTAACCTCATTACGGGAATAAAAGAAAACTCTATATGGTGATAATGCTATGCCAGTTGCTACAAGAACCAATTTCAGCATGGCAATGATTGCAGCTGGTATCAGTGAATTTAACAATGGTACTTACTTGTTCATGAGCATGATCAAATGGCCTAGTTCAGATATGGCAAATCCGACGAGGCACATGGAAGAGTTCTCAGAAGGTGCTCTTGAAACCTGTTAATGCACCTTGAAACCTGCTATTGTAGCAGTCAATGAATGCTTAAAGTCGTTAGGATTGAGATCTCTTCTGTAGACCCCAATTGTTTTCGTTGTTGCAAGTCTTACAGGTTCCCTCTCCAAGTAAGCCCACAGCTCACTGCTGCGACAAGTCTGTCCGTGCCAAAAGTTTGGAATAATGTGCATATACATTCTTCTCTGCACAAGCTGAGAAGCCACAATCATAAACTACCCACTTTCTCATGGTTGATCATGATGTATCAAGACACAATGGGGAAAAGGTGGTTTAATGTAGCTTCAATGTATTGATCCATCTGAGAAGCCTTCAAAAATTGATGCCCACCTTCCGTATCTGTTCTCTATGGATTACATCCAAAGATATCTGCTGAACTCGACAAGGTGGACATCAATTGTCAAAGGCTTCTCAGATGAATCAATCCATTGAAGCTACATTAAACCACTTTTTCCCCATTATGTATTTTTGCTTGACATTCCATCCTTGGAAAGAGTCTATGCTAATAGATGCCATTTTGGTATTCGCTTGGAATCCCAGAAACTGGAGATCAGCTTCTACTAAAAAATGCACCTTGTTTTGCATTTTCTGGGAGTTTGGAACCACTCTATCCCTTTATCCATTTGTGCTCTGTATCTGGACAGCAGCTCTCTCATTTCTGGCCATCATTGCTCCAACGGTCATTTCAGAACTCATAAGTTTGAAATTCCCAAGCTTCATAAAACCCTACTATTTATGTGCCAAAGACCAAAAAATGACATCACTTCAAATCCACCGGACTTAGTTAGGTTCATCTTCCCAACAAGAATCTGATTCTGTTAGACTGAGAACTACCCAGTTCTTTTTATTTTTTATTTCTTTTTAAATTTTTAGAACTGCAATGTGCTTTCAGATAGAAAGTAGATTACCTACCCTAATTACCCCCCCCCCATTGTGAATTTTTAATGAGACTCCAGGAGAATATTTGATAATATTAAACAAGAGCAAACCCTACAAATTTCAGGACCAAATTTTTTGTGACAGAGTTTATTGCCCGTAAACTAGCTTCAGCCAAAAGCAACAAGTGTCTCTTCTTTCGCTACATAATTTGTTTTGAAAGAAACTTTTGACATACACAATAATTTGTGGAGTATGGTGGCCCATTGCTATCAGCACAATAAAATGATCTTTTGCACATTTGATTGCGTATCATTTCTATTTTTTAAATAATTTGAGAAAATTTCCTATCAAGTTTCATTCATACAGACAAAATAAATCTAAAAAAGTTAAGTACAGAAAATTTTTCAAAAAACAAGAAGGAATACAAATAATTCCATAAATGTACTTTTATAACCTCATTTATTCTTTTGAAGGGAATGTAAAATCTTTTCACCGTTATGATTATTTTTTTATATTGTTTTTGAAAGTTGGAAAAAATGAAAAAATATTTTCAAATGTGCTTTTTTGTGTGTGGCCCATTGCTATCAACTATCAGTCAAGTACTCCATGTAATTCTTGACGGAAGTAGTGCAACCACAGATCAGTGTGTGCAACAGGCTATGGACCAAAGATTGGAAAGGCGGGAAACAACTTCAGGCACGAAGGTGCAAACATGGCGGATGGGAGAGAGGATTATAGAAATTTCATGGCAAGAGTAAAAGCCAAGAGAACGAGTCAAGGAGACAATGCAGGGCATGGGAAAGGCAAGAAGACCAAAAAAGGCATTGAATCCATTGTTGTGCAGCGAGTCAACACACAACCAACTGGAAAATTAAAGAAATTTGAGCCACTGGATTCAAGAGACTTTGTCGACTTCTCGAATTATGATTCATTGACCTTGAAAAACATTAAGCATGCATGTGAGTTATTCTACGGAGCTCCAACAGGTTCTTGCGATGTACTGTATAGTGACAGAGGTCCTTCTTGCACCTTAGATGAACATGTAATTGGGAAAAAAGTGTATCTTGTACGGTTTATGACATCAACTGGTTTGCCAAAACTAGATGGGCCTAATCAACATCAAAATTTTGAATTTAACGCTGAGTTCAATAAAAAGGTTAGTCGCTCAAGCACCATAACTTTCGGTATGCCATCAAGAAGTACATTCCCCAAGCCAAAGAAGCATGATGATGGTGAAACTTCATCAGCAACATCAATTCCAAAACAACCAAAGGGCATAGTCACCAAATCAGTAACAATTGCAGATCTTCTTGGTGCTGGAAAGCTTATTCAACCTGAGGTGTATGATGATGTTACATTGCAACTGGAGTCTTTTGACATCAAGAACAAGATATGGCTGAAGAATAATCCACTTAATTTTCAGATTGAAAGGAAGCATTTTGCAGCAGGAGGTTTCCGAAATGCTTTTAAAGCAGTCAACAACAGAGAGATTTGGGTTGTAAGGAAATTCCAGGAAGAAACATGGGAGAAGGTCAAACCACTGCTTGGGGATACCACAGTTGTGGAGCACACAAGAAAGCAAGTGCAGATGCATATGGCAGCTAGGGGGATTTTACATCGTATGGAGAAGAAGATTGAAGAAAAGGAGCTGTTTGGATCTGTCTTTACTTATGATGAGATTTATTTTTCAATGATCAGTGATGTACCAGTGACGTATGATATGATATGAATATGATATGATATGATATGATGATATGAATAAATATTTATACACGAAAATTAAACCCTTCAGCATCTAATAATACTTATATACAATCTTAAAACTAACGAAAAATTTCCAAATGTTAATATTGCTGTTCTTCCAGGGGGTCGTGTTTTGAAGTTAAGGTTTTTGATCAGCCAGTAGGTGTGCTTTCAATTGTTTTTTAAAGCAACCGAGAGTTGGGGCCTCTCGTATATCAACAGGCGTGTCATTCCACATTTTTAGAGCCGAATATTTAAAGCCCTTTTTTGCATGTTCTGTATTTAGCCTTGGGATCTGAAGATCATGGCAGTTTCTTGTTACATAGCTTGAGTGCATTGATCTTTGCTCAAATTTGTCCCAAAGGCTTTCAGGGCTTAGTTTATTCATAATCTTATAGGTCATAACTGACCGATCAAAGGAAATAAGATTATTGACGTTCAGCCAATCACAGGACCAGTTGTCTTTTAATCTGGCATTTTCGATTATCGACTGGGCTCTATTTTGTAATCGTTGGAGAGTTTTGAGTTTTCTCGTTGGAAGACTGCCCCAGATTACATCTGCGTAGCGTAGGTGACTTTCAACAATAGCGTAATATACACTACATAGCTTCGACTGAGGGAGAATATTTTTCAGTTTCTTCAGTGAAGCAAGTCCCCCACAAATCTTGTTCTTAACAGTTTTAAATTGCTCGTCCCATTTCAGATTTTCATCAACCATTACTCCTAACGATTTGGTTTTGGAAACTCGTTTGATTTCAGAGTCATTCAACTTTAACCCATTCGGTATATTTACATCTTTTGTTTTCCGAGGGTGGCCTATAATCAAGTACTCTGTTTTTGAGGGGTTAGGACTAAGCTTATTTACTCTCAGCCATTCAGAAATGTTAAGTAACTCCTCTTGCGCATCCGCTACTAATTTCTCGATGTCATTTGATGCTATTGTCACATTAGTATCATCAGCATAGATATTTGCCTTCGAAAATTCTAGGCTACGTTCAAAATCATTTAGATATATTATGAAGAGAAGGGGGCCTAAGCAAGAACCTTGGGGTATGCCGCATTGAATTTCTCTCGCCTTAGATTTTTTACCGTTTAGGGAACAGTATTGCTGTCTATTATCAAGGTACGATTTGAACCAGTTTCCAGGGATCCCTTTGATCCCGTATGCTCTCAGTTTTTCAACCATGATTGTGTGATCGACCGTATCGAATGCTTCCTTAAGGTCCAGAAAAATCGTCAGATTCAGTTTTTTGCAGTCGATGTTTTCATACCAAGAATCGGTGCTACAAATTAAGGATGTCACAGTGGAGTATAGTTTTTGAAATGCCGATTGGTTTCTTGTGATCACTTTCTTTGCCGCCAGGAAATCAAAAAGCTGGTCATGAACTATTCTCTCCAAGATCCTCGAGAAAACCGAAATGACTGATATAGGCCTATAATTATTAACATCTTTCCTAGCGCCTGACTTAAAAATGGGAGTAACTCTGGCAATTTTCCAAATATCTGGGAAGACTCCACCCATAAGCGACGAATTAAAAATCATTGTCAGAGGTTTTGATACCAGATCCCCTACATCTTTAATGATAGTAGTGGAGACCTTATCTGGACCTGCTGCTTTTCCATTCTTCAACTTTCTAATAGCATTCGCCATATAAGTTTCATCTACAGATTTAAATACCATTTCATTTGACTCTGGATTGATGTAGCGGAGGCAGTCATCACCTGGCTTAGAAATAATCTTCTCCGCCAGTTTTGGACCCACCGAAACAAAGTGATGGTTCATTGCCTCCACTACATCACGTTCTCGTGTTAGATATTTACCATCTATTTCTAAACTAGAGAGTGAAACTGTATTAACATTTTTGTCTAGGACTTTATTTATTGTCCGCCACATTTTCTTAGGGTCTCCTATATTTTCTTTGATTAACCCATGGTAATAATCCCTGATAGAAATGCGCATCTCATTTGTTACTTGATTACGCTTCCTCTTGTAGGCGGACCACATTTCAGTAGATTTCTCCGCTTGCACCTTCAGTCTGTCTCTTTCAAGCATTAAATTTCTCAAAGAAGGGGTAAGCCATGGAGCAAATTCACTGCGAGCCCTTTTTCTTCGTAGTGGTGCATGAAGATCCAAAATAGATTCGAATACCTCCTGAAACGTGGCCGCCATACCTGCGGGATTATCACTAAACGGAGTTAGAATAGCTTCCCAATCTACCTGCTCAATGTCGTTTCGGAAAAGTGCTTTGTTGTATTTTGTCATACTGCGAGATTCGATTACGTTTGGTTTCTTTTTCTTAAATCTTCGCCAAGCATTGATTTTCCGAATTCCATACACCAGGTAGTGGTCCACCATGCCAGTCTTAACTACATCTGCTTCTATGATGTATTTGGAATTGGAGGAAGAGAAATGGTCAATGAGTGTTTTGCTTGTTCGTTGCTCTCCAGATTCTGTTGTTGTCATAGCAACCCGCGTATAGCTTTTTATTAACTGTTCGAGTTGATACTCGGAGTAAACCAACTTGAGCTGTTTAGCATTTGCATTTTTGCTACATTTGAAATCACAGTTGGTGTCCCCGATCAAAATAATTTCCTTCTCTTCCCTATCTAGTTCTTTTAAAATTCCCCTTAGGTTCTCAAATGCAAGTTCATCGACACCGGCAGTTGGGGGCCGATACCAACAAACAAGATGAAAGGATCTTGCATGGATATTTTGAGAAACTTCAAGAGAAATGAGCTCGAGTTTATCACTGTTTAGCTTTATAATGGGTTCTGGGAGATTTTCCTTTACATACACAGCTGCTCCTCCCCCATTGCTATTTCTATCGTTTCGATATATCCTATACCCTCCTATGGAGACTTCAGAGTCTGTTACATTACTGTCAAGACGTGTCTCGCTAAGGCCAATGATATCAATATCATTATCATGCAGGATGATTTCAAGTTCAGGTTTATGTTTTCGAAGGGAAACTATATTCAGGAAAGCAATTTTAAGACCATTTCTCTTCCTTGGACGAAAGCTACTTCTGTTGATTACATTGTTCCTAGGGCTGATACACCCCTAGCAATATTTGATAAACTTACTGAGATTACCGGAGAATTTACGTACCCCACCGTCATTAAGGTGTAAACCATCTTTCCATAAATTGCTGTATATGATGTTATCGTTATTCATAATGTCCATACCTCTAATGCTCAACTCTTCACTAAGGAGTTCGTTTACTTTTCTTGCTTTCGCATTCAGAGTCTGGTCATCCTTTCTTTTAAAGATAGAAGAGTATGCCACGCGTGCTGATGGATTCTTTTTCTGAACTGTCTCCATGGTATTAACAATGACTTCCGCTAAATCTGAGGGTGAGTTGTCCCGGAGGTTGTTTGTCCCCGCATGTACTATGATGACATCAAATTCTTCGCTGGTATCTGCCTTTTTCTTCGCTTCTTCGATTTTCATCCCTGGTTTGAAACGGACTTCGACATCTCTGTGATCATTCTCTAATTTTTCTCCATTCACATGTCTAAGTTGGGAGTCTCCTACCACTAATACTTTGAGCTTTTTTCCAGTAGAGCTTTCCTCCCTTTTTCTTGCTCCTCCAGTTTCAGCATTTCTCGATTTTTTTGCTTGCAGTTTCGTCTTGTCTGTATCTTTGGCATTGTTTTTATTCATTGTGACAGTGGAGCCATTCCTACCAGGAAAGTTTGAAAAGTATGTTAACAACAATGGAGTGCCTGGTACATCAGCTAGTGCAAACAAAGATACATATCAAAAAGCAGAAGCAGTATGCCATTTTTCACTTGCTGACAGTGATGGAAAGTTACTCCTTCTTGACTTGCAAGGAGTGGGGTATAAGCTGTGTGATCCAGAAATTGCAACATCTTCTCTTGCTCTTGCTGATCCAATCAATGATGCTGAAAAGTTATTCTGTGCTGGAAATCTGCAGGACCATGCATTTACAAATTTTTCACTGCATCATGTGTGCAATGTGTATTGCAAACTTCTCAGTTTAGAAGAATTATCTTGCAATATCGATGCAGAAAATGAGAACTTTTAATTTATCTCTACTCAGAAATTGTTCTGTTATGATTTACTAATTTGCTAGGAGCTAATGCATAAAAGCTTGAAAATACTGTTAAGTTCTGTTAGGTTTATTACTGACATATTTTATTGTTCAGTGGCATTCTAGGTTCCAGTGATCCAGTGGTGCAGTGAAGGACCAAAATTGGGGGGAGGGGGTAAGCCGTCTTCCTTGGAAATTGCACCCAATTATGTGGATTGTTTTCTTCAAACACCCCCATTTGTTAGTTAACAATAGCCACTGTTCTGTACATTTTTGCTTGTAGTTGTGGAATTACATCTCAATTTTGATGTTTTTGAAATAATGAGAAGGTGTCATATCCAACATTCAGCTTCACTGCTGGTATTGCCGAAATTCAGAGAAATGTTTTGGCACCTCTATGATTAATTCTATCAGTGACCTATTCATCATCACACCTCTCTGCAACTGATAACGTGAAAACATTTTAAGCTCAGTTTTTGGTATAGTTAGGTATGTATGTGTATCAAATGGTCCCAAAAAGGGAATCCTAGTTCATTCAAGGATGCCTGTACTCATGGGCAAGGTGGCAACCATCCCTTTTGGAAGCAAACATCCCTTTTTGAATAACTAAAACTTTTGAAATTACTAAAACAACAATATTAATAGTAATCTAAACTGTTCTGTCATTTTTTGGCATCTACAGTCAGCTTTCACAGGTATTTCCTTATTTTTGGTCCTGATTAGCACTGGTTTTCATAAGTTTTCCATGCTTTGCTGCAAGCCTTCAACTTTAACCATTACCAAAAATTTTCTTCCTTGCTCTAATTGTAAACAGGCATGCCTGAGTTTTTTTATCAACTTTACAAAGATGTAAATATGAATCAAGTTTATTTTCTATTGCTTGCTTCAGAATCCATAAAATCAATATTTGAATTTGATGCATGTATTGTCTCCTATCAAAGTCTTCTTCCAAGCCACATACTCACTTAAAAGTTCAAACAACAATTTTTCAGGTACTCATAGGCTGCAACTGTTTCTTTGAACTCTAAATTTTCTGGTTCTGGTACAAAACCACGAAACACCTCTCTATCCTCAAAAGACAAGTAATCATCAGGAGCTTTAATCAACTCTGCATAGTCAGGTGCATCTATCAGATCATTTTCAGCTGTGATGAAGCCTTTGCTCTCACCTCCATAGCTTTCCGGGAATGCATACATGTGGTCTGGTATGCCTGTGGGAAGTTCCAAGTCTTTTTGCTGTCTAACCCGGTGTGAATTCCATAACCTAACAAATGCATCACATTCCCTTTTTAGCACGGGGATGAATACATATGCCAATATTTTACGATCCATAGCATTGTGTGGATCATAAATGCATCTTGATAACAGCTGGTTCAAGTATGATTTTAAGCCCTCCTCCATTCGTTCATGAAGATCCCTCCACTAACGTTCAATTTTATTTGATGTGGAGGGACCATAGATTACCGCATCAGTTGGATCTTCCATGTCTCCACATTTACTTCTGAGGTATGCATGTATGGAAGCCATCACACCGGTTTCAGTCCCCTTATCAATGCGTAGATAATTTGGTATGATTTTGGCTTTATTCAGATACATCATATAAAACTTTCCGATCACAAGGGGGTCAGAGTTTCCAGTCCAAACATGAAGGAACAATATCTTTCTGGAAAATGTATCAAGGCAGCCATATAAGGCAAGTGGGAAGGTACTGTTTTGAAACCCCATCATTTTGTCATGGCCGTCCAAAGAAAACAGCCAGTTGGGGCCATCACATATGAAGGGTTTTTTCATGCTTCTCTTCTTTTTTCGAAGTTTCCTTGCTTCAACACCTTGGGGGTCAAGATCCCACATAATATCACTCACAAGTTTCCGTGGTACGAAAATGTTGTGTTCATTTCTCAAATTCAGATTCATACTGCGATATCCAATCCTTTGCCCTCCACCTCGTAATTCTGCTTGTACTGCATCAATAACCTTCCCTAGTGGAGTAGTTCTGTTGACATACCGAATGCCGAAATGTCGCAAGCGTCGATCAAGAGTTGGTATGCTCCAGCTGTATCTGAAGTAGTCCCTCTTCATAAAGTCCAGAATTTCCGTTCGTTTCATGTTCGAGCCAACATATTGCCTTAAATCTCTTACAAGACCTTCATCATTCCGCCAGCTTTCAGGTTCGTGTGCTAGTTCCTTTGAATCAGCCATGAATCCACACGCAACAACTGGTATGCCTTCCAAAATTAGGCCAAAAAAGAACAACCTTGCAGATTGCCTGCCACATTACATGGAGTACTTCCGTCAAGAATTACATGGAGTACTTGACTGATAGTTGATAGCAATGGGCCACACACAAAAAAGCACATTTGAACATATTTTTTTTCATTTTTTCCAACTTTCAAAAACAATATAAAAAAATAATCATACAGTAACGGTGAAAAGA